>JAGFBZ010002641.1:930000-1530000 GCA_018398805.1 Hirundichthys speculiger
ACACAAGCAGTTAAGCACAGATGGAGGACTGAGAGTATTCGCCTGAGACACTGCTCTGTGTTAACAAGTCATTTTTTGCCACAGGGTATGTTCTCATCAGACTTATGCACACGCACATGCACAGGCATGCATGTCAACCAGCCGCAGAGCAGATTAAAACATCTGAGAACATCTGAAATGGTTTGATTGTTCTTTCTATCAAAGCCACTCAAGCACCCTCTCTCTTAGTCTTTTGTGTTTGGTTTATATTAAATCAAGACAAGACAGTGTGTGTGAGTGTGTAACCTCATCGTTTTCCATTACACACAGTCCTTATCCTTCCCTCTCCTACTTGGTTTCCTTTCTCTCTGTCTCCCGCTCTTTCAAGCTTTAATTTTTCCATCTCTTTGGAAGTGTATGGAATTAATCTAAGTAGATTTTAAAATTAAGTGGAGTTATCTTAGCAGAGGCCAGCGTTATTTGAATACAGAGAAACTCACATGTGCAAATGGTGTGATGGCAGCTTTGCTTTGAGAAACAAAGCCAGAAGTGAAACTTTTCATGTCAGAGACAAATTGGTTAGAAGTGAAGGCATCTCGCATTACTGAGGAATTACAAGCACACTGTACAATATTACACAAAATGTCAAGGCTAGTGTGGTACATTACAAGATCAAATTTAAACAAATGCTGATCACCAGATCCTTCTTCTGGGATCCATAATAATAGAATCTGATGATTCAGTACAGCACTGCACTACAAAACTGAAGTAGGTGTGCTTTATTGTGTTTTAAAAGGAACATATCATAAAAGATCAATCAATCCAATTGAAAACCTTTTGACATGTTACGTGCTGAAGCCTCCCAATCTAGAGTTGGCTGACATTTAATGTCAACAGAAAGTTTATTCCATCTATCTGCAGCAGACAGACTTAATGTAGTGTCTCCCCGTTTGGTTCTTGCTTCAGGTTCTACCAGCTGACTACCCCTTGAGATCTCGGAACCTTACTTGGTCTACTGTACTGGCCCGAATATAGGACAATATTTTATCATATTCTCAAAAAGGGGGGTCGTTTTATAATCAAGGACTAGACTTTTCCATTGTCATTACCCATCTGCGCCGCCAGATTGAGTTTTGCTGATGTCACCGTTAAGCAACTGGAGCATCATAGTGAACGCATGGAGCAGGATCTGATGTAAAATGGAGGAACCATGTGACCGACTTCAGCAAAGGGGTTTGAAAGTTTTTTTGCAGTCCAGAATTTGTTTTTTAAAGACTGAATTATTAATGTCGTTCTTGAAACCAAATATAACTCTACTTTAATGATAATGCAGTTATTAACCTACATGGTTGTTGCTTATTCACT
The DNA here is from genome assembly GCA_018398805.1 of Hirundichthys speculiger. NCBI lineage: Eukaryota > Metazoa > Chordata > Actinopteri > Beloniformes > Exocoetidae > Hirundichthys > Hirundichthys speculiger. The sequence goes on from JAGFBZ010002641.1 coordinate 931,345, forward strand.
GAGTCGTAGTCTCAGATTTTAAGAGAATACAGTTTATTAAATAATACTGTACCTTGATCTTAAATAACATGGAAACCTGACACGTACCTTACCTTAAGTATGGTACCATGCTTCCTAAAAAAGATAAAACCATTAAAATGTATAACAATACAGCAGAATGTTATCTCTGTGAGATTTTTTTCTATAATAATGGTACAATAAAAAGTTGTTTTATGAATAACCTTATTGTCATCATTATATTTAAAAAATAGAAATTGTCTTATCATCAGAGGCGTCCTATATTCGGGCCAATACAGTATATGCTACAGTGAGATTAAAAATGCATTTAGGCCCTGTACCATTTATAGATTTATAAACTAACAACAACACTTTAAAGAAGGTCCTGTAGGTAACCAGCAGGTAATAACAATTTCAGAAAAGGGGTGATGTGCTCTCTTTCCTAGTTCTCGTTAGAACTCTGGATGTTCTTGATGAGCTGGAACTGTCTAATTGTCTTTGAGGCAGATGAAGGCATGGATGAGCTTCTCTAAAGCTGCCCTGGACATCAGATGTCTGACTCTCGATATTTGTTTGAGATGGTAAAAATCTGTTTTACTTAATTTACTTAATGTCTGACTCTCGATATTTGTTTGAGATGGTAAAAATCTGTTTTACTTAATTCCAGCCTCGATGTGGCTGCTGAAGCTCAGGTCTAAGTTGATTAAAAGGTCCATGATTCCTAACCTGGGTTTTTGTTGCGATGCCTCTGCATTCAGGCTGGGCAGCAACTTTTATTCTTTCCATTTTTTTGCCAAATAGAATTATTTCTCTCTTGTCTTGATTTAATTGAAGCAAGCTTGGTTGATCCCCGCCATCAACTTGCTCCGAACACTGACAGAGAGAGGCTATTTGACCAAGTAAATTTAATATGCAGCAACAAAATCTGTGTTGAAACTCATAACAGAACTGCAGAATTCACCTGCAGTTTTGTCTGCGGGATTGTTGATGTGAATTTCAAAATCACCAGCTATGATAATATGGTTGTTGTGACAAGCGGCTCAGCAACTCTGTTGACAAAACTTGCAAAGAACCTTCAAGAGCCATAGACACTAAGATTTCCAGGTTGGAATTCAACATGTACGTACATTCAGATTAATCTAAATCACCACATGTTAACTGCTTGTGCCGAAATGAATCTTTAAATTTAGCGTCAGTGGTGAAGTTTGGCTTCAGGATCCACATGGGCTTTCAGAAGCAGTGATTAAAGTGTTTGGCAGTGTTGTACCTGAACGCATTCATTGAAGGAAAGTTCACAAACTAGTTCATATTTTTCGCGAATGTGAGCTGAGCGCGTTTCCCCTTCACGAGCGTACAGCGTGAACGAGTTCATTTGGGCAGTTGTGAACGATGCTCTTTCAAAGTTCACGCATGGTCAAAACCGTGCCAGGTTTCCAGCCAACCCCATTTAAAATACACCACAAACGAGCCTGATATGTATCTTCAGAAATCAATCAAACATGGCAACACGGGCTGTTGCTTCTGTCATGCTAACAATTGCGTCATCAACCGTTTAAAAAGATCATGATGGAAGAAGAAAGCTGCAGTCGCCCAGAGCCGGAGGAGCGCCCCAACTTGCCGGGGGGGGGGGGGGCGGGATTTAAATATTGAAATGGGGGGAAAAAACATTTGCACCTTAAGTACTTGTTTTTGTCTTATGATAAAGACCATTTGGCAGCAGGTTTTTCCTCATATTTTTAATATACTGTACAGCAGTGATTCTCAAAGTGTTGGCCGCAGCCCCCTGGTGGGCCGTCGTGGGACTGCAGGTGGGCCGTGAGAGGTCATTAAAATTAAACAAATGTGTTTTAAATCCTCAGTCTTTTTTAAATATGTTTTTAATCACTGTAAAATAATTATGACATGATTAAAAAAAACATTAAGAAGTAATAATACAAACCAGTTAAGTGTTATTCTACTGTCATCTTAACTTAATATGACAAGTGTCACCTTATTTGTTGACCCCTTACATTAATATCGGATCATGGTTCCTTGTCCTGTTTGTTGATCTCAGTTGTGATTAAAGGTTTCGGTGGGCTGCAGAGATTTTTCACATTTCAAATTGGGCCATGGTATTCTGAAGTTTGGGAATGGCTGCTGTAGAGAGAAGCTGAAACGGAAATGACAGTTTTACACGAGCTGTCCCTTCAATGCTAATGTGAACCCGGGTTGGTTCAGGATTCCGAATCGGGCCAGTAGTTTTCTACAGTTAAAATGGATAAAATAATTGCTATTTGTGGTGGGGTTGTATATGGGGAGTGGTAATCATTTTGACAAATAATTGCTTGCAGCAACATTAAAAAAGATTTTTTTTTTTAAATGAACTAAAATTGAACTATTTAGTTCATTTTTTGAAATGGTGAACTGAACTAGTTCATTTTTTAATTTCTATGAACTATGAACTAGTTTGTGTAGAAAGTGAATTTGCCCAACACTGGCATTTGGAACAGTACATTTTGGAAGTTCTGTAAATATTACACAATGAAAAGGTCTCTTTTAGCAGGTATTGACCTACAGTGTGTTATGTTCTTTGTTACTGTTTATTTTTGGTGCCATACTCAACCATAAATTCTTTGCTTCTAGCAAACAGTTTGGCTATAAAGTGGATTTAGAGAGATTTTCCATACCAGCAATAATGATGACAGATTAGTACTCTCAAAGGTCCTTCTACTTCTATATTTTCTCTCTGTAACAGTTACTAAGCCACCACACAGGACTCTAGATAACCAGTTTTGCTGACTGTAAATCATGAACCTGTTTTAGATGGGGCATGACACAAAAGAAATATCAGGACTCCAGACTGTTATTTAATTGTATTATTGTTTAAGCAGTGCCAACATTTTTTTTTAATTATCATTATATATTTTCTGAAACACCACAAAGGATCTGAATGTGTTTGTACGTATGCGTTTCATGTTTGAGTGAAAGAGGAAGGTGAGGTAAAACAAGTCTGTCTCATCATAACAACAGCATAATAGTGGCAATAGTGGCAGGAAGAGTGCATGAGGTGTCATCTGCCCCCATCTGCTCAGTAATGGGCTGATTATGGTTGGTGCATCAGTAATTGCACACATTTTCCTTGTGCTCTACCTGCTGCAGAAACATCCCAGATGCTCAATGGAAATAGGGATTTACTTGACCAGCCAAAAGTACAGTAAATGGCTCAGTGCACCCGGTTTCAAATATTTTCATGACTTTTCCATGATGTCTTGTCTCCAAACTCCATAGTCCTGAAATGTTTTGACTATACATCAAATTTAAGACCAAATTTCCATGTCAGTATTTAATACTTTGACACTCAATGTCACTTGACCCAAAATAGATATTGTTGGGTTGAAAGCATTAATAATTACACAAAATATATCTAATTTAAATAAAAAACCGACACACACCTTCATCAAGATACTGAATGATTGTAATGTCATGGTGTTGGCTATTATATGTTAAAAATAGGATGCATACAAGATGTAGCGAGCCAACAGCACCTTTGCGATCCCTATGGCAGGAGCGTGCACAGCTAAGACATTCTGCTGTCTCTGTGGACTGATGATGCAATGTTCTCTTTCATGTTTATTAAAAATCTTTAAATGATGATGAAACTTTTGGACAACACCGTTCTACTGGCCTTACAATGGACACAATCCACCACCAGTGTAAAACACTCTGACCCTCATACTGAAAATGTGATTCAGAATCAAAGAAAGCCTCCCTCAGACTGAATCTAATCACTCTCTGTATTGTGTCTTTGATTAATGTCAATCTAACTTCTTGCACTGTTCCATGGGCTCAATGTGAGAAGTACAAAGGGCTGAGTGGTCATAATCAAAAGGTCTCCAGATGTGATAAGTGTCTCCATGTAAAGTCCTATTTGATAGAATTGAGAAGTGTCTCTGTTCTGTTGGGTATTTAAAGGAAAGAACAAGAACCTCCCTCTATGAGTTGATCTGCCAACCAGAGTTCCCACATACTGGTGTGCCACCTCCTTTTGTTGGCTGTATTTCTATTTTGGACCTAACAATAAACTGGTATGTTAACCATTCATTTTAATATTGCCTGTTGAGACTTTTGTTCTCAGTAGCGAAGGATCTATTATCAGTTACCATATAACTAGAGACCTAATAGGTAAGTATCACTAACACTCACAGCCTTAACCTCTGAGTTGAATAGGAAAAGATTGCGTATCATGTTCTGTGTTAATTTAGATACGTTCTATAACCTCTGAATATCTCAACTCAGATGTCAGGGCTGTTCTTCCATGTTAAAAAGGTAACTGAGTGATTTGTTTAACTCATATCTGCCATCCATGAACTAAGACTGATGTTAGATATCTCAACTGCAAACTTTAATTCTTAAAGGCTTGTGTTCTTAACTACTGGTTAACTAATAAATCTCATTCATATTTCAAGGTAAAGTTACCTTTAATCAAATGGAGTTGGATTGAATAAATTAACTACTTTACTTTGATTAAACCTCATCTTGACACCGGAAAGACAGAATGCATAGTGAGGAGATAATTTTCCTCCCCTACGGCAGTTGCATAATGGAGTCACTTGTTTCTCTTGAAGTATCCATCTTCTTTGCTGCTGGTACTTCATCCACATCTCTAAGTCATCATTACAATCACCAACTCCACCACCATCAAGGATTCAGACAGCAGCGTTTGCCACTTCATGCCAAACTGAAGTGGCAGCGACAAGCGGGGCTCGTGCACTTCCACACTCATGCACTTTTTAAAGCGCTTTCAAGGTTCATCAAAAAATACATAAAATAAAAATTACAGCACTTTACTCCAGCTGTGGTAAATAAAATTTTTGTGTGAATACATGTACTTGAAATTATTTAATTTCTTTGCCATATTTAAAAAAGATGGTAGTATGTTATAAAGAACAAAGATTATGTTTTCTAAAGAAAGAAAAGAAATTAAAAGAAAATACGTATCTTTTTTATTTTGAAACATTGTAATTTGTATGTAAATTGACCTTACTTGCCGACACCTAATAATTATGTCAAACTAAGCAGCTGCTGGAATTTGTATCTATCTTCTATTTCAAGATAGAGAAACAGCTCTGCATGACTACTAGAATAATTACACATGATCTTAAGTATCAATGAAATTCAGCACCAGATGCTACCATTAGTTCTTTGAATATGTATATTGTATATTCTGTCAGACTGAATCTGCCAAAAACATTTTTATAGATAACATGACAGTATTGCACAAATGTCTTTCTTTGGCCATTCATGGCTGGCTGATTATTGGCTATTTTTAATAACCATTCATCAGGCATTGGAAGCCCATGATTGATTAATTTCAAGATAATACTGACACAATATAAACCCACACGTTCTGAACAAAATAACTCAGAACCGAGCAATACAGATCTACAGAGAGTCTTTTTATGGAGACTCTCTAATTTGGATTTGATTTCAGTTTGAAGTAGTTAAGAGTTAAAACTCGGGAAACAACAGATTATAAATGCATGAAAGTACAAACTACTAATCAAACTTTTACTCTGTCCTGATGTGCTGAGGTAATTTCTCTGTCACGGCTATTTTACCGTGTATTTTCACTGCAGATTCCACAAACAAGCAGGTTGGAATTGGGATACAAAGTCGCATCACCATATTATGTTAAACACAGTTTTGCTGATTTATCTAGCCCATAAATTCACCCACTAGCAGTCAGCATAATCCCATTATCATAACGTGTTTCCATTTTCAAATAATTTACCTTTCAAACTACTGTAGAGAACATGTCCTGTCCGTAGGCTCAGCAGGAGGCTGTTGATGGGTTTGGTTCTTGTCTTATTCATGTCGTTCTCCACCCAGCTGTTCTAGTCTACTTGGTGCTGTCATCTCTGACTATGTTTTTGATGATGTGGGTACCTGTGAAAACTCACGCCACAAATACACTGTGTGCATATGCGGATGTTCACAAGGAACAGTGGTGCCACAACAATTATTTATATCCAACACGCATTTTTTTCCACACGATGTGGTGCATGTGGTGGATTTTTAAAAAATTCCAAAACTTTTTCAGACCCTACAGGTTTCATGATTTTAATTTTTGACCATGGTTTCATCTTTAAGTTACAGAACTTCACTGTTGGCTATTTGCCACTAAATGATGAGTTATCTTCACAAAAATGTCACCTGACATAATGTATTAAATTCCTCAATTTCTCTCAAACATATTCTTAATTCAAGTGTCTGACTGAAATTGTAGTGTGTGTGAATTACTTTCACTTTGGAAAAAAAAAACATTTCTCCCTCAATATGAAATTCTTACACAAAACAAATTAATAGTTTCAAGTAGAAACTGAAGCATTCCAAGTAGCGCAGAGGTCAAAAAGCCTTTATTGCAGCATGGTCAAACAAGTTAAAAACTATAGGCGACGCGTTGTGGCCTGTGGGCCTTCGTCAGGGCTGATATAAGATGGCTGCTCATATACATCCTGAATGTATATGTAATGCTTTACATTATAAGGAGACCAACCACAGCAGTTGAAATACCTTGAAGATCTCAGGCATAGAACATGTAGCCAGATCAGTAAGGGGAGGAGACAGGTTAAGTGGGAGAGGTTCGAGAGTATTCATTATGGGCTGTTTTTCCATCTGCAGTACTGGAGGGAGTAGGAGGGAGGAGCTAGCTCTCCATAATTTGCTGATGTTTTGTTTCAAATATCAACAGTTCTGATGTCATCCCGAAACTGCTTACCCTCCCTTTAATGTTCTGCTCTTGGTGTGGCAGAATGTAAAGAGCAAAAGTTGTTTGCTGACTCATAAACTTCAAGCATAAAACTCTGCAGCCTGTCTGCCAGCAGTGTTTAAAAGTCAGGAAGCAACTAATTATTCTGCAGAAGTTCTGACAGCCAGTCAAATTATGAGTACAGACTGAAGCGCCAACAACATTACCTGCTGTGCTGTCAGAATTCAGGAGTACCCCGTCTGTTTCAACACCCTTCACTTCGGCTGATCTACTCATGTGACCTGATCCGGCTCAACTCACCTTACCAGAAGGACAATTCTCTGTGCTACACAAACCATTTCTTCCATCTTACTAAAGATTACTAAAGATTTCATAATGACATTTGGAAGGTAACTAAATTCTAGGTCATTCTTTTCTTAATCTAAATGAATTAAAAGAGCAATCCAGCATTCGAGCTGATTACAGCACTTACAGAAAAAATCTGAAACAGCAGTTAAATTTATTCAAAGGTGAATGCATAAACCACAGCCTAGCATGATGTTTATGATTGTTGATTGAAGTCAACTCAAAATAACGTCTTACCAAGAAAAGCAGAAGGTGAGACAGTGCCATTACTGCGAGAGACCATGACGCTGATGCCAGTCTCCACGAACGGAACGGAGAACTCCACGACCTCTGACCTTTCTCCATTGATGGTGAGAGAACCAATGGCCATGTCAGCTCTGTTTGACACTACCTGCAAAACAAAACACCTGAAATTAGATTCAACTTAAATTAGATTAAATTCAAATTAGATTTAACCAGGGTAAGGCGACATCTGTTCTGCCCAACGTAGAGTAAAATTAAAAAAGAGCCTTCAAAGGCATTCATGAGAAAACCTATGGGTCATGTCATAGGAGTTTGTCCCCTGGGTCTTTTTCATTCCCTACTCTTCTTCCCCACTCTAGGTAAAGAAATCAAGAGCACAAACAAGTAATTGCCGAGCACTGATATAATCAGGTCCGACACAACTTAGAACTTGCAGGTATCCATTATAACATTTTGAGCCTTATTAGTAACACAGCAATGCTTTAAACAGTGGAAAAACATAATTAGAGATCTGGTTGTCGCATTGCTTGCCTCTGTTTTTTGCATCCTGAATACTTCTTGAATCCAAGAAAACAATGTTTCCAATTGTAAAACCTATTTCTTTAAGATACTGCTGATCATAGAGAAACTTTTGTTTTTTCTGTTAGTGAATTGGATGTCCCTCTGATATTTTTCTTTTTTTTTTTGTCCTTAGTTTAGAACTTGAAACTTTGCTTTGCCCCTCCCCCCAAAAAGCTCCTCTGGCAGCAGTAATTGTGGTTCAGGTGGTCAGCGGGTGAAAAAGCGAGAGAATTTGCTGCTCTGGCTTCATCTGGCAGGAAATAGAGGTTACGTGATGGCAGCTGAGGGACTACAGAGGTTAAAGGCGCTGGCTACTGACCCACAGTTTATTAAACTGCTCCAGTTTGACTCAATGAGTCTGTAAAAGACGAAAGACTTTTAAACCTTTCAACTGACACTGTGTGATGCTTTTATTTTTTTTAATAAACATGTATTTATTGAGTTTTAACAGTTTACAGAAAGGAGATAACATTTGAATGTATTCAACAAAACTTATATATATATTCCACTCCCCCCACCCCAAAAACAATAAAAAAAAAAAAAAACGACAACAAATGGTCACACAGCTTAGCTTCAACAGTTTAGTTATCAGCTGTTTGGCAAATATAACCTTCGACTTCACAGTTTTCCAAAAATGTAAGAAGGGGTTCCAGATCTCTTTGAATTTGACTGATTTCTTTTTTATTGTATATGTTAACTTTTCAAGGATAAGACATGAGGATAGTTTTTTCAGCCTAGCTTGTACTAAACATAAATTGGTCATTTTCTTCTCTTTGCTGTTGAGCATTTACAGTCCTTTGGATATAAATTAAGAATACAAAGCGCAGGGCAGTCTGGTACTAGATTACATGTCATCTGAGAATGCATTTTATAACTTCTTTCCAGAACTTTTGTATCTCACAACAGTCCCACAGACAGTGAAATTACAGTCCCCTTTTTCGATCCTGCATTTAACACAGATATCAGGAATATTTGGATTCATCTTATTCAATCTATCTGGATTTATATAAACTCTCATGATCCATTTATATTAAATCAGTCTTATGTGATGCTTTTAAACAAGGTGATAAAGTCCTTAAATTATCTTCCGATTTTCCTGTTGAAATGTTCAGTTAACAAACAGATATAGAGTTCTAGAGCGAGCAAATTTCTTTTTAATTAAACTTACCAAGGAGACTTTTGTCTGAATTTAACCCAGCACAGACTGAAAGTGAACAACATGGTCTCAGCCTATCCAAGTGGCAAATTAAAACAACTGTGGCAATATCAACACATGACTCAACTCGGGTTGTCTTAGATCACATTGTCGCATCAGTTCTTATTTCCATCCAGCTCACGGTAATCTGAAAGTAGAAGGCCACTGCACTTCTTTTGATTGTTCTTAAAGACGTTTCGTCCCTTTTGTGCAAAGTTTCCTCACTTCTGACTGACTGGTGAGGAGTTTCAGGCTTACAATGTGTCACTGGGCCAATCATTTTTGTGAGTCATTACAAGCCATGTGCAAATTATTGACCCAGCTGTCCCTTTTGTAGGTTTTATGGGTTTTTATCAAGTAATTTTTCCTTGGGTGCACTCATACTTCACAAACTTTACCGTTCCTAGGTATGAACGGCACATAAATTCTGCTTAGTTTGGGTAGTGTGAGTGCTCCGTTCCATGTTCAAACAGTGCACAATTCCTGGCCTCTGGCATCATTGGAAAAAGTTTGCTTGCTACAGGTGCGATATGATGATGTGTAACTCTCTTCATGAAATCAAACCTGTTAATGTCCATCCATCCATTATCTACGCCCACTTAATCCTATGTAGGGTCACAGGGATCTGCTGGAGCCTATCCCAGCTCTCTTCGGGCAAAAGGCAATCTGTTAATGTTTTAATTGAAAATGGACAGAAATAGAAGTGCGATTAGTTGAATTGGTTCCAAAAGATCAGATACAAATCTACATAATTCCCCGCTCAGACATATATGTTGTGAGCGTTGTCTCTATTGATCTCCATGGACTTTGAAATGGGGTGATGTCATGTGTTGCCGAATTGAATTGTGGGTTCCGTGCATTGTGTCGATGGTGTTGCCTCTGTCAAACAGTTGGGGGATTTTCAACTTTTCCTGCTTCAACACATGCATCACCCTGTTGAGTTGCAGCTACAGCTGCAGCTACTACAGCTAAAGCTATCCAATGAGATCGCACACAGAAGCGGGAAAAAATTTGATTACCTAATTTTGGTATGATGAAGGAACGTCAGAAACACCACCCCAACATATTTGAGTGAATCCAGAGTTGAGCTAATTTAAGCTATTCCACTTTGAGTCCCTGCTGGAAGTTCTTAACTAAAACAACACATCAGGGGTGTCAATTTTCCGCGGATTCGCGGATTTCCGAGTTTTTTTCCATCCTGGGGGTCATTTTTGACGTGCAAATCCAGTTTAATTTTTTTTTTTTTGGGGGGGGGGGGGGGGGGGGGTACCCTCCACGAACGTGACGTGAATTCTCGATTGCGATTGGTTGATTGAGACCAGGGCATGCGCACTGAGCCCGTTGACAATCTAGTTGCTATCACAGCCAAATCAACAGCCAAGTCAAAGTAAGTCCGAAGCACATATTTTCTGATATTACTTCTCCCTTTCTTGTTTGGATGGATGAGTATTCGCTTTAAATTCACAGGAGTGATGTTTATTCCTTATTGTACTTATTTACTGTTAGACAATGCGGATGAAATATACAGAGCTTCTCACCACTAGTAAATGTCGGTAGGAAACGTAAACTTGTTTGCCTCGTTTAATTAACATTAAAACCCTCCAAGTACATTTAAATTGCCGATTTCTGAAGTGCTCAGTTTACATATTAGGGCAATTATATGATAATTAAATAAAGAAAAAAAAAATCTCCTGACTCCGACACCCCCCCCCCCCAAAATAGAAAACTCCTCAGATCTACATGATTCATGTAGGTCACCCTTTTTGACTTCAAAACGGCAAATTTCGCCGAAAGGTGAGGGATTTTCATGCCTGAGGTATTAGTTATTCAGTGTTTAGAGCTTTTTGTGATTAAAAAAAAGTAAGAAAAGCTAATGTTCAGAGTTACAGGCATCCAAAAGACATGTTGAATTTAACATGCTATTTTCTATAACTGCTTACTAAAGTTTTGGATCCATGTATCTTGATGTCAGTGATATGTTTTACTGTTGAACTTCATGAGTAACTGAATCACTAGTCATTCTGAATTTTTGCCTTTAATAGGCAACTTAATTGTTTCATAACAACTACTTTTATTTTTGATATCTAACCTCTATATGCCTCCTAAAGCAGCACCTCGAGAGTGCTCATAATTTTCTCAACCCCCCCCCCCCCCCCCCCCCCCCCCCCCCCCCCCCCCCCCCCCGCTTCAGAGTTTTTTCCAAGTTCCCGTTGACACCCCTGACACATGGCTCCTGAGGGACTTTGCCCAATGTTCCATGGCAAATTGTTCCAGCTTTTTGAAACTGTGCGGTTTCTGAGTATGAACATTAACAATAAGCTTCTTCCAAAACTCTCAACAAGACTGAGATTTAGATTCTGACAGCACTGCTCCAGGACCTAATTTAGGTGCCCTTCAATTTGTTTTTGGTAAATTTAGATGTATGGTTTGGGTCATTGTGTTGCTGAAAGATCTTGTGGTGACCTAAAACTAGGTGGCAGCAGATACTTTTTTAAAAATATTTGAATTGTTCTGAATTTCAAAATATTCGTCCTTGTTTGTTCAAGATCCCATGCACCCAAAGTTCCTTGTGCCTGAAGTGGCAAAGCACCCTCACAAGCATTATGCTCTCACCCCCATGTTTCAGTGCAGGATCTGTGTTTCTGGGCTGAAAGCCTCTCGCTTGGGCACTTTTGCCTCAAGGCTAAAAGGTTCCTGGTTTGGATCCCAGCTGTGGCCTTTTTGTGTGGAGTTTACATGTTCTCCCTTGTGCTTGTGAGGGTCATCTTCTTGCCGTACTCTGGTTTCTTTCATCAGTCCAATGTTAGGCAGATTGGTAATTCTAAATTGACTATACGAGTGAGTGTGAGTATGTGTAATTGTTTGTTTGACTGACAACCTCTCCAGGCTGTACTTCACTTTTTGCCCAAGGCAGATGATAGGATCCAGCAGACCCCTGTTACCCTGAAGAATAAGAAGAATGTATAAATAATGGATAGATGGCCTCTCCCTTCCTTTGCCAGACATCCATTAGCCCAAACAGCTCAAAGGACAGGCTTATGCTCCCAGACAAACTTCAGTCTAGGCTAATCATTTTTACAACAACTGTAAACAACAATGTTTATTGTTCAGCAGCTTCAGGGCATCCTCCTAATGATGTGAAGTTATAACACACCCAACCAGAAATTTGCTCCCGCCACTGAAACTAGCACCAGCACCAGTCACCAACGATCTTGGCCAAATCTAGTGTCTGCTGCTAATTCAGACTTGTTTGTAATGGCAAAAAGTGAGATCTAACAGAAACCAGCAGCTGCATGAATTAATTTGATTGCAGAATCATGAATCTAACAAATCAAGATACTTATCTTCAGTGATCTGATTCTTCAACCTTGTCACTAAATTGGAGGCAGAGGCACATGCAGCTCGTATTATGAAACATGTGCTCAATCAGCCTCCCCTGAAGTGCAATGAGAAACTTTTCAAGTTCACTTTGGACAATCAATAGTTTGTTGTTGAAGCCTCTTGAGAAGCTTAAAGTCAATTGCTGTGAATCTGACGCACAGGTTTCACACTTTTGATGCCATGTCATTAGCTGCATCTCTGCTTCCCTGCACGAATCAATCCGTGATAATTACACCATTTAATTCAACTAGGTCATTTCAGATATCTGAATATGGCTGGGCCTGAAAGCAGCACCTGTGACACTTCTGTTGAGGAGGTGTTTCATTGCTGTGTAGACGTCATACTTGGAACAAAAATTATTATAGAAGGATGATTTACTGTTGAAAGATTGTCAGATAATGACTACCTGATTGGGTGGCATTCACTCAAGGACAAAAAGGGTCATGTTCATCCTATAAATATAGCAGAAACATCTATCCAGATGTATACCTTCACAGATCTTCAACAAGTGTGGATGGAATCTGGACTTTTTGTATGCATCTTTTATAAAAGATGCAGCTGGAAACAACCTGGGACAAGTTGGGATGGGTTTTTTGTAAATACCCAGCTTCCACTGTGCTCATTTGCTTGTCCAACACTATAATTAAATAACTTAATGAGTTACAGACAGAAGCTGGGTGAAAGGCAGCTGGGGATGTGGAGGGAGAGACAGAAAAGGGCAGTGATGAGGAGAAACCACCTGCTTCTCTGAAATCAGGGAACTCAGGAGTATCGCTGGCAACGGCAGTGAGTGTTGAGGGATGTCATACAAACACATAGAAACATGTATTTGTAGATAAATGTCCACATACACACATGCCACACACACACACAAAGTCATATTAGCTAATTGCATTTATATCTCTGTCATTCACACCACAGGGGTAAAAGTAGGCCAGGACAGGCCGGAGCTACTTTCCAGTCAAAGATTCTGTAATGGAACATCGCTCTGGAAAGAGGAAAGAGCAGCTCCTCTCCAATATTAACTCCTAAGACCAGTTACAATGGCACTTTCAACAGGGGAACAGATCTGCTAACCCTCGGTTAAACAAGGCATCCCATCACATCATCCACTTATGAACTGCATCTAAGTCGAGCCCAAATTAATTAAATCTGAACAGCCACGTGGTGTTTTGCTTTTTCATCAAGAACCCTTTAAAATGAGCGCTGTTTCTAAAGAACAGTGAGCATGCATCTGTTTCAGGATGGATATTCCACAGATCCGTTCTAGATCCTCACATGTCAAAATAATAACAGAGAACAGAAAAGGCTCTCAAATGCAGCACAAGGAGGCATGCCTTATTTGCCTTGTGAAGCACTACAGTTTTGCTCAAGTTTGAAGTCAGTGGGTTAAGTGGTTTCAAACCTATTTGAAAAATAAAATAAATAATACTGCAAAGACGCCGATCCATTGTGAACGTCAAATATCCAACCTGAAACTAGCTTCAGGTTGTATATTTGGTTTTAATAACCTAAATCTAACTTTTCTTTAGGTTTATATTTCAAACAACTGTGCTTGGATATTACACCATTTAAACTAATACATTATTTTTAACATGCAACATTATGCTAATAAAACTGGCTGGAAGATTTTTAAATCTACGTATCTGTTTACTGTGGCAGGAGGGCAAAAAAAAGTCAATCACCAACCCTGGCAACAACATACAACACAACTTTCTGGTAGTTTAAAGCCCCCGTCTACTTAAACCTTTTCCTTTACGAATGTTGATATTGCACTTCAAAACATCTTATAAATTATAAAAACACCATTTTCCAAACATGTCCTCATAAAGGTGAAAATGCAGGAATATACAGTATTCAGAGGATTATGTTCCTTCCTCCCCCCGCGAATCCCAAAAATTCGCTAATTATTGATGTAGTTTTAAAAAGCCTTTTAAAAGGCCTATGTATGATATAAGTAAGTATCAGTAATAATGTGGATTAAAAACATTTTAATTTTGTAGAGTAAGATTAAAAACAACAGTTAACAAAAAATTATTATATATAGATATATATATATATATATATATATATATATATATATATATATATATATATATATATATATATATATATATATAAAAACTGAAAAGTGAGGCATGCAATATTATTTGTCCCCCTTGCATTAATACTTCGTAGCGCCATCTTTTGCTACAATTACAGCAGCAAATATCTTGGGGTTTGTCTCTATCAGCTTTGCACATCCAGAGACTAAATTATTGCCCATTCTTCCTGTAAAACAGCTGGAGCTCAGTGAGGTTGGATGGAGAGCGTTTGTGAACAGCAGTCTTCATTTCTTTCCACAGATTCTGGATTGGATTCAGGTCTGGACTTTGACTTGGCCGTTCTAACACCTGGATACATTTATTTGTGAACCATTCAATTGTAGATTTGTCTTTATGTTTTGGATCATTGTCTTGTTGGAAGATAAATCTCCGTCCCATTCTCAGGTCTTTTACAGACTCCAACAGGTTTTCTTCCAGAATGGTCCTGTATTTGGCTCCATCCATCTCCCCATCAGTTTTAACCATCTTCCCTGTCCCTGCTGAAGAAAAGCAGGCCCAGACCATGATGCTGCCACTGGTACTCCTTTCATTTCATTAAGATTGCTTGCACAGTGCACCTTGAGATGTTTAAAGCTTGAGAAATCTTTTTGTATCCACATCCAGCTTTAAATTTCTCCACAACAGTATCTGGGACCTGCCTGGTGTGTTCCTTGGTCTTCATGATGCTCTCTGAGCTTTAAACAGAACCCTGAGACTATCACAGAGCAGGTGCATTTATACGGAGACTTGATTACACACAGGTGGGTTCTATTGATCATCATCAGTCATTCAGGACAACATTGGATCATTCAGAGATCCTCACTGAACTTCTGGACTCAGTTTGCTGCACTGAAAGTAAAGGGGCCCAATAATATTGCACGCCCCATTTTTCAGTTTTTTATTGGTTAAAAAAGTTTAACATATCCAATAAATTTCGTTCCACTTCACGATTGTGTATTACTTGTTGATTCTTGACAAAAAATTGCAATTTAATATCCTTATGTTTGAAGCCTGAAATGTCACAAAAGGGTTGAAAGTTCAAGGGGGCCGAATACTTTCACAAGGCACTGTAGATACACATAATGCTAATCTGAATCCCATGCATTTTACTTCATATTAAAAGGAGCCTCATTAATCCTAATACCAGAGGAACTAGTGGAAGTCTGACTCATTGGATACTGACAAGTGGTTCAGTATAAGCCTGCCGGTTGGTTTCTTTTTTTTTTCTTTTTTTTAAAATTTATTTTTGAGGGATGTTTTCTCCTTCTGTTATCTTCAAAATGTGTTTTGAAGAAAAGTCAACAGACTGTTGTGTTAAATTTGATACAGTCTACACTTTTTACTTAGCTAAGATAACTTTGTCTTAAACTTAGTCCTTGTCTGTAGCAGGTGCATGAAGTTATCATGCCATTACGGACTAAACTCTCTAAAGAATGTCTCCAACAACCTGTTGAATCCATGCCATGAATGAAGAATGAAGGCAGTTCTGCAGGTGAAAGGGGGTCCAATCCAGAACAAGCAAAGTGGACCTAATGAAGCGGAGTGAAGAGTAGAACAACATCTGAGACATTTATACATTATTTAAGTTGTCATGTTTCTGACTGAGTCCCAAGTTGTGCTTTTCTCTGTTTTCTGACTACAATTTTACCTTAGAAGTGGCTGTAGGCTCAACAGTGACAAAAAAAAAAAAAAAAAAAAAAATGAAGAGCCATTTAACTAACATGAGCTCTGCATTACATCGTAGAGGGCAGGATGTCTTTGGGTAAATGTTTAGTTGTAATCTGTCATAGTTCCAATTTAACGGTAAAAGGCTCACCTCTCCAACCATGCCATTCCATTCCCCGTCAATGTTCTTCCCATGTCTGCCATTTGTCACCAGGTAAAGGTCATAGGTGAAGCCCACAATCTTGGCCAAACGCTTCAGAACATCAATGCAGAATCCTTTGCAGCAGTGCTTCATGGGTGCAGCGCCATCCAGCACCGAACTGTGGAAGTGATGAAAAAAAAGAGACATAAGATAAACTGATAATTACCAGAGACACTTTGACTGAACTTGAATGCTTGAAACTGGGGGAGGGGATGTCTTAGTGAGTGAAAAACTGAATGAACGAGCACCTCAGAGGGAAGTATAGCAGAAAAAGTGTCAAGGATGGCAAGAATTATTACTGAGGGACTGTGAGTGGGTCGATACTGACAGTTTGGGCTTTGCTCAACTGCTCGGGAAAAAAATGTTGCATGATTAAACTAAAACTAAATTAAATTACATTTTCTTCACACAAATATCCAGAAGAGACATGCAGAATTTCTGGAAAGACTTTGAAATGCCTCTCAGGGTTTACATGGAAGAGACCTCAAAGTTGTTAGCGAGTTACATGTATGGGATTTCAAGGACATTTAGATGACCATCAGGAAAGCAGCTGCAGTGGCTTCCATCAGCTATCCACACAACGGGCCACTTTGATGGCCATTCACACACTTAGATATGGTAACATCTTAACTGTGTCCACGGCACGTAGTTTCTTGGAAGGAAGTAAGGTCAGAAGTGATTTTTTTTTTTCCTCCAATACAGTGGATGGCAGTCGATGAATACATTTTCAGTTTACTCAAAAAAAATAAATAAATAAATAAATAAAAATAAACAGATTCTAAGATTGCCAAAGAATTCAGAACTTAAATTTAGAGCTGAATTTTGAATTAAAATGTACCCTTTAAAATTAAACTTAAATCAAATAAATTTAATCATGTGCTGCCTAAAGAGTTGCAACGTGAATATAAATCATAGGCATGATGGCAGAATAAGAAGAATAAAACATCAGTGGCAATGCATAGCAATATTAGAGGATCTGGGGTGCATAAAAATATGACAAAAACGGAAGAAAACTAAATATACATGCCGTAAGACAAAAAAACAGAGAATTAAACAAACAAAAAAAAAACTGGTTAAAGTCGCTTGATTAACAAGATAGCAAAGTACTCTCTCAGCCAATAAAACTGATGAAGAATGAACTCGTTATCTTCCTACTGGTTAAGTCATGCGTAGCCTTCAGGAATGACTCTTATCTGTGATGCAGATAAGAGGGTGGCAGAATACACACGCAAACACACAAGCAGTCACTTTCTGTCTTTTGCTGTCTGACATATTTCTCACCCAATAAAGATTATAAATGCATGAAACAGGGAATGCATAATTGTAATGCTTTGTGATGTACTGTACTGTATACGTGCGATATAATGCCAGTTTTGGTCATCAGTATACAATCTTAGTCTGGTAGCTACACTGCAGTGATTTCCTGTCAGTGTGTGAATGCATAGCTTTGACACTGCAGATCACCCAAATATTCACATTATTTCGGATGTGGTGGGGATTTCTTGTTTAACTGAAGATCTTTCGATACTCTATTTATCTATTTATCATTTGCATTTATTAAAAGCTCACTTTCTTGTCTGCTTTCAGGTTCCTGTTTTTTTTTTTTATTTATTTATTTTTTAATATTTGTTCTCAAACACATGCTTTGATCTGCTACCATACTTAATGTCAGTGTTGTGCCTGAACGCGTTAATTGAACGAAAGTTCACAAACTAGTTCATATTTTTTGCTAACGTGAACTGAGCGTGTTCAATTTCCCCTTCACGAGCATGGGGCGTGAACGAGTTCATTTGGGCAACTGTGAACGACGCTCTTTCAAAGTTCTCTTTCAAAGTTCACGCACAGTCCAAACCGTGGCCAGGTTTCCAGCGAACCCCATTTAAGATACACCACAAACGAGCCTGATATGTATCTGCGGAAAGTAATCAAACATGGCAACACGGACTGTCACTTCTGTCACGCTAACAATTGCGTCATCAAACGTTTGAAACAAGCATGGAGGAAGATGAAAGCTACAGTTACCCAGAGCCGGAGGAGCGCCCCGACTGCCGGGGGGAATTGAAATATTGAAATAGGGGGAAAAACATTTGCACCTTAAGGAGCTGTTTTTGTCTTATAATAAAGATCATTTGGAAGCAAGTTTTTCCTCATATTTTTATTATACTGTAGAGCAGGGATTCCCAAAGTGTGGGCCGCGGCCCCCTGCTGGGCCATCGTGGGACTGCAGGTGGGCCGTGAGAGGTCATTAAAATTAAACAAATGTGTTTTAAATCCTAGATCTTTTTTAAATATATTTTTAATTACTGTAAAATATTCATGACATGATTAAAAAAACATTAAGAAGTAATAAAACAAACCAGTTAAGTGTTATTCTACTGTCATCTTAACTATATATGACAAGTGTCACCTTATTTGTTGACCCCTTACATTAATATCGGATCATGGTTCCTTGTCCTGTATGTTGATCACAGTTGTGATTAAAGGTTTCGGTGGGCTGCAGAGATTTTTTACATTTCAAATTGGGCCTTGGTATTCTGAAGTTTGGGAATGGCTGCTGTAGAGAGAAGCTGAAACGGAAATTATAGTTTTACATGGGCTGTCCCTTCAATGCTAATGTGAACCCTGGTTGGTTAAGGATTCCGAATTGGACACATAGTTTTCGACAGATAAAATGGATAAAATAATTGCTGTTTGTGGTGGTGTAGTATATGGGCAGTAGTAATCATTTTGACAAATAATTGCTCGCAGCAACATTAAAAAAGGATTTTTTTTTTTAATGATCTAAAAATGAACTATTTAGTTCATTTTTGAAATGGTGAACTGAACTAGTTCATTTTAATTTCCATGAACTATGAACTTAACTAGTTCGTGTAGAAAGTAAATTTGCCCAACACTGCTTAATGTACAGTACATATGAATACTGGGAGGCAAATTGTTATCCTCTCTGGGACCATTAAGTTGTTTTGTTCTGTTTTATCTCCTGACTCCAGAGGGAAGGCCTTTATTTTTCATCACATGCCCCCCACCAGTACGCAGTATGGAGGACTTTATCTGCGTCCTCGATGCAGCACCTGCAGATGGTTAAGATTTACTGTCTTGTTCACAGCCATGTGGTTACACAATTGTTTTCTTTTAATGAGTGATCAGAACATGAGATCTTTTTGTTTCAGAATGGCCTCTAACTGCCTTTTTATATTTTTACATTTCTTCCACTTAACTGAGGTTAATCATCCATTAAACAATTAGGAATCACACAAGGTTATATGGGGTTAGAAATCACTTTTTATAAACTGAATCTTGCAAATGTATCTCAGTCAATTCACCTCTCCATTCAAAGCCACAATAAACTGCAGATCATCCCTTCCTGACGCCTTTTAAAGTGTTGAAAAAATACATCTCAGATCTTTCCGGGCTTTTTTTTTTTTTTTCCTTTAATTGCTTATTGTTGTAAGCAATGTAACAATGGGAAAACTTTCTCTTACTGACGGTCGTGACACCCTACCTAGAGTTAGCGGGCATGCGACAAGGTACAGAGTCCCGGATGCAGGAGCTGGTCCCCGGGTCAGCGGGCTCCACGATGACAAAGGGTCTCTCCTCCAAGGTGACCACTCGGAGGTGCTGGGAGTCATCCAGCGGCTTCAAGAAGGAGCCAAAGCGAGACCAGGGATGGTATCGTAGGCGCAGGTGTCCATTTTCCCACCAGCCAACCTGGAAATCGGACACAAACGTGATGAGATCTACAGGTCTTGAGCCGCTGTGGCAACAATTAGTAGAGCCTGCCCCATGTTGCCATAAGTCAAAGGTGGGTTGTACCCCACCAGACATGTGACCAGTCCATCAAAAGCCCACGCAGACACAATCAAGGTAAACAATTATACACAGTAACCCCCCCCCGAAAATAGTTGGCCCCCCCACTGGCTCCCCCAGCCATCATCAACTTGACGGCGTCAAGCCAGACCTGGCATTTCTCACTCCTAAAAATTATTTTATTGTCCACTTAGTTCCACCGCTGTGTACATGGCACAAGACTCAAAACACAAGAGCTCAGTGGCAGCCAGATATGAACGACTACCCATCAGCTAATCAGAAAATTGCATACGGTCACATATCAGCCAATCAGAAAATATCAATACTGTATCCGGGTAAAATTCAAATAATCAACCACGGGATAGATGACAAGGGGAGGAGGCGCGTCTTAAAATGAGCACAGTAAGTGATCTCATCTTTTAATTTTGTAGCCTAATGAATCATTAAAACACTTAATGTAAAAAAGGGGAAAACGAAAGCACCGTCGGTTGGGTAATATTAGTTTTTATAACTCACAAGACTGCATGTTAACTTTAGCCATCACAGTCTCTTCCTAACTTTAGTAGCCTCACTGTGCACACTCCTGACGGTTACACTGCACTGGTTTATTTTTTATTTTGACAGAGTTTTTTGTTGGACTAGTGCAGGTGACAGCATTGCATGGACAAAGACACATTTCACACAAATATTTTCATTCCAGTGATTGATGTTATGTTTACAGAACTGAATAAAATATTTTCAAAAGATGGTTGTGGGACCAGGGGCCTCTCTGTGTGGAGTTTGCACGTTCTCCCAGTGCTAGTGTGAGTTTCCTCCGGGTACTCCGGCTTCCTCCCACAGTCCAAAGACATGCATGTCAGGTTAATTGGTGGTTCTAAATTGCCCGCAGGAGTGAGTGAGTGTGAGTGGTTGTTTGTCTGTATGTGGCCCTGCGATGGACTGGCGACCTGTCCAGAGTGTACCCCTGCCTTTCGCCCGTAGACGGCTGGGATAGGCTCCAGCAGATCCCCGTGACCCTTCAAGGATGAAACGGGTATAGATAATGGATGGATGGATGGATGGATGGATGGATGGATGTGTGGGACCATGACCGGTACTCATGCTTTAATAGTAGCCTTTCTACTCTCAAGATGATCAAGACCTACTTGAGAAATGGTTTGACTGATGACAGGCTGAGCAGTTTGGGGGTTTTGAACATTGAGTCCAGAAGGTCAAAAGTCCTAACTCTTGAGGACTTTGTGGATGCCTTTGCTAAAATGCAGAAGAATACAGTTGTCCTGATCCAGATGTGCATCTGATGAATGAAAGGGAGGAATGGCTGGATAGATGGTGAATGGTCAAATTGTCTTGTGATGTAATTAATGGATGAATGGATTGATGGATAATCAGACTGGATGGCTGGTATAAATATATGTATAAAAATGGTAGTAAATGAAAATAAAAGGATCATTAAGTAATCTTAATGGCTGCCGGTGGTCCTGCTGCTGCAGAAGATGCAGGTGATCCTGCCGCTGCAGAAGCTGCCGGTGGTCCTGCTGCTGTCTATACAGCAGGAGCCTCTAATGTGACTCAGATCAGGGGTTGCGTTAACCGAGAATTCTCCGTCATTGACAGATTTTTTTTTTTGATTTGACAGACAAATCTGAGGGTTATCTGCTGGTACTTGTTATCTAGTCTCCATTGTGGCGGCAGAGCGCAGATTCAGCCTTCAGAACAATATTTAAACAGTCACGAGAAGCCGTCCGTCCGAGGCAAAGTTACTAAATTTAATGACAATCTCCTCTGCGGCATTTTTAGTGGGCAGTGATGTAACGGTGGGGATATGTGGCGTTGATATTGCAGTGATTTGGCAAGTTTATCTGGGTTGTTTCCCAGCATCATTTGCAGCACTGGTTATTGAGGTGTTTATCTGTTAGCGATTTGATTTAATACTGCCATGTGAAGGCTGTTGTCTGTTTGACCTGTTTGTTCTTACTCCTTACTTTAACATGTACATTTGTGTCACCCTGCGTTTAGTCTGTATGTGTCCAATCATCATCCTGTGAGTTCTTTTAGTAGAAGTGTGTGGAAATTGTAGGATTTCCTGTGTAAAACAGATCATTGTTCAAATTCTCCTCTTGCTAGGGTTAAATCCCTGTTAATCAGTGCAAACCACAATTTGTTACAATATGAAAGAAGTCCCAGGTTACTCTTTAACCTAAATAATACTCTTAAGTGATCCCCTGCTTTTTTGCCTAATAAGTCTGAAACATTTGATCTTTTTAAAAAAAAACATTCTTAAAAACACCCCAAAATATGGGCCACAGATTACCAGATTGCACCATTTTCATCCATATTGGTCAGCAATTTTTTTTTTTTTTTTGGGGGGGGGGTCCTCCCCAGACCACCAAGGTGCTTCACAGCTTTGCTGCTTCGCAGGTGGTTTGGCAACCAACTTTTCATAAGGAAACCAAACAGTTATGTAATGCCAGGGCTAAGTGCAGATATATTTACATACTGTAGTGTCTTGTCTATATTGTTTAGGTTTTTTAAGGTGCCTCCATGCCCTCCCCCCCAACATTTTTACTGGCCCAACTTGGCCCCCCAGAAAATATTTTCTGCAGGCGCCACTGGCCCTAACCCAAAGTATCTGGAAAGAACCCATGCCAATTTAATTTCAATTTTATTTATCATAAATAAACTAAGCATAACCCTGATTTGGTATCTTTCAGAGCCACCTTTAGCAGCAATAACTTGAAGTAAATATTCCATGTATGACATTATCAGTCTCTAACATCCTAATTGAGGAATATTGATTTCTTTTTATAACATTGATAAGATTTTCACTGTATATCTATAATGCCATTCTGTTTAAACAAACTTCTGATGCCTGAAAGTGCACATTTTACATGTATAGACAGTAAAAAAAAAAAAAAAAAAGTAAAACATTCTGTAAAGTAAATCTAGAACTTCTGTACAGTCCACAAGTGTTGCATATTGCACAGAGGAATAATTTTTGCATGTTATTTTGCATCCTATAATTGCACAATTATTGCTGTCCATGCATAGTGTTTCCTGTATCCTCTGCCAGACAGGAGGAGAGGGTGATTTTTTTTTTTTGTGTGGCCCCACTGTACCAATAATGGTTCTGGCTTTTTTGGGTCAACATGCTTTGAAAAAGGCCTCTAAACTTCGGAGCTCTCTGCAAACTTAATGATTCGCTGGAGAGACTTTGTTGTCTACGGTGCAGCCAGAGCACCCTACTACCAAGCAGTAGGTGATGACAAGACTCAGTGACTTGTAGAAGTTCACCAGCAGTTGTTGTGGGAGTCGTGCTTTCTTCAACAACCTCAGGAAGTATAACCTTTTTTGGTCATCTCTGACGTATTAGAAGTCTGCGTCGTGTCCTGGCTGTTGACCGCTCTGAGGTCTCTGAAAGTCTGCACAACCTCCATTTCCTCTCTGTGAAGGGCTTCAGCTTCATACTTGCCTCAGGTCATTTAAGTTCGCAAACATTCCTTTATGCACAACTCTTAGGGCCTGATTTACTAAGATCCTAAATAAAGAGTACTAAATTGCGTGTGCACTGAAAAAGTTTGCGCGTGCTGTTGTTGTGTGTTTTGCGGGTGATCAACTAAGAATGCTCGCGCAAATGATAACAGGTGCAAACCGCAGTATTTAAATGAGGTGTTGCGTGTCTTACGGTTTGCGCCATGGAGAGTCTGGATGGAAAGCAGGATAAACGCAAGCGCAAAATGAAATTTGACGAGTTGGAGTTAGAGATATTAGTGGAAGAGGCAAATAAACACATTCATGAACTAAAGCAAAGAAATTTAAACATCACCAAAAGAAACGCAATATGGGAGAAAATCTGCAATAGAATAAATGCAGTTGGTAAGACAAAAAGAACGGCAGATGAGGTTAAAAGAAGGTGGCAAGATATAAGGCGAAGAACTAAAGAAAAAGTGGCCTTTAATAAAACTTCGGCAAACAAGACAGGTGGAGGGCCTGCGGAAGAGATGCCTCTAACCAGCATTGAGCAGCAGGTGCAGCTCACCTTCTGCGAGGAGCAGATAACTGGGATACTGGGGTATGACACGCTAGAGCCAACTGCAGAACAAGGTAGGCGCACAATAAGAAACACTTTTTTCTCCATGAAAACACGTGATTTATTTATTATCACAAATAAAAAAATGAATGTGCCTCCTGTGGCAACCTTTTGCTGAATAATACTCGATTTAACATTCAAATAAAATATTTCTCCTTTTGCATGTGCTTGTGACCGGCTCCAAATCAGCCCTTAACTCATTCAACAGCTCCAAGATTCGCTAATAGTCGATTGTTTCAACTATCTGGTTTTCATTCATTCCAAACAAATTTACACGAGTCCGAAAGACTCTCTCTGCGTATTCTTTGATTTTGGCGATGTCGCCTCCTTGCCACAATAACAGCAGCCATCGGTGCGTAATGCTGGGCAGATTAGCACCTTCCTTTCGAACGTATTAAATACAGACGCAATCACAATCCCCGCAATTACTTTCAGGGTTGGTAAATCTCATTGCGTGTGGTAAATGAACCTATTTGCATTTTCCCCTCCCAGTATTTAGCGCTTTCTGGCAGGTACGCCCCATATTGATTATTCATCAGGGCAAAAGTACTAAATGAACAGCGTGTGCTATTTTGCTCATTTGAGAGGCGCAGTCCTCTTTGCACGCTGTTAGTAGATCAGCTTGCACATTGGTTTGCAGGTGATGTCAAGTTTGCACACGTTTTTACGCACGCAAACCTTTAGTAAATCAGGCCCTTAGAGTAGATTCACACGGCAGTGTTGTGGCAACACACCAGGGGTGGTGTTTCATATGTTTCTCCATCATACCAAGAACAACCAATCAATTTATTCGTGCTTGATAAGCTGTATGATTTGAATTAGTCTGTTCTGGCCTTGGGGTGAACTTGTCCACTCATTTCCCTCATGTGTGCATGCGTTGAATTAAACTTGTTTATTGAACAGTCTTTTATGTGAGCATCGACGCAGCACACTCAGATGGAGAACAGATTTAAACCCTTCTCCCTTATGAACTTCCTTCTGAACAACTGTTATCGATTACCTCCCCACCTGTAAGATGCATTGTGATAACTTTGTTCTGTGAAGTTAGAAAACTTGTATTGCACTAACGCAGCATAAATCCAACAACGAATAAGCAAGCCCTTGTTAACAGAGAATCAGCTTTGCTTTTATAAATAAATAAATAAGATTAAATATGAGCGTGGCTCACAGTTATTTAATCAATGCTCAGCAGTGGTGCTGCTGCCTCGCTCTCATCTTTTGTCCTCTCTTTTCCATCATGCACGGATCATTGATCACCAAGTCTAGCAATGTTGTAAAACCTTACTTTCTACCACATTTTGTGCCAGTAAAATAAACCAGTGCATGTTTTTTTTTTTTTTTTTTTTTTTTTTTTAATGAATAAGGAGCAATCAAAAAAAAAAATCAGTAATGTGAGTGCATCTCTCATTTATATTCTAAAGACTTTGTGTCATTCCACATCGAAAATGTTTATTGCATCCTTCCCAATAACTATTTATAATTCGAATGGAACAAATTCATCAATCCTCGCTGACATTTTTCCAGTGAGATTTCTAATAGAGGGTTTTCATCTACGTCACGTTTTGGTCAGTGACCCGGATGCGCGGCCATCTTGGAGGTACTCAAATGTAAACAAACAGCTGGATCGATGCAAACGACCGTGGATAAAGGATGGATAAACCACAGAAAAGCTCTTCAAAAGGCCTTATAGACGCAAAAACATACAGAGAAGGACATGGTCCACGGGAAAGGGAATGATATTCTGAAAAGTTACAGTTTGTCGGTGGTGCCAATCCATACGAGATAGCTCCCTCGTCTTGGAGCAATGACGAAGCCGGAGAGCCTCCCTTCGATTGCATACCCCGACATCGTAAACTACCTGGTTTTCTCCCCAAGCCCATACACAGCAGGAGATCTTAAGTCTTACAAAAGTTTGGAGGCCTATAACCAGATGGTCTGTGGATGGGGAGCTGCAGTATCAAATAATCAATGACAGATGTGTTGTGAAAGCCAAAGTAAATAATGCCATAACGTCTTTAACGTCTTAACTGTATTATATCCAGGGGTGGAAGTAATTAATTACAAATACTCAAATTACTGTAATTAAGTCGTTTTTTGGGATACTTGTACTTTGTAGATTGTAGCTCTACATTTTAAGAACTTGTTGCTAATGTAGCTTGGTGGTAGCTTGCTATTATCATTAGACTAGAAATAAAGAGATTTTTTTCTTGATAATTGTTCATGTGTGAAATTAAGAGCTAACAACATTTTACTTAACTTATCTGACACGAAATGGGCGGAACAAATTTGGATGTTGTCCAGATTTTTTGCCACGCAGGTCTTGGTTTAGCTTTGCTAACCACAAGCGCCTCCTTTCCTCTGAACAACTTCTGGCATTGTTCTCCCTAATTTCTAATAACCTTTCGAAGTCTATAAAACTCCAAGTGTCTCTCACGGTCTGTCCGGTTGGTACAACCGAAAACACAGCAATAATTTACCATTTTCAATGAAGACGTCCGATTTACTCCATTGTGTGCGCTTTGTTTACATTGCCGCATGCCTCCAAGATGGTGACTTCCGGTTGGATGACGCGCTGATGACATGCCATGAAAACTGACTATACTCAAATTACAGTCATTAAGTAGTTTTTTGGGGTACTTGTACTTTTGTGAGTAGATTTTTCAAGTCTGTACTTTTACTTGTGCTCAAGTACTCATGCCATTAAGCTTCAACCTCCAGTCTCTACTGGGTTCGATTCATACGCTGTTTGTAGTGTGATGTCCCTGTTTCTTTAGGGGACCTATGCTGACCTGTCATTCCAAGAGATGGCATCCAATCTAGGTCATCCTTTTGATAAAGGTCAGACCTTTTACCTGGAATACAATGAGAAATATAGCACATTGCAGCAATAATTTACCATTTTCAATGAAGACGTCCGATTTATTCTAGTTTGTGCGCTTTGTTTACGTTGCTGTGTGCCTCTAAGATGGCCACTTCCCCCCCATACATTTTTCTGTTGTTTGCACATTTGTAATTGCAGCTAATGCCAAATGAGTAAGTAGTTATAGTTCTTATTTCAATAGTACCTGTGTTTTCGCTCAACTGTGAGTTATTCTATCGCACTTGAATGCAGCACTGTCACATAGCCTCACGCACACGGGGCAGGATCATAAGTTGATTCAAGCAATGCGAGTGGTAAGATGTACTGTACTCGGGTCCTGATATAAGACATTTTTCTGTTAAAAATCACGGTTAATGAGTGACATGTTTATGCTATAAAATGTAGGGTAATATATTATCTTGGTCTACGAAGGGTTAAATGTCATGTCCGAGGAAAGCTTATTATTTTATTTGGATATTTGGATGTCCTGCTCCGAGCTTGAAATGAGAATATCCAAGCTGCACCAGATCCGGGAGGCCAAGAACCTGATGGATACCAATATCTTCGGTGCAGCACAACCGGACCTGCAGGTGCCTGACGTCGCCACTCCGTGTCCTGCAGCCGGAGTGGTCGGAGCAGCGTCTCCCCCTAAGCCCGACGACATCAACCGCAGTCCCCCTGCCAGGACCCCACTGCTGGCTGCTGCCAGCCATGGTCCCTTGGGCACGGCTCGGAGCAAGACCCAAGGCCCTGGTCAGCTCCACACCTCAGCCGGAGCCCTGGTTCCTTGTTGGTCCTTGTGAAGGAAAAAGGGGGCGTCATTCCAACGCTCCTCCTCTGATCGAAACCCAGCTACGGGAACAAGTTCGACCCTCTCAGCCTCGAGGAATTCCCCCCCCTTGGGTGACGGATCCCGGCCCTGTCGGTCGCCGCATTGGCCCTAGCACCAGGCATGGACTGGCCATCGGGCGTACCGGGCAATGCCCGGTGGGCCGACACACATCTGTGGGCCGGCCCAGGTCTGTCATAAAAAAAAAAAAAAAAAAGTATATAGTTTTTATTGACCGCGACGGTATCGGACTGGTAGTCGGCTCATAAAAATCTCCGAGGGGGGGGGGGGGACGACGACGACGACACACACACCAACAAACTCAAGAAAGAGAGACACTGACAGCTAATCAGACAAGCGCTCTAGTGCTGCGCTGATGTGAACGCAGTATGAACGTTATTTTCTGCTGAAGGGAGGGGGTGGAGGCGGGGCGGGGCCTTGCGAAGACACGAAGTGGCCCATTGGTTGATTTTCTTGACGGACATTGGGCTACTCCAATGAAATTTCTCAGCTCTCGTTGGCCCGCCGCTCCCATCCCTCCTGACCAAATTTTGCCGTTTGGCCTGACCGGAGAGTGTGGTGGCTCGTGGATGAGTATGGAAATGGAGAAAAAAGCACAAAAGCGAAAGGGAGGAGCAGAAAAGCTCAGAGAACGGAGACAAAAAAAATTAAAAGTGGATGCAGCAAAATGTGCCAAAATCACGGAAATGTTTTCAACCACAAGCTCGGGGGCGGCGGCCGCGGGGGCCGTCGAGTGAACAGGTGGTTGTAGAAGAAGCGGACGAGGAGAGGGAGAAGGAGGAGGAGGAGGATGAGGAGGAGAGAGATGAGACCCAGCAGCAGGGCGAGATTGAGGTCAGAATAGATATTTGGAGGTGATCACCTGTGTGTGTGTGTGTGTGTGTGTGTGTGTGTGTGTGTGTGTGGTGTGGTGTGTGGTTGGTTAGTCTTTGTTGTCAAATAATGCTTTGAGTAGATTTGGTGTCCAATTTACAGTGTTAAGTGTGTTAAAATATTAGTGAAACATTGCTTTGCTGAAATGCATGATAAATAATTGGTAGACAGAAGTAAGACTAGTGACACTAACACCCCTGCTTCTCTTTCTCTGTGTTTAGTCCAGCCAGAATGTTGAAATGGGAGTGGACGAGTCACAGGGAGATCAGGCAGTTTTAGACTTTAGACTATTTAGCCGCCCTCATTCCACAAACAGGCAGGAATTTCTTTGAGTTTCATCCTCAACAGGATGCTACAAACCCTGTCGTCCAGAGGCTCTTCAATAGAACAGATGACATGGCATGGAGAGTGTATCAATTTTTTGTAACATAGTTACTCTCTTTCATGTAGGCTACTGCACTTTATTTTAATTTTTGAAACTTCACTATGTGCACATAGTATACAACATGCAGCATGTGCTTCCGCATATCCTATAAATAACCGGCATTTTTGATCCACGGCGTATGGTGGGCCGCCAGGGATCAAAAATGCCCGGGCCATTTTTTGGTCCCAGTCCAGCCCTGACTAGCACCCCATCATCTTCCCACCTCTGGTAAACTGTCAGCCACTGTTTCCAGTCCGCTCCAACCACTCTACTAATCAGAGACTCAGTTGTGGGAAACGTGAGAGTTAGGGAAAGTCTAACCCTGTTCTTTACTGGTTGCAACTGTTTGGGACATCTTGGACAAACTTCCGGATATCATTCAAGCTCACCCTGAGGCTGCAAAAATAATTTTACATATTGGAACCAACGATATCCCAAAACAACAGTCCGAACTTCTGAAACGGGATTTTCTCCTTCTATTTAACTCTGTGACACAGCTCCACCGCAGCATCTTCATCTCTGGCCCCACCCCCACCCGTGGCCGGGGAATCAGACGTTTCAGTAGGCTGCTGAGCCTTACCACCTGGCTGGCTTCGGCCTGTACCTTCCACGGAGTTGCGTTCATTGAAAATTTTAACACTTTCTGGAACAGGGGGCATCTCTTCAATGCAGACGGACTCTACCTTAATAGACCTGGTAGCCATCAGCTTTCAGACAACATCTCTTATGGACCACTCCACAATCAACCACAGTCAACTCTACCACGTGACTCATCTGCTCTGTCCATAAGTGCTTGATGTCCCCCTGGTCCTAGTTTCTGTCTGCTTAGTTCCACTAGCATAAACAACACTGTCAGTACCGGACTAGGACCAGCTGTTTCACAAAATAACGAAAAATCTGTAGTTTCCAATCCCATCCCTGTAATAATTTCCTCTCGTTTTAACCATTCGTGTAGGCCTGAGTCTGCGGATCCCCGGCCCGGCGCGACCTTGCGGGGTTGCTCGGGGCTGCGGACTCATGGAGGCTGTGACAAGCGCACGTTCGGCACTGACATTAATTTGGCTGTGCTGAACGTGCGCTCTCTCTTTAACAAAACTTTCATCGTAAATGACCTGATTTTAGATAGTAAGCTTGACATTTTATTATTAACTGAGACATGGCTTGGCACTGATGCATCAGTCGTTCTCACCGAGGCCTGCCCACCTAATTTAATTTTTTTTATTTTCGAGTAGGGGAAGTAAAATAGGAGGGGGAACTGCATTGTTCATCCTGAGATACCTGAACCCAAAGGAAGTTTCTTTTAACAGTTAATCATCATTTGGATATCGTTCCTTTGTTTTTAGCAGTCCCCCAATTCTGTGTCTTACAGTTTATAAGTGAATTCTCTGAATTACTTTCAATTATACACTCCACCTACAACAGAATTTTAATAACTGGTGATTTTAATTTGCATGTTGATATTAATTCCAATCCTTTATTCAGAGAATTCCTAAACCTTTTGACCTGTGTGGATTTTAAGGAGAACGTCATATAGCCGACTCACAACAGAGGACACACCCTGGACCTGATCATAACTTCTGGTCTGTCTACAGGTGTCTTCTCTGTTGTTGACCTGGCTGTGCCTGACCACTACTGTGTGTAGTTTTACATCACCAGTTTTAGCCACCAGGAGGCCCCGGTGAGAACAGTGAGGAAACGCTACCTAACTTCTGAAGTGGCTGCAAATTTTACAGAGCACTCCTGCTTAAATTTTATCATGTGATTTTATTGTTGACAATTTTAATACTAAAATAAGGACAATGCTGGATTCAGTGGCTCCGCTTTTATCAAAAACAATAAGAACAAAACCTACACCCCCATGGATAAATCACCACACTAAAAAATTTAAAACAAATTGCAGGAGTGCTGAAAGGAGGTGGAGAAAAAATAAATTAACAGTTCATTATGAAATATTACGCAACCAACTCAAAACCTACAATAATGCAGTAAAGAAGGTAAAAATATCCCATTTCTCAAAACTCATCACAGACAATAACAAACAACCCAAAATTAATGCCCACCAGGGGGCTGCGGCCCACACTTTGGGAATCACTGCTTTAGAATATGACCATTTTTTTTCCCCCCACAGCTCATAAATTTAATATAATGCAAGACAATAAACGCTAAAATGATGGCAGCAATGGCTAACTTTAACCAAACAGCAGAGCCAATGGCTAGCTGTCAATCAAATTGAGCCCAACAATTTGATTTGTCAGCTTGAATTCCTTCATATCATTTAAACTGATGTGGTAGAAAGAATTTCACCTCCTGTACAGTTGTAGTAGATTTAAAGTCCAACTATAGAGACCAATTTTTTTTTTTTTGTAAGAGACCTATGAATAAGAGTGTGTTTAATTCAGCTGCAAAGTTGGCAATTTTAACATGGGAGTAGGTTGTGATAGGCTCTGTTTTGGTGCCAGCGGCCAGTGGTCAGTCAAGAATTTGCAATTTGTTACTATCAGGTTCAGTCTGGAAGTTGGATGGTTGCCGCTTGTTTTAACATAACACCTGGCCAAGAAAAAGAAAATAAATCCTTTCAAATAAAATGTTAAAGAGAAAACTTTGTAGAAATGAGGAGGATTTAAGAGTTGGGTTCTAAAACTCAAACACGGATTCTCTGCTGATTTCCTTCCTAATCAATCAGGTCTTACTGCCAGCTGTGGTTAGTTTTTCTTTCACAATCTTACAGAGTGCAAGATAGTGACCTATCTCCTCTGTCAGAATCTCAAGAAAAATCAATATACTAAAGGTGAGATAGATTGGAAAAGGGCAGGAAATGGTACTATAACTCCAAGATGGAGCAGTACTTCAGCCTTTCCTGTAAGGTCTAAACTCTGCCTAGCTGGAGGTTGTGAACTCAAAAACTCAAAAAAGAGAGGGTAATATGAAAGCATGAATAAAAAGCTGACACAAAAAGTAAATGCCCTTGATTCAGCAATCATTTCAAGAAGCAGCATGTGTCTTTTTAAGTGCAGAATATTTGCCTGTATCTTTAGCAATATCGACATTTCTCCTCATCTGAATCTTGCTTTCAGATGTGTTATGTTCTGTAAGAGCTCAAACTTTCATTTAAAAAAAGCAGAAGGACAGAAATACTCTGCAGCAATGACAAAGTTAATATGGACATCAGAAAAATGGGAATTTAAAGGGCCAATTTGGATGAAAGATTCAGCCTGAGAGAAATAGAATGAAACCAGTAACAAAAGAAGGGCAAAATTACTTTCAGAAAGCAGAAAAATGTGCAGTTCACATTGATCCTTGAAATCTTCATTGTTTTTTACAGTCTCTGTCATATAATAGTTAAAATTCTCCAACTGTGGAGTCATCACTGGGTCAACTGCACATACAGGTTTAAGCAATTACCCAAAGGCTGGGGCTATCCTACCCTTTCAACATTGTAAATATGGCTCCAGAACAGTGACGTGCATGCAGGGGAGGCAGAGTTAATTCTAAAATATAATATATACCAGCTAATAAATGACATTTATTAGCTGGTATATATTATAAAAGCCTTTTCCATTCGAATCCAAAAATAAATTTATTTTTTTCCAATTCAGAATAGCAGAATTTCCTCATGTCCCGTTCAAATACAGGAAGGAGATGCTCCATCAGGCAGCTCTTTACTGGACCGCTCAGTGGATGGTTTAATCCCTCACAAACTGTGTTGGTATGCGATGCAAGTAGTGTGTGACTGTCCCTCTGTATATTGCAAAAAAAAATGTTTTTAAACACTGATTATAAGCATTGCCTTCCATAATCTGGATAATGTATGAAATGTATTTCTGTAATGTGTTTAGACTCGGAGATTAATCATAAAACCACATTAAAAAAGTTACTCGGTCAGGCAAACAGTACTCTTGCCTCATGGCAAAGGGCGCTGGTGAGCCAGATTCTTGCTACCTTCCACTTTCTTCGTTCTTGTTTATATTCCCTTTACAATCTGCCTTATGAAAATGGAAAACTACATTTGAAGTTGGAGTACATTTGGAAGGCTCAATTACTTGACAATATAAAATTCCCACTTTTTCCATGTTGTACCAGAAAGCACATTTTGATTCGGAAGGTGCTGATTTAGCTCGAGGATAAGGACAAAATGGGGAAGAATGTTGACGCACTGAAACTTGCGATAAATTCCAGGTGATGTTCCTGTCATTTCTGATCATCGCAGGCAGAGAGACGAGTGGCCATCCTGTCTACTTTGTCTGGAATAACTGGAGGAAACCACTAAACCAGAAAGGTGCATGTCCACAAAGCCCCAGAAGAACCTGAGTTCTGCCCCCTTACATGTCATATTCCACAAGATTCAGTAGCTCCGACTGGGAAAATGAGCATCCACGAGTCACTATTCAAAACTTGCTAATGACACCTTGGGTTAACAGGTTTTTACAACAAAACTAACATGAATCATTTTCCAGCATCCCTACTCCACTGCAGTCCATTTTGGATGCCTTTTATTGATACTAGTCTACCTATCACAACCTACATCACCTTGTTTCAGTTCACTGATTGATTGTATGTCTATCTTGCACCTGGAGGCATTTTCTTCTGTGTTTGTTGGTAGGCCTACTGCTCCCTGGACGTCAAAGTCAAATCCAGAGGAAAGAAAAAGAGCACCAGTGTTAACATATTGGGGTTTCCACACACTTGAATGCAAAATCTGATAATAAAGGTGCCCAGTGCACAGTAATCCTAATTAGAAAATCATCAGATATAAACTGAGTTTATGTATTCCTTATACACCCCTTAAATACTTGTAAATGAGATCCAAATCCTTTCCTGTAAAGCCTCTTTTTAACATTATGGCGCTGCACTGAGACGATTCAGTTTTGACAAAAGGTGAAAAACTAAAACTAGCCTCCTTTGAAATCCAAGAGCTCATACTGATCTTACATCGTTACATAAAAAAGTTTTTCTTTTTTTCTTTTAAAAGGTTTATTTTTCTTTTATGTTGATCAATCGCGAAATGGTGGAGGGACAGGGAGCTTGAATGGTCACCTGCAGGTAAACGTATT
This sequence comes from Hirundichthys speculiger, assembly GCA_018398805.1. NCBI lineage: Eukaryota > Metazoa > Chordata > Actinopteri > Beloniformes > Exocoetidae > Hirundichthys > Hirundichthys speculiger. The sequence goes on from JAGFBZ010002641.1 coordinate 965,718, forward strand.
GAATCTTAAAAGGTCAAGATCAAATGGAGCACAGAGGGAAAGAACAAAAAAGCCTTTCTTTTTTTTTTTTTTCATTCCCTTGAGGAATTTACGGAGCCCTGGAGGGGACATGAAGGAAAAAAAAAAAATAGGAAAAAAAAATTTTTTTTGAGAAAATGTAGGAAATTTTTTTTTTTTCTCGAGTTTCAAACTCGAGATCTCGAGTTTGAAAGTCGAGATCTCGAGTTTGATTGCAATGCAGCTGAGTTGTGAACGTGCGTCGCCGGCTGCTCGGAAGAACGGCTGCCGGAGAGAGAAGGAGAGTCCACCGCCCCGGGGGGCTGCGTAGACGGAGCTGGCAGAGTCCAGACTAGAGAGGTGCTTTGGACCGCGGCAGAGAGGGGTTGAGACCCTCTCTGGCGCAGGAGCCACGGATTAGGACCGGCAGACGCCTCCCGGACTCCCCACCACTTCCCACTTCCCCCCCCCCCCCCCCCCCGCCTCTGCAGCAGAGACGGAGAGATGCGAGAGAGCCGGAGGCGAGAAGGAGGTAGAGAGGCCGCTGGGGTAGCGTACGGCTGCAGGCGCCCCCGCGGGAGGGTGGACCTGAACCGTCTCATCCGTTAATGATCCACTTTCAAAGTCGAGATCTCGACTTTCAAACTCGAGATCTCACTTTCAAACTCGAGATCAACTCAGAGATCTCGAGTTTGATCTGGCTTCTGCAGCAGAGACGGAGATGGAGAGATCTCTCCATCAGAGACCGCTGGGGCAGCGTACGGCTGCAGGACTTAATAAAGTTATTAAAACATTCACAGATTCGGCTTCCGGGATCAATAAGTCTCGAAACACATCGTCAATGATCATAGCATAGCTATACTACCAGCTACAAGGACAAATCCCCGATTTATACAAAAATAAGCAGTTTTCTGCGAGCTCGATGTAAAATATTGACGAAAATGCGCAGCCCGCAGCCGTGCCAGTGCCCAGGGACCGTCTGCAAATTGCAACAAAAGAAAAACAACGCTGGACACAAAAATCAATAACTCCACTGTTGTACAGTATACAGACGCCAAAACTTATCCATCCATCAGAGTTCCCCTCATGGTCATACTACAACAAATATTAGGTAACAAAAGATTTGGCATAATTTTGGTGATTTTTTTAAATTATCATTAATCATAATAACTTATATGATGATCAATAACTTCACTGTTTTACACTGCAGACACTCAAAACCACACACACACACTTCTGCAGTCTCCTTATGGTCATACTACAACAGCTGTTTTGAAAAAAAAAAAGGTTTGGGTATAATGTTGGTGATTTTCTAAATTATTATTCATCATTAATACCTTATATAATGATCAATAACTTCATTGTTTTACACTGAAGCGACTCCAAACTCACTACACACACATCAAGAGTCTCCGTAAGGTCATACTACAACAGTTCTTTGGAGCAAAAAAGGTTTGGTATAATTTTGGTGATTTTTTTTAATTATTATTAATCATTAATAACTTATATAATGATCAATAACTCCACTGTTTTACACTATAGATACTCCAAACTCACTACACACTTCAAGAGTCCCTCTGGTCATACTACAACAGCTGTTTTGAACAAAGAAGGTTTAGTGTAATTTTTGGTGATTTAATAAAATAATCACCAAAATTACACCAAACCTTCTTTGTTAAAAAAAAACTGTTGTAGTATGACCATAAGGAGACTTTTGATGTTGTTTAGTGAGTTTGGAGTGTCTACAGTGTAAACAGTGAATTATTGATCATATAAGTTATTAATGATTAATGATAATTTAAAAAACACCAAAATTATGCCAAATCTTTTTGTTACATAATATTTGTTGTAGTATGACCATGAGGGGAACTCTGATGGATGGAGTAAGTTTTGGCGTCTGTATACTGTGGAGTTATTGATTTTTGTGTCCAGCGTGTTTTTTCTTTTGTTGCAATTTACAGACGGTCCCCTGGGCACTGGCACGGCTGCGGGCTGCGCATTTTCGTCAATATTTTACATCGAGCTCGCAGAACTGCTTATTTTGTATAAATCGGGGATTTTGTCCTTGTAGCTGGTAGTCTATGCTATCAAGATGTGATAGAGGCATCATTTGTGTTTTTGACGATGTTGGCTTCAGACTTATTGATCCCGGAAAGCCGAATCTGTGAATTCTTTATAACTTTACTTAAGTCCTGCAGCCGTACGCTGCCCCAGCGGTCTCTGATGGAGAGATCTCTCCATCTCCGTCTCTGCTGCAGAAGCCAGATCAAACTCGAGATCTCGAGTTTGAAAGTCGAGATCTCGAGTTTGAAAGTCGAGAATGGATAGTGCCAACCCTTTGTCCTAGTTCGTGTACTGACCTCCTTCCCAGCCTCTCCCGTTGTTGTAGGAGATTACATCAAGCAGCGGATTGGACAAATAGCCATCACTGTTGAAGGAATAGTCTCGTCCACCAATGGATATGTTGGTGAAGTACCTGAAACAGAAATTGGAAAAGAGAAAAGCAAAATAAAGCATGGGTTTTATTTACCAACAAGATGGAATCCATTTTAGTGGGGAAAAAGGGAAGGATAGCATGTTTCTGTGACATGCTAGTTTTTTTTTTTTTGTCTGTGTGTTTGCAAAAACAGGCACGAGGTCATGCAAAAGCGGCTCCAGCAACACATTCTGAAAATTGAATTCTTGGAAGATGGAGACAGATTTTTGTGACTAGCCTTAACTTGAAAAGTTTTGGTTTGGTGCATCCCCTTTAGTGGGCAACACAGGGTAGGAAAAGTATTCAAATGATTCCTGCTGGGTGACTTCCTAAGTTGTGCAATAGCTAGTTTACTGCTGATTGTGCCATCACCAACTCATTTTGACAAAAAAGCATTGATTAACCCCAATTTGCCCTTGACATGCTGACAAGCAGAAAGCACCTCTGAAGACAGAAAGCGTCTGACAGAAGGCAGACAAACCCCATCCACAAGTGTTACATTTATTCTGAGTGACCTCCAAAGAACACTACTCTTCAGTTTATATCTGTTTTTCTTGATTTTATGTTATTCTTAATTGCGGAAGGAAATTAGAGATGACCTGAAACGCTCAACCAGATTGGAGGTCATGCAAAAGCAGCTGCATCAACACATCCTGAATCCCTTCATTTTATTTTCTTTTTCCAAAAGTTCCTTTTTTATGGCTTCTGCAGCTGGTATTTCACAGTCTGCATTTATATTGAAGAGCCTATATAAAGTATGAACAGCGGGAAGGCTCTCTGAAATGTCAAGCAGTGGTTTCAGGCCACAGCAGCAGCCATTTTTACAGCCATTCCAGTAAATGAGGGATAAAGATTGTTCTTAAGGCTGCCTGTTAAGTCCATAATTCTGAAATGGGGAAAAAAAAAAAAAAACAAAAAAAAACGAGGCATTTGAAAATCATTTGGCATAATATTAAAGGCATATTCAGTACATTTAATGTATATGAAGATATCCATTTATGAAATAAAATAGTCAAGATAAACACTCCGGCTCAAATACTTCAACTATTTAACATATACAACCCCAAGAAAACATACAGGCTTCAAAGTTGTTCACAAAAAAATGTCCTTATTATGACATCCATTATTCATCCATTGTCCTTTACAGCCTGCATGTGCTTTGGGTTTGAACCAAAGTCTCCTTCTCCTGCCACCTCAACTGAATTCTGCAGCACATATAGTCCATCATAACAACCTTCATTTTGGTTTAAATACACCACATCTGTGCTTAGGTACCCTTCAGGTACTGACTGTAGCGGTAATAATTGGTCACTACCCCCCTGAGATGTTGGCTCCAGGGCTGGTGCAGTCATTTGAGCACCATCATCAGATCTGCCTGTTTGCAAACCCTTAATATTCTGCACTAATCTCAAAATACTGGATATTACTGAAGTCATTAACTTCTATATGCCCAGATGTTTGCCAGTAGATCAGCCACCGAACAGGAAAACCCGATTTTTACTCTTGATGACACTAATATCAAGGGGGGTTGTTTTATATTACCTCAGGATGTTCAAATAAGTATTACCCAATAAAAGACCAGAGTAAGCCAGTCTTTTATGGTCTTCCTCTGAGCAATCCTCAGTTGCTCTGCTGTAGACTAGCTGCGTTGAAATGCCACGATCTACCTGTGTGACCAAGAGGAAGAGTCTGCAGTGATCACTTTAATTGTTCTGATTATCAAGAGAAGGGAGGCTTTGGTGAGTTTGGGACACTTCTTTGTTGCACCACATAACCAGGTTAAAACCAGATGCTTTGTTATCAGTGTTCAGTTTCAGCGGCGAGAGCAGTGGTTTTTAACCTAGGTTTGATCGAACCTCGGGGGTTCGGTGGAGGTCTCAGAAGCAATCCTTTTCAATGATGCTAGACATAAAAGCTAAGAAAAGGAACAGACTTTACTTTGAAAGTGACATGAGAGTGGCCCTTGCCAAGGTGAAACCACCCATTTCTGAACTGGTCTTTTAAAGGCAACAGCAGAAATCACACTGATTTGTAGTAAATAGCCATTATTACTGTAGCCTGATGGAAATTAGGTGATGAGTGTGTGTTAGACTCCAGGCTTGGATAGGCTCCATCAACCCTTGTGACCCTAGTGAGTATAAACTGGGTTCAGAAAATGAATGATAAATACAATAAAATATCAGAAAGGCATGTATTTCATGCAGTTCATGCATTATATTGGTTTTGTTCTTTGAACACAGTGATGTTAATGCAAGGTTCCTTTTGTGCACAAATAAAATATATACCTATGGATTGAATTTGAAAAAAAAGTCATATTTTATTTTTCAATAAAGAAGGGTTCGGTGAATGTGCATGTGAAACTGGTGGGGTTCAGTACGTCCAACAAGGTTAAGAACCACTGGGCTAGAGTGACAGGAACACCAACGGACCAGGCCTCGCTGAAATGACAGATGCTTGCCCTCCACCACAGAGACTGGGTGCATAAACAAGCATGCTAGAGGAAGGAAAGAGAAGAAGTTTTACTCCTACCTGTCTAGTTTAATTCATTAGGCCTCTGGGGCACATTAAAGTATGGAAGACATGGACAGCTGCCCAGAGCAGCATCTTGACCAGGGCGATGCAACATCACTTCAATTATATTGTCACGTTGATATTTTGTGGGCCGACAAGAGAAGTGGGCGCCCTGATAGCCTACTTATTTTTTTTTAAGTAGACACTGCTTAGCTGATCTCTGAGAGTGGAAGCATGTCAAGAAAGCTGTCAAACTCAGAGGAGTAGGAACAAATAGAGCGAGTGATGCATAATACATCGATTGTAGAGTGCAAAACCAATTATGTTAACTAAGACCACATCCTTACTTTAATGCTAGTCCATTTTAAAACATGATGTCCCTCTGCAAAAGCAGACATTTACAGTTTTAATAAAATCCATCCTTTGGCCAGACTGCTTTTAATAAAACCAGTATTTAGTAACTGGTAGCAGTTCAGAACTACCGATTCCAGATACGAAAACATTTCTGAAGCGGATGCCAAAAGCCAATCAAAAGCAGACCAAATGCACCTCAAAAAGGCTGCTGTGCAAACTGTGCCACTATAAGTTGCCACAACAATCAACCATTTCCTAAAAAAAGACCACAGGCCACTTTGCACCAGATGTAAAAAGTCATACAAAACTAATGACGACGCTTCTGCAAGTCAAAAGGCAGTGATTTCTGAGTCATTTGTGACATTAATGCCACATGAAAAGAGCCTCATGGATCCACAGGGAAATAACCAGCTCTATTACCCACTTCCTGTCTGTCAACACAGTGGCCAAATGTGAGTTTGAAAATCTCATCAAAACACTTGATAAAACATCAGCCTTTCCCACTGGCATGTACTTTAGTCAGCACGTTACAAATCTAATCCAGAGTTAATTCTGACTTTTAGCTTTATAATCATAAATCACATGAATCACATTGCTATTTTAATATTTAAAAAAAAGGAAAAATAATACAATTAGATATTTTTTCCAAGAAATTGTTCAGCCTCATCTTGTACTTTAATAGTGTAAACCAAACCTTCTACCTGACTTGAAAATTACAGCTAAACCCCAAGAGAATGTTTCTAAACTAAGCCTGTGAAAAATTCCACAAAAGTCATTATCTTCTGACAAATCTGATAATAAAAAAATACACTTTTTAAAAAAAATTAATTTATGATGTTAACAGTTACAAGTTATTTTTATTTATTTATTTTTAATCCCTGTTGCTACAGCAAAAAGCACATGAAACAGCAATAATTTAACTGCTTTAAACTATACCATGCTTTCAAATTAACTATCAATTAGTTTACAAGATGATTTTTCTATTTTTTACTTCTCATGACAGAACAATCCATGGAGCCATCTGTCATTTTTCTATGTGGCCCTTGGAGACCCAGATCTACTTTTTTAAAAGAGGATCTTTGAGCTCAGTGGGCCTACCTGGTTAAATAAAGCCTAATAAGCCTAAACTTATCCAGGTTCAAGTTACATGGGTAGCAGCCTAAGCAGAGAGGCCCAGAAATCCCTCTCCCAGGTCACCTCCACACCAAAGCATTCCTGGGCCAGCCAAGAAATATACTCCTTTAACAGCATGTCCTGGGTCCACCTTGGGGCCTCCTCCTGGTTAGACATGCCTGAAACACCTCCCCAGTAAGTTGTGCAGGACAGAAAAAGTAAATCAATTATGACTTTAATTGTCTCTTAGGTCTTTTTAAATCATCCAGTAGTGCACTAGAGAAAATATACCATATTGGCCAGAATATAGGACAATTTTTTATTCTAGAAATCATATTCTCAAAAATGGGGGTCTTATAATCAAGGACTAGACTTTTCTATTGTCGTTACACATCTGTGCCACTAGATGGAGGTGCAACGAAGTAACCAGTCAGAATGGAGCATCACAGTGAATGCATGGAGCAAATCTGATGATCATTTGAGGAACCATGAGACCGACTCGAGCAAAGGGATTACAAAGTTGTTTTGCAGTCCAGAATATATTTTTTAAAGACTGAATTATTAATGTTGTTCTTGAAACTGAATATAACTCAACTTTGATGGTTCTGCAGTTATGGAACTACTTGGTCATTGCTTATTCACTGATTCATAGTCTCAGATTTTAAAAGAATACAGTTTATTAAAAAGTACCATACCTTGATCTTAAATAAAGTGGGAACCTGACACGTACCTTACCTTAACATACTTCCTAAATACGATGAAATCATTAAAATGTTTGACAATACAGCATCACACATCTCTGTGTGATTTATTTCTATGGTATTTGTACAATAAAAAATGTTTTTATAAATAACCTAATTGTCTTCATCATATTTTTTTATTTTCCCAAAATGATATTTGAAAAATAGGGGTCATATTTTAATCAGAGTTGTCCTATATTGGGACCAATACAGTATGAAAGTTTTTTTTTAATCATTTTTATTTCAACTCTCCTGAAAGTATTTGGGAGAAAATAAATTAGAAAAAAGAATTAGAAAAGAAAAAAAAAATCAAGGGAAGTAATCAAAGGTGTTGCGGGAGAGCTGAGACCTTCGCTGCAGGGGACAAACATCAGGGTGAAAACACATTTCTGTTGATATGAGTGAAAATCACATTGTTGTGATGAGGTGCGACAATGAGGTGGGAGAAACAAAGACAAGAGGAGGTGAGGCATGACGCGAGAGATGAGCTTGATGGCAGAATCATCTCCAGCTGCAATTTCCATAGAAAAAACATGTTCACCAAACAAGCTGAAAGCTAGTTCTTGGAAAAATACTTGCCTGCACCTCTAATATTGAAAAGGAAAAACATGAGGAGCAAAGAGGAGATGGTGAGGGTTTTTGCTTCAATGTTTGTAATAAAATCTCAGACTTGGAAGGACTTGAAATAATAGCACATCAAACATGTCATAATTTATATACATGGCTCAGGAGGTGGAGAAGACGTCTGCCAACCTGAGCACTGGTGGTTTCATTCACTGGATTCACAAAAGAGAAACCATTTTAAAGAAAGAGAGGAACTTATAATCTTTCACGTTCAGTGTTGTTTGGGTCTGTGGGACCACTTTTCCATCATTTTATTAAAAGAAACATTTTTTATTGAATTTTCTCTGAGAGGCTCTTTGACCATTTCTCATTTTCTGTAAACATTTTTATGTTCAGTTCACATTCTGCATTTTTTTTTATTGATTATTAAACATGCTGTCTTTATTTCCACTGGACCAGAGGGAAATAGAAATGTGGGAATGAGTAAACATTGTAAATGAACATAGCTGTGCACCTTTGCTCTGTCTTCCTCCCTTTTGGGGCTCACTGTGAGTGACTGGGTTGTGTGAATCTTTATAATTGCTGCATGTTTCAAAGATTGAACACAGCCATCCACACCATTTTTTTGGCAAATGACTCAACCTGAGTCCCATCACAAGCTACAACAACACCCCACCTTTCCAGCAGAACTTAAATGTTGGCAAATGTCACAGCTGCTTCAATCATTTTCTTTCTAGAATCAATATATCACCTGCCAGCTGGTCTATGGACAACATTTCCACATACAAGGTTTCAGCATTGCATCGAAGACCTCTCTGTTGGTGCTGCTTGCATGGCTTTTATACAGCTTTGCAAAGTGAAGAAGGGCAGAAAGAAAAAGAGTTGCAATCTCAGACAGTGTTTTTCTGCTTACAGAGGTTGCCAACAGAGAAAATTACCTGGAAATATCTTTGCGGTGGCTGACAAACTGTTGGAGCTCTGTAAATGCTGAGGAAAGGCATTTCACTGCTTCTTTAATTATCTCCAATAGTTTAAGACAGATTGTATCATCACTTATGAAAAAAAAGAGAAATGTCATCCTACAAATCCTTGACATCAAATCCTTACCATGCTGTTGTACTAACTGGGATTCATGATAACAAGAAGGTGAATGTGAGTTTTTTTTTCTTTTAATAATATCCAACTTTGGTATTAAGGTTGTATTTTTACAATGCCTTGCAAAAGTATTCGCACCCCTTGAACTTTTCAACCTTTTGCCACATTTCAGGCTTCAAACATAAAGACATACAATTTAAATTTTTGGTCAAGAATCAACAACAAGTGGGACACAATCGTGAAGTGTATTGAAATTTATTGGATTTTTTAAAACTTTTTTAACAAATAAAAAACTTAAAGGGGAGCGTGCAATATTATTGGGTCCCTTTACTTTCAGTGCAGCAAACTGACTCCAGAAGTTCAGTGAGGATCTCTGAATGATCCAATGTTATCCTGAATGACTGATGATGATCATCAGAATCCACCTGAGTAAGTAAAGTAAGTAAGTAAGTAAAATTTATTTATAGAGCACCCTTCATAGTACGAGTACACAGAGTGCTTTACAAAAGATAAAAACAATATATCAATCAACACTCAACAAGACAGCCCTTAGTAAGTGCTCATTACAGTGAAGTGCAGGTGCAGAGAAAAGGCAGTAGATTTTAAAAACAATACAAACCACAGCTCCTGAGTATAATCAAGTCTCTGTATAAATGCACCTGCTCTGTGATAGTCTCAGCAATGGCGCCTGCGGATGGGGGAGGGGGGCGTGGGGGCCGTGGCCCCCACAAACAAATGGCTGCCCCTTCCATTATTAATTTATCGTCCACCTAGTTCCGAGGCTGTGAGCAGAGCTCAGCGGCTCACAGTCTCTTGCTAACTTTAGCAGCCTCACCGTACACACCCCTGACGGTTACACTGGACTCACACTAATCACACACTGTCAGGTTTATTTTTATTTTATCAGGATTTTTGTCGGAGTAGTGCAGGTGACAGCATTGGAAAGCCATTTCTCCAAGGTGTCCATAAAAATTCTCATTCAAAATTTGCCACCAGCCACCTGAGAGACACACCAAACATGTGGAAGAAGGAGCTCTGGTCAGATGAAACGAAAATCAAACTTTTTGGCCACAATGCAAAACAATATGTTTGGAGTAAAAGCAACACAGCTCATCACCCTGAACACACCATCCCCAGTGTCAAACACGGTGGTGGCAGCATCGTGGTCTGGGCCTGCTTTTCTTCAGCAGGGACAGGGAAGATGGTTAAAACTGATGAGAAGATGGATGGAGCCAAATACAGGACCATTCTGGAAGAAAACCTGTTGGAGTCTGCAGAAGACCTGAGACTGGGATGGAGATTTATCTTCCAACAAGGACAATGATCCAAAACATAAAGTCAAATCTACAATGGAACGATTCACAAATAAACGTATCCAGGTGTTAGAACGGCCAAGTCAAAGTCCAGACCTGAATCCAATCCAGAATCTGTGGAAAGAGCTGAAGACTGCTGTTCACAAACGCTCTCATCCAACCTCACTGAGCTCCAGCTGTTTGACAAGGAATCATGGGCAAGAATTTCAGTCTCTTAATGTGCAAAACTGATAGAGACAAACCCCAAGAGACTTGCTGCTGTAATTGCAGCAAAAGGTGGCGCTACAAAGTATTGATGCAATGGGGCCGAATAATATTGCACGCACCACTTCTGAGTATTTTATTTGTTAAAAAAAAGTTTAAAATATCCAATAAATTTCATTCCACTTCAGGATTGTGACCTACTTGTTGTTGATTCTTGCCAACAATTTGAAATGTTATATCTTTATGTTTGAAGCCTGAAATGTGGCAAAAGGTTGAAAAGTTTAAGGGGACCGAATACTTTTGCGAGGCATCCGGTTGCTCATGTCAATGTGCCTGCAGGCAGACAAAATATTAAGATCACTAATGCACTAATGCAGTTTTATGTTTGCGTGTGTGTTTACATTAATTTATTTATATATTTATATTAGGGCTGGGCAAGTTAAAGCATTATTATCGTGTTAACGCATTAATTTATTAACGCCAACATTTATTTTATCGCGCATTAAACGCATGTTGCTCACATGCTTTTGTTTTGAAAAGTCTTATTGGCCGCTGCGGAACCGGAAAACAGTAAACATAAGTAAAAGCTAAAACAGACACGGAGAACGGTAAAAATCTGTGAAATTTACAGTTCGGGTAGCAACTAAGATAGCAATATTAACAATTCTGTCCAAAAAAAAAAAAAATTCTAGACTGCAACAAAACTTTCACGTCATTCCTTCATTTATCATCAGATCTGCTCCGGGTGTTCACTGTCCTGCTGTTCTCTTACTGGTTACTTCACTGCGGCTCCATCTAGTGGCACAGATGTGTTATGGCAACAGAAAGTCCAGTCCTTGATTATAAAACAAATTCAGTTCTGTGGCCCATTTTTTCATTTCATATTTTTGATCCAAGTCTAAAATTGAAATATAAAAAAACAGGCTTTTTTTTCTCGTTTTTTTGTGTTAAATTAAAAAATGAAAAAGATAATAAAATGCCACTTTTTAATATTTTTTTCAAGTTTTTGATTGACAATTGAAAATGGAAAGAATGAATGATACATGGATTGGTAAAGTTACTGAACTTTAACATGGACATTTTCATTTTAGTTTTCCCAGATGGAGGATTTGAAGGAAACAAGGTTATTTGTAATAACTGTCAAGTTGAAACTCCCTGTTAAAAGTTTCTGCTGTTACCTCAGAAAATGCCTGTTTTTTTGTAGACTTTTTTTTATTTTTCATAAAAACAAGAAATTCTGAGACCCAAAAAATCTGTGGGTGACATCACCCACAGATTTTCCTGAAGAGTCAGTTTGAAGCCTAAATTTTCAAGGCTCTCCACCACACCATATTGGCTCGAGCTGATTCTGACCAATTCTGTTTAATCGAAAATTTCTGACTCTCAAAACCGGCTGGAACAAGACCACATTAGCTAAATTACCACAGGTCAGCTATACAAGCTTTTCTTAGCTCATGCCAAACTATGGCGTTAATGTTACCTGCCATTCTAATTCTGTTCATCCATCCTGACTTCAGATGTCACTGCTGAAACAACAACTGTAACAAGTAGGCCTGCTGCTGGAGCTGAAATGAGGACTTGTGGATCTCCACTGCAGATCTGCTGTAGTCGCCCACAGGCTGAACACGTAGGTCTCATTAACCAAGCAATGCATGACTAGTCACGGCATAGTGGGATTGGCTTCCCATTGGCTAAGGTCCGGTTTGGCAGTCTAGTAGGTTCCTGAAATGGTCTGAGGAGCTTGACTGGAGAACCCGACCACTCTGGCTGCTGTAAGAGATTGCAGCTGAGGAGCTAAAGGCTGCTTCTGGATACACAGGTAAACTTTGCCACCAACCAAAGCATGTGAGAAAAGAACATTTGGTGGCCTTTGTCCCTGGACTCTTAAAGGCCAACTCAGAGTCAGCTTGTGTCTTAGTTGTCAAATTCACCAAAAATGATGGGCGCTAAGTAGCTAAAGTGATGATAGTAAGTTAGCCGTTAACACCATTGACTGGTGTCACTCAAAAAGTCACACAAGTAAGTCACACTTACTTATCATCGATGCAAAATCTAGCAGTGGAGAACAAAACAGTTTTTTTTCTTTTTGTAGGAGGCTATAAATGTAAATATTTCTAATGCAAAGTTGGTAAATTTATAAATCAAAGTCAGTGGAAATAGACTCACTTTTGTAGCTAGCCTCTAGTGGTCATTTGAAGAACTTCACAATTTGGCACTTTCTACATTGTGTCAGTTTAGCAAGCCGGATGTAGCTCCTTAGTTAAAAGCAGCACATAAAGCCAGGACTGTTGATAGGATGTGTAAGGCTGTTGCGTAAATTGCTTTAATATATATTTGTACCCCACTCTATAATCATCACATTCATGAAGCATTTGGTGGGTGAGCAGAGCTATGACATATGTCAGAACAATCATCATATTGTAGAATATCTGCATATGAGTGCATAAGCAACGGTGTCAGCCTGTAGCAGCTGAAATAAAATCCCTTGCTGAACACATTCAGCACATCTGCCATTGAGCTCACCATGAAATTTCCAAGAGGAATTAGAAACAAAAAAAAAAAAAAGGAGCTCTAGTGAATTTTTAATCCATATCCACCTATTTTCAACTGGGAAGTGATCAGCCGTCTTTGCTGGAGTTTTGCAAATGAGTCCTGAAACCTGCTGGAACCCTTACGAAAGGCTGATGTTGTTTGACACATAGAGGCCCCTCAGGGCTTGAAGATTTCACTTGCAAATTATTTTACCGATAAGAAGCCTGCCTTGTGGCTCAGAGTGACACAAGTCCGAAGTGTCTCTATTGCTTTAGCAGACATTATCCGTTTGGAGGAGATGGAGTAGGCTGAGGGCAGAAAAGCAAAAGAAACCAAGGGAATATAAGCAAGTTTCTGGGGAACTGAGAAAGAATGAGAGAAGGAGACTGTAGGGGTGCTTCCATTACATTTAAAAATGTGCAAAAACTCCCACATACTGCAAAATAGTTTTCACATGCACATGAGGTGGTGTTTCTGCCGATTTGGAAGATGAATATTTCACAAAAACAACTTTATGTGTCTATAGGTTACATGACCCTGAATGTGCCACATTCACTTTTCTGTTGGTATGGTCGGCATGGACATCATACAGCACCTGGACTTATTAACTCACATAACTCATCAAAAGTTGTGCAATACGTCCAAAAGTTTTGGATCCACTGCTTCTCCATGAAATCACAGTCACCTCCCAGAAATCCTTGAGGCATGGCCGGCTCCATGTACAAAAGGCTTGCCTTGTGACAGTCCATTACAGATGTCTATGTCTTTTTCAAGTAAAAAATAATACCAGCTGCAGTGGTTGCAGAAATAGAAATTAGCCTGTCAAAATTAAAAAAGGTTCCTTGGCATCCATCACCACTCTTGGAAGAAGTTATCACGCGATAAAAATATAAATCTTTGCCACATGGCATGACTTGACTGAGACGCAGTCGTTTGATAACTTGAATTTTATCAACACTTTGGCATGTTGCTTGAGGCAACACCAGGAAGCTTTTTTTCTTTACAATATCAGTTTCAACGCTATTTGAAGGAATAATTGATTATTTAATAACGGTGTCAACCAGCTTTCACAGCTTCCCGTCCCTACAGTCAGCAAGAACCAACCAAACTGACTTTGGACTCTCATCCCAGTCATCTCCTGTGATAGTTGCCTGTGGTATAACAGCACAGAACTCTCGTGGAAATGAAGGCAAAACCAACTAAGAGACTCATGAAAATGGTGACGGACAAGTAAAGGAGAGTGGCGGAGGAAGAAATCAAACAATGGTAAATCTCAGCCAGTGTCTGAAAAGTGACTTAACGTCCACGTATGTAGGAGGAGTTAACTTTAAACTGTGAAATCATGGCTAATGAGAGAGACAGAGAGAAAAAAAGTACAGAGAATTAGAGAATCAGATTTTATGGCATGGGTTCAAAAAGGTTCAGTAAATACACAAACCAACGATTATATATAATATTTCCAATATACTTACGAAATACAATATACTTATGAAAAGAAAAGACCAACAAATACAAGCCAGTGAATCATAATGTAAATTGCCTTTTTATTAGTTTTACTTTTCAGTTCAGGAAGCTCTGTGCACTTTCAATGGCACATGATAAATCCAGCTGATTCTGTTAAAGGCATAGTTTCAATATCAATGTTATATATTCTGGGGAGTATTGTAAATACCAAAAGTACAGATATTGGGTCTCAGTATCCCATACCCTTGAGTATCCAGACCCTTGAGAAACTCAGGGCAGAGCTCAGCTGCCCCAGGTGACCCGGAGCCCTTTAACTACCATTGTGACCTCAGCTCCAGAGTTTACAGTCTAAGCTTCCTTTGTGGAGTACATGTTGGTGGGATTGAGAAGATCCTCTCAACATTCCTCCCCCTGCCTGATGACGTCTCTAGTTGAGGTCAACAGCACTGCATTCCCACGATACAGTGTTGGTTGGGAATTAAATGCTAAGAGAGCATTACCACTCCACATCAGTGTTTTTGATCAAGAATCATTCCTATTTTCAAAGCATCACTTTCACATCCCTTTTTGATGCAAAGGAACTACGCTACAACTGCTGTCAATTCTAACCTGGTCTGTGTCTTGTGATGTCACAGTTCTCTGCAAATCTGATTATTGAAAAAGAAATTTTCAGACCTGGACCCCGCAAAGCAAAGCAACAGTAAGCGCGATTCTATTCACAGGGGGTCCGGGGTAAAGCTAATGGGCTGGAGTTTTAGCAGGGTCGACCTCTTCCTGAGTCCTTCCAGCTGTTGTGTCTCATCTAAGAGCCAGTTGCACTTAAGTTACCATTACATTCCACCTGGTGGTGGCAGTGCAATATTTTCACTGTTTGTCAACCACCTATAAATAAAAGAGAAAGCAGATGGCAAAAAATAATAATAATTAGAAATAAAAGAAGTAAAAACAAACTAAAATGACGAGCTGAGATGATCGCTGTATTTCTCTTTCTATGATGCATAATGGTGGCACTAAATGAGAAGACGTGACTTGTGTGTGTAAAGGGGACAATAACCCTAACCCACAGCAATTAGTCAAACTCTCCACCCTCCTCCACCCAGACGTGTTTCTGGGCTGCTCTGAATACCCAGGTACGAATACTCTGAATACCCACTTTTCAGACCAGGTACGTGTTTCGGCCCTGTGAGATATGCATCAATCCTTTTGGCCCTTGAACCTCACTAGAGGAAATGCATCGTATGGCAGATCTTGAGTTAGCAGTTTTTTTTTTTTTTTTGTTGTTGTTGTTTTTTTTGTTTTGTTTGACAACCTGATTTAATCAACAAATTCATAACTGAGACACCTGATAGCTGTCCATGAAACAATAGATGTGGAAATATTTTCTGTTTTACAACAGACTTGAGAGTGAAAGATAGTTCAAAAAAAAAAGATAGAGTTCCAGCTAAAAGAGCTTAACCCTAAATCAGTCCTTCTCAAATAGTGGGGCGGGACCCCTTGGGGGGGCGCTGTGCGATGCCAGGGGGGGGGGGGGGGGGGGGGGTGACCTCAGGGAACATGTTTATTTATTTTTTATTTTTTTGCCGTACTGGAATAAAGTGTAATTGCACACATACTCGAGTAGGTGGCAGTGGCGCTCTCATTGTCCCAGTGGGTTCAGGGAGTATTAGCTATATTGTGTCGGGTTTTTTGCACGGACATGTGTGCACGTAGCACAGAGCAGGAGATATGAAGTGACACCACTCAAGAGACACCAGGGAAAAATATTTAACAGGGATGAAAACAAAGACGGAGAGAGACGGAGATAATGAGACAAACGAAAGTCACCAGAAAGTTAAGACGAGGAAATATGACGATGCTGATGTAGCGCTTGGCTTCACTGTGACTACGGTGGGATTGATGCACTTAAAATCTTTACAGACTAAAAAACTATATTCATAAAGTTAATCTTTGTTATAAGTTGATCTATATTTCTCTTTTTTTGTTTCCCTTAATGTTAATAAGGATATGCTGTACTTACAATAATTTTATAGACAAATTATACTATTTATAGTCACGGTGGGGAGGGGGGGGCGCTAAATGTTTTCTTCTTTCTAGGGGGGGCGCAGCAGAAAATAATTGAGAAGCACTGCCCTAAATGAAAGAGCGAGAGTAATGCAACACAGAATAAGAAACACATCACAGTTGAAAAAAGCAAATGACTTGGGTAGAGCAGAGGGTAAGCTTCAGCTCACCAAATTTCTCTTGCATTTACTTATTTGCAAGAATAAGGTTTATTCTTACATTCATCTATTAAAGTATTGTTGTGCTCTCCACTCTTCTGTTTTTCCCTGATCAATCAAACTGAAGGGCACCTCACCCCATGATGCAAGCGTCTGGTTCACAATCTCCTTGTAGTAAAAATTATTTAAAGTTTTTGATCTTTTCATACATGTGAGGCGTGGTACGCAGATTAACAATGATCCAGTTGGGCACAGGTATGAAAAAGTGGCTGGGAAAGACATCTGTGCCTGCCTGTCTGAACTGCTTTCCTTCTTTGCCCTAAAAGGAGGCAAAGATGACTAGTGTGGGTGATTTTTCCATCAGTGGAAACATTCAGCCTCTTCCTCGGGTTATGAGAAAGTGTTCTTGGTAACCATGACAATATCCACAGATGTAAGAAAAGAGACATTCGTATGGAATGAGAAAGAAATAAAAACATAAAGCGATGAGGCGACATTGGTATGTTACACAGAATATAAAAAAAGACTTCACAGTACTTATTTTCCATCTATCTGTATCCTCTTATCTGCTAGGCATAATGTTATTTGCAGGAAAAGTTACATTACTCAATATGTTTAATAAAGAATAATTTTTTGAAGAGGAGAAAGTAAAACTACTAACCTTCATCTACAATACACAGCAAATATATTTATAATGACTGAGCATTATCTAAAACAACTCCTGTATCTCACAAGCCAGCACATGAGTTAAATTTAAGAAGCTGGAAACTAATGAAAATATGGTTTAGGTTTTAGGCAACATGTCAGTGAGTGGAAACCTCAAGCACCTCATGATGCTTGAGGTTGAGCAAACATTACATTATCACTATACATTATGGTGGCAATGTGATTTTATATAACTTTTATGAAACCTGTCGCTATGCTGGCAGGACCTAAACTTGAGAACAAAAGAGTTTATACAGGTCTTGAAACAAAATATTTGTAAAAAAAATCTGAAAGGTACAATTTCTAAAAAAAAAAAAAAAGAAATCAAATATGACATGCTAAATATTGAGGCTATCTCCCATTCATGATACAATTGCAACCAGAACTTTACATTTCCACATTTCTCAGTCTGACAGTCTGACACTGTGCTGTACAGCTCCTGTGTTGAGTCATTTACCTTTTTTTTTTTGGCTGAATAGAGAAATAGTATTATGCACATCTTTTGGGGCTCTTCAGGGGTCCACCCTGGGACCAATTCCTTTCTGTCTTTGTGCTTCTTCTTGGTAACATCATTGGGCAAAACAAAATTTCTTTTCATTTCTGTACTGATGACTCTCAGTTACAGCTACGCAGCTGCCATCTTGATCTGTCAAGACAGGCGGTTCTCAAACTTTTCCTGTCATGCCTTTCTCCAAAGATCGGTCATGTAACAAGATTTCCTTTGTAATCCTTGTGGTTAGGGCTGCTATAAAAGAATATTAAAGTATTGTTTCAATTTAAGCCCCTCCCTGTATGTCAATGCATAGTACATGTTTTTAAAATGGGGCTGCAGGCTCATCATTGTGCTCAGTGTTCAGCCTAGATCTGTACTTGATTTTTAGAGAGGAAACGGAATAAA
Organism: Hirundichthys speculiger; assembly: GCA_018398805.1. Classification (NCBI taxonomy): domain Eukaryota; kingdom Metazoa; phylum Chordata; class Actinopteri; order Beloniformes; family Exocoetidae; genus Hirundichthys; species Hirundichthys speculiger. The sequence goes on from JAGFBZ010002641.1 coordinate 983,903, forward strand.
AGCTGATCTTACAGAGGTACAAAGTGGAGACAAGAAGCAAAGAACTAAAATGTATCAGTGAATTAAAATGTGAGCATTCTCACAAAAAAATAAATAAATAAAATAATTTGCTTTTTTTTAGCAACTGGCTCCCTTGGACATGATGTAGCAAGTGCAACAAGAAGAGTTATTATGATGCAAAACACATCAAAAGTTGTGTGAGTCACCCTAAAGTTCTGAATCCACTTCTCTCTGCAACATTCGGCAATTGACTCCCTGAAATCCAGAAGATGTGGCCGGCTCCAAATCAACGGTCTTTGCCTTCCAAGATTTTTTTGCATACATCTAAATATTTTTTCAAATACAAATAATGACTACAAAAGCAGCAAGCGGGAATTTGCCCAACCTGTCCACATGTGTTTTTTGGACTTGGAGAAGGCATTTGACCGTGTCCCTCGGGGGGTCCTGTGGGGGGGGGGGGTACTCCAGGAGTATGGGGTGCTGGGCCTGTTGTTAACGGCTGTCCAGTCCCTGTACAAACGGAGTGGGAGTTTGGTCCACATTGTATGTTGTAAGTCGGACTTGTTCAGTTAGAGTTGGACTCCGTCAGGGCTGCCCCTTGTCTTCGATTCTATCAGAGGCGGCTGGCCCATAGGGGGCGCTGGGGCGCCGCCCCACCAGCTGTGGAGGGGAAAAATATTTATTCTATTTTATTTTTATTTATTTTTTTGATCAGCATCAGATTAATTAATAGTATGTGTGTGCCTACATGCGATTTAAATAATTTAAACAACATTTCCACCAACTGACACTCATTAAACAGTGAATTTCCACCGACCTACAGTGCGTCATTCTCTCACGGGGCGCTCGGCAAAGCGCCCCTGACCTGCAGCTAAATAGCCAATCCGGTTATGGTTGCTAGGTAAAAATGATTGATAATTGGCCTATCAACGTCACCAAATTCAATGCCGATGGGGGGCTGGAAATGTCGCCCCAACAGCTACGTAAAATGCGTGAAGGTTTATGAGCTAGAGCTACGTGAAGGGCCAGCGGTAGTTTTATTTCGTAGAGCGACTCCCAGACTCTGTCCTACGTCGGGAGAAAAAAAAATACGGCGACGAGGAAGAGAGATGGTGACAACTGGAGTTCAAGAGCAGCTTCCACCTAATTTGGTTAAATCATTATTAATGTTCCCTTTTGTGAGACTGACGACGGAGAAAAAACTTCTCGTTAAGGAGCTGGGACCCGACAACCCTGAAATTAACATTTTCCAGTAAACAAAGGAGAAAGGTAAATCGTACAAACTGAGTTTTTGTCAGAGTTGGTTAAACCCTGAGACGTGGCTGGCAGGTTGTGGAGCAGCTAATGCACTTTTCTGTTTCCCCTGTATCCTCTTCAGAAGTGACAGATGTGATTGGACTTGGACAAAGACTGGACTAACTGACTTAAAGCACCTCTGAACGGTTCAAGAAACATGAGAGATCCAAAGTTCACATGGAAAACTGCGTAAAGCTAGCTGTGCTCGGAAAGATTAGCATAGCAACGCAGCTAGATGATGGGCACCACATTACTGAAAGAAGGCACAATGAAGAGGTAGATAAAAACCTTAATATTGTGTCCAAGATAATCAGTTGTGTTAAATTTTGTGGTGCTTTTGAATAAGCAATGTGGGGACATGATGTCAGCTAGTCCTGGTACTGAGGTACATTGATGGACCCAACAATATACAGGAGCGGTTCTATGGATTCATCAAGCTACCCAACAGCTGTGCGGATTCAACAGCTGGTGTCTTATTGGAGAGGCTGCACAGCATCCTTCTGGAGGGACAATTTACCCCTTGATTGTATAATATAAAGTCTAATATAGCTGTAAATTGTTACTTCTTATTTGAAACTGGAAACTGAAATTAAATTATTATTGTGGACCTGTTGTCATTTTCCGACTGTTCATTTTAATGCTTATGCTAGATTAGGCAGGGAAAAATGTTGGCACACCAGCCCCACCAAGATTTTTTTTTCACCAGCCGCCACTGGATTCTATTCATAACATTTATGGACAGAATTTCTTGCAGCAGCCAAGGAGCGGAGGGGTTCCAATTTGGGGGTGTCAGGATCTCGTCTCTGCTTTTTGCGAAAGACATGGTCCTGTTGGCGCCATCGAGTGGGGATCTTCAGCTCTCACTGGAGCAGTTCACAGCCGAGTGTGAAGCGGCAGGGATGAGAATCAGCACCTCCAAATCTGAGACCATGGTTCTCAGTCGGAAAAGCGTAGAATGTCGAGGGTAAACAGATGAATTGGTGCATAAATATCATTTAAGTGCAGCTCTAAGACTATAACAGCAATGCAGCACCTTAATGGATGACTATAAACTCCCTCAGCAGTTTGCCTCCCACAGCTGAGTGAATGTGTCTACGGTTTATGATATTTATTGCCAAATAAAACTGTTTCTGTAGTCCTGTAGTAATTTTTGCAAGCCAACTACTCATAGCTTTTTCATGATTTTATGATTGTTTTGGATTTCCATACTTATCTGATAGTCATTTGTAACGATTTAAACTGTAATAGCTGTTAAATCAGTGAACTACAACCCCTTTTAATTCTATGTATTGATTCAAGCCCTTTGCAGTAAACACTTTCCATCAGCATCCATTGTTCTTTCCCTCCATCCCTGCTTAGTCTCCACCCTTCCCTCTCATGTTCCTCCATTGAATGAAATGATTTATACGACATCACATTTCAGACAAATCAGCTGTGGGCCATGAGTCCCTTCTTTCCTGTGGACACTAATGTTTGTATTGTATGCCACTACACGCATCCACTGATGTCACCGTATTTGAAAGCAGGAGAGAAGTCCCTAAATGAATCACACAGCACAAATGAAAGGATTTTAACCATGAACACCAAACTAAGGGGAGTCATAAGAGGTGGAAATGCCATCTTGACTTCCATGATGTGACTGAGATTCTTAAGTGAAGGGTAGTAGAGGAGCGCAGAATCTTTTACATGCAATTTAACTGGACTGCTTCGCATTCATAAGTCAGTCTGGGGTTCAGTGTGACACATGGTGTCATCAAACCAAGCTCTTTTCACACACTGAAAAATGTTCAGGAAAATGTGTGGATGATATGGTACTGACTTGCTGTTCACAAAAACACCTCGCGGCAGGAGCTCTTCAGCTGGATATGTACTTTCACAGCTAGAAATATGAAGAATGTGTTGCTTCTGACAAGAGCATGCAGGAGGTAGAGGGGAAAAAAAAGCATGGCATGGAAGTCGACAAAGGCAGATAAGACACTATGAGCAAAGCAACATACAAGTCAGCAGAGAAGAAGATGAAGGAATAATTCTTACCAACCTGTGCACTTGCTCACACTAGCAGTTAATGCTTAATAAGATTTGCAATGATTTGTCTCACCCACTGATTTTTCAGACATTTTACCATGGGGCTGGGATGAAAATCTCTGCAAAAAGTCTGAAGTGAAAAATTGGGACATCACTAGAACATTTCAGGACTGCAGTGCACATGTGGAAATGGTTTCTGCTATTACAATACTAAGCTTAAAAGCTGCATTTAGCATGGAAAGCCAGCATGGGAAATCTGAGTGGAACCCTTTTGCGGAAAACCCACAAGCATACATGAACCAGATGAATGGATGTATTCATTGAGAAGAAAAGGGTTAGTTACAAATATTCTAAGAGTGTTCACATTTCAGAATTCATGAAAATATATGACCATGTAATTGGACCTGGGCAACCAGGGCTTCAGCCCCATATGTTTTGTGAACAGCCCCAAGCCTAAAATGAAAACTGTTTAGAAACATAAAGGTATCTGGCAGATTTAATAATTGGTTAAATCAACATACACAATGGGTTGATATTATTAAATGTAATAATTACATGTAGATTATGGTGATGCAGTAGGTCTGGGAAACACTAGGCTTTTGTGTTTAAATGAGATTTGTGCCTTCCCAGACTTCCCTGGACTAGTGGCGTCCTCTAGTTATTCCAGGCAAAGCAGACAGGACTGCCATTCCTGTAGCCATCGCGGCTGATGTTTCCCTTGTCAAAATGACAGGAACATAGCCTGGAATTTCTTATGAGGTTCAGCACATTGACATTCCTCCCTGTTTTGTCCTTCCACTCACACACAATCCATAACTTCAATCTTCTCTACACAGAGAGATCTTTTAGCCAGTTTTCCTATGTCATGCCAGCCATAAAGGGAAAGATGTGTAGCTTCTTTGCTTTGGATCTATGTGATGTACACTCTGCAGCACTGAGGAAGTACACCATGGTTCTTTGAAAGTAGAAAATTTCATAAAATTAATGACCTGTATTGCTTTTTTTGGTTTGTTGCTTTCTTTACCAGAAGCGGTTGTGTCTGCAGAAACCCCCAAATGCAGTGAGTTATGACTGGTGCTGCCAATTGGAGAATAAAAATTACACCCTTTTTGAGGTACTTGGATAGCCTCTATTAATTTCTACAAAAATGAAATCATTTATCCTATGGCCAAAACAGAGAGAAATGCCTTCATAGATTCAATTCAATTGAGTAGTCAAGATCAGATTCCAAGTTCTAAGGTGAGATTAAGAACGCAGCACAGCTCAGAACGTAGAAATTTAAAGAAAGAGAAAGTGAACAGCAATAAAGTTAAGTGACAAAGGTTTTTTGACTACATGCAGTAACCAAGCCACGTCTCATGATTCACATTCCCTCTACCCAGCATAAACAAGCTTCAAATTCTCATGCAACGTTACCACTTTTTTGCTTTACGTGGCAGTAGTGCACATAAAATATAAAACATATATCAATCTTGATGGGATCCTCAGCGTGAGATATCAGAAATAAAACCCTAGGGAGTTTGAACAGGGTGAACTGAAGAACTTTGACTGCAAAATGTATTTGATTCTTGCACTACTGCACGGTTTATATTGTAGTATATAAAATGTACTGTTTTTGTATGCACATTTAGGGTGTTAATTTCATTGATTCTGTTGCATGTGGCAAACACAAAATCTCTGATACATCAGGAATTAAAAAAAACAAAATATTGCCTCCTGTAGCCTTACTTCGAATTGTAAGGAAGCATGTTTAGTATCGCATATTATTAGTCATTGTGAGTATATTGATACAACTAAAAATAGCATACATTTTTGACAAATGTGCTGAAAGAGACTTCAAAAACTGAATTTGTGCACAAAAATAAATACTTGTACAGAATACCTGTTAGGTTTTGTCGGCAGAGTGCTGCTGCCATTCATTCAGGAGAGGTGGAGACTTCTTCTTTGTTAGTCATTTCTGACATATTTATTCTTTAGAAAAGGAAAACGTAGGTTCGCTAGGTTGATCACATGACACACACTGAACAGGTGAATATAAACGATTGGCATCATTTGCCCTCCTGTGGTAACAACACAGTACTACACCCAAGCATATGACCTGAGGACATATTTTTCTTATATTTCAACACCCCCACTTGTACTCAGGTCTCAGGTTGGTAAACAAAAGACATTAAACAAAAATAGAATAAATCTGTACCCTTGGCTTACACAAATTATTCTCCAAAAAAATTATTTCCAAACTTCTTCAGTTTAAACTTATTCACAGGTTTAGTCATCACATCAGCGACCATCTCATCGGTTGAACAATACATCAAATTCACTTTACCCTCATTCACAATAGATCTGATAAAGTGATACTTTATGTCTATGTGTTTACAGCGCTTTCTGTTTACAGGGTTCCTGGCAAGAGCAATCGTTCCCTGATTGTCTTTATGTATGACCATTTGTGTGTATTTGTAACTATCCATGCTGCCTAGTAATTGTTCTAGGTAAAGACATTCTTGCACTGTAGAAGTGAGTGCCATATACTCTGCTTCGCATGTGGAAAGTGCAACAGTAGGTTGCTTCCTACTTTTCCATGAAACAAGTGCACTGTTTTCATTAAGACTCACACAGTATCATGTAGTACTGTGGCGATCATTGGCATCAGCCACCCAGTCAGCATCGCTGTAGGCATGTATACCAAGATTCTCAGTATTGTTTTTCCTGAAAGTTAACCCCTTGTCTGCTGTGCCTTTCAGATAATGCAGGACGTGCTTCACAGTGACCAATTGCTCCTCTGTAGGTTTAGCTAGGTACTGTGACAGCCTGCTCACCACAAAACTCAGATCAGGCCTAGTGCATGTTTTCAGGTATATCAGACTGCCCACGGCCTCTCTGTACATCCTGATATCTGTCATTTTAATTGCATCATCATTGCATTCGAGCTTCTGCTCATAAGGAGTTTCTCTCACTCTACCGTCTGACATGTTGAAACATTGTAGAATTTTGTTAGTGTACTTCTCTTGTGACATCTTAATACATCCATCAGAAAAATTAAAATCAATACCAAGAAAATGTTTGAGTTGCCCCAAATCCTTCATCTTGAATTGCTCGGCAAGCATCCCTTTTACTCTTTTAAGTTTCTCCTCATCACTTACAGCAATAATCAAGTCATCGACCCACACAATTATGATCACTTTCCCTTCATTTGACTCTTGTGAGTATACACAGTGGTCAGCTCGGTTTTGTGTGAAGCCATTGTCAGTTAACCTTTGTGTGATATTAGGGTCTTTTGGACCCATTTTTAATCTTTACTAAAATAAAAATCATACAAGTAATACTTTTTTCAACTTGAAACGTCCTTGGCTTATTTTATGTGAGGGGCATGGAGGATAACTTTTTTGGGGGGAGCTCCCACACTACACCCCCCCTTCACATTTACATCACACAGAGGGTGTTTGGGTCCAAAGGACCCCAATATAAAACAATAGGGCAGTAGTCTACTCTACAGCTTTAGTGTCAACATTGGAATAGGACCAAATAGATTGTTGCATACCTTTACTTGCCTTCCTTCTACCAGAGACTAGAATACCTGAACAAGGGGTGGAGTGAGGGATATATTTTTCCCAATCAAACTTGACCCAAGGGGGCGGGGCTTCGCTACCACGCCATTATGCAACAGGAATCCTACATCCCAGCCCCTGTGTGTGCTAGAGACATGATGCATGCACCAGGGGGTCTGTAGGAACAGCCCTGAGTGCACCTTACTGTCCCACAACCACCCTTGATCAAAGGGGGCGGGGTTTCGTTACCACGCCACCCGCAACACAAATCCCACAATCAAGCCCCTGTGTGACATCAATTCTATGCAATAAATATCAATAGTACTGAAGGCCTGCTTTCCTTTATTTATAAGCAAGTTGACTGCAGTATATTGTTTTACTGTATGTGATGTATTTATAGATAATATAGAAGAGGTCAAGGTACATGGTACCTGATATGGTCTAATAATAGTATCAATAGTTGCATGGAGGTCAGACTCCACCCCCTTGGACCAATGTAGATTGGGGACTGGTCAGAAACCACCCACAAGCAACAGCCTGGTGAAGACAGTGTGTCTTTGGCCCTCACAAGGGCTAAGTTGTGGGATTCGTCACATGCATGATGGCAAAACTCCGCCCCCTAAGGTGACAGTCAGTACACTGATCAGATGCATTGATCAAATTAGAGACTGGATGTGTCAGAACTTCCTTCAGTTAAATGAAGACAAAACTGAAATAATAGTTTTTGGAGCCAAGGAAGAAAGATTAAAAGTCACCACTCAGCATCAAAGAGCGAAGTTAGAAACCAAAAACAAAGCCAGAAATCTGGGTGTTGTTATGGACTCAGACCTAAACTTCAGTAGTCACATCAAGACAGTTGTGAAGTCAGCTTATTATCACTTAAAGAACATATCCAGGATTAAAGGACTGATGTCTCTGCAGGATTTAGAAAAACTTGTCCATGCATTTATCTTCAGTAGACTAGACTACTGTAATGCTGTCCTGACAGGTCTCCCTAAAAAGACCATCAGACAGCTGCAGTTAGTCCAGAACGCTGCTGCTCGAGTCCTCACTAACACCAAGAAAGTGGATCATATAACTCCAGTCCTCAGATCTTTACACTGGCTTCCTGTTTGTCAAAGAATTGACTTCAAAATCCTGCTGTTAGTTTACAAAGCACTGAATGGTTTAGGGCCAAAATACATTCAGGATCTTCTGGTTCGTTATGAACCCAGCAGATCTCTCAGGTCATCAGGTTCAAGTCTACTTTCTGTTCCCAGAGTCAGAACTAAACACGGAGAGGCAGCGTTCAGTTTTTATGCTCCTCAAATGTGGAACAAACTCCCAGAAACCTGCAGGTCTGCTGACACTCTCAGCAGTTTTAAATCAAGGTTAAAAACTTTTTTATTTGCCACATTTTATCATAATAATTAACTTTTATTTCTTGCATTTTATCTACATTTTTCATTCCTAAATCAAAAATAACTGTTGATTAACTTTTTGCATTTTTATTATTATTTTATCTTTTTATTTCCTCCTGTTTTGAATGTAATGCTTTGTAATGCTTATGTACAGCACCTTGAATTGTCTTGTACACGAAATGTGCTATACAAATAAACTTGCCTTGCCTTGCCTTACAGGGAAGGTCAGTGACATCACAGCAATGCACCAGTAACCCTCCAGTGAAGACAGTGTGTCTCTAGCCCACACAGAGGCTGAGAAGTGTGAGTTGTGGCGTGCATGATGGCAAAACTCCGCCCCCAAAGGTCGAGGTCATCATAGGGAGGGTCAGTTATGTCAAGGCTACCCACCAGTAACCCACTAGTGAAAATAGCATGTCTCTAGCCCACACAGATGTTGAGAAGTGGGATTTGTGGCATAGGTGATGGCAAAACTCCGCCCCCAAAGGTCGAGGTCATCATAGGGAGGGTCAGTGATATCACAGCTACCCACCAGTAACCCTCCAGTGAAGACAGTGTGTCTCTAGCCCACACAGGCTGAGAAGTGGGGCTGGTGGCGTGGAAAAAAGCGTTTCGAATTGGCCCCGCCCCCCCCAGGTTGGAGAAACCTAGTGGTAGGTCAGTGCCTTAAAGGGCATCCTCAAGTTTCCTCCGGTGAAAACAGAATGTCTCTAGCCTGCACAGGGGCTGAGTTATGGTATGAAACCCCAAGGGGTCCAAAGGACCCCTTAACACCCCGAGAATGCAGAAAATCCTAACACCACACAAGGGTTAAGCAATCATGCGAAACCCTATTCCAGTTTCGCCCAGACTGTTTAAGCCCATAAAGCGATTTTTCCAGCTTGTAGACTACACCCTCTTTTTCTTGATAACCCTCAGGAGGATTGATGTAGATCTCATAGTCGATAGTGTCTTACCCACAGGTAGTGTTGTCGGGGTAAAGGTTTTGAGTGACACTCTCCATTTCATTTTTTTTAGTAGACTCAGTTTCTGCCCTTAGATTATCACAACGTTCATAAGAACGCAGTTTTTACATCCATTTGATGCACTAGTAAATTTTCCTGCACTGCCTTCTGTAGCACAACTCTCACACTAGTTAGATCTGCAGTGGGTGAAAATGTTTTCCCATAGTCTACTCCCATTTTCCCATTTACAGGGCCGTTTTTTAGTCCCAGTCCATCCCTGGATCTAGGTGAATTCTGTGACGTGCAGGAGGAACTGAACCCAAAAGCAGCCAGACAAAGGAAGCGGTAAAACAAGGTTTATTGCTGATCCAAGAGCAGGAATGAAGGTAATCCAATATCCGGGGACCAACGAGGGAGTATCTCTGTAAGAAATGACAATACTCTGGCGCTGAGGTTGAAGTCTGCAGTGGTTTTTTAACCCAGTAGGTAGATTGGCCGCAGGTGGAAGTAATCAGCGTCAGTGCCACAGGCGGGGGAGGGGAGCAGCCTCTGAGGAAGTCAGCTTCACCACAGAATTCAACTGAGTTCATTTAGATTCAGTTCAGTTCCATCAAGTGTGACATCAAATGTGTTGTGTTTCATGTTGACGTTTTTCAGATTTCCTCAAACCAAAAAAGTGCCTGATTCTTTTCCAAATTGAAGGGCTCTCCCTTTCAGTGGAAATTTGAGATTGAAGAGCAATCTCCTGCACCATTCTTTGATGGATGACATGCTTCTCAGTTCTGAGGTTGCTAATGAGCTGAAAATTCTTCATTGCTGTGAGAGCGTGTGCTTTAACCTCTGCGTTAAGATCGTGTTGTAATTTTTCTGCCTCTTATTTTGCTGGTAAAAGATCATTTTCATACATCAAGCTGAACTCTTTGTATGAAGCATTGATGTGGTCCATCTCTCTCTGTAAATTATTCTGTATTTCTTGAGATGTTTGTTGTGGAGAAGTCCTCTCCTGAGGGGTGTACTACGAAGAAAGTTCGACATAGCCAGGCTTTCTTTGGGTGAGCTGGCTTAACAAACCTGAAACTCGCGATCAGAGATAACCGGTACCACAACGGTGGTTATCAACTATCTTTGTTAACCGCGGCTTTCTGCTTTCTGCTCTGTGCGCGTTCACATAAAAGGGGGCGTTTGACGCGTCATTTGACGCCTCTTCCGGATAAAATGGATAGATGGCGGTCTGTATATTTCAGTCAGGAGGAGCAGGTTTTAATAATGCAGGTCTATGAGGATTTCAAAGAAATCTTTACGGCCAAAAGAAATACTGTTGGTGCGAATAAAGCCAGAGAGGAATGCTGGCAAAAAAATTGCAGATCGTGTAAATTCGTAATGTGACAGTGTGAGGTCCTGTCACTGACCTCCGATTGATCACGTGTCCTGGCTACATGGCTCAGATGATATGCCTTTGGCTGACTGGCAATTATGCGTGACTTTCCCCCGGGATTCTGGGGATCAAACCCCGCCCGGGCCCTCTGTAGTGTCTCTTGCCACAGTAAATTATATTTAATACACCTTAATTAATCTCCCTCCCTCTTTTAGAGCGCTTAAACTGTAAACTTAATGCAGCAGATTTAAACATTATGTAGGTCTGACTGTCCCATTATGGATGATAAATAAAAATCACTTTAGTTTTTTGCTAAATCTATGTGAAATTAATTTAAGATTTAATATTATCTGTGATACCAATATACGTTCACCGGCCACTTTAATAGGTACCCTATCACCCTGGGGAATCTATGAATTATATTACAACATTTCACATGAAATTCCACGTCACACTGATTATCAATATAATGGACTATTAATTTATGTTACCTGCGATTTAGTAAAACGCTTCTTTTATTTGAAGCGTGGGGAGATGGCCAGGGAATACTACAAACATATTCAGCAGTTCAGTAAGAGCAAGTACAGTATTACAGTATTCTGGCTCAGATTTTCTGCATGACCAACTGAATGCATGTAGGTTCCCGCGGCAAAGAAACGCAAAGAAACGCACACCGTTTGCGCTACTGTGAGCGCACGGCTGCGTTTGGTGGCGCTGCCAATATATGGCTCTAGCAGATTACAAATGTAACGTATTCCCTCAGCTGGAAATCTCTAGCGTTCATAGAGAATATGGTCATGGGAAGCCAGCGGATCAGTCCGGTCTCTGAATACTCTCTTCCTATCCTCGCACAATCCTGGCGCTAAAGTCAACGGGATTGGGTGAAAGTGAAAGGGCGGTGCTTTTTAGAGCCGATTTGAGCCTAAACTCTGCACATAACCTGCTCCGGACCAGGATAAATTTGCAGAGTAAGTTACCATGGTGATCTAGCCAGGTCGAAATAGAGCCACCTTCGTGGTACCGGAAATCCTGGCTTTAGACTCAACATACCTCGCTAACCCTCTAATCTCGCTTCGTAGTATACCCCTCTGGAACATCTGCTGACGGAGAGACTCCTGTTCAGCTCCAAGTTGTTGAGGAGCTGTTGGTTGTCTGAGACTTTCTCTGCGTGAAATTTCTTTTCTGTCACAAGTTCATGCTGAAGTGTCTCAACTTGCTGCTTTGCTGCAAGGATGTCCATTTCAAATTTAAAGTTCAGCTCCTGGTATGCTTTTTGGGTTGTTTTCAATTGTTCTTGGAGAGACTTGTTTATGTCTCTCTCCACCTGAGGGGTGTACTACGAAGCAAGTTCGACATAGCCAGGCTTTCTTTGGGTGAGCTGGCTTAACAAACCTGAAACTCACGATCAGAGATAACTGGTACCACGACGGTGGTTATCAACTATCTTTGTTAACCGCGGCTTTCTGCTTTCTGCTCTGTGCGCGTTCACACGAAAGGGGGCGTTTGACGCGTCATTTGACGCGTCTTCCTGATAAAATGGATAGATGGTGGTCCGTATATTTCAGTCAGGAGGAGCAGGTTTTAATAATGCAGGGCTATGAGGATTTCAAAGAAATCTTTACGGCCAAAAGCAATACTGTTGGTGCGAATAAAGCCAGAGAGGAGTGCTGGCAAAAAATTGCAGATCGTGTAAATTCGTACATTATATTTATTTCACCACTATATTTATTTCACAACCTTAATTAATCTCCCTCCCTTGTTTAGAGCGCTTAAACTTTAAACTTAATGCAGCAGATTTAAACATTATGTAGGTCTGACTGTCCCATTATGAATGATAAATGAAAATCACTTTAGTTTTTTGCTAAATCTATGTGAAATTAATTTAAGATTTAATATTATCTGTTATACACACTCACCGGCCACTTTAATAGGTACCCTATCACCCTGGGGAATCTTATGAATGAACTATATTAAAACATTTCACATGAAATTCCACGTCACAGTGATTATCAATATAATGGACTATTACTTTATGTTACCTGATTTAGTAAAACGCTTCTTTTATTTGAAGCGTGGGCAGATGGCCAGGGAATACTACAAACATATTCAGCAGTTCAGTAAGAGCAAGTACAACCTTTATTCCAGTATTCTGGCTCAGATTTTCTGCATCACCAACTAAATGCATGTAGGTTCCCGCGGCAAAGAAATGCAAAGAAACGCACACCGTTTGCGCTACTGTGAGCGCACGGCTGCGTTTGGTGGCGCTGCCAATATATGGCTCTAGCAGATTACAAATGTAACGTATTCCCTCAGCTGGAAATCTCTAGCGTTCATAGAGAATATGGTCATGGGAAGCCAGCGGATCAGTCCGGTCTCTGAATACTCTCTTCCTATCCTCCCACAATCCTTGCGCTAAAGTCAACAGGATTGGGTGAAAGTGAAAGGGTGGCGCTTTTTAGAGCCGATTTGAGCCTAAACTCAGCACATAACCTGCTCCGGACCAGGTTAAGTTTGCAGAGTAAGTTACCATGGTGATCTAGCCAGGTTGAAAGAGAGCCACCTTCGTGGTACCGGAAATCCTGGCTTTAGACTCAACATACCTCGCTAACCCTCTAATCTCGCTTTGTAGTACACCCCTCTGGAGTTCATTTGAACTTTGTTGGTTCAATTTTTCATGTTCCATCTCTTTTTCTTTTCCCTGGCTGACATACATCTCTTGAATGGATTTCTCTTTTTTCCAACTGGGCTCTCATTTCTTCCAAGTCCTTGGACAGTCAGACTATCCTGGAGTCCACATCTGAGAATTTGGCCTTCTCTTGTCTTGACAAATGATTTAGTTTGCCAGTTTCCTCAGTGAGCATACCATGATCCATGAAGTACAGATCAAATAATTGAGTGGCCATTTTTAGTTGCTGGAAAATCTTTTTGTAGAATTAGTGGTTGGTAATCTACATGCCTCTCTCCTGACAGTTGAACAGTTCGATTGAGGAATGGCAATTATACAGGTGGATTCTATTTATATACTTGTGCTGGACCCAGACTTCAAAAAGCCTCCATGACAGCATCATTGGGAGTTTCCTATGACATCATCACTAGGAGTTTCCCTTAACAGATGTATATATACAGGCAGCATGTGTCTTAGTGCTGTTGCCACACAGCAAGAAGGTTCCTGGTTTGAACCTCAGCAGGGGCCTTTCTGTGTGGAGTTTGCATGTCCTCCTTTTGCTTGTATGGGTTTCCTCCGGGTACTCCAGCTTCCTCCCTCAGTCCAAAGACATGCATGTCAGGTTAATTGATGTTTCTAAATTGCCTGTAGGAGTGATTGTGGGTGTGTGCGGTTGTTGTCTACATGTGGCCCTGTGATGGACTGGTGACATGTCCAGGGTGGACCCCTGCCTTTCACCCACAGAGAGCTGGGATAAGCAGATTCCCATGGCCCTACAGAGAATTAAGCGGGCATAGATAATGGACGGATGGATGTGTATATATACACATCAGGGTTGAGGAAAATGATGCGCTATTATCGTATTAACTCATTAATTTATTAAATGCCGACATTTATTTTATCACGTTAATGAGAAAGAGGAGGATAGTGTGGAACGGTAAATAACATGAATGGGTTGGAGGGGTGTCGGGTGTAGGGAGAGGAGTAGCTTTTATAAAATCAAACAGCATCAGGAGGAATTTATTGCTCCTTTGTGGCTCCATTTCCATGTTCATAAGAAGGAGTGGTAGCTCTTGGGTAAGATACACACAAACAACTACACACATTTATACTAGCACTTCACTTCCTTCATCACACTAACATGGCAGCCTTCATTAGCACGGATAGAACAGGTTGCAGCAAGGACAGCAGGGTGTGAATTCATGTGTGGGAGGGTGTCTCAAACGGTTGGCAGCTCTCGCTGTGATGGCAGTGGAAGTCACAGAGCTACAGAAGATCCGCTCTATGTCACCGACAACTGATGGTGGCATCAAGCATGGATCAGATACAGCGGGTCAACAGCATATCAGGATCATGTGCATATTCACCTGCAGTGATCAGGTGAATCATGAAAGCGTTGCATTTTCTCACAGATTAAATAGCCTCTCAAGTCATGTGATTTATTTTATTTAATTTTTTTATTTTTGTGTGGTTCTTGTGGAGGGAGCTAAGAGTCAGTTGCATATGGTGTGGGCCATGAAAAAGTTGTGCTGTTCATGTGCTTGATAATTAGATGTTAAGAGTTTTAATGTGAAAGGAGCAGCAGGGAAAAATGAAATGTTAAAGTGGAGGTTTCGAGGTCACTATCCAATCCCAACATTTTATTCTGATCTGATTGGTCGGTTCACATTCATTACTACAAGTGACTTGCATCAGACTTTAATGTGAATGCGACAGCTCTCTGAAATGACTTGAAATGCTTGTACACCAGATCAT
Organism: Hirundichthys speculiger; assembly: GCA_018398805.1. Lineage (NCBI taxonomy): Eukaryota > Metazoa > Chordata > Actinopteri > Beloniformes > Exocoetidae > Hirundichthys > Hirundichthys speculiger. The sequence goes on from JAGFBZ010002641.1 coordinate 998,908, forward strand.
TTACATCAACAGCAGTGAAAGAGTCAGATTGGGACACCAAATTAAGGAAGGATATAAACAGTTAAGATTGTAAGCGATTGCAGCTGTAACTGATGACACTTAGCTCTAGAGGACAGGAAAAGACTTGCCCAGCTAGATGTGAAAAGATCAAAGAGAAGAAGACTGATGCGCTGAGTAGTGCATGCCGGCCGACTACGAGAAGAAAAATCTCAGATTTTCAGTTTGACTCTATTGGAATGAACTTCAATTGACCTTAATTTGAGTATAACTGGCCCGAACTAGATTGCGTTTACATAGACTGTTGAATTTGTTACTTGCTGTGTAAAGTGCCTTGAGGTGACTTTTGTTATGAATGGTGCAATGCAAATAAGTTGAATTGAAAATAAATATGTATGGGCTGCTGCTGCACTGCTCAATGGTTTAAGCATGTTCGGAGGCTGCATTGCTCCTGCAGCTGTCACAGGTTAAACTCCTGGCCTGCAACCCTGTGCTGCATATCTTCCCCTTTACTGTAAATAAAAGGCCACTGGTGCAGTAAAAATAAATATGCATTCTGTATACTGATGTGACAGATGGAGAAGGTGAGCCAATCCAGCCACAGTGAACTCTGTGAGCAATGAATCCATTAACTGTCCTTAAAGTTTGTTACCCTCAACTCTTCTTTTGTTGTTTTCACTTAGTCTAATTACTAAATCTGTGTTCCTTATTGTGTGCCTTTGCACTTAACTCTGACTTGACCTTATTTATTAAATCTTTGTAAATCTATGACTAGACTTGCACATAAATCACCTCCTTATTCAAGGAGGTGATTTTTCTGGATTCAGAAAAACTCCATAAAACTCTGATTTTTTTTTTTTTTTGCAAGAACATGTGTACATTTAAGATAGGAGACAAAGATGGACAGGAGGGAATAGACACAGGTAGACGACGAGAAGCATTGTATAAAAAAAAGAGATAATAGAAATGATCAATGCAGAAGAGGAAGAAGTGAAGATTGAATTAAAAAAAAAAGTAGGCATCTGTAGACATGGACAGTCTATGCTGTTCTGGTGTGATGAAGAGAAAGTTGAGATTAAAGGCAAGGCTCTCTTTCTACTGTCCAGTCTTCATTTTGAACCTCATCTACAGTTGTGAACTGTGGGTGGGGACGGAAAGAACAAGATCATAGGTACAAGTGGTTGAAATGAGGTTCCTCCACAGGGTAGTGGGACTCATCTTTACAGATATGGTGAGAAGTCCAGTGATTTGCGAGAGGGTTGGGGTTCGAGTTAGGGTTAGGACTGGATTCTATTTTTGTGTATTTTTTTTCCGTCTGTTTTTGTTAATCGTTTGTATGCTGTTGCTATTCTGACATTCAGTCTTGATGAAAGTGATGCTTGTCCCTAACCTACCTTTACCCAAAATTAACCTTAAATGAACCTGTGACTACTAAATTTACCACAAACCTTCTTTTAATACTCAGAAAAAATTCAGTTCTGCAGGAATATTCAACAACAGCTACAACTATAAATGTAATTGGAATGTAAAGCAAAGAAAATAATATTTTTTTTTTGTTTTCCAACATATGAAACTTTTTATCATTTTATTCTGTGAAACAGAATCAGAAAAAGTTTTATTGCCAGATCCAGTACGAAACATTTTACCTTACTAGTAATTGTACAAAAAAGGGCAAAAATTGTTCTAAATACAAATTTGAAGTATATATACACACACAATAGAATAAAAATAAAATTAAGATAAATAAATAAAAAAGTGTGCAATGACAGGAGTAGTGCAGATGAAGGTGACTGTAAGTTGCAGACTGCAGTGGTTTTTGTGGCTTGAGGTCCCGATGGACCAGAGCCTCTTGTCGGGGGGGGGGGTCTGAAAAGTGAGAGGGGTCGGCTGCAATCCTGTCTGCACGTCTCTGGATCCTGGAGATGCACAGCTCCTGAAGAGATGGGAAGTTTCCGCTGATCACCTTCTCCGCAGAGTGAATGACGCGCCTCAACTTGGCCTTGTCCCTGGCTCCAGCAAGCCAGGCTGTTACGGAGGATGTGAGGACGGATTCACTGATGGCAGTGTAGAAACTCACCAAGATCCTCACCAGGAGGTCAAACTGATTCAGCTGCCGCAGGAAGTAAAGCCTTTGCAAAGCTTTCTTGGTGAGGGTAGGAGAGCAGCTCTTCTCCATTAGAAGAGCTAATGCTCTGCTCCTACTGGAGCTCCTGGGTGACGGTGGTGGCCAGGAAGCAGGATATACGGTCAGGAAGCCTAAGGGCTCACCAGAGGTCAATGGAGTAGGAGTTGCATTGAATTTTATTTGTGAAAAAAGCATTTCTGACTAAAGTCCCCTGTTTTTTTAATCCATATTGTATGTTTCACCAAGGATAGCTAACTCAGAATGCTTCAGCCTTGTGTAGTTCATCTGAACCCATAACCCAACCCATCTCCTTATTTTTATTATATCATTTACAGAACTGTAAGTGACTCATGAATAGAGGTTGAGTTAAACAGATTTGTTGAATCACGTGAAACTCAATTAAAATGCTGGCGATCTTTAGGGCAAAGAAAGAACTGCAATTCTGAAACCTTGAACAAGGAAGCGCTCCCTGAAAATATTATGAAATGACAAAGAATCCCCTTTTTAAGAGGAGTTCAATTTATAGAGTTTTTCACTGTGTTGGAGAGAACTGCATCAGGGATGAATGAGTGCCTCCGGAAGACTAAGCGGCTTGTATTTTGTAAGGTTCTCATATTATTGGTCAAAACAGATGAGGGGAACAAAAAAAAAGCAGCCAAAGCCCCAGGCAGCAGTGATATCAAAGCCTTGCTGTGATTATGCAGTAATGTCAACCGTCCTTTTTAAAAATCCCTTAAGCGTTCTTAACCAAATTCACCCTATCCTCAAATGAGCTCTTTCCATCTCGCAAATGACCCTGATTGCTGAGGACATGCATCATTTATTTAACTTTCACTTGACTTCAAGAGACAAACTCTATGTATGTTTGAAAACAGAGGAAAAGTAACAGACACTTCAGTGGAACAGACCTGCCGAAGCAAAATATGTTGAGGTGATTAAAAGATAACCGTTGAGATGCATTTACTCTGCCTTCAAACTGTCAGTGCAGCCCTGTTATTCTTTCTGAAACTCTGTGTCGTGGGTGACAAACCTAAACCCATACCATCGACTGACAGAAAAAAAATGCAAAACCTCCAAGGAGATGCAGACAAGCCACAGTGACAGGCATGCTAAAATGAAGCATAATAATTAAAAAACAAACCAACAAAAAATCCTAAACCAATGAATGCGCTGTAGTTAAAGCTCTCACAAGTCGAGACTAAGAACTCAGACGACACCATACTCAGGTGATGGAAGACGTGAACGTGTGAAAGCGTGAGGGAACACTCAACAGGAAACTGGAGCAGAAAAAAAAGGGGAAAGGTGTCTCAATCATAAAAAAAAAGAAAAAAGTGTGCAGTAGAGGAGAGAAAGTCCAGGAAGGAAACATGGCAGATGGGAAGGTAAGAAAGGCTGATAATCAGCAGGAGAAGGTGTGAAGAAACACCCTGAACAGATTTTATGACAATGAAATTCAAGCTGAACCTGGAGTCTGAAGCCTAGAGCCTTCAGTTGTCCATATTAGAGATGAAAAACTGTCAAATGAAGCCAGAACATGTAAAAACTGAGGAGGTAGTGGTTAAAGTTAGCTGCTGCTGAAGAACACTGAAAAAAAGTTGTTTTTTTTTAATAATCCTCATTTTATATGTCGAATATCCCCCCAAAAATTATTGAACAAAAACTGCTTTGGCATGTCAATAAAAGGATGTCATGCTGTCCTGTTTTTAAACAAAAAAGAAAACACTTTTTTTCCTTTCTATTTTCCTGAAATTTTGAAAAGCTCAAAGATAGACTTTGAGTTGCCTATCTTTACTTGTGACACACTATTTCTCTTGCAATCCATCTGAAACCTCTTGTTATCATCCATGTTTTTGGATGCTTGCTCGTTGCCACTGTTGTTGTTGTTGTGGGCAGAGTCAAAACCGACACTTTGAATGAAACTGTTGCAAAGTTGTAATTGTGAGCACTATACGCACACATATACAAAGCTTACATTCAAAACACAATATACAGATTATACATACACCCAACACACACATGTAGATTGCTGATGATGATAGAACAGTGGTTCTTAACTGGGTTCGATCGAACCCTAGGGGTTCAGTGAGTCAGTCTCTGCACATGTTGAGCATCTAGATTTGATACAGATACGGGCTGGTGTAACATGAGTTAGAGTTTTTCGGACCACCTTTGGGCTTATTTTATCACTTTGGAACGGCACGTCTTACCTTCGCATACTGTATCTCAGTCGCTTGAATCCAGCATCTTCCACTACGACTTCTTCTGCATCTTCTCGATTTATAGGCTCACCGCGAGTTCTTCTTCTGCGACTTATAAATTTATAGGCGCCGTCACAATACATACCGCCACCCAATGCGGCAGAATTAAAACGACATGCGACATTCACTAAGTAAACAGTCGAGGGCGAGGGCGAGTCAAAAGGCGAAAAAATGTATTCGTGGCGGCCGCCGTGTTTTCACTCCTTCGTGTGCACCCTGGTGAGACCTGGGGGCAGACCAAATAACATTGTATCATTTTTCAATTTGTTTGATTTATGTTTATGCAATGTTTTCACTGTTGCCCAAACGCCCCACCAAATGTCATGTGACAACAGCCAGTGCTATCATTGGTCAATAGCAGTCTTGGGGTCATGTTTCCAAGACAACTGGCCTGAAGCGAGAAACTGGAAAGCATGGCGACACAATAACTAGAGTTGTGGACCCAGAGTTGGTCGTTTTTTTCTCTATATTATTTGTTTGTACCACTCTAGACGAGCTAAACAGCGTGTACATGAAGCGCTTGGAAGTCCTTTGTCTGCGACTGCCAGTGTGACTTTCTTTTCTCATGTTTACATTCTCCTTCACAATCAACAACATGCTGTCCAGCGGACTACAGAGGCCTCCTTAGCTCAAACGTACCCCTAAAGTTGGGTTGGCCCGAGGTCAGGAGCTTCCACACCACAAACGAACCGTATGAGAGTTAGATGACAGCTGAACTGGGCCCCCCTCTTCCAACCGCCCTCAGTATGTCCATTTAGGTGCGCTCCACAGTGCGATTGGAGATCCCGCTACTCTAATTTAGTGATGTGACTTTTTACAGAAACAGAAAAACGGTAGAAGTGGTGAAGGAAAGACAGTTGATGTGAAAGAAATTTCAGAGCAAGTCAATGTGTAATTTAGATATTTAGCAAGAAAAAAAAAAAGAACCTCGATCTCACATATGTATGTACAATAAATTAATTTAGGAGCCCATGTGTGAATACAACAGGTAATCCCCTAGAGCGTTTCTGGCAAGTGTGTGTGTGCAGATAAGAGCTGCTGCTTCATGTTCTTCTCTGCTGCTCTGAACATTTTCCATACGCTCAAAAGTATCATGGATTTGTCCACAAGATACTGATACCAATGTGAATACTATCAGCAAACTCTACTTGAAATACGACCATATTAGTCCAGTCCTGAGGTCTCTGCACTGGTTTCCTGTCACTCAGAGAATAGACTTTAAAACAGATCTACTTATGTACAAGTCTCTTCATGGCCCCAAAGTCCATCTCTGACATGTTAGATCCATATGAACCAACCTGGACTCTGAGAACCTCAGGTAGTGGTCTCCTGCTGGTGCCCAGAATAAGAACTAAACAAGGTGAAGCTGCATTTCAGTTTTATGCTCCTAAAATCTGGAACAGTCTTCCAGAAGATGTGAGACAGACCTCAAGTCTGACAATGTTGAAATCCAGGCTGAAAACAATTCTGTTTAGATGTGCATATGACAACTGAAAGGATTTTATCTACACTCTTCATTTTTAATTTTTTTTTTTTTATTTTTAAGTTAATGTATTATGATTATATTTGCCTTTTTGTGATTCTATGCATCTGTAAGGCACTTTGAATTGCCTTGTGTACGAATTGTGCTCTACAAATAAACTTGCCTTGCCTTGTGAGGGGGAAAAAAAAGCAAAGAAAGAACACTGACAATTTGACAACATGCTTTTTGGATCATATGCGCAACAACGATGTCTAGCTGTTTTAAACACATCTTCATCTTCAACCCAACAGAAAGCTACAACAGGCTTCTGACCTTGAGTCTGAAGGAATGCGAGAAATTCATATTTTTCTGACATCATCACTAAAAGAGTCCCAGCACGCGGGCCTTACTTGCTACAGTCGACAGGTTAACAAACCCTCCTGCATCAGTAGCTCTTGAACTTTATTCCACCAAGGCTTGCAATGACTTTGCCAAATTTTTCAAAGACAAAATCCAAAATATTAGACAAGCAGTCGGTCCATCAACAGCACATTCAGGCCATGTGCTGTGTCCAGAGTCTAAACAATATGACACAGTTTGATCCTATTAACAGCAAAATCTAGAACAGTGGTTCTCAAACTTTTCATACTGCGTACAACCTGAGAAATTGTAGAGCTCTCTGAGTACCACCATGATGACCAATTTTAAAATATAGCCTTATATGCCTTCTCAATTAGCTTTAAAGTCACAGGAGAGATCTTTATTCCTTATTGTAGTTATTTATTGTTACCTGAATTTCGTTTGAAATGTATTCATAATGCATTGTATGTTTCCGATTCAATAAAAAAAATAAAAAAGTGAAAATGTGCCAAGTCTTGACGTATCATCAGAAATGACAGAGATGGGAATGTTTATGTACATTAATGTGTTTTCTGAACTTTTGCAGAACTCTGAAGGAGTAGTTAAAAATGCTCTCTGCTCATCTTGAACAAATTTGCAGATCTCCATGGTGCAGTCATTGAAATCATGAAACAGAGCAGGCGGTATGGCACTCCTCCGCTCCAGATGAACAGTCAGTGCTCCTGAGGGTTTTAGGTGACAGCCTGAGTTTCAGTCTGACTCTCTTCACCCCTTCCAGCACACTTCCAGCTGTCCAGCTTTTTTAATTTGCTGTCTTCTTCCTCACCTTCCTTTACACCTGCTCCTTTTTTATTCATTTTCCCCCACTTGTTTCAACATTCAGACTCTATTCATTCTCAGTGCATTATACATTTATCATCTGAGTGAGGCAAAAACTACAATGTAATAATTGACAGTTAATAATAGACTTATTCTCCTCCCTCCCTTCTTTTTGTCTTCATTCCGCTTCCCTGTTTCTATATTTGAGGTTATGCTTCAGTCTAGGAAGGATGAGAAAGCAAGTCGAATGGCAGAATGAAAAAGTTTTTCTTCATTACATTTCCCCATCATTAGACAGAGCACATCCTGGCTGCGCTGATCGGGTCCCGCCGTCTCGCTGCCTCCCCTCTGTTTGATCCTCCTCCAGACAGCCTGCCTATAGTCGACACTCGCCAGATTTACTTATTCACTTACAATGCACTGCCTGTCTCCGTTTTCTGAAGGCATTAAATCCTTTTAAAACCCATTCCCCACCCCGCATTCCTGCCTGAGGGGCTGATAAATTATGTCGCTCTTACTGTTCTTTCAACAATGATTTAGGCTTCTATCTGGATTCATCAGATGAGTGTGTAACCCAGTCGAACCATTTCTGTAGCAGTTTTAGATTTAGGCCTATTTGAAGTGAGGTCTTGGCACAAAGTTAAATGGCAATTAGGCTTTATGTAAAAAAAAAATGTTTCAGGTACTGGTTTGACATGAAATATCACCCCTAAAAGTCAAACAGGAGTACAAGATACAGCTGGATGATTAGATGTGGAAGAAAAACATATAGCTTGGAATGTGTACTTGCACCCCACAGGACTGTGTGGTTAGCCCCCTGCAGTACTCTTTATATACCCTTGGCTCTATGGCCAACTCTGACTCCAACATCGTAATTAAGTTTGCCGACAACACAGCAGCGGTCGGCCTCATCTCAAACAACAAAGAATCTGCCTACCAGTGCAAGTTCAGTCAGTGGACTGGAGAAAATACAACAAACTTGTTACTGAATGTTGCCAAAACAAAGGAAAAGAATTACTTCGTCACAAAGCAACAGGGCAGCCTCCAACCTCTCAGGATAAAGGTGACCCAGGTGAAGAGGGTGGATGATCTCAAGTACCTAGATGTTTACATCTTCCAGAGGTCCTGGGAGATGTGAACATCCCATCATATCAGCACCCCAGTGAAGAAATCCGAGCAGCAGCTCTTCCATCTAAAAAGACTCAGGAGACTTTAAACTCAGACTCAGAAGACTTTGAACTCTCATGCAAGGTGGTCATGAAGTTGCACTATAGTGAGCATTCTGAGTGGGAGCATCACTACCTGGATGGGGAATGGTACCAAGCCAGACCACCTGGTTCTCAGAAAGGTGGTTTGCTCAGCTGAGAGAACCATCAGGATCTCCTGCCCAAACCTGGAGGACGTTTGCATCAAGTGCTGCAGGGTGACAGCTGGGAATATCAAAAGCGACTTCAGTCACCCTGATGAACGAGTGTTCTCTCTGCTTCCATTGGAGAGATGATACCTCCAGCTGAGGACTAACACCAAGAGGATGCGGAGGAGCTTTTGTCCTCAGGCCATCAGACTGCTGAGCTTTCCAGTTATCTTCATTACTCTCAGTGTACTTTCACTGTGCACATTAACTTTAGCATTTCTCATTTTAGCACATCCTGTACTGCTGCATACTGCTGCATGATAGACTGTATATTTAATTTACTCCATATGCAGTTTATATACCCAATATACTTCATTTTCCATTTTATTGTTATTTTCATTTTTATTTCACATTTTCCATTGATGTCTGAGACCAGGTACTGAAACATTTGATCGCACATTAGACTGTAACTGTCACAAATAAAACTCGGAACTTAACCCTTTAGGCGCTGGAGTTTTTTCAAGAAAATATACAATTTTGATATCAAGCTTTCAAAAGGCTATAACTTAAAAAGCAGTTTGAGATAAAGGTATACTGTCAATGAGAACATTGTTCAGTATGACTCAAATTTTGTGATGGGAGTAAAATTATTCATATAATTTGCATATTATGACGTCACAAGGTGGTGGCCATGTTGGAAAATGTTCAATTTTGATATCAAGGTTTCAAAAGGCTATAACTTTAAAGTGGTTTGAGATAAAGGCATACTGTAAATGAGAAATATCTTTAGTATGAACCAAATTTGTAATGGAAGTAGATTTGTCATCTAATTTGATTACAGTGATTCCTTATTTTCGCGGTTAATGGGGACCCGCGCCCCCCCCGCGAAAATCAAAATCCCGAACTGGAGCTGGAGCTCACCAAGACTAAATAATGTGTGTTTGAATGTTTAAAATATGTTTAAAAACTGCAAAAAAGTAGCGAGGCACTGCAGCGAAACAAGACAAAGGCTCAACTGTTGTCTTTCAGTCACAAAATGTCTTCGCTGTGAGAGAACGCGCACAACATCCTGTGATGTTTGGGTAATGTGTCTCGGCCAATCAGCACACAGATTCTAGAGTGCTGGGCCATCTGCGTTTCTTGTGTTGCTTACAGGAGGCTGTGAGTCATCATTTGACGTTTTGCTGGCAGCTGCGGCCTCTTGTCTGCTGTGGGGTGGATTTTCGAGGAATTTCCACGATTTTTTCTTGATATTTTATTATATTATATATTTCTGAAAAATCAGCAAATAACTAAAACCACGGAACTTAAAGCGCGAATTGGCAAGGGATGACTGTATTGTGACATCACCTGCCCAAACCTGCCCGGTAGTCCTCAATTTCAGATTTTTCCTCAAGCCCCATGCACAAAGAAAGCTTCCATTTCAGGGACAGTCACATCATAAAATCATGAAATCTGGAGTATGGTTTCAATATTCCCCTTTCAAAGAACTGGTGGCCTTTTCTATTTGTTTGATTGGTGATGAGGCTCCAGAATTTGGAAAAAAGGGATGAAATCAATGGGCTCAGAATTTGTCAGATCATCTCCACAATAACCAACAGGCCCATAAAAAATTAGGCTCCACTTTCGATACTCTTCCTCTTCTCTCAAGAACTCACTGCCACCATCATCATTATCATCATCATCATCACCGTGATTTCCGGTGCGCCATTAGCTTGTGTTTTTTCCCGTGGTTTTCATCCCAGCAATATTTTTACATATTTGTGGTGTTATGAGCTCCCCTGCTGGCGACCTGTCCAGGGTGTACCCCTGCCTTTCGCCCGAAGAGAGCTGGGATAGGCTCCAGCAGATCCCCGTGACCCTGCAGAGGATGAAACGGGTATAGGATGGATGGATGGATGGATGGATGAGCTCCCCTGACACCTCGACCTCCTTGGCGATCGCAGAATGCTTCCACCGCCACGCTGAGGTGAAGCATCCGATATAGACCTTTTCGACTTAGAAATTGTGGACATGCGCCCCCTAGTGGCCCCCCATAACTGGACTGTGCGGTGCTCCACCAACTAACCCAAACACAGCAGCGTGGAGGATCTGTTACGGATAACGCAGACATGTCTTGGATTGATGATGTTAGGCAGTGGCCTCCAGTTACAGATTAAGGTAGTTTATGGCTGTTTTTAATGATTGGTTATGGAAATAGCATGATCTATTCCCATAACCAAACACTAAAAACTGTGGAACGCTGCAACGCTGGCTATAACTAACGTCAACAAGCCATAAAGATTATGCTACTGTAACGTTAACGCTAACGGTAAATTAGGCTATGTGTTAATGTTATATTTAATTTATTTTATCATTCTCCTGAGTCATTCATTCATTCATTCATTTATAGGCTTGTGCTAGTGCCGAGGGCTACAGTAGCCTCTTACTGCTGTTCTTTCGGCCAGAATCGTCCGGGACTCTCAGCGAGACTATGAGTAGTACGAGACTGAATGTTAACGAAAACTCACCCAGCTGTATTCATTTGGAACAAAGTCCTTTCTGTTAATATTTTTCACCCACGTCTTCCTAACTTCTTGTAATGCAAACAAGGCAGTCTTCGTGCAGTAAAGGCTTGTGTATTTCATACTTTCTTCTTCCATTGTTGAATTTTCACGCCATTGTTGGCACAGTTTATGACAGAACATGTATTCCCACTCAACCGACTCGACATTATAAAAATATATATTTGTAGAAAGAGAAACACTGGTTAATCTGCGAGCCGGTGAAAGTGTCGCTCTGTAGCACAACCCAGCAATGGTGGACGGGGTACTTCCAGGGGGCTGGCCCGAAACGGTCTATACAATGTGCTGATTGTGGACTATGGCACGCGGACTCGCCGTCACTACTAATGTCAGTTTCTGCTTCACTGGACAACTGAATGTCTTCCTCCTCTGAATCAGAGTTAGCCAGAACCTGACAAAGGACTTCGTGGACAGTAAACCAACCTCTCGGCATCGTGAGTAAATGAAAAAAATAGTCTTTGGCTCTGCTCTGCTCTCGCTATGCTCAGCACTACTACCACTGATTCGCCTCTGTGCCGGAGGGTGTTTTAAAAACTCATTTTACACTAAAACTTTAAATAGCACCATCTCCAAAAATGGTTCTCAGATTACAGGCACACATGTCCACCATCTCCTGGTGAAAAGTAGAAACAAGATTCAGCACCACATTTATAGATACAGCCTGTTTTATTCACCAATGTTACTTGTCGCAATTTTGCGACTTTGGCACTTAAAGGGTTAAAACAAAGAGAATATACGTTTTCATTGATAGTTAGGAAAAATAATACTTTTCAGGGTTCGCACTCATTTTTACCAAAATATGTCCAAGACTTTTCCGTGACGTTTGGCACTATTCCATGACTTCATAGTCCTGACGTTTTTGAACACATCAACTTTAAGATTGAAATGATTCCATGTAAAGTATTTACTACATTGAAACAAAATAAATGAAACTGTCAATATGTCATAACTGACACAAAATAACACAGTTCCACAGGCCTCACAATGAACACAGTTCATACCACCAGTTTGACAACAGAGTCACTGTTGCTCTGCTCCTGTCAAGAACTATATGACTTCTTTGCTGCTGGTGTTTCAGACATGTTCACAGACTCATCAGACTCCACCGCCATTAAATGCTTTAGCAGCAGTGTTTTTAGAAACACTAAATTGACTTTTCTTTGACCTAGTTATTCTGTCAAACTAAGAAGCTGCTAGAATTTGAATCTATCTTCTAGTTTAAGATAAAGAAGCAGCTCTGCATCAATACTAGAATAATCACACATGATTTTAAGTATGAATGAAACTGCACCAGATTGTATAATTAGTTCTTATAGTGGTGGAGTCATATTCAGTCAGACTGAATCTGCTAAAACTCTTTTATAGACAACAGTACAGTAGTGCAAATGTCTTTTGTTGGCCAGTTTATTGGTGGTCTTATTACTGGCCATCTTTAACAATCTTCATCTTCAATAACATGGACACAAAATAAAAGCACACAATGTTCTGAACAAAATGACTTTAAAAGCAAAGGTCAGTATTTAGTGTGACTTGCGTCAGAACTGAGAACAGATCTACAGTGACTTTTTAAAGCAGAAGTGAAGTAATGACAGTCATGATCCGCAAATAACATTGCCAAAGCACACGCAAAAAGGAACAACAGCTCATAAATTATTCAAAGGTGTATTTTGCCGTTTTTTTTTTCATCTGTTTACTTTAGTAAAATTGATGCATTAAAATGTGAATATGTCTATGCTGATTCTGTGTGGCTGAGGACGCACTTCCAGACAGGGACGAGCACCTTGATACAACTTTCGACATCTATATTGTACAAACTTCCTGGTGTTTTCAAATAAACTACACTGAAATGGCAGATTATATACACTTGAAAGTATAACTCCCAGTGTGAATCCTAAAGTCAGGAAACACATCCGGCATAAAACTTGTCCCAGATCAGTCATGAGGATCACACGGCTGTGGCGACCAAGAATGGGAGCAGCCAAGAAAGTGTAACTATAAAATGCATATACAGTGGTACCTCTACTTACGAAGGCCTCTACTTACAAAATTTTCAGGTTACAAAATGCATGAACGGGAAAATATTGCCTCTTGTAAATTTCAGGATACGAAAGGCATAAATACAGTACGCGCTGCTACTCGCAGCTCCCAGAGTTTACCAAACGTAAACATACTTGTCGGCTCTGTATCTCGGTTCAAAGTGGTGCATCCGAGCTGCTCTGCCATTGGCTATTGCTTAGCATCTTTCTGGCATCCCATTGGCTAGGAGCGCCCCTTGTCTGTATGAGCGTAACCTAGCAATCCAGGTAAACAAGCAATTTTTACCTCCGCCAAGGAGGTTATGTTTTTGCTGGCTTTTATCTGTCTGTTTGTCTGTGTTCAAGATAACTCAAAAAATTATGGATGGATTTTGATTAAATTTTCAGGAATTGTTAGAAATGTGAAAAGGAAGAACTGATTTCATTTTGGGTGTGATCCGGAAGAAATCCTGGATTCTGGATCACTTTCAAATTTTCGATAATTGTTGCGCTCGGTGGAGGCTTTTCTTGTTCTGACATGTATTTCTTACATGTTTTCATGTAATTTCATGTATTATTTATAATTTACAAAAAAAATTATGTTCGAATTTTGGGGGGCTTGGAACGGATTAGGGCATTTACATGGAATACATACATGGAATACATACTTTTTGCCTATGAATAAATTAATGAATGAATAAATAAATAGGCTTCATAACTGGACATGAAACGAATAATAAAAATATGTCTCACATGCCCATTTCCCAATGTTAACAACGTCAGTACGGGGTCAGCGTAAGGTCAACGTGACTGCCCAGTTAGCTTAGGTCGTAATATCATTTAACCACTGGAATTTTATTTCACAGATAGCAAAGAGAACTTTTTAGCAGCATCATGGATCATTTTCTAAAAAGAAAAGCCCCACAGGAATGGAACATCACAGAAGAGCCGACTTCTTCATGCAAGCCTTCATCCACCAGCTCTGCATCTGTACCATAGGTCGCAAAGGTTGTTGCTAGCGATAAGGCTAAAAAGAGGCAATACAAGGATGATGGATGGAAGCAAGCACATCACGGATGAAAAGAAGCTTTCCTGCTGAGGCCTACTCTGGTGCAGTTATCGTGTTCAGGTTATTTAATCAAAATCAGAATCGCCTTTATTGTCATTGTTAGTGCATTACAACGAAATTTGCGTGCATCTTTAAGAGAACTTGTGAGGTAGATAGAATATTAATAGTATTAAATATATTTACAACTATAGGAAGGCAACATAGGAAATATTAAAAAGAATATACAAAAATGTTAACCAAGCAATTTGCAGTCTATAAAGTGTTCTGTCGGCTATTACTGCACCGAGTATTGCACTGGAAATATTTCAGTTATTCACATGGTCGTGTATAAAGTGCAGAGAGTAATTTACAGTTGTTGTTTAGTGCAGTGATGGCTCTGGGGAAAAAGCTGTTCCTGAGCCTATACCATCGGCCCGAGGGTAGTAGGTCGAACAGGTGGTTACTGGGGTGGGATGAGTCCTGAATGATGCTGGTCGCTCTGCTACGGTAGCGAGAGATGGCGATGTCTTCCAGGCTGGGCAGAGAGCAGCCAGTGATCCTTTGGGCCGTGTAAACAAAATAAATGGGACGTATGCATTTACAGTCGGAGCGATGCAGCGTGGCTTTGGATTATATTTTACTCTGGGGTTTTGTGAGATTTTATTCACTTTTGAAAGGTGTCATGACTTAAAAAAGGTTGAGAAAGGCTGGTCTAGTCGGTGTGGGCCCGGACATTTCCGTTTTCAAATACCATGTCTTTTTCAGGTTTTTTTCAAACCGTACGGACCTTTGACTTTTAGTTTTGTGCCTAGACTCAGACCTCATCTCTTCACACAGATGATACCTACATTAACCAACACTGAACCCTCCTAACAGGGAGGGCTGTACAAAATGAGACTGTGTGACAATGGCACTACCGCCATGCGGCCATTCCCACTGAGCACAGCGCCACGGTGGGAACATAGTATCTAGAGAGAAACTGTAGTGTGAGGCCATGGCACCGCCCCCCCCCTTGAGGTCTATTCCAAGCCACCTACTGAGAAATTGCTACGTGTCTCAGGGGGTGTGATGTCACGAGGACATGAGCGTGAGTTGCCGTAAACGAAGAATGCTCCAGAGCGTGATGCACAGGCCACGAGGTGAACTATCGAAGAAAACACATGAGCTGTGCTGGAGAACGCAGTGTGACGACTCATCTACGTGTCACACAAGAAATGAGGGAATAATGTTTTAATGTGCCCTGAGCAGCAACAAGCACAAGCTTGGCAGTTACGCAATGATTGGCAAGTTAGAGACAAACACCATTTTTTTTTCCCTAAAACAGACACTTGAACTTAAGGATGAAATCAGAATGAACCACGTACAGCACTGTACGTGGCCGTGTCCCCTCATATCTATATTTCACTCTTCAGTTTTTGTCTTATATTTTCTTTATTTCAAAACAAGTTCATCTCCTGCTCTTTGGCTTGCTTTACTTTCCTGTTTTTTTTGTAGAACTTATTCCCCTTAAGCTCAATTTTTTTTTTCAGTTCCTGTCTGTCTCACAGCCAGACCTCCATAATTTCAATTAATTATATAGGTACTTTTACTATTTATCATGGTTTATATTAAAAAAAGGAAAAAAAAAGAACAACATGCATTTTAATTAAGTACCGTATTTTCCGGACTATAAAGCGCACCTAAATATAAGCCGCACTCACTAAAATTTTAACAAAATATATAATTTGTCACATATACGCCACACAGGACTATAACCCGCCGGTAACCAGGCTGAGAAAGAAGATATTTACATCAAAAGATTTTACCATAAGTGTTTATTCATATACCTGAACTGATAACTGTAACACTGCAGTAAAAGTGCTGATCAAACAAAACAGAAAAGTCATTAATAGTCATTTCATGGTTTCATTTTTCTCCTGTACACTAAAACCAAGTTGCTTTATTTTTCCTCCTCCTGTGTACTGAAACCCCCCCACACAGCAAAGACAACCGGAATGGACCCGCGAAACGGACCCGTATCGGGGTCCACTTGCACTCAGTGCCAGATCCGCTTTGGAGCCGGATCGCGGACCTGCTGGCTCCATGCTGCGTCCGGTTCGCATCTGCGATTAAAACCTTACCTCCGCCGCGGGTCTACATAGAACCCGGAAATCCGCTGGGGAACCAACAAACTGACTGGATAAATTTATTAATCAGTTTGTCCAATAATGATAGGTATTGATGCTCACAAAATGAATGTAGAGTAGCATAGCCAACATAGGCTACTTAACAAAAACAGAATAGCTTTTAACTACTTTGTATGTTTTTGGTTTTTGCACTTCCTGCTATAGCGCCCCCTGAGGGCTGGAGAAAAATTCATAGAAAAGCCGCATCTCTGTATAAGCCTCATGGTTTAAAGCATGGGACAAAAGTAGCGGCTTATAGTCCGGAAAATAAGGTAGTTGTTAAGACCACACCAGTAAAAATCTTGGAGAAAAAATTTCAAACTATACAGTGAAATCCCAGCTGACGTCACAGCTCACACATTTGTTCTCAACGTCCACTTTTGGCATTTCAAGCAGGGCAAAAAATCGCGACTAAATGGTCGCTAAATGTGACCAAAACAGCAATGGTCAGACACACCTGGATTGATCAGTTTGTCCAATAATGGCACAAAAGAGCATGCTGAAGCTGCTGAACATGCTGGGAGCGTCCATGATAATGTAAGCAGTCTGTGAGGGCGTATGGGCGGACGAAAAACACTGGCGACCACAATTGATAACCGGCTACCAACTTCAAAAACTTGGTAGCCAAGGGCTACTTGATAAAAATTCGAATCTTATGCCCTGTCAAGTTGTCCGTAATTTGCGCAGTTTCACTTTAAAGCCTTTCTTGCAGTCTGCAGACAAACCTGTCCCTGAAAGTCAGCCACTGTAGCCTCTCTTTTCTTTAGTATCCTTTCTTTCAACACAAGTGTCCAGGTTTTTCTAACAACTGCACAACAATCTACACCTTTAACCACAATCAAACTATAGATCATAATATCCTGATGTCTCTTTTGAAATACTGTGTGGGAATTAAAAGTACAGATCTCGAGTGGTTTAGGTCTTATTTGGTAGGGGGAGGTTTTCAGGGGGCCCCATTTCATTCTCCATGCTGCTTCAGTATGAACCTCCCCGTGGTCCAATCCTTTTCACCTTTAATTTACTTCCACTCAGATCTGTTCTAAGGAAGACTGGTGTTGGTTTCATTTTTATGCAACTCCCATATCTACTTACCCCTTCAAAAGGAAAAGGGAAGCTCTTTGAAAGTACTACTGGAATATCTGGATGGTGTTAAACTTCTCAAATTTTAATGAAGGTAAAACAGCAGTCATGCTTTTTTGACCCAGTGGAGTCTCTGGTTCCCTTCCAGATAGTGCTGGGCCCCCTAGTATTATATCTTAAGCCTCCGCTAACCAACTTTAGATTCAAAATGGAGTGTTATTTTATCTTGGATAAACAGCTTATTTAACTATATTGCCAAAGCAGGGTTTTTATTTTTAACCTTGGCTTCTTGTTACATTAATTCCTTTTAATCCAGACTTCTTGCATGCTTTCATTTCAACTCACCTTGACACCTTGACTAATGCTAAATATGTTAGTGTCAATCAGGCTGCTATGTATCCCTTACAGGCCCCATAGACAATATTTGGCCAACATAGGGGACACATGTGGGGCCCATAATGCTGAAACCATAAGGGACCAACATCATTTGACTATTTGGAGTCCAAGTCCACTGGTGGCTGGTGGCTAGTTTTATTTATGTGACCTATGTACTGAACTAGTTCATTTTAATTTCTGTGTACTATGAACTGAACTAGTTCGTGTAGAAAGTGAACTTGGCCAACACTGCGGCTACCTGAAAGTCCCAGATAGTTGATGCGCTCCCAGTAAACACGCTCTGGTCATCTATGGTTTAACTGGCGAGCAATCCTTTTAAGACGATCTCTGCTATTTCCCCAGGTGTTCAACTGAGGCCAAATCATGCTTTTTATACAAGAGTTAATTCCAGAGGTAGAGACGTTTGTGCACATTTACATATGACCAGGTGGATACATATTGATGCCATTTGGATGCGCTCTTGTACACGCCGAGATGCGGGTTGCGTTTGAAGAAAAGTTCGCAGGTTTACGCAAATTGCTGTTCAGTTCTGTCATATTGCGCATTTAGAGTGAATTCCGTTTTTAATCTTCAATTCTGTGATTCCCTGATCGCAGATTCCATAGGACCCTATTCAACGTTAGCTGTAGCGAACAGCAGTAACTTTGTTTTACCGCAAAAAATGAAAAAGACTGAAACCATAAACACAAAATTAAATCCACTGGTAAATGCAGGTAGGAAATGTGAACATACGCTCGTTTACCTTGTCCCTGGCATAGATATCCTGCTTCTAGTCTGACCTAGAAATGCAATCTCAGAGTTTCTCCCCCGGAGCCCAAAGAAGTATGGAACGAGGGCTTCCCCACAGTGGCCATCAGTGCCAACGGACCGGTGCATGAAGGCAGGCATAGACAAATGAGTTCTTTAAATCGGAATGTTATAACTGTGAATAAAGACCATACAAAAAAGGGAAAACAAACAACACAAGAAAGACTGTCAAATTGAGTTTGGAATGTTTATTGTTGTATTTAAAATGTGTGCCACTTTAACTTTCTCTCCCGAAAAGCACTTTCAAATGGAATGTTTAAAGTTTATTATCCTGTTCACTGAAACCAATCAAAACTCGGTTCGGAATAGCACGTGTCCTCTCAGGGTACTTATTGGTCAAGTCATGCTTTGTCAGGGCAAGTTTCTCTTTGTCTCTCTCTCTCTTTCTCTTTTTTACTTTTTGTCCTCTTCCTCTTTTGCTCTTCCTTCTTTTGCCTTTTTGCCTCCTCTGTTTTTCTCCATGTTATCTCTACCGTAAAACCCCCTCCTTTTTGTTGCGACACAGACCTCGTGTCCCTCTCTTTTGTCTCGTTTCATTTCCTTTATTTTATCAATTTTTGCGTCTGGTATCATGGATACCAAATGTTTTAGCTGATCGCTCACTCTCTCTTTTTTATTTTGGCCTTACTCCACAAAGGCCTCGCATTTAGTTCCTATTCTTTATTTTTCATCGATTTCCTGTGACGCGGCTTATTCGGATTTTTGCCAGTCCCCTGAGCTATCTGTTTGTTTTGTACACGCCTTGAACAGCAACGCATCTTCCTGATTTTCCTTTTGACCTTTTATTTCCTCCCAAGGGTTATTTTCTCTTTCATTAGAATAATTTTTAAGATTTTTATTCGTCACTTTAATCAAAAGTTTTTCTCTCTCTACTCGTAGTTTTACTTCGTAGTTGGCTTCTCTTTGTGAGTAATTTTTCATCTCGTTTGTCTGCTCTTCGCATAATTTTTGAACACCATTAATAACCAAGTTTCTGTGCATCTGGAGCCGTCGGAATCATTATTTTATCTTTTTGGACACTTCTGCAACTCGTAGAGATTTGCAATTAAAACTTTGTTTTTGTTTAATTGATGTAACTACGTTAAGTTTTGATTTTTCCCTTTTTGTTTCTCCTTTTTGGACCTAAGATCAATTTGTTTTGAACTTTGAAGTCAGCCTAACTTGTGGCTGTACATGCATATTCAAATCAAATCAAATCAAACTTTATTTATACAGCGCTTTTCATGCCCTCAGGCAACACAAAGTGCTACGGAGCCCTGGAGGGGACATGAAGGAAAAAAAAAAAAAAATAGGAAAAAAACATTTTTTTTGAGAAAATGTAGGAATTTTTTTTTTTTCTCGAGTTTCAAACTCGAGATCTCCAGTTTGAAAGTCGAGATCTCGAGTTTCAAACTCGAGATCTCCAGTTTGAAACTCGAGATCTCGAGTTTCAAACTCGAGATCTCGAGTTTGATTTGCAATGCAGCTGAGTTGTGAAATGCGTGCGCTCGGCTGCTCGGAAGAACGGCTGCCGGAGAGAGAAGGAGAGTCCACCGCCCCGGGGGGCTGCGTAGACGGAGCTGGCAGAGTCCAGACTAGAGAGGTGCTTTGGACCGCGGCAGAGAGGGGGGTGAGACCCTCTCTGGCGCAGGAGCCTCGGATGAGGACCGGCAGACGCCTCCCGGACTCCCCATCTGACTTCCCCGCACCCCTCCGCTCCAACCCCCGCCTCTGCAGCAGAGACGGAGACGGAGAGATGCGAGAGAGCCGGAGGCGAGAAGGAGGTAGAGAGGCCGCTGGGGTAGCGTACGGCTGCAGGCGCCCCCGCGGGAGGGTGGACCTGAACCGTCTCATCCGTTAATGATCCACTTTCAAAGTCGAGATCTCGACTTTCAAACTCGAGATCTCAACTTTCAAACTCGAGATCTCGACTTTCAAACTCGAGATCTCGAGTTTGATCTGGCTTCTGCAGCAGAGACGGAGATGGAGAGATCTCTTCATCAGAGACCGCTGGGGCAGCGTACGGCTGCAGGACTTAAGTAAAGTTATAAAGACATTCACAGATTCGGCTTTCCGGGATCAATAAGTCTGAAGCCACACATCGTCAAAACACAAATGATGCCTCTATCACATCTTGATAGCATAGACTACCAGCTACAAGGACAAAATCCCCGATTTATACAAAAATAAGCAGTTCTGCGAGCTCGATGTAAAATATTGATGAAAATGCGCAGCCCGCAGCCGTGCCAGTGCCCAGGGACCGTCTGCAAATTGCAACAAAAGAAAAACATGCTGGACACAAAATCAATAACTCCACTGTTGTACAGTATACAGACGCCAAAACTTACTCCATCCATCAGAGTTCCCCTCATGGTCATACTACAACAAATATTATGTAACAAAAAGATTTGGCATAATTTTGGTGATTTTTTTAAATTATCATTAATCATTAATAACTTATATGATGATCAATAACTTCACTGTTTTACACTGCAGACACTCAAAACCCACTACACACTTCTGCAGTCTCCTTATGGTCATACTACAACAGCTGTTTTGAAAAAAAAAAAAAGGTTTGGTATAATGTTGGTGATTTTCTAAATTATTATTCATCATTAATACCTTATATAATGATCAATAACTTCATTGTTTTACACTGAAGCGACTCCAAACTCACTACACACATCAAGAGTCTCCGTAAGGTCATACTACAACAGTTCTTTGGAGCAAAAAAGGTTTGGTATAATTTTGGTGATTTTTTTTAATTATTATTAATCATTAATAACTTATATAATGATCAATAACACTATCAACACTATCAATTACACTATAGATACTCCAAACTCACTACACACTTCAAGAGTCCTCCTCTGGTCATACTACAACAGCTGTTTTGAACAAAGAAGGTTTAGTGTAATTTTGGTGATTTAATAAAATAAATCACCAAAATTACACCAAACCTTCTTTGTTCAAAAAACTGTTGTAGTATGACCATAAGGAGACTTTTGATGTGTTTAGTGAGTTTTGGAGTGTCTACAGTGTAAAACAGTGAAGTTATTGATCATCATATAAGTTATTATTGATGATTAATAATTAAAGAAAATCACCAAAATTATGCCAAACCCTTTTTGTGCAAAACAGCTGTAGTAGTATGACCATAAGGAGACTGCAGAAGTATGTAGTGAGTTTGGAGTGTCTGCAGTGCAAAACAGTGATGTTATTGATCATTATAAGTTATTAATGATTAATAATCATTTTAAAAAAATCACCAAAATTATACCAAATCTTTTTTGCTCCAAAGAACTGTTGTAGTATGACCTTAAGGAGACTCTTGATGTGTGTAGTGAGTTTGGAGTCGCTTCAGTGTAAAACAATGAAGTTATTGATCATTATTAATGATGAATAATAATTTAGAAAATCACCAACATTATACCAAACCTTTTTTTTTTTTCAAAACAGCTGTTGTAGTATGACCATAAGGAGACTGCAGAAGTGTGTAGTGGGTTTTGAGTGTCTGCAGTGTAAAACAGTGAAGTTATTGATCATCATATAAGTTATTAATGATTAATGATAATTTTAAAAAATCACCAAAATTATGCCAAATCTTTTTGTTACATAATATTTGTTGTAGTATGACCATGAGGGGAACTCTGATGGATGGAGTAAGTTTTGGCGTCTGTATACTGTGGAGTTATTGATTTTTGTGTCCAGCGTGTTTTTCTTTTGTTGCAATTTGCAGACGGTCCCTGGGCACTGGCACGGCTGCGGGCTGCGCATTTTCGTCAATATTTTACATCGAGCTCGCAGAACTGCTTATTTTTGTATAAATCGGGGATTTTGTCCTTGTAGCTGGTAGTCTATGCTATCAAGATGTGATAGAGGCATCATTTGTGTTTTGACGATGTGTGGCTTCAGACTTATTGATCCCGGAAAGCCGAATCTGTGAATGTCTTTATAACTTTACTTAAGTCCTGCAGCCGTACGCTGCCCCAGCGGTCTCTGATGAAGAGATCTCTCCATCTCCGTCTCTGCTGCAGAAGCCAGATCAAACTCGAGATCTCGAGTTTGAAAGTCGAGATCTCGAGTTTGAAAGTTGAGATCTCGAGTTTGAAAGTCGAGATCTCGACTTTGAAAGTGGATCATTAACGGATGAGACGGTTCAGGTCCACCCTCCCGCGGGGGCGCCTGCAGCCGTACGCTACCCCAGCGGCCTCTCTACCTCCTTCTCGCCTCCGGCTCTCTCGCATCTCTCCGTCTCCGTCTCTGCTGCAGAGGCGGGGGTTGGAGCGGAGGGGTGCGGGGAAGTCAGATGGGGAGTCCGGGAGGCGTCTGCCGGTCCTCATCCGAGGCTCCTGCGCCAGAGAGGGTCTCGCCCCCCTCTCTGCCGCGGTCCAAAGCACCTCACTAGTCTGGACTCTGCCAGCTCCGTCTACGCAGCCCCCCGGGGCGGTGGACTCTCCTTCTCTCTCCGGCAGCCGTTCTTCCGAGCAGCCGAGCGCACGCATTTCACAACTCAGCTGCATTGCAAATCAAACTCGAGATCTCGAGTTTGAAACTCGAGATCTCGACTTTCAAACTCGAGATCTCGAGTTTGAAACTCGAGAAAAAAAAAAAATTTCCTACATTTTCTCAAAAAAAAATTTTTTTTCCTATTTTTTTTTTTTTTTTCCTTCATGTCCCCTCCAGGGCTCCGTACTCCAGGGCTCCGTAGGACGCAGGTAAGATCTGAGCAGGATTTTGGATTAAAATATCAATAAAATTTGCAGCCACTTCAGAAGTAATATTGGCTGGCACGGATGTGTGTGACACACACACATAACCACCAACGGCCCCCTGTTGCGAGACTGGCAGACCAGCGAGTCTCTTCACCCGACAGGTAATTTCTGAGCCAACCCAGCCGACTGGGTACTGCCACCAGAACCTGTCAATCATTCAGATCGAAGGAGCTACGGATAGTCCACAGCAGTTTGTTTGGAATGACCGACGCTGAAATGCCCTCTAGGCTGTTTGGTAAGGGGGGTCACGTGGGTCAGATTGATGTCTCACTCCACCATCGAAAAGCCAGAATCACGGCAGATATCAGGTGTAATCACTGCCGGTAACTGGCTTAACCTTTACACAGAGAACCGTTAATTAATTCAGATTAAGAATTTCTATTGCCTTTTTCGTCTATAGGGATTTCCCTCTTAGTTCTAGAAACTCCGTCTGCTCCACCAAGATACCCCCCCCCCTTTTCTCCCTCTCTCGCTCTCTCAAAACCTCTCGTTATGACCTTCTTGTTCCGTTTTAAGTTAATCTCTAACTTTTAATAGCCAATCTCATTTTGTGATTGTACATACCAATGTCTATATATCCTGACCCATATATATACCTATATAGCTATGTTATGTTTGTGTGTGCGTCCATGTATAAATAAATGTTGTTAAAACTTATTTGCGACTCCGAGATTGATCTTCCCAGCCAATCCAATGTTGAGAAGAACCTACAAAAATAAGTGACTCATTTTCCTTCTGATTTTCCTTTTTTTTAATAAAAAAGGTGGCACCCTGGCATTATTTAAATATTAATAAATTACTCGAGTCCTGCTACAGGGGAGTTCAACTTGTCAGTGGTTATAAATAACCTCGTTTCCATCATTTTTATATGAGCTTTATAAATAAAGGTCTAGGTGTTTCATTAAATTTAACTTAGTGGTTTCAGCTGACAGACTTGTTCTTTAGTGTCAGCAGAAACCTGATAAACCATAACAAGTTAAAGCCCATCTGTGTTCTTATCTGACAGTTCTGTGTCTTGCATGATCACCTGCCAAGCAGTCAGAGGTCTGTAAGTACAATTTGTTGAGGTAGTTTAACAATTGAATTACTTTTTGATGCCTTTTTCCTTCCATGATAAGCTGTCCCCACTGGAATCCATTCTAATTGTTGTCAACAATCCCTTCAGATGAGCTTTTGATAAGTTGACGCTTTTCATTTCACAGCTGGGAGGGGAAAAAAAAAACAAGAAAAAACATTAAAAGCCAAAGTCTTCCCATGATTTATGTTTCCAAGGTTCCTGTCAGATGAGTTATGAGCCTTGAGGGTGTATTGATTAGGTTTGTGTCATGTTTCGGTGTGTTCCATTGAGCTCCAGTTTGTTTTGCAGCGCTGACTGGATTGAAATGTCACTTTTACAACCATGTGTGTCGTGTCAAATCACGACCATTACCATCATTATGTCTGCCTATGTTTCCTGTCATCTCTCTTTTTTCTCTCTCTCTCTTTCCTTCTCCACCTATCCCTCCTCTCAAAATTCCTCCATCTCTGCCTGCCAAACATCCATCTCACACATTTCCTGCCTGTTTGAGTCCTCACAGACATTCCATCTTTGTCTGCTCTGCACATCCAGATATAAGTGCTGCCTTCCAAGAATTGGATGCCCAGAAAATCTTTTTGGTGAATGGTCAGGTCTTTTCAAATATTATGAATTCTGAAGTAATTCAATTAAAGTCCATGCGTGTCAATGGATATGAATAACTTATATTCCTATGACTAATTTGCCGGAGGACCATTGCTGATCATGCATTTGATTTGCTTCCCACTCAGTCTATGTTAGAATTCCTTCTGAATACAAGTTTAAAGTAAGACAACATGAAAAATATTAATGGGAGTCAAACATCTAGCAATTGTCCAATCTTTCAAATGTGGCTATTGCAACATGGCCTTGGTAACTGCACCAACTCTATATTTCACGTTAAAAGCATCTTTTTATCATTGTATACTAAATGATCTTGAGGCTTGATCAACATTGTGTAATTTGATGTCATTTATTATATATCACTGTATGAAAAAAATTATATTTTTATTAAGTTCAACATTTTTCAAGCTACTCCTACAGTAAAATCACTTCTTCATTTGTATTCCTCTTCCAGCAGAACTTTGAAGTAATGAGGAGCAGATAAATGGAGTGCTTTTAGCAGCATTATGAAGGAAACATTTGTGTTTTAAGTGTTTGGAACATGCAGCGTGAATACCAGATGCTGATAATATGTGAATGCAACCGTACTTCACAGCTGAAAAGACCATCTTTTATTCTCCCACATGTAACTACACAGCTGAATAATGATGGCAACTGTGACAACTCTGAAATGCTACTTCATCACCTTTCTGTCATAAAAGAAAGTGCAAGACAGACCACACTGCACAAGGTGAAGCATGCTTTTGTTGGATCTATATGATCTCCAGTCAGATGCAAACAAAAGGTGAGCATGTGTGTCTAAAGCTTGATTTATACTCGAACGTCAGGTCGTCTGCGTCACCTACGCAGAGATGCCCCCCCCCCCACCCTACGCCGACACTTCCCAGACACTCCGGTGCGCCTACCCAGAATTGTAGGTCGACGCAGACAGTGTCGCAGAGAGGAGAGAAAGGAGGCCTCTGATTGGTCAATTCTACATCGAAGTAAAAAAGAACACATTGAAGAAATGAGGAAGAACCCACATCTGTACGATTCTGGTTCTCCATACCACAATGACAGCACAGATTCTAGTGTTTAATGAAGGGAGATTGCGATGAATGTGAGTCTGGATATGCCCGAGACAGCGAGGAAGTGGAAAAACGCAAGAGATAAGTTTAGTAAGTTTAGCTAGTTCGTGATTGTCCATCTTGCGTTGTGGCGTAACATAGCGGAGACCGTGCGAGTATAAATCAAAAGTGACGGTGGCATCTCTGCGACAAGCTGACGGCGACACATTGCCGCGAGAGTAGACATGGCCCTTTAGGCAACACAACTGTCCAGGGTCTGTGGCTGGTGTACAACATGTATGCATAGATGTAGTTGAAAGACCCCACAGTCTTTGCAGTGGCCTGTCGTTATGGCCTATTCATGGTTCGTTTGGATAACATAACAAAACAATTAAAGTCACTGGGTTTTAGTCATAGACAAATACAACCTCAGATGAAAAACAACATACAAAACAAAAAAAGAACTATATATATATTGTGGAGCATCACTATGCCCCCGACCAGGTAAGAGTAGGCAGAGGGCCAGCCAGCACAGTGGAAAACAGCGACCCCCACTTGGCCTGGTCATAGAGGGGAAATACATCCCCAATTTCATCCTTCATCAGCTGGAAGTGTTGCCATCTGTGCAGAACACAGCTGATGCAGGTCAACAATTACCAGGGTTGGTTATATAAACCAACAGTCTCATCCCCACTGTGTGGCTGACTCCTGCAGAAGGAACTACTTGCTGTTGGACGGTAAGTGTTGCTCCACTACAATTCCCTCAGCAGAGGTTTTGTTTTGGTTTTCTGAGAGACTAATTGAAATCTCCTCTTCTCCTTATAGGCATTATAAGGACCCTACTGGAAGTCCTTTGTGGAATATTTTGAGTTTATTTCTTTAAAATCCTGTTTAATTAAAACCACGCTCCGGCGTGTATATATATATATATATATATATATATTATATATATATATATATATATATATATATATATATATATATATATATACACACACACAATATGTGATCTATGGGTCACAGACAGTTTCCTAGACAACCCCCAAACACTGATTCCAAGCCATAGCACACTGAAGATATTGAAGCATGGTGGTGCAAGCATCATGATATGGGAATGTTTCTCATACTATGATCTTGGGCCTATTTATCACATACCAGGGATCGTGGACCAGTTTGGATACATTAGAATATTTAATGAGGTCATGTCTGATACTGAAGAGGAAATGCCCTTGAAATGGGTCTTTCAACAAAACAAGACTCCAAAAACATCAGTAAGCAGCAGCATCTTGGTTCCAGACCAACCAGATTAATTTTATGGAGTGGCCAGACCAATCCTGGACCAGGATCCAGTAGAAAACTTGTGGGGTAACATAATAACTGCTGTTTCTGAGGAATAACTAAGAAATACAGAGGAATTGTTGAATGTAGTCCAGTGGTCCTAGACTGGAATACCTGTTCACAGGTGACAGAAGCTGGTCGACTCCATGATCACAGCTGTGAAGCAGTTCTCAGAAACAGAGGTTCCACAACTAAATATTAGTTCACTGATTCACAGGAAAAAATAAATCTTCAAGCATTTCTCAGTTTATACAGTAAATGTTCGAGTTTGGAAAGGTAATATGCAGACTGCTACTTGAACAGTCTAATATTCCCTTTTCTGCACTTTCTGCATAATAAACAGTAAACAGCAACAAATTTGACATTTTTTCCCTCATGTTTTGATTTAGAAAGTTTGCAAAAAAAAGCGTATTTATCTATTTTGCCCTCGCACGCTGGACTACAATCATAACAAACCATAACAACACATTTATAACAGTAATAACTACATTTACAAATATCTACAAGCTTTAACAAGTCGGTCTGAATGGCTGTCAGCTCCCCAAGACTCCCTGTGGGGGTTGCTTGTCAGCCTTCATATGTCTGTGTATGTCTGTCATACGCAGACAGCCTGGACTAATCCCTTTGTGTTCATTGGTCTCTCTTTCCTTCCATCTCAGACTCTCTACTGGTCAAGGCAGATGGCCGCCCCTTCCTGAGTTTGGCTCTGCTGGAGTCTTTTTCTCCCTCTTTTTTTTTTTTTAGCCCTGTTGGTGAGTTTTTTGGTTTTTTTTCTTTCTTTTTTTGCCTCTCCACTGTCACCTTGTGCTTTTTCTGAATGCTGGATTGCACAGAAATGAAGACTTGATGCTATCTGTTGGGTTCCTAGCAGCACAGTGGCTTGGTGGTTAGCACTGTTACCTCACAGTAAGAAGGTTCCTGGTTTGAACCTTGGCAGGGGTCTTTCTGTGTGAAGTTTGCATGTTCTCCTCATGCTTGCGTGTGTTTCCTCCAGGTAGTCCAGCGTGTGCAGTTGTTTGTCTACATGTGGCCCTGTGATGGACTGGTGACCTGTTTAGGGTGGACCCCTGCCTTTTTTCTAAAGAGAGCTGATATAGTCTACGGCAGATCTCTGCTACCCTGCAGAGGATTAAATGGGCATAGATGATGGATGGATGTTGGGTTCCTTAGCGAGATTTTTTTTTTTTTTTGCCCTTGAGATGTTGTGAAATGGCAAATTCAATACAAATGAAGGTAAGAGGTGAACATGTAAAAATGTGAAGTGAATAAGTAGGAATTCCAAAAGAAACAACTTTTGCCTACATACAATACAGAGTTATCCATCTTTACAGCAACAGGAAATCCAGCAGCCACTTTGCTGAGTGTTACTTTTAAAAAATAAATAAGTTAAAAAAAGAAATTGCCAGAATGACTCAGCTCTCTGGGTTTCCTCTGACTCTAGAAGGCTGATTAAAACCATTGGCCTTAGTTTACTTTCCCAAGCTGTTGTGCTGTTTGCTCATTCAGCCCACTGTATTTTGATGGTTGAGAAGAACGGCTCCACTCTGTGTCCTCCTTTTCCCCTCCCTCCCTCTCACCTGATCCTGTCTGGCACTCTATGGGTCTGGTTCCCGTCGCTCTGGCAGTTGCCCGCGTACTGTGCCCGGCTGGCGCCGCCTTGGTCCCTCCGCAGAGCCATGGCCCCATGGGTGAGCACGGAGACTCCCTTTGCAATGCGCCTGCAGGATCAGCAGAAAAACAGTGTGAGACAGACATACCGAGACATTTTAAAGGTCTTGTCTGACAGTGCCAAGGTCCATGGGGAACCAGGGCTATAGGAGAGGATTGGAAAAAAAAAAAGTCCCAGACGCTGAAATGCCCATATAGCGATATAAATGCGACAAGATTCAGTCTGTTAATTAAGACATTAAATAGACTCATCACCTCCATGACTAAAGTTTTAAATAACACTGTGGCGTTTGAAATTGCATTTGGATAGGTCAGTTTTTACACAGCAATACTGTATCCATATCTGACACCTTTATATCAGAAAACACCTCAAAAGGTTCATCAATCAAATTCAATGAGATGCTTTCAACAATGCGTTGCTCTTATTTTCTTTTCATTTGGACTTTTCTCCTTCAGGCGACACCACAGCCGATCACTTGTTTTTATTTTACCCTGTCAGGTAAGATGGATATGAGCGATATGCACTTGTAGCACCTGGTCAGTGCTAGAGTGGTTGGTCAGCGCAACAAGCCACAGAGAAGGGCCCACAGGACCTTGGATCTTTCATTGTCCACCACTTTGGGGCATTTTACATATATATTAACCACCAAACCACATATATTAACCACCAAAACTAAGGGATCACTGTATATATATATATATGTGTATATATATATATATATTATATATATATATATATATATATATATATATTATATATATATATATAATGGTTAATCACAGATCACCTGCTGGTTAATCCAAAGCCTGGCATATAATATATTCACCACATTCCATTACTTTATCATGCTTTCAATAAAAACTAGATTGCATTTATTTATTTCTATTACACAAGTTTAAATGCAGGCGACAACATATCAGTGTAGCAAATGTGCACATTCACTAAGCACTTCATATGCCCTTAAGGTAGCTCTCAAACACTCCTCGATAAAACAAAGACAAAAACATGGGTACAGTGGTAAGTATTTTGATGATGACAGATTTTTTTTAATGATATTTTACAATGGATATGGATTTCATTGCATTTTTTCAGTCTGCCGGCAGCTGCTGAACATCATGAAAAGAGCAGCTGATGGTGATGAGCTAAATCAAGCACAAAACACGTCAATACAACACTGAACATAAAGTTTCTAAATTTACTCTGGTGCCAAATAAACAAGTACTACCTGAATCTCTTGACATCCATCTCCAGACAATTTAATTATAGATATGTTTTTGATCTGCAGCGAGCTTTCGCACAGTGTGAGGCTATTTCAAAACGCGTAGCTTTTTGATGTGGCCGTAGATTCCTCGCTGAGTGCATTAAAACAACAGCAATCATTTCTGACATTTTACATGAAGATTTAAAATGCAAGATGAAGTGCTGAAAACTGGTGGCTTGGTCTCGAGACATTTACAGGCAGGAAATAAAATGATCTTCAATTTTAAGAACATTTCAGAGTTTTACATCCATAATCCAGTTAAGTGTGAAATCAAAAAAGTTAATGGTTCATGAAGTAGGGAAGGACTGTCGGAGAAAACAAAACAAAAAGTTCAAAAGTGCTTGTGAACGTAACCACGAGTCAGTCAAGATGTCCGCAGGAGAGAATGCAGGGTGTTCACATGTCACTTTTGATGTGGTAATGCACCACTGGATGGATTACTCAACGGGCCTACCAGGCACAGAGCCAGCAGCCCTGAGAGTTCACGAAGCCTGATCCAGAGCGATTTCTTACAGGCAAGTCAATAAAACAACCAGAGTGTATGTGTGCACACGTGTGTGTGTGTGTGTGTGTGTGAAAACACTCAAAACTACATGTCCCAACAGCAAAAAATGCCACACGGTGTCCACAGAGGACACCGTGTCCACAGAGGACACCGTGTATCCTATAATAGAAAGGAGAATCAGAAATAGAAAGTGATATAATGCAATTAAAAGGAGATAAATATGCACAGAGAATGTAAAACACCCACAAAGATGCACCATCAAACCAGAAAGAGATGCAAATGAGCTATATGGAAGATAATCATAACCAACGGTGATGGAACCAACGAAGAAGTGATTCAAAATGAGCCCAAATGAATGCAAATTTAAAGCAAACACAGATAAAACCCCAATGACACACGAAAAGAGACAAATGATGAACAGACTCTTGGACACACAAAAGCAATACTCGATGAGATGGGGAGAGCTGCAAAAAAATCCACAAAGAGACTCGGAACTGCAAAAAAGATGCAAAATGAGCAAAAATAAATAGAAAATGACCTACGAGACGGACAGAATGATCCAAATGCAATTTAAGACAAAAGATGCAAAATGAATACAGATTTAAAAAAAAAAAAAATAATAATAATAATAAAACACATAAACTGGCATCAACAAAGTAACAAAAGAAAAACAAAGCTCAGGCTCATTTCTGGTCATTTTGTTGCTCCTTCAGTCTGGCTGTCTGAGTTCTCTGCAAGACAGATGGGGCTGGAGGCTGATGTGTACAGGTTCAGTTCAAAATCTAATCGTCCATGTGATGTTGTAACATGTTGAATCATCTTACCAGGTAATGATAATTTGGTTTTACATGTGAGTTGGATGAGCTGCCGTTTACAACAGCGTCGCAGACCGGATGTGACTGCTGTGACATGTTCACAAAAACTGCTGCCACACATCATAAACAAATGTTTTTGTTATGTTTTTTTTTTCCCCATGCTTCTCTGGTTATTTGCGTTTATTAAGAGCCTCCGAAGATCTCAAGGACAGCAGCAGTCATGAAATACTGCAGTAGAGATGGAAACACTACTGTGAATCTCACTTCTACTGTCCTACTGGGGCTGGTGTCACTGTGCCACATACATTGAAAATATTTCCTCGTAAATCTCTAGAGGACACATGAGGTGCATCTTTTGTACCCCTCGGTATCCAATAATATATCTTCTCTGCCACAAGCCTTAAAAGCCTTCTTGAAAATAGCACTGATGAACCAAAGCACCAGCTGTCACTGTCAGATTGAGATCTTTTGCATTTCCCAATCATTGTTCTCATTGGACTGATCTGTGTATACTGTAGAGATTATTAACCAGCTCAATTAAGAACAGCATCTGGCAAAGTGGAACTTACTTCTCAGCTGAACCTCTTCATTATAAACCTTGAAAATAAGAGCTTCTTACAAAAGCACTCTTCACAAAAGGTCCAACTAAGTTCAGCAGCTGAAGCTCTGCCTCATCTTGTGGCACTTTTCAATGAATGTAAGTATCCAGTTGTCATGGGGATAGTTGTTATCGTGTACGGCTGAAAGACCAGAAGCTCTCAACAACAAAACTCCATCCAACCTGAAAGACCTGAGAGTAGGTAGTAAACAGCCTAATAGGGATATTGTGTAAAAAGACCTTTTTGAGACATTAATATATATCTGGACCACATAAATACTGAAGAAATATGGATTTCATATATTCATTTTGTAAAGTCAGTGACTGTAGCTAAAGGAAATTTCAGAAGTCTGTAAAATGCAAAAAGAACATCAGCATAATTGATTCACCATAGTATGGTTGTTTTTAGTCAGCAAGTTTTAATCTCTCTAGAGCAGTGGTCCCCAATCCTTGGGCCGTGGACCGGCACCGGGCCGTAGATCAGTTGGTACTGGGCCACGCAAGAAAATATTAGCTATTTAGATTTTATTAATTATGAGTCTGAACGAGCTTTTTTTCTTGAAAAATCTTTTATTTAAAAAAAATGACCAGATTCTCTCAGTTACATCTCGATCACTTGAGCGCCAAAATTGAACCCAGGTAGCCAAATGAGTGAGAAACAGACGTCTTTGGTAAGTTTCCGTGTGAAGGAGAAAATGAATAGTGAAGAGAAAGAAGAACAGCCAACGACTTCCAAGAAAAAGAAAGCTTTTAACAGACAATACAAGGAGTGGTACTTGAAATATGGATTTATCATGACAGGTGATTCCTACGAACCAAGCTAGCTCTGCGTGAGTTTTTAAAAAAAAATGTTAATTTAATGGACACAGAGGATTAATCCGTGTATTCATTCTTTCCATTTTCAATTGTCAATAGAAAGTTTAAAAAAATGAAAAATGGACGTTTTATTTTGTTTTTCATTTTTTAATGTAACACAAAAAATGAAAAAATGCCTGGATTTTTTTATTTCAATTTAAGACAAAAATACGAAATTAAAAATTGGGCCACAGGACTGAATTTGTTTTTCATATTTAATTGTCCAGTTTACGTGACCCAGAAGTGGCTTTGTGCGTGGCAGTTTCGGTAGCAACTTGGGTAGCAATACTAACAGTTCAGTCTGTTAAAAAAAAAAAAAAAAAAAACTGGGCTGCATCAAAACTTTCAAGCCCCTTTGTTCAAGTCCGTCGTGTGCTTACTCCATTTATCATTAGATCTGCTCCATCTGTTCACTGTGATGCTCCATTCACCTACTGTTTATGCTGGTGCAGCGCCATCTAGTGGCACAGATGTGTAATGACAATAGAAAAGTTTAGACCTCGATTATCAGACAACCTCCTTCTTGCGTTTTTGTGCACACCAGCATCTTCTGTACCATGTAAAAGGCCAGAGAGGTTGTGTCAAAAAATTAATCGTTCAAAACCTGTTGAGAGACTGTTACTATTAACAAAAATGACTAAAGTCTCCCCTGTCCTGTGCATCATTGTTCAAGTTACACAGACATATTCAGTTCCATCTTCATAGTTTGACCAGCACTTTCACTGTCCTCTGCCTGTTCAGGCCCATGCTATTCTCCTAAAGTGACAAAAAAAAACCAAAAACATTATTACACAATCTGCCATATAATATGATGCTTCCATACTGGGAAACTTTACACACACAGAATACATCCATGGCATATTTTATTATACACATATGTGATAATGTATGTAGAGAATTTATTTGGCCATGCATTCTTTGTAATTCATAATCATTCCCAAGGGCCATGACAGACAAATATTCAATGCGCCACAAACAGCTGTGGTTGAGATCCAGCTGCCTGTGATTATACACTCGGCCAGTAGGTGGTGTCGTGTGCAGATGAAGCATCTAGTAAAGAACCCTTTCTGGAACCGATTGGATCAAGTGGTTTGATACCTCATGAGGCTTCATCTCACCATCACAACAGGATATCCATCTGCTGCAATGTGCAGGAAATTTCAGCATGTGTCAAACCGCTGCTGAAAAAGTCCTTGATGAAACTAGTACTTGATTCTAGTGCCGCCACGCTACCGGAACTGCCGCGCACAAAGCCACGTAACGTAGCCATGTAAACCGGACAAATTAAATATTAAAAACAAATTCGGTCCTGTGGCGTGTTTTTTTTTATTTCGTATTTTTGATCCAAGTCTAAAATTAAAATCACCCCCCCCCCCGTCTGCTGTAAAATTGTCAAGCGTTGACTGGTCCGCAGTTACAAAAAGCTTGGGGACCACTGCTTTAGAGTACATTTCCATCCAGTCTAACTGCAAAGAGAAAATTCTCGAAAATGAACTTTTTTTTTTGCTCAAGTGTTTTCCAGTTGGTCAAAATTCTGGAGGCTTGCTGATGTGCAGAGCAACAGGGTTCAGGATTGTGTCGTTTCACCGCGTTGTACTCGTGGGAAATGTGCCAGAAGGGTTTCACATAACTGTAATTCAACACACAGAGACTATGGGATATGATATATATCATATCTCTGCTCATAATATATATTTATTCATCCAAATCTGACCTGCACTTTACAACAATAGTTTATTATTTTGCACCATGTACAGACATATTTATATATATATATATATATACACATGTGTATATATCTGTGTATACTGTACATTGTATTTATTTCACTGCAAAAGCACTTCTGGTTAGATGCTAACTGCATTTCGTTGCCCTGTACTTTGACATGCGCAATGACAATAAAGTTGAATCTAATCTAATCTAATCTAACTATTGATATGTAAAGCAACACTGTACTTCTACCATACCTGTCCACTGTATTTACTTTAGGTCTTGGTCCACACAGTGATGTAATTTGTAGGCTCGTTGTTTCCAGTTTCATTTGTTTACTGCAGCTAGTTAAAGAACGTCTGTGTTACAATCCTGCAACTGAACTACCTGCAATATCAGGTTCAATCACCGGTTGCTCCAGGTCAGACATGCGCCGTGCCCAATCAATCATGCAGATCACACCGCTGTGGCGACCCCTAACAGGAGCAGCTGGAATCACTTCTCCCCTGACTTGTTTAGTTTCTACTGCCGCAGCTGCCAACATGACCACTATGCAGCATTAGTTATGGCTCATGAGCAATTTTTGTTGCCGGTTAGACACGTGGTGTTTTTAACGTATGCACACTGAGGTGATGTCACAGTTTGTTGTGGTGTCTGTCTTCAAAAGGTCAATATACACACGTAAAGAGACAATGTGATGGCGTGCAGGAGTTTCCTTGAAGATGGCAGTTCAGTGTGTTTCTCTGTGCATCTTGCAATCGAGCACATTTTAAGTCTGATGGGAAATAAACCATCAGTTCTGTCTTGTGCAAAGCTAAATCCTTCATTGGAGGAGTAGATGTTTGGCTTAATCAAATATTCAGAGGAACCTGCGTGTGTTTCTCGTATCCCTCTCGGTAATGCAGGCTCTGCATCGTTACAAAGCATCTGTGTTTAGGAGTGAATGATGATCTTTTTGCCTGGACGTGACGAGTGAGCTGCTCACTTGCGCACACATTTCACATGCTCGGAAACAAACTGCAGTTCAAACGATGCTTGTCAAGCTGCTGAGGTGATGTATGTGATAATGAAAAACGTCACAATCATATCCTCAAGCTCAGTGGATCTTTAATATGTTCAAATGTAGGAATGAAAGTTCTTTGTACTGTATATGAGCTAAATAGGCTTTCATAAAATAACTTTAAAAAAATAGTCGGCTCAAAAATATCACTGTAGTACACTTACTGAACTGTTTTCAAAGCTTGTTACAATAATTTTCACTCTTCTCCACCTGCATTATCTTTCATGATGAGATGTGGATGGAATAATTAAAAAAAACAAATAAATAATTCTTGGATTTGCTCATCTATTTAGACTGGGTCTAATGAAAATCCTCATGGTTAAATTAGGTCAATACAGCAGAGAACACGTTACGCATGGAATAGGTGTTGGTAAAAACTGTGCAGAAGCGTCTGCTGCAGCAGAGAGGGAAAAAATGTTTATTTGGAATAAAGAAGACAATGTTTAGTTTCTCACTGATCCTCATGCATTTTTAAAATCATCCAGTTGGGTTTTCAGCAGCTTTAAGGCTCAGCACTGCAGCACCCATTTAATCCTTGTAAATTTTCAGGTTATCTAAAAAAAAAAAAAAAAAAAAAGAAAAAAAGAAAAAAAAAGATATTGAAATATTTGGAAATACAAGATACTGCAGCAAGGACAACATTAAAGCAATACACCGAGCACGTCATATAGAATTAAGATAAGATATTCCTTTACTTGTCCCACAATGGGGAAATTTACAAAAAAAGAGACCATGCAAAGGATCACAGGTCATCAGTGGAACCTGTGACCCCTGCAACTGCTAGGTGTGGACTGCCTACTTAAACTGGCTACCTGCCAGCCCAGATGATTGTGAAAGTATTTTTCTGTGGCCAAAACACAATCCATTTAATAAAATCCAAGTTTATCCAATGTTTCTGGAGTTATATATACAGATATATATATATAGATATATATATATATATATATATATATATATATATATATATATATATATATACATATACATACATACATACATACATATATATATATATATATATATATATATATATATATATATATATATATATATATATATATATATATATCATATATTATATATATCTTTTATATATGGAATGAAAGTCTGAATATCTGGAATGAAGTTTGAATATATGGAATGAAAGTCTGAATATATGGAATGAAAGTCTGAATATATGGAATGAAAGTCTGAATATATGGAATGAAAGTCTGAATATATGGAATGAATCTTGAATATATGGAATGAAAGTCTGAATATAGGGAATGAAAGGAATGAATTATGAATGAATATATGGAATGTCTGAATATATGGATGATTTGAATATATGGAATGAAAGTCTGAATATATGGAATGAAAGTCTGAATATATGGAATGAAAGTCTGAATATATGGAATGAAAGTCTGAATATATGGAATGAAAGTCTGAATATATGGAATGAAAGTCTGAATAAATGGAATGAATCTTGAATATATGGAATGAAAGTCTGAATATATGGAATGAAGTTTGAATATATGGAATGAATCTTGAATATATGGAATGAAAGTCTGAATATATGGAATGAAAGTCTGAATATATGGAATGAAGTTTGAATATATGGAATGAAAGTCTGAATATATGGAATGAAGTCTTGAATATATGGAATGAAAGTCTGAATATATGGAATGAAAGTCTGAATATATGGAATGAAAGTCTGAATATATGGAATGAAGTCTGAATATATGGAATGAAACTTAAATATATGAAATGAAGTCTGAATATATGGAATGAAACTTGAATATATGGAATGAAGTCTGAATATATGGAATGAAAGTCTGAATATATGGAATGAAAGTCTGAATATATGGAATGAAGTTTTGACGTCACCAAGTCTCCCGCGCCATCTTGTTTTTCTGTGTGCCGCTTTATTTCGTAGAGATGTTGCAAAAAATGCATCAATATGAGCCAGTCAGCACTAAATCTTGTGGCAGCACTTCAAAACAATGAAGATGTAATTAACACCCTGGCGAATGCATGTACGGGCCAGAATAATACCAGAATTTGTACTCGGTACCATTCAACTGATGAAGAAATTTCCTCGCTTTTTAACCGCGGACGACCAGCAAGTGCCGTGATTGTCACAGATTATCAGACACACAGTAACCGAGGCAGAAACGTGCCTTCCACCTCACAGGAGCCCCCCAGCACAGCCCATATCTACAATCTTTTCCCGTGCACTCGAAAAGGCTCAAGACCCAAGAGGTAAGAAAAAAAAATAAGAAATGTATTTGATTATTTAGTCTGTCAGAACAGTTGAATATGTGTAGAACTGGTTGTATGGTGGGCAGTGCTGTGGTGAACCATCTAATGTACGTCGATGATTTGGTGGTCTTTAGTCCGAGTTCAGCAGGTCTCCAGCATCTTCTTAATATTTGCTCTGTTTGCTATGTTTATGATCATTCATCACATCAAGAAAAATCACATCAAGAAAATTAATAAATGAGTTACAGTAGATACTTGATTTTTTTAAAATAATTTTTGATGTGATTTTCTTGGAGATAATGGTTGTGAAAGATGAATAATGACCTAAGGAACATATGAGAAGTGGAATTGGGTCTCTGGGATCAAATCCCATTGTGGTATTTCAAAATAAAACCATAATAGAGGTACAGTAGACACCTATGTTTTTGATAATTCAAAGTCCAATATATTCTCACATAATTAAGTAGGGGGTATTGTGAAACATAACAAGTGATCTTATAAACAGATAAGAAATGATATTGTTTGAATTTAATACAATCCTTTTATGTTCTTTTTTAAGCCTTTATTTTGGAAACCGGAAGTCCAGCAATGCTGCCGGACTTTGCCGGGCTGAATTGATCAGCCTTGTTAGTGTATTTGGTCGGGCTGCTGCTTGACCGCAGTAATTTGCTGACGGTCCCTAAACTCCGCGGCAGCAGCGAGGTACTCAGAACAACATTCAGCGCTGTTCCTTAGAGTTTTTGCCACACTGACTGAGCCTTGAGGTTTGATGACACTTGTGAAATGTCTGATATACTTATATCTACAAAATGATACCAACCTGGATGAAATCGTTGCCGTTTTCATGACGCTATTAACGCTCAAACAGAAAAAAACGAGCGAATGTCGAAAATGAAACTAACTTTACTGCGCCCTCATCATTTGTGAGCTGATCAGTAATCCAAATGGCCAAGATATTTAAACCTCATTGGAGACACGTAGAACATCACCTGCCAAATTACAGTCAGGAGAGGTTATACATTTGTCTTCCTTCATTCTACAGATCATTAAGACACTTTTTTTAGCATTATATTTGATGTCATGTTGAACCCCATAAACAGAGCAAATATTAAGTAGATGCTGGAGACCTGCTGAACTCGGACTAAAGACCACCAAATCATCGGCGTACATTAGATGGTTCACCACAGCACTGCCCACCATACAACCAGTTCTACACATATTCAACTGTTCTGACAGAATGAATAATCAAATACATTTCTTTTTTTTTTTTCTTACCTCTTGGGTCTTGAGCCTTTTCGAGTGCACGGGCAAAGATTGTAGATATGGGCTGTGCTGGGGGGCTCCTGTGAGGTGGAAGGCACGTTTCTGCCTCGGTTACTGTGTGTCTGATAACCTGTGACATTCACGGCACTTGCTGGTCGTCCGTGGTTAAAAAGCGAGGAAATTTCTTCATCAGTTGAATGGTACTGAGTATGAATTCTGGTATTATTCTGGCCCGTACATGCATTCGCCAGGGTGTTAATTACATCTTCATTGTTTTGAAGTGCTGCCACAAGATTTCGTGCTGACTGGCTCATATTGATGCATTTCTTGCAACATCTCTACGAAATAAAGCAGCACACAGAAAAACAAGATGGCGCGGGAGACTTGGTGACGTCAAAACTTCATTCCATATATTCAGACTTTCATTCACTATATTCAGACTTTCATTCCATATATTCAGACTTTCATTCCATATATTCAGACTTCATTCCATATATTCAAGTTTCATTCCATATATTCAGACTTTCATTCCATATATTCAAGTTTCATTTCATATATTCAGACTTTCATTCCATATATTCAAACTTCATTCTATATATTCAAACTTCATTCCATATATTTAGACTTTCATTCCATATATTCAGACTTTCATTCCATATATTCAGACTTCATTCCATATATTCAAGTTTCATTCCATATATTCAGACTTTCATTCCATATATTCAGACTTTCATTCCATATATTCAGACTTCATTCCATATATTCAAGTTTCATTCCATATATTCAGACTTCATTCCATATATTCAGACTTTCATTCCATATATTCAAGTTTTCATTTCCATATATTCCAGAATTCATTCATATTTCAGACTTTCATTCCATATTTCATTCATTTCTAATTCAACTTCATTCCATATATCAAACTTCATTCCATATATTCAAACTTCATTCCATATATTTAGACTTCATTCCATATATTCAGACTTTCATTCCATATATTCAGACTTTCATTCCATATATTCAAGTTTCATTCCATATATTCAGACTTTCATTCCATATATTCAGACTTTCATTCCATATATTCAACTTCATTCCATATATTCAAGTTTCATTCCATATATTCAGACTTCATTCCATATATTCAGACTTTCATTCCATATATTCAGACTTTCATTCCATATATTCAAACTTTTCTATTATATATAGCTTAATTTCCTGAACGGCTTGCCATAATATACATACATACATACATATATACATACATATACATATATATATATATATATATATATATATATATATATATATATATATATATATATATATATATATATATATATAACTTTCACCAGCATGTGGACTTTGCTACAAGAGGGAAGAATACATTGGACTTGGTTTACACAAACATCAAGGAAGCATTCAGAGCAGCCCCCCACCCCCACCTTGGCTCCTCAGACCACCTCTCTGTTATGCTAATTCCTGCATACCAGCCCCTGCTCACCAGAGAAAAACCTGCAGTGAAGAAGGTGAGAGTGTGGCCTGAAGGTGCCATGTCTGCACTGCAAGACTGTTTTGAGCACACCGATTGGAGCATGTTCAGAGCGGCTGCAACAGACAATTAACACACCAATGTGGGAGAATATGCTGCATCTGTGTCAGGCTACATAGAGTGGTGCATGGAAGAGGCTACAGTCACCAAGACAATCATCACACGGGCCAACCAGAAACCTTGGGTGACTAAGGAGGTGCGTGACAGACTGAGGGAGCGAGATGCTGCGTTCAGATCTGGTGATGCAACGGCACTCAGATCAGCAAGGGCAAATCTGAACCGGGCCATCAGAGTAGCAAAGCGCGCCCACAGTCAGAAGATCCAGTGCTTCTTCCAGGACCCCAACAACACCAGACAACTGTGGCAGGGCATTCAGACTGTCACTGACTACAAAGCCACACCCGCACCCTGCCAGGGTGACATTAACTTCCTCAACGAGCTCAATAACTTCTTCGGAAGGTTTGAAGCTCTGAACAACACACCTGCCAGGAAAGCTACCCCCCACCCCGATGAACAGGCACTCAGGCTCGAAACCACTGCAGTGCGGAGAGCCCTGAGGAAGGTCAACGCGCGGAAAGCTGCCGGCCCTGACAACATCCCAGGAAGGCTGATCAAGGATGTGCAGACCAGCTGGCCCACGTGCTCACAGACATCTTCAACACCTCACTGAACCAGGCCACCGTCCCCCCGTGTTTCAAGTCATAATCCCGGTGCCCAAGAAACCAGTCATCACATGCCTTAATGACCTCCGCCCCATTGCACTTACTTCCACCACCATGAAGTGCTTCGAGAGGGTGGTTAAGGACCACATCATCTCCACACTCCCCCCATCACTCGACCCTTTCCAGTTTGCATACCAGCCAAACCGCTCCACCGAGGACGCCATCTCCACTGCTCTCCACCTGAGCCTGGTGCACCTGGAGGAGAGGAACACCCACGTACGGATGCTGTTCCTGGACTTCAGCTCAGCATTTCCCAGGACCTGGTACGCAAACTGGAGCCACTGGGCCTCAAGACATCGCTGTGCAACTGGCTGCTGGACTTCCTCTCAGACAGAACCCAGTCTGTCCGAGTGGGTAATAACAAATCCAGTGTCATCTCTCTGAACACAGGTTCCTCCCAGGGATGTGTTCTGAGCCCCCTGCTGTTCACCCTGATGACCCATGACTATTGCCCCAGGTACAGCAGCAACCACATCCTGAAGTACGCGGATGACACAACAGTCGTGGGCCTCATACAGGACAATAACGAACTGGCCTACAGGGAGGAAGTGCAACATCTGGTGGACTGGTGTAAGGTGAACAACCTGGTCCTGAATGTCGATAAAACTAAAGAGATCATTGTGGACTTCAGGAGATCCAGACCCAGCCACACACCACTCCTCATCAACAACACAGCCGTGGAAGTCGTGAGCACAACCAAATACCTGGGGATGCATATCACCAACGACCTCAGCTGGTCACTCCACATCTCCTCCCTGGCAAAGAAGGCGCAGCAGCGCCTGCACTTCCTGCGTCGGATGAGGAGAGCTTCCCTCCCCCCTCCCGTCCTAACCACCTTCTACAGAGGGACCATTGAAAGCCTGCTGACCAGCTGCATCTCCGTCTGGTCTGGGAGGGCTGCAGGGCCTCAGACTGGAAGTCTCTGCAGAGAGTGGTGAGGACAGCGGAGAAGATCATCGGGACCCCACTCTTGCCCATCAAGGACATAGCAGACAGCCGCTGCTTATCCAGAGCCCATCGGATCCTCTCTGACCCCACCCACCCCCAACATGGACTGTTCTCACGCCTGCCGTCTGGCAGAAGGTTCCGCAGCATCCGTTGCAGAACAGCCAGACTCAGAAACAGTTATTTCCCCCTGGCCATCAGACTACTCAATAGACAAATAAACCCCCAACCCATGGACAATGGCGCATAATTTCCCTTATGTAAATATCTGTGAAATATATTTTTTCTGTGCAATACATTTTTTAAATTCAAATTCTGTGCAATATTTTCAATCTCAATTTCTGTGCAATATTTGTATATTTGTATATTCCATAGTCATATTCATATTCATATATATATATTTTTTATTGCTGCTAGGTAGCTCTGCACTGCACTTGAACCTGCTGTTTACACCGGATTCTGCTGTTTTACATCCTGGTTTTATCTATTTATTCTCTACACTGCACTCACCACAACCTTTAGGTTTTTTAGGTCTGTAGCACTACAGTATTGTATTGTAATTTTTTAAGCTGTAATACGGAAAGCCAAGCAACAACATTTCGTTAAAGAAAAACCTCACTGCCGTGTGTTTTTTTTGTGCAGTGACAATAAAGAAGGTCTAAGTTTTATAGATAGATAGATAGATAGATAGATAGATAGATAGATAGATAGATAGATAGATAGATAGATAGATATTTAATTTCAACATTGTGTTTGAGAAAAAACAAAATTTCAATATATAAATTTAGTGCTGCAGTGAAAGTAATCTGAAACTGATCTGTCTTTTTTTTTATTATATATCCACTTTTGGTATTCTGTGTTTCTTCCTCTTGAGTTTTACTGGTGTTTGGCACTAATGGTGTATTTCTGCCATCAATTAATGCTGGGTATGAACTGGAATCCCTGCTCTCGCTGTCTCCGTTGATTATTCCCTCCTGTGTCTCATCTGTATCACCCGTTTGTTCTCCGTTCCTGTGTGTACATATACAGTCACTTGTCTGCTCCCCGTGTTCCAAGTTTGTTTCTCATCCTTTCTATCATGCTGCAAGTTGTTTTCCCCTTTCTCACCACTTCTTTCTTTAAGTCTACAGGCAGGATTTCCAGCATCGCAAATGCAGTTTTCTTTTTTTTTTTTAGCTAAATCACCATGGTAACTTACATTTAATTTGCGACCTGCTCCAAAGCTGTTTATGCTCAGAGTTTTTGAAATAAATTGTCCATAAAATTCTTCAGGCTCTTTTAGTCATCAAATCTTTGATCCAATCATGCTGAAACAGCATTTAAATGTCATCAGGCAGAAGTACTGAATGTTGATGTCTCACATTTATTTGACATCTAACTAGCACTTTCCGTATGGTAAAATGTGAGATTGTTGAATGATTGTATGTTGTCCTAAAGGCACACTGAAAGAAAAAAAAAACACTTAAAAGAAGTTTTGAAGTCACAACAAAATGGTATGTAGTGTATGTCATCTGTTAATTTTACCCTATAATTCAATGATCCAACCATCAAACTAAAAGTCAGTCAGGGCGTTTACATGTTGACATAATTCACCTGATTTAATCATAATGCAGTATTCATCCCTTCTTTTCAACACAGAATCCACTGAATAGTTTGGCCTGCAGGTATTAAAAAATGCATCATAAATCAAGCCTTTTGACCAGAAATCAGTCATGTCAAGTTTAGAATATTTTTCCAAGCTAAAACCTTAACATAGCACAAAAAAAAAAAAAAAAAAAAAAAAAAAAAAAAAAAAAAAGAAAAAAATCATCAATCCATGAAGTTGACAGAATCATGCTTGGAGCTGCATATGTCTGTGAGGACAGAAGCTCTGTAAAAATGAAATGAAGAGAGGAAAAAGGAGGGGGGGGGGGTCATCACACAATCTAGATCTGGTGGTACAGCCACCCTGAATATTATGAATTAGATCTTTTACAGGAGGACAGCAATCAGTGCAGAACTCCATCAATCAGGCTTTTATGGTAGAGTTGCCTGACAGTGGCCTTTACTCAAAAAGGCTGATGACAGCTTGATAGGAGTTTGCTAAAAGGCATTTGACTGACACCAGACCAAGAGAAGCAAAATCCTTTTAACTAATGAAACATAAAAGATTTAATGATTCCGCAGCAACTTGAGGAAACCAGTTGTTGTGTACTATCTCT
Organism: Hirundichthys speculiger; assembly: GCA_018398805.1. Lineage (NCBI taxonomy): Eukaryota > Metazoa > Chordata > Actinopteri > Beloniformes > Exocoetidae > Hirundichthys > Hirundichthys speculiger. Next base: position 1,043,568 of record JAGFBZ010002641.1, read on the forward strand.
TTAATACCATCCTTCCACTCAAATGTGGTAATAGCAACATCATGCTCTGGCAGTATCTTTATGGATGCAGCATTGAAGACTGGACAAGACAAAGAGAGAGATTTACATAAAAAAAAAAAAAAAAAAAATCTTAAATGAAAACCTTTCCAAAAGGCTTAGACCCTTAATCCGGTATGAAGGTTTAAATTTTAAAAATAAATAAGTACATAGACTCCACCAAAAACATGAGTTAACTGATAAAAATGAGAATCCTCCAGAAAAAAGTGTTACACACTCATTATTTCCTTGATGACTTCAAGTTTTTTTGTTGCCAAAGATGCATGGTTCATGGTCAGTGTTCCCCAGCCCTGCACTAAGTGAAGGACCTGAATACCAATGTGAAAACGATATTATAGTTTTATAAATATACACTATTAAAACCTGTTTCACAGTATTCCCTGTATAGTAAAAGCTGTAAATTTTTAATAAGGTCTTTTGCAGTCAAAAAAAAAAAAAAAAAAAAATTATATATATATATATATATATATATATATATATATCAGAGCATGATTCATTTTGTAATATGGATTAAAAATTCATTATTAGATGATAAACAAACCACGGAAGCCAGTGAACCCTTGAAAGCTGAAGAGGCATCTGCTCGTACCTGCGCGGCTCATCCCTCCAGCCCTGAGGCCTGATAGCAAACAGTGCTTTCGGAAGTCCCTCAAGGCCCAATCCAGACAAGGCCGGTCCCACAGCAAACCACATGTGACTCGGACCGGCCTGACCCGCTGCCCACGCCGCCCGGAAAATCAACTCTGCTTCTTCCAGGGAGCAGTACAGCAGACGGACCTGGAGGAAAAGGAGGGCAGGCAGACATGCAAGAAATAGATAAAGAGGAATTCATTGGGGACAAGATGGGGAAAAAGAGGAAGCCATGAGTAAAGAGTAAAAAGAAAGAAAGACAGAAAGAATGTACAAAGATAAGCAAGCAAGAGGAAATGGAAGAGGAATGAGGTGGAAAAAGGAAGAGAGAAGGCACAAAGAAAGGAAGAAAAAGACAAAAAGAGGCAAAAAGTAAGCTGAGATGTAATATTTCTTCCTCATCAATTCTTGATGCTTGATCCCATAATTTCCTTCCATGATCACTTCACAATTACAGATTATATTAATTTAGATATTAATATATTTGATGCATTTGTAGATTAGTGGCACTTGTTTTGACACAGGGAGCTGCGTTGCAAAATTATTCCTCTTGGTCTGCTTGCTTTTTTCCCTTCATATTTTATTAAAGAAGCGGTGAAAATGACAGTGAGGGTAAGAAAATGAAACTGCAAAGGTGCAACAATGGGAAAGTGGCTGTTCTCTGTGTGTGCTTGATGCTGAGGGTACTTCAGATGATTGCCCACAGGAAGTGCTCCAGGAGAATTTGTGCCACGAGACAATTGTTGAGTTTAGAAAACTGGAATCAGTCAAAACCAGAATATGAAATGGTTTGCTAACACACAGTAGAAACGACAGGAGTGGGGATCACATGCTGCGCATTCATCGCCTAACTCACGCTAAGAGAGGAAAGGATGGAAAGATTACGCCCATCTTCCTACTCAGCTGACAGTGGATGGCATGGAGGCCAGCATGAGGTCTATGCAGATGCTCATTTCCCATCTATCACATCCTCAGAGCAGTCAGTATATATCTAGACCCCTATGCATGTGGAATCTGCATTTCTTGAGCTTGGATTCTGTCAGTACGTATATTTGATTTAGTGTTTCTCTTCTCAGTGTTATCGGAGGGAGATTTTTTTTCCTGCTATACTTCAGAAGGAGATGTAATTTGTTAGAATCATATGCCATCAGTCACTCTGTTAGCACAGGTGTGTCATTTTTCAAATGCTGGACATCTCATTTTGAAAGAAAATATTTCATTTAGATTCCTGTGGGTCTTCATATGTTATTGTGACAAAGCCTGCATCAGCATCCAAGTTCAAGTGAAAATCTTCCCTTTCCATGACTGTATGCTGAGCTTCATTTTAAGGGAGATACATACATATTTATGCAGGCATGTTTCCCATTTGTCCATATATATATATATATATATATATATATATATATATAATATATATATATATATATATATATATATATATATATATATACATATATAAATAATTCTGGGTTATAACTCAGCACCTTAAACATTTCAAACATTTCATTTTTGGAGTAGGCTACTGACAAGGCATGGTCCTGCAACAGGAAAAAAATGAGAAACTATTTACAAAAGGGAACGACTGCTGCTCTTTATTTTTAGTGGGAGCCCAGCGCCTAGGGATGGGAATCGAGAACCTGTTCCTGTAGAGAACCGGTTCCGTGTGTTTCAATTCCATGGAATCGTTTGGCAGTTTATCTAGCGATTCTCTTATCGATTCCAACCAGCACAAATCTCATGTAATTTACGCAAGTTACGCACCGTCAATTCCAGAAAGCACTTACGTGATTAAGTTACAGCAGCGTCCCACTTGGCAGCACAGCGATGGATACCCTGGTATGGCCATCTCAAAAGACTCCCTCTCTAACACCCCACTCACGCTATCCCCCACTTTGACCCCGAATCTGCCGGCTGGAAACGCCCCCGCGGTGCTACCCGCACACGATGGATGGATGCTGTTACCAGGGACTGACTGTAGCTGAGCCTCTAGCACTGGGCCGACCCAAATGGAGAAGATTGGTGAAACTGATTGGCTCTACACATGGCGTCACGCCCGCCACCGAGCAAGAGACCATATTATGATGATGATGATAATTATTAAGTTACGTCGGTTTGGCACACACATTGCAGTTGTAAACAACAATGGCGCCCACCAGGTACACACGCTCCAAAGTTTGGCCTCACTTCACAAAGAAAGATGGCAACAAGGAAACTTGCAGTCATTGTAAAGTGGAGATAACAGCGTTGGGAGGGAACACGACTAACATGCAGAAACATTTGTGCACACAACATGTGATAATAACAAACGAGTGTCTTGTTTTTGACGCGCTTCGGACTGATGGATCTCAACCCAGATCCAGGCGCTGCTGGCAGTAGCCAAGCTAAGATCACCTCTGGCAACTCTGGTAAGTAGCTATCTCGGCCACTGCCTATGTGCTTCTTTGTAAAACATGCTATAACATTAATGCTGTGCTATTAAACGAATACCTTCTGCATTACATTTAGAAGATGACCGGGACGAGAGAGACAGTCTGGCTGGTTCAGAGGCTGGAAGACATGCTTATTTTTCTGCAAAAGAATTGTTAATTCTTCATAGTATTTGCAGATTTGTACTATGCACTGTTCCGTTGTATTTGATAGTATTTATCTTTCTTTATTATTATTTTTGAGTGCTTAGTGAGCTCATATATCCTTTTAAAAGGGAAATTTTTCATTTCTATCAGGAAAAATCTGTTAGTAAAATGTTAAACATTCTTGTATATTTGCACAGTTACATATTACAACAGTTGACATGTTATCTAGGCTTTGGGCCTCTTTTGACCTCGCTGTTGAGTTTGTAAGGTCGTGACTTCTAAGGAAAAAAAAGTTGATGCTAATAAAACTGTTAGTTCTCCTTTTTCCACAAATTAGAATTAAACAGTTTCGATAATGGAATCGGAATTGGAAAAATCTTATCAATTCCCATCCCTACCAGCACCCCCCTAAGGTTCAGAATGCCCCCTGGGAGGCGGTACCACCCCCTTTGAGAAACCCTACTGTACAGGTTAATTTCATGCATTTGTTATTCTCTGATGACAAACTTAAACAATTCAGGCATGTAAGGGAAAAACAGTGCACCCACTGGTTTGCTTACTAGTCACAGCACAGAGATACAAATCATCCGCTGATGCCTGCAGTATGTTAATTGGCAAAGACAGGCTTTGAAGAAAAATAAATGGCCCATGCAGTACTGCAGCCTCCCAAGTGCTTCAGAGAATATGCATGAAAGACACGTTAGATTAATAATTTTGCATTAGCAGAAAACAGTGCTCAGGTTGGAAAGACCTACTTATCTTTTGTCACCCAGAGAAATCTTTTAAGAGAGCAGTGGAAGCTAATTTTTAGTTTCAGGTTCACTTCGATGGATTGGTGCCGTCTATATACCATCTGCCTCATAGGATAAGTACACTAGAAAAGGAGTAAGGGAAACAGAAGCAGTAGAAAGAGGATGAACGTGCCATGGTGATAAGGAGAGCTGTAACGAAATCTTCAGAGAGAAATAGTCCTCTCTGACTACGGCTTGTGACAGAGTTCTGAAGAACTGTATAGAATCAATGTTTCCAACAACTGTGTGAAAGAGTGTGAATATGAGGAGGGAAATAATAGTTTCACAGTACAGCACTTTTGAAATACACCTGTACCATTTAGCACTAAACCTCCACATTACCATAGTAAATAAATTATTACACAGTACCCTGTGTTTTTTTTTTTTTTTTTAAATAAAAGGACAGAGTATCATTAGAGGATTATGTAAATGGTGTGTGACTCCAGTAATGGCTCTCAAAAACAGCTCTCAGGGTGTAATCAACACTTGAAAAAAAATCTGTGTACAATGGAATTACTGTAAGAACTGCAGACAGAAGGGGAGCATGATGGTTTGGTTTAGTGCCTCACAGCACCCCTGGGGTGCCCACAGTACTCCGGTTTACTTCCACAGATCAAAAACATGCATGTTAGACTGATTAGTGATTCTGCCCATAAGAGTGCTGGTGTCGACTCTCAGTCATCCAGTTCATGGTGACGCTCAAATGTTTGAATCAAGGTAACTTGACTTCTTTATATTTGCTCTGGAAGATGCTTCAGCGTATGCTTCTTTTTTTCCTTTTTTACAAATTATGCCTGCTTCACCCATCATGAATGTCAACTGCAGTAACGCCTTAGATCACTTAACTGATATGGCATAAACATGACATTGAGTTCAACTTTCAAGCGACCCTGAATGGGATACTTTTGAAATAAAAAATGGATGGACTCCAGTGTGAAATTTCCAGGGTGACTTAAACTGCTACATCCTTCCAAATTTAAGTGTAATTAGAGATTAAAAAGCAAACACTGCAGCAGGTTGCAGCAGCCTTTGTTCTTGCCATTAAACAGACACAGGATGGACATCAGGGAATCAGTGCCCAAATATGTCTTAAACCAGCAAATGTGACAAAATTGCTGTATTTAAGTCACGCAAATAAGGATGTAGATATTCAAACACCTCTACTTGATAATCTTCTGATCTACTGTACAGTTAGAGGCCTATTAGAATTTAATTAATGATAAGAATTCACAATCAAGTAATGACGAGGCAGAAAAATGACACACAAACAACACATTTTGTTTACCTCGAAAGCAAAGAGACATCTTTTGGTTTTTACATTTTTAGGGGGTCCCGAAGCAGATCATTGTGCCCACCCTTTTGCTTTTGGTCCAGTCTTTATTTCTTTCTTTCTTCCTCTCTCACCCAGATTTGACCTTTTTATATTGTTGGAATTTAGTGCAGTCTACTTTTTCATGTCTTTTTCTTTTTTTCCATCTTCATTTTACGTAACATGAAGGAGTGGCTATTCTCCAATGCAATATATACACAGTAGGTGATACTCATGTTTTTATTAGTTTCGATACATTTATAATGGCCTTCTTTAGGATTGGCAGTCCTGTGAGTATTTTGTTAGTGCAGGCTGCACCAAACAGCCTTTGGGGAGACAGATTAAACGGTTTTTCCTGAGTAAACAGAGCTTATATTCCCATTTTATTGCATTTTGTGCAGTTGAAGAAATAGGATTTCACTGATGATTCCGTTTTAATTTGTATGACCGTGTGTTGTGATCATTTCAGACATACGTAGAGATTTTTTTTAATTTTTCTTTTTAATTTCAATGTAAGATGTTTAAGCCTGCACCATGTTAGACTGACAGCTGATCGCGGTTCTCCCTGCAGCTGCGTTTATTCAATCATTGGCAGCAGTCTGCTAGGACACTGGTGTGTGAGCCCGGGGGACTCACAAAGGCAGGAACTGCAAGTCTTCTGTCCTGATTTAATAGTTACTCCTTCTCGTCTTTCTTAATTCACCATCCCTCTCTTGTTCTGACATCCCGGTGCTAAAATACAGCGCCGCTTTGTTGCACGGTGTGTATGACTCATAGATCATAGAGCAGTACTTTCTGTTCGATGTACGTTTAACACAAGCATTAAAATATCACTTCCAGTTTTTTGGGCATTTTCCCGTTTTTCCTGCTTTTCAGTTGTCTTAAACTGTCACATACCCAGTATCCAGGCTTATTTTAAAGGTGATACATGATAAACCAATGAATAGGTTTTGAAAGAGGAGTCCCAGTAGGAGTTTCAAGAGATTGCTTTTAGACTGCTGGATCTAACAGGCCCAGAGAGGTTTTAAAGTGCTTTCAAAGCCAAATGACGTTATTCTTGTGATTGATCAACATAAGTAGGGATCAAAATGACAAAATACGGGACCTTTAACCTCTAATACGTCATGGCATATGTACAACCCTGTCAAAACAACATTAGGGTCCAAATCCCACCAGCACACTGGCTCAGTTCTCCACTGGTTCTCCTCATAAATGGAGTGAAAAGTTATAGTTAAGCCCACAAAATGTCAAATTAAAAGGATTTGAGGCATTTCTTAAAGTTATTGTTGTGAAGGGCCAATTCTTAAATTAGATATTCATTCCTCACAATCATTCATTACACCGCTGAGACCAATACAAATATATTGATCACACAAACGCTGCTGGATACCCTGGTGATTCTTTTTAAGAAATTAAGAATGATACATTCTAATTCGAAAGGCATCTACGGCCACCTGGAAAAGCCAGTGAGTGCTGTGAGAGTCATGTTTTTTTTTTTTTTTTGTTTAATTTCTCCAGTGGGTTTGACACCATCAGGCCAACTCTGCTGAGTGAGAAGCTGACGGAGATGGATGTGGATGCAACACTTGGTGTCCTGCATTGTGGGTTACCTGACTGGCAGACCACAGCATGTGCGCCTACAACGCACATGTCAGACAGTGATCAGCAACACCGTTACTCCACAGGGGACCCTCCTCCCTCTCCTCCTCTACAACACTGACTTCAGCTACTGCACGGAGAAACCGCCATCTTCAGAAGTTCGGTGTGCCAAAACACAGGGAGTCTGAAGATTCTCCAGTGGTTGGACATATTACTGGTAGTGATGAGAGTGAGAGCTGGATGCCAGTGAACAACTTTGTCACATGAAGTGACAGAAACCAGCTACTGCTCAGTGTAAGTAATTGGTGGTGGACTTGCAGGAGACTTTGGGCCTGATCTTCCACCAAATCTCCTTAAGCCGCTATTAAGGGATAGCGGGTAGCGGGAGGGGCAAAGAAGGCAATCTCGCACCTCTCTAAACCTGCTATCTTACCTGTGCTAACCGCTACATTATGCATGGCCGTAGTTAGGGCGTTCCACCTGTTAAACCAATCAGTGCATCAGTAGCCATTGCCTTTAAAGGCAAGTTGCGCTACCCGCTACCCGCAAACCACTACCCGCAACCCGCTACCCACAAACCGCTACGGAGCATCTTTTCATCCAGATCAGCTGCTCTCATGCGTAGCTCATCTGGGACTCCTCCTCTTCCTTCCTCTTCCTCCTCTGCACTGATATATACACAAAAAATATTTTTACACAGACAATTCCTATCAGCAACCTGAAAGTCCCAGATAGTTGGTGCGCTCCCGGTAAACACGCTCAGCCAGAGCTGCAGGAACATATTCTCAGCAGGGGGTGCTGGGAGTCTGAGGCAGCCAAGTGTCTTGGTGCTTTTTAAAATACTGCAGAAGGAATCATTGGATGAGCAGTTCTGTCTGTCAAGGGTTAAATGAGTTTTGTGACACCATTGAGCCAGAGGAACAGGTATGATGACATCTACCTTCTACCACTGAGCGCATCTCGGGTGCTCAGAGTGCAAGGAGAGGGCCAGTGCACGAAGGGATACGCGCACGACACAAGAAACTCAACGACAGTGTTCTGGAAAACCTTATCTGCCAGTTACAGAACTGATTTAAAGATCAGGAATAATTAATGTTCCTGTCCCTCCTCAACCACCAGCAGACTCAGACATATCAGAAATAAAGTCCTGCGTAAAACCTTTTCCAGCTTGACACCAGAACCACAGAGCTCTATTTGATGATCTGACCCTGTTTAAAAACATGACTGTGACGTAGGCCATGATGGACTTTGAAGAGAAATGTCCCAAAGATCTCCTAGTTTCCTACACAGCAAACATCTGAATGAGATCATGCCACAGCTGTACAGACTGATGTGTCTGGCCGTGACTATTCCCACATCCACCACAACAGCTGACCAGACATCCTCTGCCCTCAAGAGAATAAAAACGTATGCAAGTAATACGGTGCTGCGTAATCGAGAGGTAGAGCTGTTTGTGCACGTCCACATGTGACCAGGTGGACACACATTTATGCCATTTGGATGCGCTCTTTTATGCGCCGACATGCGGGTTGCGCTTTCCGCAAACTCGGTATGCGATCGCTGGTAGTGGGTGGTCTGAACACCCGCTACCCTAAATCCGCGATCGCAAGATACCGAGTTTGCGGAAAGCGCAAGACACACCCATTGCCACACCTACAATGTGAATAAGGGAGACGGGATAATGGGTAGCGGCTTTAGGGAAGCGGAAGATTGCATTAGCGGTTACCGAAGGTTCCTAAACCCGCAATTTGTGAGTAGCAGGTAGCGGCTAGCGGGAGGTGTACGATCGGGGCCTAAGACTCTAGTAACGACTACCAAGATTAAAGGGGTAAAAAAAAGCTGCGCTCCCAGCGGGAGGGGTGGAGACACTTTCTGTGAGTGAGCGGGATGTGAGGAGGGAGTTCAAACGTGTGAACACCAGGAGAGCAGCAGGACCAGACGGCATTAGTGGACGTGTCCTTAAAGCCTGTGCTGATCAGCTGGCCCCTCTGTTCACCGAAATTTTCAACCTCTCCCTGAAACAGTGTGTGATCCCCACCTGTTTCAAAAAGTCCATTATAGTCCCTGTCCCCAAAACACCTCACCCCAGCAGCCCACAGGACTACAGACCCATAGCCCTCACTTCAGTGAGGCAGGATGAAATGCTTTGAGAAACTGATCAAAGCATTCATCACCTCCACCCTGCCCCCCACCCTGGACCCTCTACAGTTCGCATACCGGGCAAACAGATCTGTGGACGATGCCGTAGCCCTCCTCCTCCATAAGACCCTTTCCCACATGGATACTGGTAGGGGGAACTATGTGAAAATACTGTTTGTTGATTACAGCTCAGCATTCAACACCATAGTTCCCTCCAGACTGGTATCCAAGCTGTACGACCTGGGCCTGTACTCCTCCTTGTGCAGGTGGGTCTACAGCTTCCTGACCAGCAGACCACAAGTGGTTCGGCTAGGACACCACACCTCATCCCCCCTCACCCTCAACACCGGAACCCCTCAGGGCTGTGTGCTCAGCCCTCTGCTGTACTCCTTGTACACACATGACTGCGTAGCCACTTCAGACTCCAACGTCCTCATAAAGTTTGCTGATGACACCACTGTTGTAGGTCTGATCTCCCACGACAATGAGTCAGCCTACAGGAGCGAGGTCTCACACCTGGAGGACTGGTGCAGGGAGAACCACCTCCTGCTGAACGTCAACAAGACGAAGGAGCTGATTGTGGACTACAGCAGGAAGCAGCAGAGGGACCCCCTCCCTCTTGTCATCTGTGGTTCTGAGGTGGAAAGAGTGGACACCTTCAAATACCTCGGGGTGACCATCTCGCAGGACCTGTGCTGGACTCAACACATCACCACAACGGTGAAGAAGGCCAGACAGCGTCTGTTCCTCCTCAGGAGACTGAGGGACTTCAGGCTCCCCCTCAGGGTGCTCAAGAACTTTTACAGCTGCACTATCGAGAGCATCCTGTGTGGGAGCATCACCACATGGATGGGGAGCTGCACCAACAGGACTTCTTGGCCCTGAAGAGGGTGGTCCGTTCAGCAGAGCGGACCATCAGAACCACCCTCCCAAACCTGCAGGACATTTATACTAAACGCTGCAGGACCAGGGCCCTGAAGATCCTCAACCAGCCCAGCCACCCCGGACACTATCTTTTTTTCCCCTCTGCCATCAGGCCGGCGTCTCCGCTGCCTGAGAACCAGGACTGAGCGGATGAGGAAGAGCTTCTTCCCTCAGGCCATCCGCATGCTTAACTGTGACCACTACTCACATTAAGCATAATATTGCACAGTTACTCTGCTCTGTTTTATTTGGACTTCATAGTTTTTCTCATCTCCTGCACTGTGTGTTTATTTATTATTTATTACTTATTTAAACTTAATTCTTTCTTTTTTCCTGTTTCTTCTAAAAAGAAAGCGTTTGCCCTGTGGGTACAATAACAAATTTTACTGCGCAATGTACAAAGTATAATTGTGTACGTAACAAATAAAGATCTTGAATCTTGAAAAAAAAAAAAAAAGTGTGGAGGAGTACCAATACTTATGGGCATATTCAGATTAAAAACCTGACTGGTCCAAAAAATGTGAACACTGTATATGAAAAGGGCCAGAGCCGGATGATGCAGCGGATGTTCTATGAGTCTGTGGTGGCCAGCGCTGTCCTGTACGCTGTTGTTTGTTGGGCAGCAGCCTGAAGGTGAGGGACACTGAAAGACTTGGGGCGAAATTAGACTCTCTGACATTAGTGTTGGAGAGGAGAATGTTATCCAAAGTAAAGACTATATTGGACTTTTCCTCACACCCTCTCCGCGGTGTGCTGATCAGCCACAGGAGCTCGCTTAGTGACAGACTGATTCATCCACGCTGCACCACAGAGAGACACAGGAAATCACGCCTCCCTTTCACCATTCAACTGTTTAACTCTGAACTGTGAGAGAACTCACTAATTTTAATGAACTAAGCACAAAGAGAAAGAAAATTTATGCTTAGATTATTTCGTTGTTGTAGCAATATTTTTTGACAACAAATCTTATACTATTGAAAACCCTACTGGTAATTATTTCTCTTTTAAATGGTGCCACATTTGTCAGGAACATGCATTTGTGTGACGAGCAGCAGAGCTGAGTCTGTGGGTTGACTCAGCTCTCTGCCAATGCCAAACAATTTGTTTTTTGTTTTTGCTTGTTATAACAAAGAAAGAATCTACCCAACACAAAAGGACCCTGGTTAAATATCAGGCTAGAAGAGACAAAAAATATACATTTAGATTTTAGATATTTGTTTTGTAAAACATGAATGCTCTTTATTGGTATGGAAAAACACTTATCTATTTTTGGACTATATTTGTTTAAAATATTGTTTCTTTTCTCCATGTGGTTTTTTGAGGCTTGTGTAGCCTTGACAGAGACTTTGATTTGAGCTGCAGGCCACAGAAGAATTCATTTCAAGCTCATTTCATGAATGGCAGGTGCAGCAGGAACATTAATTTAATCAGATGACTTGACGTAAGATAAATGAGTTTTACCCGCTGACTTACATGTATAACAGCAGGAAAAAGCAATGAATTAACAGCACAGTTAAAAGTGACAATTGTGCAGCCAACCTCTCACCTGGGCTTCATTGTCCTTGAGCAGGCGCTTGGTTCTCGTCCCACCAGGGTCATCCGTCACATTGAGAACCACCACACTCTTCCTTTCCCAGCCGATAAATGAGCCATCTGTCATACCCTCCACCATGGCCAGGAAATCCTCGTAACCATGGTGACGGGTAGTAACAACAGAGAAGGCAGTCCAATCAAATTCTTCAAGCACTTCGAAGATCACCTCGAGCTGGAGCATGGTGGAGCAGGTGAACTGGAGGTAGATGGAGCCACTCTCCTGAAGGGCAGACAGAGAATCCATGATGCCATGAGCTAAATTAGGTACTCACAGTCCAAACGTAATCACAAAAAACCCAATCTCTTGATTTGTTTTCATAGGCAGGATTTTTAACTGGCTCTTTGTGCTAATGGGCACAAAATAACACAAACACATATTTTGTGACCTACTGAAAACAATTGCTGTGTTTGTGTGGACTAGTTCAACTCCATTACAAGTTCATCTCCATTGATGTTTTAATCCAACAATACTTTCAAAAGGGAATATTTATTTGGCTGCCGTATTGTTGCTGCCTTGCTCCGTTCGGTTAAAGGTCGGTTAGAAGATGTTGCAAAAACATTCAAAAAACTTCCTCTAAAGTCACACCTCCCATGCATGCGAACGGGTAATGCCTATTGACTGAAGGAAAATAATTTGTCAGAGGAGCTCAAGGTCAAATAACTTTGGTTGGGTCGCTTACCATGATTGGACTGCAGTTTAAAAATCCTGTTGATTGCACTGAGGATTAATATTTTTTTGCATTGTGGGTACTGAATTAATTGTTGATATTGTTGAATAAGGGGAATTTCAGGTACCCCCCCGCCTCAAAAAAAAAAAAATCCTCAGAAAAAGACCTCCTACCCAACCTTTAAGTCTAAAATATAATAACATAAAATGTGTCTTCATCAGCATGAAACATTTTAAATTTTGTTGTGACACAGGGCCGGTCTTCTGCATGTATATCACTTCTGAATATATGTTCAGTAAATACAGTCAGGGCACCCTCCTGCTCTGGCACTGGACATGGACATCTGTAAACTAAATTCCAAGATACTGGATATGTGCATACACACTGTAAGAGTCTCAGTCATGCAGTTATGCAAGAGTGAGCACAATCATTCAAGAGCTGTCTCAGCGACATCCTTCTGTTCTCATTCAGTTTACAGGCGTCTTTTGTATCACGTGTGTCTGACTGACTTCCATTATTCTCAGAGACTCAGTGGAATGTTACAGCCTTGTCAGAAAACTCCTTGGTTTTTCAATAGAAGCTTTTGGTGTCAGTAAAAGAAATAATGAAAGGTCTTAAAAGGAAGACAGGCCTAGAGTGCTGAAGGAGCCCTTGTGATGGACTAGGAACTTTTTCTCATTCTGCTCTCTTTTCTGCCATATACCATATACAATGTATGCCATTATTGGCATCATTAACTTTGTGTCCCTTTTTCATTAACCATATCAGGTGTGTCTGCTTTAATATTTTGGGGTTTTAACTAGGGGTGCAACGGAACAGGTGGCTCACGGTACGGTCCGTACCGCGGTTTTTGTGTCACGGTTTCGGTACGGATTCGGTACAGTTTCAGACACCAGCTACCCGCTACCTTAAACCCGCGATCGCAAGATACCGAGTTTGCGGAAAGCGCAACTAGTATGTCAGCGAGTGCATCCAAATGGCATAAATGTGCGTCCACCTGGTCACATGTGGACGTGCACAAATGGCTCTACCTCTCGATTTTGCATCACCGTATTACTTGCATACGTTTTTATTCTCTTGAGGTCAGAGGATGTCTGGTCAGCAGTTGTGGTGGATGTGGGAATAGTCACGGCCAGACACGTCAGTCTGTACAGCTGTGGCATGATCTCATTCAGATGTCTGCTGTGGAGGAAACCAAGGAGATCTTTGTCTCTGGTGTCAAGCTGGAAAAGGTTAGATGTGGGAATGTATTTCCGATATGTCTGAAACTTGGTGGTCGAGGAGGGACAGGAACATTAATTGTTCCTGATCTTTAAATGCGCATCCAACGATTTGTTCTGCAGTATTTTAAAAAGCACATCAGCTGCGCCAAGGCGCACAACTGGTAACAACTGGATGTAACGCAGATAAGATCCGGGTTTAGGGAGGTGAAAGATTGCGTTCTGTTAACTGTTAACTGTTTTCACTCCCTCGCCGGTGTATTCAACAGCAAAACCAAAATGCTCCCACACCGGCGATTAAAAAAGTTTTTCCCAATTTCTCCGCTACTGCTGGCCATGCCTGCTTGTTTTTTTGTTTTTTTTTCTGCATCTATGAGCTGCAGCCAACCGGCCAAAGTGTGATCGGCTGTTCACTGTGAGTGAGCAGAGGCGAGTGGACATTGACATGCAGTGTCTGTTGCCTAAAAGGCACGCACGCTCACGTGCAAGTCCAATGCAAAGTTATAGGAACATAAATACTGCGGGACATAAAAGCGTATTGTCCTGTGCAGGTATATGAACGGTTCGATATTTTAGCGAGTACCGTTGCATCCCTAGTTTTAACATCTGTCACCTACCCTTTCATTCCCCAAAACTGTCTCTTTCCTTTTTTGGACTCAGGAATTCTGAGTCCAAGGGACTTCTTCCTCTCTACCCTTTCTAGACAGCTCAAGCATGCTCAGAATGAAGGTTTAGTGGAGATTTGATATGGTTCTCATTTTGGTATGAAATGTTATTATCGTCATAAAGTTGTAATTGATTGGACAAAAATGGACTGAATTAAATGAACCGGATTATTATAAGACTAAAAAGACCTCGCAGGGACGCAACAAGGTGTTCCCTTCAGTGAGTCCGACATATTTCCCGAGCCCTCCTCCTGAAAGGCCATGTCAGAAACACCTTCCCTGATAGTCAGATTGCCTGTAGGATATCTGCAGGCAACCTGACCAGGCCCCAAAACCACCTCAAATGGCTTCTTTTGATGTGGAAGAACTCCACTCTGAGCCCCTCCAGGATCACTGAACTCCTAATCCTAACAGGAAGTCCAGTCACACTTTGGAGAAAGCTTATTTCTACAAAATAGATGTCATTGATTTGGATGTAATTGCATTACAATAAATTTAGTTTAACTTAAAGTTTAATTGGACAATTGCATTTAATTAGACTAAACTGGAATGTGATGCATTGGACTAGCTTGTAGCTTCTATTCATTCTCTAGAAAGTGCTCTGAGATAACTTTTCTTGGAAACTAGCACTAAAAAGTAACCTTTTCTGCAATTGAACTTTTGATAAACTACAAATATCATGATATTGAAAGCCATAGAAGCTGAGGTTGAATGTGAGCTTTTTTGTTAAATAACATTGCGTGTATATCCTGACTCTTACTGTTTATGGTAATTTCGTTATTTTTCAATTTTATGCAAAGAGGCAGAGGGCATATTGCTAAATTAATCATCAAGGCTCCACATCTGTGTCTATCCATTTGATCATTCTATCTATGAATGATCAAAGAGGAAACTTCAGGGAATTTTTCTGCACCCTCCTGTGTTGACAGGACTCACCTCAGGTTTTCCTGCACTGAAGTAGGTCAAATATCAAACCAGCAGCCTGATTTCCAGAGTAAGCCTGTCTGACTTTTTTTTACCCAGCTGAGAGCTGGGTTTACAGTCAGAGCCTTGGAGCTCTCGTTTTACACATTAAAATAAACATCTGACTTTAGCAACTCTCCTGGCATGAATTATTTTGTACCACATCAGATGAATTTATATTAAGCAATGAAGCAGGCCAATCAGATGCTCAGATGTCATTTGGTCAGTAGCTAGTCATTAGCTTTGCCATTGGCTAAGACAACTAGCCATTGCTGTTATGATTTTAGCATCTCAGTGCTTAGCATTATATTGACTTCTGAGCTTCTGACCAGATGATGATAATTTAAAGAAAATGTGTTTTCTTGTGGTTGTGTTGATGGTATCAACAGACCAATGTGACAGGCTGTGGTTGGTCTGGAAGAGTCTGAGTACAAAGGAAGGACCTCAGCTTAGCCATGCTAACCATCCATCCATCCATCATCTTCTGTTTGGTCCGTAGCTAGGTCGCAGGGGCAGCAGCTTTAGGAAAGAGGCGCAGACCTCCCTCTCCCTAGTGTCCACCAGCTCATCTGAGAGAATCCCGAGGCGTTCCCAGGCCAGCTGAGAGATATAATCCCTCCAGCAGGTCCTGGGTCTGCCCCGTGGTCTTCTCCCAGTTGGACATGCCCGAAACACCTCTCCAGGGAGGCATCCGGGGGGCATCCTAAAGAGATGCGCGGCAGTCATTTCATGTCACCACCAAAGTAACATCAGAAGGCGGAGGTCCCACTACTAGGATGATTTACTGCAGGTCCCAGCATAGCTCCAACTGGAAGAGTATTGAAATCATTTTTGTGAGCTATAATTTTTTTTTTTGTAACTTTTATTTATCAATAATCAAACAGTTGTAAAATGCATTGGTACAGAGTATGTTATTTCTTTTTTTTATTTTTTATTTTTATTTTTTTTTTCGTGAGCTATGATTAACAAGCTGGTAAATTCTTATGGTAAATTCTGGTAAATTATTTCAGAACTATTTGAAGCAGAATTATGCAGAGGCCCAGCTGGTCTCTCCGCAGTGAAGCCCATGGTGGACTGCAGCTTTTCCTCACAGAGGCAAAAAAGAAATGAATATCAAATAATATGAATTATCATCATCCTGGGATAGCAGAAGCTTAACCAGCCAAGCTAAAAAAAGTGAAGTGGTGCGTGTATTCCAACAGGCCTCTCAGCATTGCTGCTCTTGATTTTTTGTAACATGTTGCTGAGCAGTTTGAGAAAAAAACAGGTTATAAATGCTCTCTGTACAAGCTAATGGGTCACGTGACCAGGCAGTTCATCCATAGTATACACAGTCAGTGATATAGACTGAATGCATCCTAAGGACACATCTGGGGAGTTTAACTGTTTAAGCCGATGCAGACTTTAGAATTGGAAAAATTATTGAGACTGATGACATTTCACAGGTTTATAGGAACACACATACAGACAAGTGTACATACTGAGAAACGGCATCCATTTCATTGCTTAGTTTTTCTGTTTTACTTCCCTTGCTCCCCTAAGTTCTGATTTTCACCTGCGTCTCATCACTCCCTTCCATGTGCACATATTGTCTTGTCTTTCCTCTCTTTTCTGTTTGTCCACTCTGTTTTCTGCCCAGTGATGATGCTCTGCCACATCTCTGTTTGCTGGCGATTTGGTTTATATTTTTGTTTTTCACATTTTTAGTTTTAATTAATGTTTTGGATTATTGATTGATTTGGATTAAATGCCTTTTGCTTGGATACTCCTGCTTCTCCTCGTTGCCTACATTTGGGTCCATTCTGCACCAAAGCATAACAAGATCAGATGTTTGAACAAAACAAATAATGTGTAGTTTCTCCATAATAACTTGCCCTGAATTGAAATTATTATTAAGACCAGTATGAACAAATCGATTGCAATAAATAAAACTGTTTTATATGTATTCATTCACGATGGGTATTAACGTGATCTGGTTCTGGGTTTATGCTAAACTACTTTCAGCTACTTACTTTTTCAATTTTGTTCCTTTCCACCAAAATATTTGAATTTCACATGGGAGAAAATACAGTGTACTTTAGCAGTCTCTTGAGATGTGCAGTTTAACAAGAAACATGTCAATCCAAGGATGCATTTCTGCTGAAACCAAAACGATTTCCTGACAGATTATGGATAACAGCAACTGAAATCACCAGCACTTATTAAAACCATGTGACACTCTCAATCATACAAGTCAGCAAACTGAGAGACTAACCTTTCAGTCTTTGTTTTTTTGTTTTCAAATTTTTCCCAGACTCAGAGATTGTAATGAAAAAAAAAGGGAGGGTTTAAAAAAAAGTGTTCCTAAAGAAACAATGGCAAAAGACAAAAGTGCAGGCACCTGCCTCTGTGGAGACTTGTTAATTAACTGTTTGGCTTGAATACCTTCCAGTATCCCACTTAAACATATTCTTTTTGTCACACTGGGTATTTGATCTAATATTGCAAGTTAATTAAGCAGGACTGCCTCAATTCAAATTTCAATTCTTCTGACCACAAGGCAGTTTCCCTCAGTCGATTTTATGAATCGTGACCCAGAGAAGATTGCAGTGTTTCTGAATCATGTTCACATTTGTGGTTGGCATGGAGTACTGTGTTCGTAGAGAGTGATTTTCCTGTGTTTCCAGGCCCATGCACCGATATCCATTATGGAGACGTGCTTTTTAAAGGCAAAGTCTGTCAGACATAAGAAAGGGCATAAGATTCATCTAAAAAGAAAAAAAACCTGCATCAAGGCATCGAGAACCTGTTCCAAATTAAAGGGAGGGTAAGTGATTTCTGGAAGGTGCCACATCTGTTGATATTTGAAACAAAATGTTAACAAAATGAGGAGATCTATATCCTTCCTTCACCACCCTCCAGTACTTCCAAAGAAAATAGACCCCAACCTGAGTTCATGGGTTAGAATTAGAATTGCTTACCCTGACTTTAACACTAGAACCGCCAAGGGGGTAATTTTTACCCCCTTGCATTTTCAAATGCCTGTATTTCTGTTAAAATAAAACCCCTACACCTGTAAGTTCATGACTTTTCCTAAAATGGATTTATTAATCATTGAGTGAAGTTTGGTGAGTGTGTGATAAAAAGAAAAAATAATATGACCATTTATACCTAGAACCGCCGAGGGGGGTAATTTTTACCCCCTCATATGAACGCTGTACAGCTGTCACTTTTCGCGCCGCGCCCCTCCTACCACTCCCAGTTGCTTAGCAACGATCGAAGCTTGTGGCGTCATCGGACTTTGACAACTACTTCCTCACTAAATCTGTCAACCAAGCAGGAAAATTTTAGACATGGACCCAAAGAAAAATCAAAGATTTATGACAGCCAAAGAAGCCTGGCTCTTGTACCAGGATCTGAGTGAGGGGGAGTCGGAAGGAGGAGAAATCACAATAGACGTGAGTGAGGAGGAATCGGTGGCGGGAGAGACAGATGACCCGTCTTTTTCACCAGGCAATGAGTCATCATCTGAGGATGAGGAGCCGGTTTGATGAAAAAGGCCCCGGTTTCTGGTGACAAGTGAGGCGTCACCCGCCACTGAGTCCTCAGACACAGTGGGAGCTAGCGGAAATACTGTGGCAGGTAAATTCGGCAGTCAGGCATTTTAGTTTCCTCTGGTCCTTAATCATTTGGCATTTTAGCGAGGCTACGACTCTGACTGATCTAATCATACATATTTACATTGATCAGAGCCAGCTCCACCTGTGAGTGAGCCACATGAGACGGCCAAGGACGGGACGGTTTGGAGACCCATAATGCTGGGACAGCGGACCGGGAGAGCCCAGTCCCAAAATGTCCTATTGGAGAGAGGCGGTCCAACTCCACACGCGCGCCGCAACATCGACGGCCCTATGAGCGCGTTCATGTGCTTGATAGATCAAGCGATGCTCCAGCACATTCATGACTGTACAGTGGCAGAGGCGCGCCGGTGTGGAGAAGAGGGCTGGGGCTGGAGCCTGGCTGAACTCAAAGCCTTCATTGCGCTCCTGTTAGCCAGAGGAGTCCATAACGGGATGCACGTGGACGTAGAAGACATGTGGTCCAAAGAATGGGGGCTCCCTTTCTTCAGCACCACCATGTCACGCAACCGGTACAGGGAGATCATGCGCTACCTGCGCTTTGATGATAAGGACACGAGGCGCACCCGGCTGTCCCAAGACAAGTTTGCGCTGGTGAGTGAGGTGTGGGACAGGCTCGTGGAGAACAGCCAGGTGTCCTATAAACCGGGAGCAGAGATAACAGTTGATGAGCAGCTCTTCCCAACCAAATCACGCTGCCCTTTTACCCAGTATATGCCGAATAAACCGGATAAATTCGGCATAAAATTCTGGCTTGCTGCTGACGTGGAGACCAAGTACATGGTCAATGGTTTTCCATATCTGGGGAGGGATTCCAGCTGTCCAGCAGCACAGAGCTTAGGGGAGAGTGTGGTCATAAAACTGATGGAGCCCTTTTTGGGGAAAGGAAGAAATGTGACCACAAATAACTTTTTTACTTCCCTCCCCCTCGCCCACAAACTCCTGGCAAAAAACACCAGCCTGGTGGGCACCATAAATAAAAATAAAAGATCGCTGCCTCCTTCTGCACACCTGAAAGCAGCCCTGTATGACACCAAAGTCATGCAGAGCGACCGTGCAACAGTGACCATCTACCAGGGAAAGAAAAAGAAGAACTTGTGCATCCTCAGCACCATGCACACGTCAGTGGAGATCCGGGATGACCCAAAGAAGAGGCCAGAGACGGTCCACTACTATAACAGGACCAAAGTAGGGGCTGATGTGCTGGACAAAATGTTGAGGCAATACTCTGCCAGTGCTGCAACCAGAAGATGGCCCGTTGCGGTTTTTTACAATGTACTGGACATAGCCACACTAAACGTGTGGGTCCTGTACCGGGGCTGCACGGGCACACAGATTTCCCGGCGAGATTTTATTCTGGAGCTCTGCAAGCTGTTGCGCAGTGAGCACGTCTCAGCGCCAGCACACAAACCCGCAATCCCTCAGGCCATCCTCGAGGAGAGGAGGAGAAATTGCGGTGTGAAGCGCAAGTGCACAAAAAACAAAACTACAAAAATGTGCATGAAGTGCCAACGTGCAGTCTGTGGACAGTGCACTGTTAAAATATATGGCGTGTGTGCTGACTGTGAGTAATGTATGCATGTGTGTGATAGGTGGAGCGCGCAGCGTTAAACTGTTTCTTTAAAATTGTTAAAATACTGAAATCTGTTATTTTGTTATTGTAAATAGTCTGTTAGTTGATTGTTGTTTTTTTCATGTTTGTGTTAACATACAGCTCCTACGGTTTGTTGATGAATGTAACAGCGTATTTATTTGTATGGGTGAGAGAGCGAGAGAGATACCGCGCAGCGTTACGCCACCTTATCAGTTCTTCTAAAAATAATTAAACTAAAGAAATCAGTTATTTTGTTATTGTAAATATCTTATTTGATCATATTGTTGTTTGTTGTACAGTTCCTACAGTTTGTTGAATTTGAAAATTTATTTTACCTGTTCAATCTTGGAAATTAATTATTTGTTAAATTAAATATTTGTTAAAAGAAAAAAGCTCACGAAATTATACATTTTAAACACTTATTTTGACAAGTGTCCATTATTATTTCAGAAATATTTAGAATTAGCCACTTCACAACTTCTAGAAATGACATCTTAGCGTCACTGAAGCGGTTCTAGGAAGTTTGGAATGTCGGTGGTTCTAGTGTTAACCTAGATCATTGCCAGTGTGTCCTCCAGGTGTTTTCTTTTTGAAACTTTCACTTTCACAGTCATTTGTTACTATGTCCCAGACTTTTTTGAAACATGCTGCTGCCAATAAATTTGTGTCATCAAATTCAAAATACTATTTTTACAAAATGGTAAAATGTGTCACTTTCAATATAAAATTTTCTATTGTGAGAAAATATAAAAATATAAGATTTGCCACTGTGTTCTCTTTTTATTTACATTATACACAGCATGCCATCTTTTTAGTGGATTCTGCAAAGTAACAAGACCCTTTTTTTTTCCTCTGGTGTAGCATTTCTACCTCGTAAATATTAATAATTAATAAAAGGAAGGGGGCACCACCTCCTTTTTTAGAACAAAGAAAAAGAAGGGAGGAAAACTTTATTATCAATCTCTGATCTTAATGTAAGTTCTTTTTGGCTGAATTGGCTGGTTTTACATCAAACAGACTTCAAAATGGGTTTAAGGACATTTATTGAGACACAGACATAAAACACAGACACCTATAATGCAGTCATATATATATGTATATACAAATTTAGGGTTATCGCATCAATATGAATTGTTCTGAGGGCTGGCTGGTGCGCAAAGAGGAAGTGACGACAGGAAGTAAGAGGAAGGAAGGGAATCAAAACAAACGAGATGTTGGATCCTGACGGGATGTCTATAAACTAACGAACAAATAAAAGTAAATAAAGAATTTAAAAAAGGGGACACGTCTCGAACTAATTAACTGCCAAATAATAATGATGCTGTGCCTGGACGTGGGTCCGTGGTGCAATGTCTGACTAAGCCGAAGACAGAAAATGGAGACACCGATCTGACCAAGCGAGACCTTACCACCCTGTGCAATCTGGGAGTGAGGGTTGTTGTCAGCTTGCATCGGTGAAGAAACGGCTTGCAGTGGAGGCTCTGCAAGCCGCCTGGGGTCTGATCAGCTGTAGACAGTTCTGCCAGCAGAACCTCGGAGGTCTCACGTTGTCCGTGGCTCAATCGGATCCGGTATCCCGGATTCCGATCAGCTCATCTCGGGTATGGTGAAAGGCTCTGCCCTCCGGGGCTTAGCCTTAGTCACCGGAAATCGGCAGTTAAAAGTTCAATGAAAACTTCTGATTGAGCCCGTCAAAGATTGATGTGGGCAAAAAAAAAAAATTTAACTAGTACAAAAATTGGACAACTTAACTAAAAGTTCTGAGCACAGGGATTCAGGATTTCAAAGCGTCAAAAATTATGAAGTTCTTCAGATGCTCTCCCACTGCACGGAGAAGTTAAAAATGACAGAATTCAAAATTCATACGAAGATCAAAAAGAAAAATGACGAACTCTGATGACAAAACAACTAAATATGAGACTGCTCTTTCTGAAAAAGTAAAACTACGAGAGCTCTGTGTTAAAACACAGGGAAACTAGAACTAAGTTCTGGCCAAAACGAAGAAAGCAAAATCAAGGAAAAGTAGAGTGAAGAGGCAAAATCACAAAGCGAAAAGGGAAGAGAGGCGGCAAAATTTGAGAGAAAAAGTAGAGAAGAGGGCGAACAAAAGACTGTCTTTGTTTTTTACTTTTGAATATTCAAGAGTTCTATGCAAAAGAGGGGTCGGCCTAAAGAGAGGCTGACCACAGCGGGTAATTTGGCTATACCCAGCACGAATTCCAGTTAGATATCATCCTGAGATACTCAAGACATTCAACAAGATTGCTTGATTCTACCATTTCAACTGCAGTTAGACAATAAAACTTAATATTCAAGGTGGGTGGACATGACATCTCCGTTTCCATCAGAACTCTCAGCTCCTTCCGGTTTGGCTGATGGAGTAGTGTGACGCACGAGGAGCCGCTCTCACAAACTTTTCGCAATTCACCCGCAAACTGACTCGAAAATTTAACACTAGTTGGAGGAAAAGATAGATGAGCGGGAAAAGGAAAACCAGAGGCCAAAAAAACAACGAAAATAAACTCGAAAGACCGGCTGGATGTGACGAGACGACTAAAGCCAACAGCAATATAGCAGAACAAGCTAGCTTTGACGGGAGCCCCGGAACAAGCATGGAGTCTGCAGACATCATCAAGGCCATTAACGAGTTAAAAACTGAACTCATGGGGGGAAATGATTGCCTGAGACAAGAATTCAATCACTGGGGTCAAGAAATCAACGGCAAGCTCGACAACCTTGTGGCCGAAATTCAGATTGTGTCTGACCGAGTCGGAAAGCGGAGTCCCGCAGAGAGCAGGTGGAGGGATGGGCGGAGGAGGTGACTGCGGTGCTGTGCTCCTGCCTGGATCAGCAAACGGTCTTGCAGTCTAAACTCACTGATCTTGAGTCCTGATCCAGATGAAATAACATACGCATCTTTGGTGTGGCGGAAGGAGAAGAGGGGGAAAACTCGGTACCGGAGTTCACTGAGTCACTCCTGAGAAGCAAGTTGCCTATACCGGAGGAGCTGAACCTGAAAATACAATGCGCGCACCGGTCCCTGACGCAGAAGCTCCCTCCGGATAAACCCCCGAGAATTCACAACCCAAGGAGTTGGTGCTGAAAGAAGCGTGGAATAACAGGATCCTTTACTTTGACCACGATTACGCGGCAAAGATTGTCAAGAAGCGCAAAGAGTATAACGGGATAAAGAAGGCACTAAAAACGGGAGGGGTCCGCTTTTAAACTCCACAAGTATTAAGATCCACTGGGATACGGGAGTCCAGACCTACAGCAGCGCACACGAGGCTTGGCTGGAGTGGAAGAGACACGGGCTAGCAGCGGGGCTGCCGGAGCCGACTGAGGGAGAGAGTTGACTGGGAGCACGGTTGCGAGAGCGGTTGGGATCCTGGCAAAAGGTGGCGGACCAGGGCAAGGGAGGATCAGATGTGGCCCAAAGAGCGCGGGACAAACTACAGAGTTTTCAGAGTGAGCGCACCGGTCAGAGAGGAGGTACCTAGAGGAGGAGAAGCCTCATGATAAAGGAAAATAAAGATACATTATAAACTGGTAAGATGACTGTGCCCAGAATGACTGCTAGATATGCATTTTTGCCTCATATCGTTTACTAAATGTCTGTGAGTAGCGGTTCCATTTATGAGAGGATACACTGGACTTTTAGGATGGTGGGGTTAGTTTATTTAGACTGTCCAGCCACCCTTTTCTTAGGGCCCTCTCTTAGTGAGAGGCTTTACCCTCAAATCGCCAACGGAGTCAGAGATGAGGAGGTAAGAAATCCTCCTCATAGCTTGGAGGTCTGTTTATATTTTTGTTCAACTGTTACTGTTCATGTTATAATTTTGTTTTGGGAGATTGACAGTACTAACAAACTCTGTACTTGGAACATGTATCATAAGGTTATATGACTTAAAAATTGCTTCTTTAAATGTTAATGGTTTGAATAATCCGGTCAAGAGGAGTAGGGTGCTTGCGAAAATGAGAAGGGATAAGACACAAGTCGTATTTTTACAGGAAACACATATGACACAACAACAACACGAAAAATTAAAAAAATGTGGCTATCGAAATTCATATTTTAGTTCATGCAGAAATAGTCGAAAGAGAGGGGTGGCCACATTAATTTCTAACTCACTTAATTTCAACCTGATTAATGAAAAGAGAGATAGAGAAGGTAGATATATAATAGTTAAAGGCAGGATAGATAATATTTTGGTCACATTTGTAAATGTGTATGCCCCATCGGAGAGCGAGAGAAATTTTTTAAATTACTGTTTTAGACAATAATCCCAGAAAACGGGGGAATCCTAGTTTGTGCGGGTGATTGGAACACAATTCAGAATTACTATTTAGATACAACTAGTACAAACAGGTACAAAACTCAAAGATCAAAAGACCTGAGAATCCTGATAAAAGAGTCAGGCTTATTTGATGTCTGGAGAAATTTACACGCCCAAAATAAAGAATATACTCATTACTCGGCTGCTCATTAAGTGCATTTCAGATTGGACTTTTTTTTAATGAATAATATAGATAGACATAGAGTAAAAGGGTGCTCAATAGGAACAGCTGATGTCTCGGATCATAATATAGTGTATTTAAACATTCAGTTAAAAAACAGGCCAAAAAACACACTTTGGAGATTAAATACAGGAATTTTAAATAATAAGAATGTGGTAGATAAAATCAAGATAGAAATTGGTCAGTGTATAACTGATAACAAGAATGGCCAGGTTGATCCAACTATCTTATGGGCCATGGTCAAAGCGATAATGAGAGGGAAGCTAATCTCAATTCAATTCAATTCAATTTTATTTATATAGCGTCTGTTACAATGACAATTGTCTCTAGGCGCTTTACAGAGACCCAGAGCATGACCCCCGAGCAAATATCATCAACTAAGATTATATAATTAAATCCAATCAATGATAATGGCAGGTAAAAAACTCCCACGTAGGGAGAAAAAAAAACCTTTAAGAACAGCATTTTTGAAGAAACAAAGGGGAGGGCAAAATACGACGAATTAGAGAAAGAACTGAGGAAACTGGAGAAGCAACAACATAGAGACGAGAGCAAGGACTCAACATCTCAAATCAAAGATGTTAAAAAACAAATAGAAGGTATTGTCACTGATGAATTAGAAAAGAAATTGAGATTTACTAAACAAACTTTCTATGAATCAGGCCCAAGGGCGACAAGATTGTTAGCAAGGCTTCTCAGGACTCAACAAATTACAAATTCAATACACAAGATCAGAGACCCCTTAACAAATAATATAATATATGAACCAGAAGAAATCAATAAAATCTTCAAAGGTTACTATGAGACTCTTTACTCACAACCTGAGATGACCAATTAAGACACTATAGGACAATTCTTAGCATCACTGGATCTCCCCTCTTTAGGGAGGGTACAGAACAAGTGTTTAATTGCCCCTATCACAAAAGAAGATTTAGATAAAGCCATAGGTAGGCTGAAGACTAATAAGAGTCCGGGGAGTGACGGCTTTCCTAATGAGTGGTATAAGAAGTTTAAAGAAGAACTTGCCCCAGTAATGTTAGAATCATTTAATTGGACACTTGAAAAAGCAGTGCACTCAGAAAAATAATCCAGGGCCTTAGTAAATATCACAATAATAAAAAGGTATACTACCTTAATAATATCTCTGAAAATCACTTAAGTGCTTATTTGAGTTGAACATACAAAAATAAATGCTTAAAAATCTAACAGCTAATTTTGTCCTAAATTTACATGTGTTATTTAAGTTTATTTCCCAAAAAGAAATGAGTGTTTCAGTAACTCATTATATTTCTCATATATACATAATATTTTCTGTAAATATGAGTGAAAATATTTGAGTATGGAGCAATTATACTGAGCAGTTTCAAGAACTTTAATTATTTCTCATTCTAACGCAGTAGTCTTCATATCTAACAACAACTTAAGAAAATGAGTAAGTTTTGTTACGCAGAACGTCATGACGTGCCCCATTCGCGGGCAAAGAGTGGATTCATGGGAAATCTATCCTGCGTTTTTCAACAACATGAGGCAAGCAACATCTCACAGACGACCACGGTGAACTTATTTGGAGGACTATAAGTTGGTAAGTAGAGCACTTGCAATTTTTAAATCAACAGATCCTGTCTCTTGCCTCATATAACGCTGGGTGTTGTTTTTTTTTCTTTTAAATACTGTCGCCACTGCATAAGCTAACTTTGTTGACAGTTTGCTAGTCACCAAATTTATAAAAGTTGTAGGTAGACGAAAGTTAGCTATTTATATTTTCTTGTGATAACATTAGATATTTACACAGCTAAAAGTTACATTTAGCATGGTGAAAAGTATTAAAATAGTGTTAATAGGTATTATAGAAGAGGTTTTCAGCCTCCTTTTGAGGGCTGCGGGGTTCTCAGCTGTCGAGACTTTTTAATGATATTTTGGGGGAAACGCTTGATACCTAGAACAAGTAAAGGTCAGTGGTGGCAGCAAAACATTTTCATTGCAGTTGCTTAGGGGTTGCTAAACAATTATATGGAGTTGCTGGACAGTTTACTGCAATACCAATTAAATAGCATAAATATGGATATGTATGTCATTACCGGCCTACTCATTCTAATCAGCTCTATCTGAAATCAGCGCGCATGCCATGAAACAGATAAAAAAAAAAATCAATTTGAAGTTCGTTATTATAATTTTACCATATAGTCATGCCGCTTTTCACAGCAGTGAGAAATGCACATTAACAGCCTAGACTACAAATCATTTAATAATAACCTGTTCATCACATTTTAACCAGTTAATATTCACATAAGTGAACTATTTGCACGGGCTCAATCTCAGCCGCCAAGCTTCAACAGATAGCGCTCCATTCTGATGTCACTTTTCTAACGGCCCGTTTTTGGTTTTTTTTTTCCCCAAGTTGACCTCGCGTGACCGCTGCAGGCCAGCTCTCGCGAGACGAGTCTCTCTCTCATCGTTTATAATTGTCTTCCTTTTGTTTTATTTATTTAACACAATTAAGATTTTTTTCATTTTTAATAGTCTCCATTCTTGAGGTTGCTTAGCCATATTTTGGGGTTGCTATAGCAACTGCAAGCTACCCCCCAGCGCCGCCCCTGGTAAAGGTTGAATTATTTTGTCAAGCATGTTAAAAATCTTGGTCTCCTTTACAGCACCAACACTGCTGCAGCACCAAAACTGCTAAAGGAGAGAGGGTGAACAAAGACATAACACACAAGGTAAATGGCATCTATAAATAATGTACAGAAGAATTTTATGTTTTTCATATGTTGAATTTTATAGTTACACAGTTATACAGTTAAATTTTCCTAATGTAAATTTAATTGAAATGTTTGACACTGAAGTTTTTCCAATGAATCAAAGCTCTGCTTCAGTGTGTAGTGTTGCATTTTATTAGTTGAAATACTTTCTGTTTGGTAGAGTGGAATCCCCATTGAGCAGACAAGGGAGGTTGTCATCTGATTCCTTATTGACTATCTTGCAGAAGATGCTAGTGCCCTATTCAAGGACTTTGAGGTTAGTATAATACTGTGGTTTTCATGATTTTAAAGGTTTTAAGGTTTTAACAAATGTAATCTCGAGTGCACGGCTGCAGTACAGTTAATTTTTTCCTTACCACACACAAAGAAGAAGCTACTTTCCATATGAATATAGCAGCTGTGGACATGGACATTTTACTATTTTATTTTGTGAAGATAACAGGAAGTGTGTTGCTCACTACTAGCTTGAGTAGCACCGAAATTGACGTATTCGTCGGAACAACATTGCAAACAGCCGTGTGAGAGAGAGAGAGAGGATGTTACTTTTATTTTATTCTATGGCTATAATTTGTTAGCCCCACCAATCAATTTCACCACCAGCTGCCACTAACCTAACTGACATGTTTTTAGTGTGTTTTTTCTCCACTTAATGTTCTGCTATGCTCTTTTATGCTAGTAGGTGGTATTTGTCTTGTGACATGCAGGTTGAAAGTGAGATCTTAACAGTTATCTTTACAATGTCTGCAGGATGCTGCAGATGGAACAGCCAGCGTTCAAGAGCAGTTGGCTGATGAAGTGATGACAATCTTCCTGCTGCAGAAAGATGAGTCAGTTGATGGGGGCAGCACCGTCCTCAGCAGTCTTGGGGATCTTAGCAGAGCCTGCTGCTATCTGATGGGACTGACCTATGCATTAGATCTGCGATACCCCAAGAACCTCAAATAAGGTTCAAGGTTCAAAACCTCAAGTTTTGAGGTATTCCAGAGAGTACTGCTGGAGCTAGATTCTGGAAACCTTTCCAACAAAGTTCAAAGACTGAAGAATTACCTCTGTATGTAGTTGCTGGATACTGTTCAGCAAGATGTTCTCTGATTGAGGGAATTTTTCATTGGCATGTTTACCTGTCCTGAGTATAGAAGTTTAATGTGTTAATGTTTACACAGGAGTCTTATTGTCATCAAAATGTTGTTCTTGGTGCATTTCAGCCATATGCTACATTCATTTCAGACGGATGCTCACATGAACAATGTCATGCTCACTGGTAAGAATAAATCACAGCTCAAAGTCTGAAGAATTACCTCTGTATGTAGTTGCTGGCTACTGTTCAGTAAGATGTTCTCTGATTGAGGGAATTTTTCATTGACATGGTTTACCTGTCCTGAGTATAGACGTTTAATGTGTTAATGTTTACATAAGAGTCTTAATGTCATCAAAATGTTCTTGGGGCATTTAAGAAATATGCTGCATTCATTCTGTATCTTTGTTCAGAGATAAAGTTGATATTTTATATTTGTCAAAGTAGACAAATAAATGTTTAATGAAAAATGTTGCCTTGTAGAATTGCTTTGTTTTTTTTTTTTGTTTCATATATTGACCTGAAGTACTCCTAGATTAAAGAGATTAGAAATACATAATACAGAGAAATACATTTTAAAACATTAAGTAAATAGAACATATTTATTCTGATATTTGATAGTCCATTATTAATTACATTATGTTAAAAACATCAAGTAAATGTAGCAGATTTGTTTTGTTAAATAATAGTCTCATTTTCAGTTACATCTACCTAACATTGTAATTTTATTTACTCAATTTTTTGAGTGGTTTGAACTTGGGGTTACTATTGCATAGACTTAATTAATTTTAATTATATAAAATAAATGTTAGATTTCATGGTACTCAATGTAGTTATCCAGATCAGCTTAAATTTTTTAAGTACATTTACTTAATTCATAAGGTAAATCTAACAGATTTCACAGATTTCAAATTTACTCAATATATTGTGTGTAAAATTGTTACACAGATTAAATTGAGTAGAGCATAGTAAAATTTTTCTGAGTGTGGTTCCATCATCATGGAGGGACGCCCTTATATCACTCATTCCCAAAGAAGGTAAAAATAAAAAACATTGCGAATCCTTTTGTCCGATCTCTATTTTGAATGTGGACTATAAATTGTTCACATCTATTATAACCAAAAGATTGGAATGTTTTTTACCTGACTTGATACATGAGGACCAGACAGGATTTATAAGAGGTCGACAAACATATGACAATATCAGACGAATGCTTCATATCATAGAACATGCCAATAAACATAATTTGAATGTCGCTCTGATCAGTCTCGACGCGGAGAAAGCATTTGACCGGGTCAATTGGCTTTTCCTATATAAAGTGCTAGAGAGAATGGGGTTTAATTAACAATTTATTAGGTGTTTACAGTCTCTGTATTGCGATCCGTCTGCCAGAATAAAGATTAATGGTCACCTGACAGACAGCTTTAAGCTGTTAGAGGCACCCGTCAGGGATGTTGCGCCAGCCCCACCCTCTTCGCAATTTTTATAGAGCCACTTGCTCAAACCATTAGACAGGACAAAGGGCTGACAGGAATCACAGGACACAGGATAGGGCTTTTTGCGGATGACATTATCACATACCTCCAAAACCCAAATACAACATTTCCCAAACTTAGTTTGGGAAATGTTGTAAATCATCCACCAAAAATCATGGAAGACTATGGGCAAATGTAAGGTTATAAAATTAATATCACAAAGACACAGGTACTCTCTTTAAATTCTAAACCAAATTAGATTAGATTAGATTAGATTAGATTCAACTTTATTGTCATTACATGTATAAATACAGGGCTAACGAAATGCAGTTTTGTATCTAATCGGAAGTGCAAGAGCCGAAAGTGCAGTATATACAGAATATACACTATGATATACAGAATGAACATTAAGGGCAGTAGTAAGGCATTGCTATTGGATAATTTAGCATGATATAGACTATAATAATATACAACTGGTAGGTGTAGGGATGAATATAGATAATATAGACTGTACAATTTACAGACAAATTATTGGACAATATATACATGGTGATTTATAAAGCCATAAGGAAGCAGTATAAATTAGGATGGGATGCAAAATCAATAAAATACCTGGGGGTACTCATTACTCAGGAAGTCGATACTATTTATAATACTAACAAGGCAATAAATGATAAAATACAGAAGGACATGACAAAATGGTCTACATTAATATTGGATTTCAGTTCGAGGATTGAAGTGGTAAAAATGAACCTATTACCAAGGTTGCTGTATCTTTTCCTATCCCTGCCAGTTAAAGTACCATATTCACAATTTGAAGTTTGGGATAAATGGATATCCAGGTTCATTTGGGCAGGAGCTAGGCCGAGGATAAAACTCAGGACCCTCCAAATAGACAAGGAAAATGGGGGACTAGCGCTGCCGAAATTAAAAGAGTATTATTATGCAGCCCAATTGAGGTATATCGTTTACTGGTGCTCCCCTCATTATCAAGCTAGATGGAGGGACATTGAGATGAAACTGGGTCAAGCCCCCCCTCAAGCCAGGCTAGGTGGAAAAGAACACATATATTTTAGGGAAGAAAATACAATACTGAAAGAAACATTTAGAGTATGGTATGAGGTGGTTAGAAAATACAATCTGACAGATGATAGTAAACTTCTAATATGGCCATCCCAAACTAAATTTAAGCCTGCAGAACTTGATAGGACCTTTGGAAGGTGGAAAGACAAAGGAATGACAGCTATGTGTGCACTTGTAGAGGGACAATGTACTGTTCTCCCTGTGCGTTAAGCACTCTTGTACGTTATCACAGTTTAACAGTCAGCCAAACTCAGGTAAGACACGATACTTGAGCCAGGATTGAAGCGTCTTGCTCCCTTTATTTCCTCTTTATATGGTGAAATACCAAGAGTGAAACTGCAAAAGAACATGGTTCAACCTTAGTTATTTGTTTTGCTTTTTACAGAATGCCTCTAATTAACAGTATGAACTTTACTATTCAAACACAACAAGAATTCTCAACAGAAAATCACCACTCTGAAACTGAAACCGGCTCTAGCATGTATATATCTATACAATGTGGTCACTCACACTCACAGCTCTAGCATAACTTTCCAGCATAACTTCCTGGGGAAATAAACATCACATCATACATAGACACAGAAATTTCACATTATAAACTTACAGCCATTGCTTTCGTGAGCATGAAAGAATTAATCAACTCGCCGTGACGGTCCATATACTGAGGTTATGGTTATCACGTGGACGCGGAGCGGAATTGGTTGCTATGGAGACGTTTACGGAAGCTGTACGGCTGCACTTCAAAATAAAAGCACATCTGAGGCCGCTCTTACGGAAGCTGCACGGCCGCACTTCAAAATAAAAGCACAACTATAACAAATGCGTTTGAGTGCGTCTTTTTTCCTTCTTTGCCCAAATATACACACAAAAACAAAGAAAAATATAACATCATTACAAATAATTGCAAAAGAACTCTGAGGGCAGAACAGACAACATCTCAAACCCTTTGAAAAACTTTAGAAAGAGTTTGACCTAGATAATGGAGACCTTTTCAGATATTTTCAGTTAAGAAATTTTTTTGACTCAATAGAAGGAAACGTGGTTATACGAGTATTTACAGATGCATATAAACAAATACCTTCAAGTAACTGTCTCTAAATTGTACAAAGGTCTGCAGAAAATAAATGGAAATAACACCACTGCATATAAAAAGGAAGTGGGAGTTGGAATTGAATTCTGAATTGTCTGTGAGTGACTGGCAGTCCATGTGCAGGACCCAACACACTTCAACCAGCTCTAAAGGATAGAGGGAATTCGGATGGAAAAATTTAATTCGCTTCTTTATTACACCTCACATTAAAACTAAACAATTGGGCAAACAGCAGTATTGTTGGAGAAAATGCAGGCATCAGAGTTCTAGTCACCTACATATCTTCTGGTCATGTGTGAAAATAAAAACATTTTGGGAAATGGTCCTTCAAAACATAGAGGAAATCTTGGGCTATGGAATTCCTTGTGACCCCCGGGTTTTATATTTGGGACTGATACCAGAGGGTTTAATAGGGAAAGAGGACATTTACTTGTTCAAAATCCTGACACTTGCGGCCAAAAAAGCCATCACAAAGAACTGGCTGAAAAGTGACCCTCCTGAGCAGACACTATGGATGGACATTGTGGATCAATTATGTTCCATGGAAAGACTGACATATTGTCTAAAGACTAAAGAAGAGATTCATCAACAACGATGGGAAAAATTGTATATATTTAAGAGAAAGTAGTGTCAACCCCCACCTCCCCTTATGTTGTCTTTTTTTGTTTTGTTTCTCTGAATGTTTAGTTTACCCTGTTATGTGCAAAATGAAAAATAAAGTTAAAAAAAACAACTTAATATTCAAACGTTCTAAACATGGTAAGAAAAGAAAAAAGAAATAAGATCACATACATGTCACATTATATCAGCATGTTATTCATCACAATTAAAACACATTCACTGTCTGTTGGTATTCCTCTGGCCACATGGGGGAGCTGTTGCTCCATCCTCCTTTGGCTCCGGGGGTGCCTGTTTTTTGGGATACATCAAAATCTGGCAGGTTTATTGGTCCTGCTCAGTCAATAGGGGACTAATTCTTAAATGGTGTGAGAGGGCAAACCTTGTCCTCAACACATTAAAGACAAAGGAAATGACCATTGATTTCAGGAAGCAAAATTCATTTCAGCCCACTTTTATCAACGGAGAGGTGATTCAGTCTGTGACCGAATACAAGTACCTTGGGGTTGTGCTCGATCATGAACTTAAATGGGACAATTGGTCTGACTGCCTGTGCACTAAGGCCCAACAAAGACTGTACTTTTTAAAGAAACTGTTGTCTTTTAACGTTGATGGCTAAATGGTCCACATGTTTTACTGTGCTTTTATTGAAAGTGTTTTAACTTTCTGCATCATCTGCTGGTTTGGGAATGCCTCTTGAGGCACAAAAGAGGTCTGTTAGGAGGACAGTGACAACAGCCAGCAAACTGAGAGGAACCACCCTACCCAGCCTCGAAAGCATATACAGAGACTGGGTAACAAACAAGGCAAAGGCCATTGTGGCTGATGAGAGGCACCCACTTACCTCCAGTTTTAAACTGTTGCCATCAGCTTGGCATTACTGCCCCCCCTTGTTCACTAAAAACAGGGCAAATAAGTCCTTTATACCCCAAGCCATTAAACTTTTAAATATTTCTAGGAAATAGCACCCCAGCTGGCTGGGCAATACCATGTATGAGTGGTAGCACTGTGTCTGTCTGTGTTATGTTTCTGTGTCCCTGTTTTTTATGTTATGGTTGTCAAATTGCCATGTGTACCTTTTGCTGCAAACAAATTTCCCCACGGGGACAATAAACATATATCTATCTAATGTTTGATCCTGTCTCCAGCTGCCATTTTGGGGCCGAGTCACCCAAGAGTTATGTGAACGCTAAAAGGTTTTGGATTAAAGTTTTAATGTCTCTCCTCGGTTTATGGCCAGATGTGGAGGAGTTTGGTTCGAATTTGGGTGAAGGTTCAGGGGATTTTGATAAGGGAGTCCATCTTCCCCCTTTTGCTCTTTGTTCCTGGGGGGGGGGTTGTGTCAGACCTACTGAAGTGTTAAGAGTTCACAGCTTAACTTGATTCCCCATGCCGCTTCACTTGTTTCTTCAAGTATGAGTTTCATTTCACAGCCACAGACACTGATGTAGTTTCAATGAAAGGAACAGGGTTGATGATGCAATGATAAGCAATTTTTACCTGTGGCTCTCGTCCCAGGCTGGCTCCTCCCCCAACGGCAACCACGGGAACCCCCGTCTGAGCAGAGACGAACTCGAGCATCGGGGCCAGAGGGGCGCGGTTTGGCGGCGGCGGTCTCTCCTCCTCAAACACCAAACCCTGGAAGTAGAACAAAAAGGTTGCACAATCAAACATAGCAAACCAGACAGAAGGCAATAAACCAGTTTCTTATATCCTGCTGCATAAAACTCTGAGAATAATTTAAAGGCTGAACTCCTATATTAGAAAACTAAGTTACTGGGGTAACAGAATCATATCAGGGAGTTTTACAGATTTGATTAATTTTTATAGATGATCAATGAATCAAAAGGATAGCATGCACTGTACAGACATGAGGATGTGAGGAATATTTGCACTTCTAAAAGTGTATGGAAGAAACTTCTGCTGTTCCTAATGACTGGTAATTAGAGTAACATTACACCAGCCAATCTGTGTATATACAGTATGCGGAAGGGGGGCATGTACGCAACACAGTTTCTTGTTGCAATAATTTAACAACATGTTTTTTGTACTTGGATGCACCCTCTCGCATTTTTGGGGTTATGAGTTATGCACTAACAAAAGCCATAAATTCAACATCATATTTTCTCTCCTGTTCTCCATTGTGCCGATTCCCTGAGACCCCATGCTTCTGACAAAACTGGAAAAAATGTCATTCCACTAAAGTGATAGTTTTAATAGGCTCCCCACAGAAAGAGTATTTCAACTTTTTAATTGTAGAGAAAACACTTGTTATCCATACAGGTCGACCACAGATTTCTTTTAACTAACTAACTAACTAAAGACACAAAATGGGCAAAGTTCATGGCCTCCACTCCATTAATTATTTGATTATTTTGTCTGCATAGAAATTATATTTATGATCAATACCATGGCTTGGCAAAACCTTTTTTTGTCAGACATATGTCACAGCTGAAACCTTAATTTTAAACTAAAATCACAGACAGTGAAGCACAAAAGGACAGGACAGACAATGATACAAAACAGGAAGTGAGCTGTGGTGTGGTGTGTGTGTGTGTGTATGTGTGTCTGAGAGAGATGTAATGTGATGTGCTGTATTTAATGTGTGGTGGTTTGATGCAACACTTCTATCCACACCAGAGCCCAGCAGTCAGACATAAAGGAGTGATGTTGGACCTCAAACACTTGCTCAGCATCAATCAGTGACTGCAACCAGTACGACAGGCTGGATCATGACTGGTGTTGGTGTGTTGGGCCAGTGACATGCAGCAGAGCTCCACCAATGTACTGGATTCCCCCTCAGGCCCAACAAGAACCATACCATCTCAGCCTCCCCACAGCCATAGGCGCGACCTAGGCAACAAGCCCATCTCACTCCAGAGCCAACGGAAAGTGGACCAACCCAGAAGCCAGGAAGGACACCAGCAACCACAAGTAGGGCATACCAGAGGCTCCAGGGGTACAGCACAGGGTCAGAGGAAGGGTGCCACAACTTGACTCAAGACTCTTATCCTGACCTGTGTTGTGTTGGTTAGAGTAAAGTTTTAAGCTGTTTTCCAGCTCCCCAACCAGGAGGAGTGAGTGCTACCGAAGACCCGTGTTGTGTTGTCCCCAACTAAAGAGTTAAGGAAAGACTAGTTAGATGAAAATTGAAGGCCAGGAATGGACAAAGAGGGAGGACACTTGCCCACCACCAAGGTTCCTCTAAACCTATCGAAAGACCTAGGCCCCGATCGTACACCTCCTGCTGGCCGCTACCTGCTACCCGCTAACCACAAATTGCAGGTTTAGGAACCTCCGCTAACAGTTTATGCAATCTTCCGCTTCCCTAAAGCCACTACCCGCATTGCCGACTCCCTTACTCCCTTCTCTTAAGGCCAGAGGATGTCTGTACAGCTGTGGCATGATCTCATTCAGATGTTTGCTGTGGAGGTAACGAGGAGATCACAGAACACTGTTGTGGAGTTTCTTGTACTGCACGCATATCCCTCTAACCCTCTCCTTGCGCTCGGAGCACCCGAGATGCACTCAGTAGTAGAAGGTAGATGTCTTCATACCTGTTCTTCTGGCTCAATGCTCATCCAATGATCCGTTCTGCAGTATTTTAAAAGTAGTATGGAAACTTCTATCAAATTTCAAAGGCTGATTCAGATCTGATCCAAAAGGCGGATTTTATCGCAATCTGTAAATCGCTATATGGGAGAACTGTTGTGCTTGGCAGAGGTCTGCGCTCTTCGAGTGCTTTTCTAGTTAAGAAATGCTTTCCTGGAAGCTCAGTGGCTCGTTTTTTTTTTCTGAGCAGTTTGTTGAAACCATTTGCTCCACATTAGCTAGTTATGTATATATCAGTGCAGAGGAGGAGGAGGAAGGAAGAGGAGGAAGCTCTACAGCAGAGTCCCAGACGAGCTGCACATGAGAGCTGCTCCGATCTGGATGAAAAGATGCTCCATAGCGGTTTGGGGGTAGCGCAACCTGCTCTTAAAGGCAATGGCTACTGACCCACTGCTTGGTTAAACAGGTGGAACACCCTAACCACTCCCATGCATAATATATGCATAATATAGCGGTTAGCGCAGGTAAGACCGCGGGTTTAGGGAGGTGGAAGGATTGCAATTTTTTGTGGGGCAACGCCCCTCCCGCTACCCGCTATCCCTTAATAGCGGCTTTAGGAGGTTTGGCGGAAGATCGGGCCCCTAGTGTGTAACACTAGGTTGTACTAAATTACCATTGAATAAATTAAACTAGGGTAATTTTTTACTTCAGAATGTTCCTCATAACAAAAACTCATAACAAGAAGTGAAAACCCAGGAAAGGCTATGAATATTAATGTCCATGATTCAGAATCTGATGACATCTGTATCCACTACAAGTTTGTTGCCACAGGCTCATTTTTCTTTTCTTTGCATTGCTGGTATACGTATATGTTGGAAAATGTAATGTACCAGTTGACTTGCTACATCTCTTCCATTTGTTTTGTTAATAAAATACTAAAAGTATAAAGTTGTCACAAATTGAGAGGAAAAAGGAAATCCTATACAGGAAAGAAAAAAGGCATTAAGATGCATCGATAACTGCCATCAGAATCATGACTGAATCTAATTTTGAGGTGCCAAAATGTTCCCAGCCATGACTATTAACATATTCAAAATTACATCATAAGTTACACTCACCCACTTGGTCATCATGTGAACATTTGGACCAGTTTGAAATTTTTGCCTCTCTCTGGGTTATAATAAAAACAGTGTTGAAAATAATAAGAATGACCAGGTTCTCATCCATGCCTGTTTGTTCTGTACTGTTTTCATAAGCTGTCCTCTTTATGGTGAACTCTAGAGCAGTGGTCCCCATTCTGTACATACTAACTTGTAACCAGTCATCAGCATTCCACCCACTTGAACATAGCATCATCGCTGACAGGCAATGCACTCTTGGCTTGAAACTGTGTTTCAAGAATTCCCATAACATTTATTTGACACGCCATGAGAGCTATGCAAATGAATATAAATGTGCCACTGTAAATCTGACCTGGGGCAACACCTGTTTCTAACAATTAAGCTCTGACATCCCTTTCCAGGCGGCTTTTAAACCAAGAACAACTTAATTTAAGTCACCCTTATTATGATGGGTGGATGAGTCAAGATAATGTGTAGCTTTAATGATTAACAAAGTGCTAATAACCCCACAAGACCTCAATCCCTGGGACTTCAAGCTAGTCAGAACTGTGTCAGCCTCAGGTATGAGAGGTGAAATGTTCTGTTTTAAAGAAACCTTGCTGCTTTCTAATGAGTGTTTACCATTACCTATATGACTGAGATTCTTCACAGACATCTTGTCCCAGTGAAACATCCTGAAAAGCTCTGAGGAAAGCTCATTAGAAAATGTGCACTGTAATGATTGGAATTGGTCATTTAAGTGTAATGAATCCTCATCAAAATCTAATAATTATAATCATTACACCTTAACACAATCTAAATAGAGAATCCCAGTTATAATACAATCATTATTGTATCCTTGACATGTGATACATCATCCTAAAATCCTTTAAAGATACCCTGTGGTGCTTGTTTGTTTATGTTTAACATTAATGATCAAAACAACTGCATGTATCCTGAATATGTAAATTTGTCCAGCATGTCATTTTTTGTGTTAAACAGCTACCAGTGCTGATTCCAACCATCTAACATAATGTTTGTAAATCCATGTGACACACACTAATGTATTTCAGAAGTGTCCCAGGAGAAGTTTCCTTCTCCAGTCCACCAAAAAAAATAGGTTCTAGATCTATTTCTGGCTGAAGCAACACAGAAAAAAGGAAGGAAGTGTCCCAATTGGCAGCACAGTGACAGATGGCCATCTCAAAAGACTCCCTCCAAAACACCCCACTCACGCTATCCTCCACTTTGACCCCGAATCTGCCGGCTGGAAATGCCCCAGCTGTGCTCCCCGCACATGATGGATGGACGCTGTTACCAGGGACTGACTGTAGCCGAGCCTCTAGCACTGGGCCAACCCAAATGAAGAAGATTGGTGAAACTGATTGGCTCTACGCATGGCGTCACCCCCACCACCGAGCAAGAGACCCAATTATGATGATAATTATTAAGTTACGTCGGTTTAGCACACGCATTGCAGTTGTAAACAACAATGGCACCCACCAGGTACACACGCTCCAAAGTTTGGCTTCAATTCACAAAGATAGATGGCAACAAGGCAACTTGCAGTGGACTCTGGACCCGATTCAACCTCAAGACAAAAGGCAGCGGTACCGCCAGAGTCACGTGCTAAATCCTGAGATTCTGCGGGCAGAATCCCCTCAGCCATCAGCCTAAAGCGGTTTCCGGAGGACCCACTGAGAACTGCTTAACCCGACGGAACGGACTTAAAGCGCCAGACTCAAGGCAGAGTAAGGCTGAAACGGTCTAGATCGGTGTCTCCCGAGAATGTCTACGGTTTAGGCAGACATTGCGCCACAGACCCACGTCCGGTGTCGCGTAACCACTTTTCGGCGTTTAATTAGATCGAGATTTGTGTTTTGCCCCAAATGCTCCAAAGTTTGGCTTCACTTCACAAAGAAAGATGGCAACAAGGCATCTTGCAGTCATTGTAAAGTGGAGATAACAGCTTTGGGAAGGCCTAACATGCAGAAACATTTGTGCACACAACATGCGATAATGATAAACGAATGTCGTGTTTTTGACGCGCTTCGGACTGATGGATCTCAATCCAGCAGGCAGTAGCCAAGCTAAGATCACCTCTGGCAACTCTGGTAAGTAGCTATGTCACTGCCTATGCGCTTCTTTGTAAAACACGCTATAACATTAATGCTGTGCTATTAAACGAATGCCTTCTGCATTACATTTAGAAGATGACCGTAATGAGAGAGAGAGTCTGGCTGGCTCAGAGGCTGGCAGTACTCGCTCCTGCTCAATACCTACTTTACTAAACAAGCTTATTTTTCTGCTAAAGAATTGTTAATTCTTCATAGTATTTGCAGATTTGTACTATGCACTGTTCCACTTGTATTTGATAGTATTTATCTTTCTTTATTATTATTTTTGAGTGCTTAGTGAGCTCATATATCCTTTTAAAAGGGAGATTTTTTCATTTTTATTAGGAAAAATCTGTTAGTAAAATGTTACACATTCTTGTGTATTTGCACAGTTACATATTATAACAGTTAACACGTTATCTAGGCTTTGGGCCTCTTTTGACCTCGCTGTTGAGTTTGTAAGGTCATGACTTCTAAGTCAGAAAATTGAAAAAAAAAAATTGATGCTAATAAAACTGTTAGTTCTCCTTTTTCCCCAAATTAAAATCAATAAAGAATCGAATCATTAAACAGTATCAATAATGGAATCAGAATCGGAAAAATCTTATCAATTCCCATCCCTAATCACAATGTGAAACATAACCACTTGCCGCAGGCCAAAAGTCAAGAGGTTGGAAGAGTTTCACCATGGACAAAGTTTTGGCATAATAAATTTTGGGCTAAATGGATAAATAAATAGGTTTACCCATAGGACCTGGCCCGGCTTAGCCCCAACAAGAAATGTGGGCTACCCAGGTGCAGGCCTACCACCTGAGTTGGATATGATGTGGCATCAGTGGTGGCCAAATGCGTGGGACTTAGCATCCTGGCTCTCTGCTGCCAAGACTATTAGGCGCCGATCGTACACCTCCCTCTAGCCGCTACCCGCTACCCGCAAATTACAGGCTTAGGAACCTCCGCTAACCGCTATGCAATCTTCCGCTTCCCTAAAGCTGCTATCCGCTTTGAAGACTCCCTTATTCACATTGTAGGTTTGGCAATGGGTGTGTCTTTTGCGCTTTCCGCAAACTCAGTATATTGCGATTGCGGGTCTTAGGGTAGCGAGTGGTCTGACCACCCGCTACTCTAAACCCGCGATCACAAGATACCGAGTTTGCGAAAAGTGCAACTCACACGTCGGCGCGTAAAAGAGCGAGTCCAAATGGCATATATGTGCGTCCACCTGGTCACATGTGGACGTGCACAAACGACTCTATCTCTAGATTACGCATCACCGTATTACTTGCATACAGTTTTTATTCTCTTGATGTCAGAGGATGACTGGTCACTAGTTGTGGTGGCTGTTGGAATAGTCACGGCCAGACACGTCAGTCTGTACAGCTGTGGCATGATCTTATTCAGATGTCTGCTGTGTAGGAAACCAAGGAGATCTTTGTCTCTGGTGTCAGGCTGGAAAAGGTTGGATGCAGGAATTTATTTCTGATATGTCTGAAACTGCTTGTGGTCGAGGAGGGACAGGAACATTAATTGTTCGTGATCTTTAAATGCGTATCCAATGATTCGTTCTGCAGTATTTTAAAAAGCACATCAGCTGCGCCAAGACGCACAGCTGTCTCAGACTCCCAGCACCCCCTGCTGAGAATACATTCCCGCAGCTCTGCCTGAGCGTGCTTACCGACAGCGCACCAACTATCTAGGACTTTCAGGTAGCCGATAGGAATTGTCTGTGTAAAAATATTTTTATGTATACAGTGATCCCTTATTTTTCGCGGTTATTGGGGACCGGCGCTCCCCCGAGAAAATCAAAATCCGTGAACGGGAGCCGGAGCCCCCGAACCTAAATAATGTGTTTAAAATATGTTTAAAAACCGCAAAAAAAGGGCACTGCAGCGAAACAAGACAAAGGCTCAACTGTGGTCTTTTACCTTCACAGCCTCTGGTCTCTGAACCGTAGTAAACAAACTGCTGGTATTGGGCTATTTTTGGCTCATAATTAGCGGCTAACATTCTAACAACAACAAAAGAAACAGTCCAGTTTTCTCTGCATGGAACAGGCACTTTATTCTGGCACTGCAGGGAAATTGTAACATCACATAGGTTGTATTGTTCGGCTCCTGTCGGCTAACAGAGAATGTAAATCTATACACGCTGGGCTGCTGTTGATGCTCACTCCACTTTTCATCTAACCCCGTTTTCTTTCTGCCGTCCCACGACACACACACACACACACACACACACACACACACTACAGTACCCATAAGGCCACACCATTACCCATAAGGCTACCTTTTTATAGGGGCCGGGCTGGCTCACAACATTTCTTCGCTGTGAGAGAATGCGCACAACATCCTGTGATGTTTCCACAATTTTTTCTTGATGTTTTTAAATTATATTTTAAATTTCTGAAAAATCTGCGAATAACTAAAACCGCAGAACTTAAAGCGTGAATTGGCAAGGGATCACTGTATATCAGTGCAGAGGAGGAGGAGGAAGGAAGAGGAGGAAGCTCTACAGCAGAGTCCCATCCGATCTGGATGAAAAGACGGTTGTACAACCTGCTCTTAAAGGCAATGGCTACTGACGCACTGATTGGTTTAACAAGTTGAACGCCCTAACCACTCCCATGCATAATGTAGTGATTAGCACAGGTAAGGTAGGAAGTTTGGGGAGGTGGAAGATTGCATTCTTTACGGGGGAACGGGAATGCCCTTCCCGCTACCCGCTATCCCGCTAACGGCTTCAGGAGGTTTGGCGGAAGATCGGGCCCTAAGGGTTTTGGCAATGATTTGGACCCAAATGCAGTGAGGACCTAAATGCAGGGAGCAGGTGACAGGAGTGTCCAACAAATAGTCCTTTACAAGCAAACTCAACTGGGGTAAGTCCACAATGAGAAAGCAGAGAAAGAAAAGCAGTAGGACAGCAACACAGTTAACAAAGAGGACCCTATATCAACAGGCATATTAACAAGATGAAAAACAGGACATAACAGGACTAAACTGAACAGCGTAAGGAAGGGCAGGACAGAACAGGTGGACAAGCAAGAATGCAGGGAAAGACAAGACAATATATACAGACAGGGGCTGATGAGACACAGGTTATAATGATCAGGATAGATGGGACTAGGGAAGTAAAACAGGACTCAATGCACAAAGAAACAGACTTTCAATGTAAAACAGGAAGTAACCAAACAGGAGACAAGAAATGAGGAGAGCCCAGAAAAATCCCCAAAACACAAAAACCAAACCACCAGACTCTGTCAGAAACTGACTTTTTGGACATGGAATGCTACTCCTCTGGTGGGGAAAGAACTTGAGTTTATGTGGGAGGTCGTTAGAAACTAGCTTAGATATAGTCACGCTCACTTCCGTGCATAGCATGCCGCATAATCTCCTCCAGAGGTGACGGACTTTGTTCCATTCTAGAGTTACCAAAAGACAGAGGTGTTTGAGTCAGAGGCGCTCCTGCACTTCTTTTTTTTTTTGTCTGAAAATATATAGGCCTAAATGGTTAGTGCCTAAATGTGACAAAGCCTGGATATAGACTCAATT
The DNA here is from genome assembly GCA_018398805.1 of Hirundichthys speculiger. Classification (NCBI taxonomy): domain Eukaryota; kingdom Metazoa; phylum Chordata; class Actinopteri; order Beloniformes; family Exocoetidae; genus Hirundichthys; species Hirundichthys speculiger. Next base: position 1,086,845 of record JAGFBZ010002641.1, read on the forward strand.
TAATCTTGGAGCATGTTAGTTTTCTTTTGTGTTAGTGTAAGTGATTGTTTAACAACAACAACAAAAAAAAAAAAAAGGAGTTCCTGCTTTGACTGCCAGCCCCTCAACTCGAACCCGGCTACACTGTAGCTAATGGTTGGACAGAGTAAACTGTTTCCTAACTATCCTCAGATGTTTGCTCTTTTACAAACTTCAAGCCACTCCATCAAGGAATATAACTACTTACCCCATGGGAGCAGCATATAAGGAGAAACTTAATGTTTCAGCCCCTAGCTTAAGACACAACCAAGTGTACCTCACCTGTAAGCTGCTCTTAGCTTGGCTGGTTTAGCTTCTGCTAACCCAGGATGATAATTCATATTACTTTATATTACTGAGTGAAGGCACTCCAGGCTTCAGCTTGACCAAGAAGCTGGGTGAGCTCCAGATCAACAGCTCTGTGCGTCAGCCGATACACAGCTAAGCTGAGCTGCAGAAATAATTTCAGGACTCTTCCAGTTGTAACTGTGCTGGGACCTGTAGTAAATCTCCTGGTAGCGGGACCTCCAGTCTCTATGAAATGATTGCTGCAGTTAGTATGGCTAAGCTAAGGTCCTTCCTTTGTACTCAGACTCTTCTAGACCAACCACAGCCAGTCACTTTGGTCTGTTTTTACAGTCAACACAACCACAAGAAAACACATTTTCTCTAAAATATCATCATTATCTGGTCAGAAGTCAATATAATGTCAAGCACTGAGCAATGCTAGCTGTCTTAGCCAGCAGCAGAACCAATGAATCGCTGTAAATCAATTTATTTATCTGATATAGTGCACAACCCCCCCCCCAGTTGCTGGATGGTTGCCATTTGGTCTCATCCAGACTATACCGAGACTTGATTACACACAGGTGGATTCTATTAATCATCATCAGTCATTTAGGACAACATTGGATCATTGGATCAATTCTGGAGTCAGTTTGCTGCACTGAAAGTAAAGGGGCCGAATAATATTGAACGCTCCACCCTTCAGTTTTTTGTTTGTCAAAAAAGTTCAAATATCCACTTTTATATCTTTATGTTTGAAGCCTGAAATGTGGCAAAAGGTTGAAATGAAATGAAAATCAAGGGGACCAAATATATCGCAAGGCACTATGTATGTATGTATGTATATATATATACAGTAATGGAAAAAATTATTAGACAACCATTTTTTCTTCACTTTCTTGTTCATTTTAATAACTGGTACCACTAAACGTCATCATGTGACTAAAACAGTCAAAAGAAAACACTGAATGCATAAAAGCAGTGTTTTTGGCAGTACAACGCCATAGCTATTGATGTAAAAATTTAGGTTATAATCAAGAAAAACATGGAAATGGTAAGATATCAGCTCTTAAATAAAACTTTTATGAGCAATCTTTGTGGTTATCGTTATGTTTGTCCAAACAAATGTACCTTTAGTTGTACCAGGCATTAAAATAAATGAACAAGAAACTGAAGAAAACAAGGGTGGTCTAATAATTTTTTCCATGACTGTAATATATATATATATATATATATATATATATATACACATATATACATATATACACAATATATATACATATATATATATATATATATTACGGAAGACAGACATACATAATATGTTGATCATTATATCAACACAATTCTTGTGTAATGTGTCAGAATGAAAATCTTTCTTTACTAGGAATTAAAAAAATGTTTTGAAGCAAGGTAATCTACCTGCAGTGGTGTTGTGGCCAGCAGCTCACACAGCTGCAGCAGCAAGGTGCCTGGACTGCTCTCATTCACAGCAAGGTAGATGACGTTGGCTTGACCTGATGGCGTCATCACCGTCTCCCCCACAAGCGCTGCCAGTGACAGGTATGATGATGATGAGGATGAGGAGGATAAAGAGGCCATGGCAGCCATCCCAGCCAGTGAAGCTGTCTCCGTTACTCCCCTGCCCCCTCCTCCCGGACCATTTCCCAGACCTGGCTCGCCAACCCCCGCACCTCCCACCACCGCCGTCTCCGGGAGCAGGGAGGAGCCAGAGTGGACTACGGCTATGTTGACGCCACCCGTGTCCCTCTCTCTCTCCTGGGGCCGGAGCAGCAGGGGGGGCGAGGGGCGGGCGGGCCCCGTGCAGGCCAGGACAGCCAACAGCAGTGAGAGGGTGGGCCTTGGGGCCACCATGGGGTAAAAGGAGGGCCAGTAGAGGTTGGCTGATGGAGTTTGGTAGGTGAGGCAAGGTGGGGTTTAGGGACTCTGGGACAGGGTGGGGATGTCCTTTTGGGGTGACGGGAAAGGTGGTGGTAAAGGGGTGGGGGGAGGTAGGGTCAGCAGTTCACTGTGCTTCAACTGATGAACTGAAGAGACCCTGAAAAAAGACAGGAAAAGATAATTTTAAGAAAATTGTCACCGTTCTGCTCATACACCGTCTCGAACCATAAGATGATTATCAAACGGTCACTTACATATAAGATATTCTTTCAAGAGTTAGCTTTTGCAAAACAGTTGATTTCCGTGAGGTTATAAAACACTTATTCTCCACTAAACAATGCAAAGAAAATGGCAGGCTGCATTATTCATCCTTGTATTTTATCCTACTCTGAGACTGTAGACTAAGACTGTAAACGAGAAAAGAAATTCCTTCAGGCAGACGTTGCGGAATCATTTGCATTACTTTAAACCAAATCTCACTGATATTCATAATTAACAGTGCAACAATTAAAAATTCACAGATAAGAATTTGATTGATTATATTTCATCAGTGCAGCTATCATCCAAATAGAAAATGAATGTTTCCCAGATCAAATTAGTAATATATATGGAGGATATTTAAAATAGAAGAAAACCAGAAAGGAGCATAACAAATTTTATATTTGCAATCATACCTGCCCAGCAGACTTAGGCCCTGATCGTACACCTCCCGCTAGCTGCTACCTACTACCCGCAAATTGCGGGTTTAGGAACCTCCGCTTACGCAAATGCAATCTTCCGCTCCCTAAAGCTGCTACCTGTTATGCCGACTCCCTTACTCACATTGTAGGTGTGGCAATGGGCTATTTTTGCCCTTTATGAAAACTCAGTATCTTGCGGGTAGTGGGTACCCGCAACCCGCATGTCCGCGCATACAAGAGCGCGTCCAAATGGCATCAATGTGCGTCCACCTGGTCACATGGGGATGTGCACAGACGGCTCCACCTCTCAAATTAACCCCCTATAAAAAGTGTGATTTGGCCTCAGTTGAACCCCTGAGAAAATAGCAGCGATTGTTTTAAACAGCTCTGCCAGTTAAACCACAGACGACAAGGTTGCCTTTAAGGTTGCCGATAGGAATTGTCTGTGTAAAAATATTTATATGTATATATCAGTGCAGAGGAGGAAGGAAGGAAGAGGAGGAAGCTCTACAGCAGAGTCCCAGACGAGCTGCGCACGAAGAGCTGCTCTGATATGGATGAAAAAACGCTCCATAGTGGTTTGTGGGTAGCGCAACCCGCTTTTAAAGGCAACGGCTACTGACGCACTGATTGGTTTAACAGGTGGGACGCCCTAACCACTCCTATGCTTAATATAGCGGGTAGCGCAGGTGGGATAGTTGGTTTAGGAAGGTGGAAGATTGCGTTCTTTGCGGGGGAACGCCCCTCCCGCTACCAGCTATCCCTAAATAGCGGCTTTAAGAGATCTGCTGGAAGATCGGGCCCTTAAACTCCAAACTAATCTAATTTTTGTATCATGAAGAAACTGTACTGCTATCAGCCAATGTATGTAACATAGTTAAAGCAATGTAGGTTGAGTTTGTAATATAAGAAATGTAAAGTAAGGTAAATAAAGATTTATTTATCTTTCAATTTTGTCTGGATTTTAGTTTGTTTTTTTTTTACTTTTTTTTTTTCCCTTTTGTAACACTGAACAGACTGTGTCTAAGTTGTAGTAATGTGTGGAAAAGCAATTTGGATATACTTTGGAAAAGCAGAAGAGAAACAGATGATGGGCTAGAGGTATGGAAAATGAAAGGGAAGAAAAGAAGAAGAGAGAAAGAGGATGTCAGGTGCAGGAGTGTTGATACAGCTGCAGTGGTACAGCATAGATAGTAGGTTTGGAAATACAATTAGAGAGCATATACGTACAGTAAGGGAACACAACGAGAGGTGTAATATGAGTGTGGAAGGAAAAAGCAGAAGAAGTGTCATGTTTTGCAGGTGTTAAGGGAGGACCAGCAGGAGTATAACACAAAAAGGGGTTTATTAACAAAAACAAAAACACCAAAATCTCAAAAATCCAAAAACACAAAAATCCAAAGACACCCAAAACATGAAAATCCAAAAACACAAAAAGACAAACTTATCTTCCAGGAGGACGACGAGAGGGGAACAGGCAGGACAGCAAAACATGTGACATTCCACATAAACTAAATGGACCCACAGAGAACAGGGGAAAATGACAAGACTTAAATACATAGAGGAACAAACAAGAGGCAAGTGCAGGGAATCAAGGTAACAAGAGGGAGGAAGCAAAGCAGAACACAATGGAGACAAGACAGACCTTTTAAAGTAAAACACGAATCACTAAAGACAGGGAGAGATGCCAACTTGACATACACACACAGGGCTACCATGGCCGACCAGGCCATGACAAGAAGATGTAAGAAATGTATTTGTGTTATGTGAGAGGGATTTAAAAAAAAAATTAAAAAAAAATAAGCAGAAGCAGTGCATCTAAATCTTGCAGTCTCTGGAGCTCAATATTTCCTGGCCATAAGAGGCAGCTTATGCACAATTTGACTTAATGGCCGAAGCTTAAATGTTCCAACTGAGCTGAAATCAAGAAAATGAAAACAAGTACAACAATATTCTTTTGGCACTAGTGGCCTTCTTTCACAGTGAAGACAGGCAGGAAGGGGGGCAGATAGAACGGGGAGGACATGCAGCAAAGGGTTGCACGGACCAGGAGCAGGTAGTTGAACCTGCGGCTGCTGCATGAGGTCGGAGGCTTCTGTGTATGGGCCACCTGACCAAACCACTACTAGTGTGGCCCAAAAAAAAAAGAAGTCTTTGCATGCTAGAAGTTCTGAGTCCTTTGTGTTATGATTCTACATAATAACACCCATATCAACCACCAGCATTAGGTATTCTGGATTACTGCATTAAAGTTTATGGTAGTCAACAGTCTTTTATTTTATCAAATGGATGAATGTCTATGTATTCAGTTACATCATATATCTTACAACATTACATAATCTCAATAATTCAGTCTTATGCACAGTACGTGTTATGCCCCTAGAAAAGGTGTTCAGAGTGTCATTTGTTTATTTTTGTAACCATGGCAACATAGAGTAGTGCATGCTGGGAGACAGGAAATAGATTCACCATGTGGCCAGCAGCTACAGCAGTGTGAGCAGTCATCAGGTCTTTGATCACCAGGCTTTAATTCTTTCTCCCTCTTTGCTAAGGCAATGTCTGTAGGTATTATTTATTCAGTAACAGACTAAGGAAACTTTGATGATGATCTTTATGGAGATTTGACTTTATGTGAATAATGAGACTGCCGAGATGCTAATTATGTTATAAGCTAGGTTAGCTATTTTGGTTAGCAAAATTTTATTTCATTGCATATATCCCACGATACTTTGTCTTGTTGTTGAACTTTTTCTATTCTCAAATTTGACATAAAAATGTATTTCAGTTAGTCAGCTCATGTAATGAAGACTTCAGATACTTTATTTTTGTTAAAACATACTTGAGTTTTGGAGTCTATAAGCTCTGATCTCGTCAATCCCTACTTATTAGGTATACATGGAGGAGGGAGGATTTCAAGAGCGGTAGTGAGCTTGAGTTTCGTGGGCAGGAGACGTCAGAAATCCTGTGAGAAACAAGTACCTCTAGTTCCATAAACAGAATTATGTGATAGAGAAACTGGATTAAACCATGAATAGGGGTGAAAGAGAGCAGAAAATGCATCTTGGGGATCGACTGCCTGAACTACCTCCCATTGCTTGCCTTTTTTGTTGGTTTACAGTGATCCCTTATTTTTCGCGGTTAATGGCGACCGTCACCCCCCCGCGAAAATCAAAATCCACGAACTGGAGCCGGAGCCTCAATAATGTGTTTAAAATATGTTTAAAAACCCCAAAAAAGTAGCGAGGCACTGAAGCGAAACAAGACAAAGGCTCAACTGTGGTCTTTCTTTTACCTTCACAGCCTCTGGTCTCTGAACCGTAGTAAACAAACTGCTGGTATTGTGCTATTTTTGGCTCCTAATTAGTGGCTAACATGCTAACAACAACAAAACAAAGTCCGGTTTTCTCTGCATGGAACAAGCACTTTATTCTGGCACTGCAGGAACTTGTAATATCACACAGGTTGTATTGTTCGGCTCCTGTTGGTTAACAGAGAATGCAAATCTATACACGCTGGGCTACTGTTTATGTTCACTCCACTTTTCATCTAACCTCGTTTTCTTCTGCCGTCCCACAACACACAGACTCCATTACCCATAAGGCTACATCATTACCCATAAGGCTACCTTCTTAAAGGGGCCAGGCTGGCTCGCAGCATTTCTTCACTGTGAGAGAACGCACACAACATCCTGTGATGTTGCCGCAATTTTTAAATTTTTTTTTAATTATATTATATATTTCTGAAAAAATCTGCGAATAACTAAAACCACGGAACTTAAACCGCAAATTGGCAAGGGATCACTGTATATCCATTTTTGCATTTCAGCCTTACAAAACATCCACAATAGAAAAAAAAAGTACTAATGTAAAAAAAATCATATTTCACACAGGTAATTTCAACATGGGACTGCAATCACAATTTAACAGAAAAGCAAAATCTTCTCATGAAAATAAGTAAATACTGGTTTTGAAGAATTTCCTCAATCCGAAATATAACCACACGGGCAGGGGATTCGTTTTGGGAGTATCTGTCAAACACTGCTGGAAGGAGTTACATTCACACCTACTATTTAAAGCTTTCCTATGCATAAATGAAACCCTATGTTAACTTTGTCCAAAGGTAACACTGTCATCTCTGGGGTTGGAGGCATCTGGGATGGATCAACACATAGTGGAAACATGTAATGTGATCAAATGAGTGCATTTCAGACCAAAGATTTGGACTGGCGTTGGACTTCGAAACCTGTCAAGAAATAGTCTAGATGTATTTTTATCATGTTGTTTTACACAAAGCCTTGGGCCCCGATCGTACACTGCCGCTACCCTCAAATTGCGTGTATAGGAACTTCCGCCAACCGCTAATGCCTTCTTCCGCCCACTATAGCCACTACACATTTTGCAGATTCTCTTACTCACTTTGTAGGTGTGGCAATGGGCATGTCTTTTGCCCTTTTCTCAAACTCGGTATCTTGCCATCGCAGGTTTAGGAAAAAGCATTGCGGATGGTCTGACCACCCGCAATCCATGTCTGCTCGTACAAGAGCAGACATGGCTTCAATGCATTGAAGCCAAATGGCTTCAATGCACGTCCACCTGGTCACATGTGGACGTGCACAAATGGCTCCACCTCTCGAATTTACTCTTGTATGAAAAGCGTGATTTGGCCTCAGTTGAAGCCCCAAAAAACTGGCAGAGATCGTTTTAAATGGCTTGCTCGCCAGTTAAACCATGGATCACCAGAGCGTGCTTGGGAAAGCGGATTGCGCATAGCACAACCTGCTCTTAAAGGCAATAGCTGCTGACGCACTGATTGGTTTAACAAGTGGAACACCCTAACCACTCCTATGCATAATGCAGCGGGTAGCACAGGTGGGATAGCCGATATAGTAAAGGTGAAAGATTGCGTTCTTTTCAGGGGAACGCCTCTGTCTCTACACGTTATCCCTAAATAGCGGCTTTAGCAGATCTGGCCGAAAATCGGGCCCTTAGTCTTGACTGAACATCGGTTTCCTCAATCCTCAGCCATTGATTCCATTTATTCTAGAGAATAAAGAGTGAATATTAAATCAGTTGAATAGAATCAAAGCTTCAAAAAAGTTCTTTACACAACAAAGATGGTGTCCATGGACATGTGATGTCACATCCTCATTCTCTACAACAATAATTCTGTTACTTGGTCTTAAAGTTATACTACCCCATAGACATTTTATGCAGAAACAATTGCCTAGCAGAAACCACACATAAAGACGATCTGATGGCTTAAGCTGCGTGTTTAAATAAAAATGGCACAGTGGAATGGCCAAAGAATAACTTTAACAGTAATAAAATAAAAATAATAAAATATTCTAATTCATTCATAGGTTCACTGCAGAACATTTCACATGCTACATCTTTTCTGTCCAGAATTCAGGTTCAGACCAGACACACAACATTTTAAGAAAATAAAAAAAGCCTAAAAGTAGAAAATCAAAATGTACTATTTTCAGTGTCAAATAACATTCAGAATAACTGCTGAGCAAACATTAATGACTTTTATGGAGACTAGACCACCATTCAGGATTTTGGGGATTTACACGGAGAAAGTCTTCCATTACTAACCTCATCTGTACCCTGAGTCAGGGTTATTATAGTTAACGAAAACTAAGACTAAAACTAAAACTAGCAATGAAAAAATATTTCAGTTAACTGAAATAAAAATAAAAACTACAATTAAAAAAAAAAACGATAACTAAATAAAAAAAAAACTACAATGAAGGATGTAAAACTAACTAAAACTAAACTGAATTGTAGATAAATTCAGCTTCGTTTTCGTTGTCGTTTCGTTTTCTCCCTCGATTACTGCCATAGAGATTACTGCCTGTCCTGCAGCAGCCGCTATGCTACCCTCCCTCCAGAGAGGGGGCAGCATAGCGGATATAGACCGTTTCGGGCCAGCCCCCCGGAAGTACCCCGTCCGCTATTGCTGGAGTGTGCTACAGAGCGACACTTTCACCGGCTCGCAGATTAACCAGTGTTTTTCTCTTTCTACAAATATATATTTTTATAATGTCGAGTCGGTCGAGTGGGAATACATGTTCCGTCATAAACTGTGCCAACAATGGCGTGAAAATTCAACAATGGAAGAAGAAAGTATGAAATACACAAGCCTTTACGGCACGAAGACTGCCTTGTTTGCAGAACAAGAAGTTAGGAAGACGTGGGTGAAAAATATCAACAGAAAGGACTTTGTTCCAAATGAATACAGCCGGGTGAGTTTTCGTTAACATTCAATCTCGTACTACTCATAGTCTCGCTGAGAGTCCCGGACGATTCTGGCCGAAAGAAACAGCAGTATGAGGCTACTGTAGCCCTCGGCACTAGCACAAGCCTATAAATGAATGAATAAATAATAATAATGAATGAATGACTTAGGAGAATGATAAAATAAATTAAATATAACATTAACACATAGCCTAATTTACCGCTAGCGTTAATGTTACAGCAGCATAATCTTTATGGCTTGTTTATGTTAGTTATAGCCAGCGTTGCAGCGTTCCACAGTTTTTAGTGTTTGATTATGGGAATAGATCATACTATTTCCATAACCAATCATTAAAAACAGCGATAAACTACCTTCATCTGTAACTGGAGGCCACTGCCTAATCAATCAATCCAAGACATGTCTGCGTTATCCGTAACAAATGCTCCACGCTGCTGTGTTTGGGTTACTTGATGGAGCACCGCACACTCCAGTTATGGCGGGGCCACTAGGGGGCGCATGTCCACAATTTTCAAGTCGAAAAGGTGTATAAACTGCTGCATACCGCAAGAAGAAGAAAAACTAAAACTAAGACTAAAACTAAATAAAAACTAAACTGAAACTAGTCAATTCCTCAAAATAAAAACTAAACTAAAACTACTAAATTACTTGTTGAACTAACTAAAACTAAACTGAAATAAAAAAGCAAACTGGAAAACTAAATAAAAATAAAAACTAAAGAAAATTTCAAAACTATAATAACCTTGCCCTGAGTATCCACAGATCATGTTTCATTTATAGAACAGCATTTTTTTTGCTGCAGTCCTGTACAACACAGCGCTGTACAAGTGAATCGCTCGAGTGAGAGCTCAGCGGTCCCAGTTGCTTAATAATGGATCCATCTCAAGAGCCACCAAATCATTCACATAACATACATTTGTGTGTGTGTGTCTGTGCCTCCTACAGATGTTATTTTTGTTTCAAAATTTGAATTGAATTAGAGTGACAGCAAAAATCAAAACTGCATCCTCATCAATCAAATTTACTTCTTCTGAATCTACTTAACTGACGACTAAAAAAGGGATAAAAGTTCATCTCTGCTCTTCAAGTAAAACTGTGATGCTTGTTCATTGCTCACAGAGATGCCAAATTCACGACCGCACTCAACATCAATTAGAGCTTTTGGAGGAGATGTCATTCTTTTATGGAATGAATGGAAGCTGTTGTGAAAAACTAACACTTTTAACTGCAGATTATTGTAGAACATACACTAGAACATACATTATGCATGGCCTCTACACCACAACTACCCCTGTGAAAACTCCATGATATGCTGATAAAGCTGAACACACATTCAAACTTGAGTGGCTAAGCCGTTGATATTACTATGCATCATCATGCATTTCTGAAAAATCATCCACAGATGTATTTGATGATAAATATTCAAGCTTCAAAACCTTTTTGAAGTTTTTTTTCTGCATTTTAAGGTCACTGAATTGAAAGAATGCTACAAGTGCATAAAATGTTCTTCGTGTACTGTATCAGTTCTTCGAACCAAAATGAGCATATAAAAATGCACAACATGCCCCTCCTTTGTACTCATTTAAAAGACATTGCTCCAGCATCTGCAACTGCACCTGGCTTTCCTCCCTGTGGATAAACATTTCATAAATTCATTAATTGTTTTATAAATGCAAAATGGAAGTGTTAGCAGGGATCTTGAATCTCTCAAAAATTTTGCACTACATAATGAATGTAATATATGCAAGCGCATAATATCTAAAATTGTTCCAAGATTTCAAAACAGTAAACAGATGCAGCCCTCTGGCTCAGGCTTGTTGGAGTGCAAAAGTAAAACCGAATAAATTTCTTGCACAATGGAGTATGAATGATTACAATGAGACACAATCTGCAGCTAATTCTTCGCTTCATTCATGCTTAACACTGCAGATTGATGTGTTCTCCATTGCTAATCTCATAAATAACGACATCAGCTTGACATCTGGCCCACTTTTTAACAAGGTTCATTTTGGATTGTGGACCGTTTTCATAACTTAACCAAGGTCCCTTGGCCCCTAAAACAGGAGACACTAATCCTTCATTGCATAATGACTTGGAGGAGGATTCTGGTGTTGACCAGTGCCTACTTCATTCCTCATCTCTGCTGAATGTAAAACACATCACTACTAGTTCATCACAATAGACACCAGATCCAAGTACCCTGGTATACAGCAAAAGAAAGAGTTGTTTGCCTGCCAATGACGATTTTCAGCACAATGTATTCTTGTCTAGTGGAATCTTAAATTGCATTTAAAATCCCACAGTCCAGCTTAAAAAAAAAACAAGTCTGAGAGATGCACCAGGTGGGCATAAACACATGAAAAGTCTTTACATAAGGAGGAATGGAGATAAAAAAAAACAGAGGAAAATAGAGTTCTGAGTCTGAGTTTGGGACATTTGTTTACCCATGTCCATGCTTTATCTTTCTTTTGTACTTTTATGGCTAGGTTTAGGCATTAAAACGGCTTGGTTAGGTTTAAGAAAAGTAATTTTCTGGCTGGGTTTAGGCACTGAAATCATTTGGTTAATTTTAAGAAAAAAAATAAAATTGGTTAGATTTAGGTGCTAAGCTTATTTCTTTATGATTCATGAAAACTTGGTTAGATTGAACATAAATTTGTAGTTTGATTTGAAGTACACATCTTTATTATGTTTACTCCTACAAGTCCTTCAAATGAAAGCACCATATATTATACTGACTTACAATAAAAAAAAAAAAGTTGTGTTGTGTAAGCTAAAAATAATGTAACTCTTAAAGCAAATTTCTGAAGGAGACTGATATATACAAGAAGAAAAAAAAAGTTATTTTTATGTAGGAAAGAAAATTTGGGGTAAATGAAAATGTATCAACACATCCTCTAAAAGCCTGTATGATGTGAATCATGCTTGTTTGTCTTAATACCAACCATTAGTCATGTCTTTGGCCTTGGCTGTACTGTCAGTGCAGGCTCAAGCTGTTGACACTTATTACCCTCGGATAAATGTAATGCAGTCTGAGTCCTATATCCTGCCAAAGAGAACAGCCAGGCAGCTGGCAAGGTACTGGCACAGTCACAGACTTTACTGGTTGGATGTTTGTTTAGAGGAAATACTGAAACCAAAACTCCAGATGCGATTTTAATAGCTGCTTATTTGTTTGTTGATAAGAGTCATAGATCTTAAGATTGATCCCGGCAAGGACAAAAGCTCAGCTGTCAATTATTCGGTAACGAGACTTCTTGTTATTAGAAAAAAAATATCCTTTTAAATAAAAAAAAAAAAAAAAAGTAAATAAATAAAATAAAAATAAACATTTGTTGTCTTTATAATAATTTATAATTAAGGACAGTAAAAAAGTTTTTTCATATCATGGTCTAGTTTACTATTTTTTCTTGTTCTTTTCTGCAGCAGTGACCCACTTTCTCACCAGTATCTTTAAAATCTCGACATCTTTCATGATTTAAAAAAAAAAAAAATTCAGAGAAGGTTATCTACTGTGTATTGATAAGAACTAATTTCACTGGTGCAGAGAGTTTGTATGGTAAGGGGAACAGAACTTCTCTTACCAACTAGTTCATGTAACAGAGACAACAGAGAAGGAGGAACAAGCTGTTTTCATTGAATGAACTGGGAAAAAAAGACATAGCTAAAATAACTAGATCAAGGTTTATACATTATGTGCATGAATGCGTAGTTGCCACATGTCTTTTGAAGCAGTTTTAACAGTATATGTTATGTGTTTCATACAACGAAATTGTTATTTATGCCACCTTCTGAAAGAAGTGGTGCTAAACACTTTGGATGTAATAATTTCCTTTTTTACAGACATGTATTTTACATACCTCGACATATTTGGACAGAAACTTTTGCCTTCCTCAGAAGTGTGGAACTAGACACTTCAATTCAATTCAGTTTTATTTGTATACAGTCTGTTACAATGCCAATGGTCTCTAGGCGCTTTACAGAGACCCAGAGCATGACCCCTAAGCAAATATCATGAACTAAAAATATAATATTGAATCCTAAACAAGGATAATGGCAGGTAAAAAAAACTCCCACAGAGGGAGAAAAAAAAACCTTTAAGCCAAACAGTAGCAAGGAAAAACTCCACTTTAAGAGGAAGAAACCTTGAGCAGGACCTGGATCATATGGGGGGACCTTCCTGCCGGAGGCCAGCCGGGTAAAGAAAGAAAAGAGAGGAGACAGGACAGAGAGAGGATGTAGGACAGAGAGAGGAGTGCACACAAATGACTAAATATAATGACCACATAAACAGATGCAGGTAGCAGCACTGAAATTAAATGGTCAGGGTGCTGACTGGTCACCATGCCAGTCAGCACCCTGAACACATCTACACACACACAGGTGGAGGTAAGCGCTGGGATGGACAGAGGATGGAACTGAAGTCAGCATGCAACCCAGGAAACTCTGGCCTGCAAACACACAGACAGAAAAGAGAAAAAAGGGGGGCAAAACAGCACAACAAACTACAGGAAAGAAAAAAAATGGAGCACAGTTACAGTAACAACGTCCTAATTAACTATGGAATGAGCTGGAGGAGGAAGAAGGGAGGAGGAAAGGGAAGAAAAGGGAGAAGAGCATTGGAGACACCACCCAGCAGATCATGTTGGCGTCCCCCTGCAGCGTAGGCCTATAGCAGCACAGCTATGACGAAGCTGTGATTAGGACGAACCCACTCTAGTCTTAGCTCCTACAACTATGGCTACAACTATTAGCCCCTACACACTGTTGTTTAGACTAACTGTAGGCTTTACTAAACAGAAATGTTTTCAATTTAGTTTTAAAGATGAAGGTGGTGTCAGCCTCCTGAACCCAAATTGGTAGCTGGTTCCATCATAACGGTGCCTGGGAACGATGAGTAATCCTGCACTCTGAGAGCGGAGAGCTCTATTAGGAGCGTAATGTGCTATCAGATCTTGTAAATAACGATGAGCTAGGCCATTAAGGGACTTCTGAGGAAATATACAGCATATATATACGCTGACATTTTTTGAGTTCTACATATCAGCACATAACAACAAAGTCATCTGGTCCTCAATGGATCTCGAAGTCCCACTCCTGGATTTATAACCAAACAGGCAACTTCTGTGGCATTTCCCTTTGTAGGGCTCACCACAGTGGAACCTCGTGTTGTGCATATGTATTTGTCATAATTTTAACATTGAATACCCTTCCTGACACACACACACACACACACCCATTTATCAGGGCTTGGAACCTGCACTATGGGTGGCTCCAAACTCCAGCATTTATTAATCCACTAAAGAACAACAACAACAACAATAAAACAGCTGTGTTTCATAAATCTGTAAGAGTGAGATCCTTTTGCCACATCAGAAAAAAGAACAGAAATAAAAGGCATGGCCATAAAATAGCATGGAAATTCACACCTTTTTTTGTCATCCAATGGGGGAGGGGGGTCAATAAAAACTTGGTCTGGATCAACATACAGCAAATGACTAGATTTGTTAACAAATCTGTCCTGTCTCTACAAAAGGACGCAATGAGAGCTTTTTAAAGTTCTTCATTTAACAAAGAACAGCATGAGGTGGGGATCACTGCTTTTAGCTTGCAGTTCCTTGGCCAGTTTGATGATCATCTGATCATCTAGCCCATCACTACACGTGTCCTTGTTCGAGTCCTTAAACCAAAGCTCAGTTTCTCCATACAGCCTCGCTGCAACGTCAGTCTAGTGCAGTGCTTCTCAATTATTTTCTGCTGCGCCCCCCTAGGAAGAAGAAAACATCACGCGCCCCCCCCCTCCTCCCCACCGAGACTATAAATAGTATAATTTGTCTATAAAATTATTGTAAGTACACCTCTGCATAACAGCATATCTTTCTTAACATTAAGGGAAACAAAAAAAAGAAATATAGATCAACTTATAACAAAGATGAACTTTATGAAAATAGTTTTTTAGTCTGTAAAGATTTTAACCCTCCTATTATGTTGCGGGTCAAATTGACCCGTTTTGAAAATTAAAAATAAAAAAAAAATAGTTTAAAGTATTTTTTCAGGATAAAACGTATTCTGCTTGGCTTAATTAGTCTAATCAACATATAAAATAAAAATTGTTCATGTAACATATTTGCAACCCCCCTCTCCACGTTTATGTTACATAGATTATGTTCGGGTCAATTTGACCCAGCAGCCAAAATGGAGACTAAAAGGGGTTATAAGTATCTAATATAATAGTTTTTTTTTTTTTTTTTCTATGCAACTGTGACCCCCATTTCTCCCCAGTTTCACACCCTCTCCTTTGGGTCGTGCTTGACATGACATGTGGTCTCAGAAGGCAGAATATAACCTGTGACAATGTTTTCACAAGCTGCAACTTGAGTCAGGAGCTTCTACAGAGAAAGCTCACGATGGTTGGAGCAGTCCAAAACAACCAGTGTGAACTCTCTGCTGAGCTGCTGGTAACCAAGAACAGGACCCCTTAGTCCTCCATGTCTGCCTTCACAGACACCACAGACCAGGAGCCTTTCTGCCCCAAAAAGGAGGGAAATGTCAAAATGTCATGAGCACTTTGCATAAAAATTCTGAAATCAGCTCAAGAGAAGATCAGAAACCAAGTATGATCCCTACAATGACACCAAAGTGAGGGGTGGATCATTTAGACCAAGTCATTGGGTCTAAAAGCACCAAACGAATGACTGAAAGCTGACCGCTGGTCATCTTTTATAACATGACTGATAGATCAGCCTACAACGCATTTGTCATTTGGAAGGAGATCTTTCCAGAGTAGAACCCATCAAAGCTCTGCAAGGAGCACATCTTCTGTCTAAGCTTCTGTCTCCAGCAGACCTCCATGACCCTGCACAGGAATAAGTGGGTTGGATAATGGATGGATGGATTTCTGGTTTTACACATTGCGTAGTATTTATTGTCACAACGTGATGACATGTCACTTGTGTGCAGTGGAGACTCACAGACACACATATGAACACACCATGTTCAGTTTGTTAATCTGTTAGTTTGATTTTTCTTATTTTTATTACTTTCTGGTTCAAAACCAATTCTTCAGTTTTCTTTCATTGTAAATTCAGTAGATTTTTATTTTAATTCAGCTGGTCAATTTGATCCGGGAGATGAGGTTTTCTTGTGCTAATTTATCAACATCACCCCAAAAAGAAAAGTTGAAAATATAGAATAATTACAAAAAAAGTCAATGTTAGATTGAACTATTGTATTTTATAGATCGGTCTTTCCAATGCACATCTAAAAATGTTTTAACATTAATTAAAAAAAGAAAACGAGTGAATAATTACCATTGAACCATGATCTGTGAGAGGTAAAGAACAACAATGCACTAAATATTGATTTAAATAGTTAGTGATGGAGTTAATAATGAGATATAAACAGTGTTTATTTGGGAGTTTTTAGTTTTTAGATACTTTTGGATGATCAAACATTTCCTGGGTCAAATTGACCCGGGAACATAATTGCTGTTCCTCCAAAACGAACATAACAGGAGGGTTAAGTGCATCAATCCCACCGTAGTCACAGTGAAGCCAAGCACCACATCAGCATCGTCATATTTCCTCGTCTTAACTTTCTGGTTACTTTCGTTTGTCTCATTATCTCCGTCTCTCTCCGTCTTTGTTTTCATCCCTGTTAAATATTTTTCCCTGGTGTCTCTTGAGTGGTGTCACTTCATATCTCCTGCTCTGTGCTGCGTGCACACATGTCCGTGCAAAAAAACCTGACACAATATAGCTAATACTCCCTGAACCCACTGGGACAATGAGAGTGCCACTGCCACCTACTGGAGTATGTGTTCAATTACACTTTATTCCAGTACGGCAAAAAATAAAATAAAATAAACATGTTCCCTGGGGTCACTCGCGCCCCCCCCTGGCATCGCACGACGCCCCCCCAAGGGGTCCCGCCCCACTATTTGAGAAGGACTGGTCTAGTGCCCTTGACCTGGTGGTACAACCCCAAGAACATATCAGATGTTGAAATTAGGGCTGTCAATAATGCATTAACGCAAATTATGTTTAACGCCACTGTTTTTTTAATGTGTGGGACAGACATGGCGACAGAAAAGGGTCTTATGAACGGCAAGTTTAGCCAGTGCCCTCCTCTGCCCTCTAACTGCACCAAGGCATTCTGTCCAAAAACCATATGAACAGATGTGGTCTGGAGCACATATTTAGACCAATGTGTATTAAAAATAGTCCCCTATTTTGTTTTAAAAAATAATGTCAGACTACAGCTGCTCTTAAGAGGACTAAAGCATGTAGATGTTAAAGCAACCTAACAAGACCACATTTGTAGCAACACTGCCACTGCTAAAAGTGTTTGGTCCCTCTGTGCCAAGAATTTTTTTTTCTGGTTATGCATTAAGGGTGTTGAGGAACCTTTGAAATTGCATGTACTGTGTACACTGTCAGTGTCTATGCTGCTAGTGCTTCATAACAGCAAGCATGGACAGTCTGAAATGAAAAGAATGCTGTGTTAGAAGCAAAAACATCAAAACACACCCAAACAGCTCCTGAAAGGATGGAAACAACAGGCTGACAGAGTGGCTGCTTGTTAGGATGACGCCGGAGTCCATTTGTGAGTTCAGCTTTGCAAAGCCCATAAGATGGATTATTCTTTCTTTGCTTGTGTGAAGGCTGCTAATGTATGATTGATTATCAATAAGTATACGGCTGGTTCAGAAGCAGGGAGAACTCACCCAACCTGGAGGCATTTGAAACATCTGCAACTGTGAGAGCAAATATGCAAAAATATTAGCAATCCTACCAAGCCAAATATGTCTAAATGCTTTATATTCACTGAACTATGCAAACGGCCAAACAAAACATGCAGATAGGAGATGTTCACTAAAGCTCATGCTTGTTGTCTTTCTGTACTTGCGTGTCGCAGCATGTGTGTGTGTGTGTGTGTCAGGCCACTTTCATTCCCTACACATGACAAAATGCCACATGGTCGGGACTGTAATGCACTTGTGCCCTTTTTCGATGAGCAAGGTTAACACAAAACTATGACCTCGTCTTAACCAAAAGCATGCAAACAGCAGTTTTCAAGGCAAAAGTCAGATGATTTATTCCAGCACCACACTTCCTCCTAATACAGGCTTTGTCAATTATTATTAAGTCAAAGTTCACTCGCGGCATCAAATAATGTTGCGGCTGGTGCACGAGAGCAAGAGAGGCTCGAATGTCTAAGAGATGCTCTGACTTTTGGAAAAAAAGCAGCAGTATTTGACATGGTGGGAATGGAAACAGGTTGTGTATGACAGTGTGTGCATATGGGCAGTGTATAAGGAAATAATATGTTCATCCACAGTCTCTGCAACTGGCATTTTTGTACAGATCCAGAAAAACACAAGGATGAAATGCATTATGCGGCAAAAGAGGAGTACAAAGAAACCAGCCATGCAGGGAGGAGAACAAGTAGGATGCTGAAATGCATTGGGAGACAAGAGTGAATGTGGAGAGGGATCAGTTGAGTCTCCTCTGCACTACGATCAATCAACATCAATTTAGGTCAGTGTTCGTCTTCAGGAGCTTTGAACCTTCTGCTCTGAGGGCAGAGTGATTGTGGTCACTCCCTTGCGTATTAATTACAAGTACTTATGGCATTCAGTAGTTTAACACAACTCTATATGTTTCTCTTACAGTGTGTTTTTTCTGTAGATGGTTGCTCTTGCTTTCATGTTCACACCACAGCCCATCCTCCTCCTGCAGCAATGTGAATTACTTTAACTCTGTTCTGGCTATGTTTCTTTTGTGCCATGACGATTTACAGTATAACGCTTGCTCTAGTGTCCTTTTGTATTTTGTGATGAAATTAATGGTCTGTGCAATTGCCCCATGATTGACAAGCCAAAGATTTGTTTACATCATTTTCATATTTTGCTCATCAGAAAACATGACAATCTGTATAAACGTTATTAGCTGACAGGATTATACAACCTTGTAATTGAAATCTTTGTGATAAAACAGTATAGCTTTTTAGATTTTCTTTTCTTTTTTTTTAGGCTGCAGCATTTGGAACTTGAATAAGCACAAGTGACGACGAACTTGAATCAATATGAAATTATACAGAATAAGAAAGACTGGCAGGGCAGTTCAATAATAAGTTGTTTGCTTGCTTTGTACTTCAGTCCTATCTTTCAGGAATAACAGTCTTTGATGACAAACATACAGAGAATCAATCAGAGTCTGTGATGAGGGTTTTGATTGAAGCGAAAGAGTAGGTCATGTTACAAATGACTCGGGACCATTTTCTGATTGGTTCTCTTCTGATGTCAAACCAATAAGTTCTTGGATTCTGTCCACCTTTGAACTCAGCCTTCATTTCTCATCTCAACTGCTCAACTAAAAAGTTTTGTTTATGAACCTTGCAGTTATTTTGCTACCATTAAAATAAAAAAAGAAATCTAAAAATGGACACAATTTACTGACGTCTTAATGAAATATATTTAGCGTGTTTTAGTTAAAATCATAGACTGTATAAAAAGAACTGGGCAAACTCCCTGTCAGGTCAACCACTTCGCTTTTTGAGAGTGCATTTAAAGGTGGGGTGTGTGCTTCTTTGAAAAAACGGTTCCAGCAATCCAACTCAAGTGAGATTTTGAAAATATACACTCCCTCCCCTCCTCCCAAAGGCTCCGCCTCCTCCTCTTCAGCGCACCCCTCGAAACCACGCCTTCACACAATTCACGACTACATGAACCGCAGGGAGGGAGGGAGGGGTGGATGGGAGTGCATTGATATTTGATGGACGTATTAGGCAGCCAATGAAAGTAATGATGATCACTATTTTGATTGGTCAGAGTTTTTCTCTGATTATATCCTCTAGACTGGACCAAAACGTTTCGGTTTTTTTGCAAACATTTTATTTCAGTGGGTGCAATGGGAATGTGAAACAGGTTTTCAGGCAATATTGTAAAAAGTGCTGCAAAAAAAGAACACCTACCCCACCTTAAAGCCTCTTATTCATCGTTTAGCTTTGCACCATGTTGGTAGGATCTGACACTGCCAAACCCAGGGTTATTTTATTTTAAAGATTGTTTTCTGGAGATTTACTACTAGTTAGCTATTTTAACTTTTTAACTGCTTAGTTCGTGCTTAAACTATGATGCTAGCTTACATTCATTCTGAACGAATCTGTCCAAAAGTCCTCATTTCAGCAGTTGCTACCAGAACGACATCTGAAATGAGTGCCACTAGAGCTGAAAAGAGGACTAGCACAGCTTCGCGGACACCTTTGGGTCGAACATGCACAGAGAGGGCTAGGCAGCCAAGCAATGGGTAGCCTAGCATGGGGAGTTCGATAACCTGAGGCTACCCATCATACACACTGCTACCAGATGGAGCTCTGGCGCTACTCGTTGACTGATGGTCCAGTTGGTCAACTTAGAAGGGCTCTGAAATGATGCTATGTGACACCAGCTGGTGTCAGCCATGGCTCACAGTCTTCAATAGGGACTGAATATAGATGTTTCAGGCTGCTTTACTAAGCTTCAGGAGACTGGCTAATTGTATGGTGATGTGGCTCTGTGATGTCACATTACCCTGCAAATATTATTATTTTTTTTTTTATTATTTAGTATTGTATGTCTAGTGTGTATAAATGTAAAATAAAAATCCAATTAACTGAATTGAACTGGAATTATTTGGAATATAACTGATTATAAGTGATCGAGTTGAATCAGATTCAACACCCATTTCTAAGGTGTAAAAAAAAAAAAGGATCAAGACTGGGAGTGTATTTAATTGAATTGATTTAACTTGTTTGCTTTTTCTGTAAACCTCTCTAGGATGGCTTAAAGATACCACTGACCTACTGTCCTCTCTTTAAGCATCTTTATGAGTTTTCTGCAAATTGTTGTAACAAAAAAAAAACAAGGAATAATGTGTCAGTTAAAAATATGAATATCTACTTGGAAGATCAACAGTAAAATAAAATCAAGTCAGGTAAATAAATGTTTTTCATGACTGAGTGGTCAATGCTTCTCCACACCGCTCTTCTATCCCTCAATTTTCCCTTCCTTCTTTTGCTGTCTTTAGTTTTCCAACCATTCTTTCCTCTCCACTGCCATACCTTTCCTTCACCTACTCCCTCCATCTCCACCTACTCCCTCCATCCCCACCCACACCTCCTCCTTCTCCTCATATCTTGCAGGCCATCAAGATTCATTACAGGGTAAGCTGATTCATGGCTTAGTCTTTTATCATTGGGATGGACAGTGGAACTCCTCTAAATCTGCAGTTACACTACTGCTCACACACACACACACAAGCACACATAAAACATACACTGCATGCATACATATCATCATATAAAAGGCATGGATATATGAACAAAATGCATTGTTATATTATTAGTGGAAGTGTTTAGGAATAAGAGCAACTCAGCCAAGAAGTGAAAGACCTTGTAATATCATAGAGCAGGGTCAACAACTGCTAAGGCATAAAAACTCCCGACACTTTGCTGCATCCACTGGCATTAATGTAAGCGCTAAAATTGTGTGGCAGAAGCTTCATGGATCAGGTTTTGAAGGGTGAGCAGCTGCATGCAAACATCACCTCACCCATTACGATGCCAAGTGTAGGATGGGACGCTGTAAAGCACACTGATACTGGAACATAGAGCAATGGAAACATGTTCTGACGAATCACACTTCTGTTTGGCATGATTGGCAAGTCTCGGAGAAGGGATAATGGTATGGGTTTTATTTTTCAGGGTTTGAACTAGACCCTTATCTTCAGTGAAGGGAGATATCAGTGCTTCAGCATTCTGGGACATTTTGGACACAACATTGTGCTTTCAACTTTGTGGCAACAGTTTGGAAAAGACGCTTTTCTATTCCAACATGACTATGCCTGAGTGCACTAAGCAAGGACAATAAAAACGTGGTTTGATGAGTTTGACGTAGAAAAAAAAAAGCCATGATCTCAAGGCTGTTAACCGCCTTCTGGGATGAAGTGGACTAGAGACTGAGAGCCAGGCCTTCTCATCCAATAACAGTGCCTGGCCTCATAAATGCTCTTAAGAATGAATGGGCACAAATCCCCACAGAAACACTCCAAAATTTGGTGATAGCTTTCCAAGAAGAGTGGAAGATGATCTATATGTCTAAAGCAGGGATGTACAAACTTGGTCCTTGAGGGCCACTGTCTTCCAAGTCTGAGATGTTTCCCTGCTTCACCACATCTGACTCAAATGAATGGGTTGTTAACCCCTGTGTGATGTTTGGGTCTTCTGGACCCATTTTCAATTTTTACTAAAATAAAAATCATACAAGTAATACTTTTTTCAACTTGAAATTCATTGTCCTTGGCTTTATTTTATGTGAGGGGTATGGAGGATAACTTTTTTGGGGGGAGCTCCCACTCTACACCCCCCCTTCACATTTACATCGCACAGAGGGTGTTTGGGTCCAAAGGACCCCAATGTAAAACAATAGGGCAGTAGTCTACTCTACAGCTTTAGTGTGAACATTGGAATAGGACCATATAGATTGTTGCATACCTTTACTTGCCTTCCTTCTACCAGAGACTAGAATACCTGAACTGGGGGTAGAGTGGGGGATATATTTTTCCCAATAAAACTTGACCCAAGGGGGCGGCGCTTCGCTACCACGCCATTATGCAACAGGAATCCTACATCCCAGCCTCTGTGTGTGCTTGAGACATGATCAGGGCTTGATGCTAACTTTTTGGCTAACTAGCCACTGTGGCTAGTGTTTTTCCTCAGTCATTAGCCATTTAGTCTTTATGCTAGCCACCAGTTTTGCTGTCAGTTTTTTTTACTTCTTCACAATATTCTTGCATTTACATTTTAAATACAAAAAATTGGTACAATTGTGATATTGTATTGTGATGTGTCATATCAAAGAATAAGTTACCAGCCAAAGTTGCTTGTGAGACAGAAATTATTACTAGCCACAGCCAAATTTCACCAGCATTTGGCCGGTTGGCCGGTGTCATTGTCAAGCCCTGGACATGATGCATGCACCAGGGGGTCAACAGGGACAGCCCTGAGTGCACCTTACTGTCCCACAACCCACCCTTGATCAAAGGGGGTGGGGTTTCGCTACCATGCCACCCGCAACACAAATCTCACAATCAAGCCGTTGTGTGAAATCAATTCCATGCAATAAATAGCAATAGTACTGAAGGCCTGCTTTCCTTTATTTATAAGCAAGTTGACTGCAGTATTGATCATAACTGTTTTACTGTATGTGATGTATTTATAGATAATACAGAAGAGGTCAAGGTACATGGTATCTGATATGGTCTAATAATAGTATCCAAGGGGGTGGAGTCTCACCAGGGGTCAGAGTCCACCCCCTTGGACCAATGTAGATTGGGGACTGGTCAGAAACCACCCACAAGCAACAGATGAAGACAGTGTGTCTTTGGCCCTCACAAGGGCTAAGTTGTGGGATTCGTCACATGCATGATGGCAAAACTTCGCCCCCCAAGGTGACAGTCAGTACAGGGAAGGTCAGTGACATCACAGCAATGCACCAGTAACCCTCCAGTGAAGACAGTGTGTCTCTAGCCCACACAGAGGCTGAGAAGTGGGAGTTGTGGCGTGCATGATGGCGAAACTCCGCCCCCAAAGGTCGAGATCATCATAGGAGGGTCAGTGATGTCAAGGCTACCCACCAGTAACCCACTAGTGAAAATAGCATGTCTCTAGCCCACACAGAGGTTGAGAAGTGGGATTTGTGGTGTGCGTGATGGCGAAACTCCGCCCCCAAAGGTCGAGGTCATCATAGGGAGGGTCAGTGATGTCACAACTACCCACCAGTAACCCAGTGAAGATAGTGTGTCTCTAGCCCACACAGAGGCTGAGAAGTGGGGCTGGTGGCGTGGAAAAAAGCATTTTGAATAGGCTCCGCCCCCTCAAGTTGGAGAAACCTAGTGGTAGGTCAGTGACCTAAAGGACATCCTCAAATTTCCTCCGGTGAAAACAGAATGTCTCTAGCCTGCACAGGGGCTGAGTTATGGTATGAAACCCCAAGGGGTCCAAAGGACCCCTTAACACCCCGAGAATGCAGAAAATCCTAACACCACACAAGGGTTAACAGACTTGTGGAGACCTGGATGCAAAGCCGATGCTGATCCATCCATTAGAATCAGGTGTGTTGTGGCAGGAAAACATCTAAGACATGCAGGACAGCGGCCCTCAAGGACCAAGTTTGGAGACCCCTGATCTAAAGACCCAGTTGGAGTGATGGTGAGTCGTCTGACTACTTTCATCCATACAAAGCATTTATCTGCCAGAAACTGCTGGAGCTGCCAGTAACCCACACAGATAGTCATCTCAACTAGTCATTGTCCTTCAGTATCAGTACTTTGGGTGTATCATCAGAATATTTAACGTAGATTACCTTTTACATCAGAGCCTCTGCAGTTAATTATGTGAAGATGAAAAGCACAGATGATGTTGCTGTCTCCAGAGGAGATGGCTCAGGTAGAGCTTGACTGACCCCTGATTCTGACCACTTGTTGTCTCTCAGTCAGGAAAGAAATACAATGGAATTTTGTCTGAACATTCTTAAATAACAGGTATCATCCAGTAATTTACCTGCCAGTCTGACTGCTAAACAGGTGGGATTCCTTGAAGTTCACCAAATGTCCAGCCCTGGGACTCTCCTCTCCCTCTAACCTCCTTAAATGTCTTCTAATAGTGCATTTTTTTTATCCCTGTGATGAGACCATCACTGCACTGATCTTAGACTCCTCCAGTTGTTTTAATGTGTTCAGAGGTGGGGTTTTTTTGCACCAGACATTTTGACATACTGAATAACACAGAAAATGATTAATCACTGAAATTCTCCTTTGATTGTTCTTCTGGATTGTAAGTGAGTGTTTGTGGGTTTAAACCAGAGGTCGGCAACCCACAGCTCTGGAGCCGCATGCGGCTCTTTAGCCCCTCCGCAGTGGCTCCCTGTCGCTTTGAGGGGGAAAACTTGTCAGACAGCGTGATTCTTGCTGTGGAGCACGTGTAGTGCCCTGTAGGTTGCTTGCCAGCAGGGGGCAGAATGAGTGTGTTGAGCACAAAATACTGCCAGGTTACTGCAACGAGGAAGTCGTATCTGTGTGTTGCATTCTGGGAAAGGAAAAAAAAAGGTGAGCGCGTGTTCTGTGACTAGCACCGGACATCTTTATGTGTTGCTCATGTACTGCCGGAAAAAATAGAACAAACAATTCCCACACCCAGTCAGTGTGTTGAAGTGGTATAACACACAAATGAAGCGATATTGAAAACCTCCCCAAACCCAAAAAACGTGTCTTGAAGCATAGAACACCATTCCCAATGCTTATATTAACATGAGGGACCTTCGCATTTGGAGTCCTGTCAATCTTTGGATCCACATACTGATGCGAGCAGGTTTTCTCCAACATTAACTACATCAGACCCAAATATCACTCGTCTCATAGACGCCAGCCTGCAGTCCTGGAAGAAAGTCAGTCTTACAGCCCTGATATAGAGAAGCTCTGCAGTGATGTTCAGAAACAAATCACGTTAAGTAGGTGAGAACACTGTCACAGTGATTCCCAAAGTGTGGGCCGTGGCCCCTCTGGTGGACTGTCGTGGTACTGCAGGTGGACAGTGAGAGGTCATTAAAAATGAAGAAATATTTTTTAAATCCTTGATTTTTTTTCAGATGTTTTTGATAACTGTAAAATATTAATAACATTATTTTAAAATACTTAGAAATAATAAAACAAACAAATTGAGTGTTATTCTACTGTTACCTTAATATGACAAGTGTCACCTTACTTGTTGACCCCTTACATTAATGTTGGAATGTAGCTTTAAGTCTTGTATGTTGATTAAAGTGGTGTTTAAAGGTTTGCATGGGCTGCAGGGATTTTTTTACATCTCAAATTGGGCCTTGGTATTCTGAAGTTTGGGAATGGTTGATTTATTTATTTATTTTTTTTTTCAAAAACATTTATTTTAGAACCTGCGGCTGAACTGATGTAGTTGTGTTTTATGTTCAGGTTTGATGGCTAATTGCGGTACGTGGCGGAGGAGAAAACAACAGGATGACAACACACTGTAGTGCACTTAAGTCATAATTAAATACAAACTGGCCTATTTTAATGTTTATTATTTTTTAAAGTTGGTAGGCTGCAGCTATGCATTTTATTTATTTGAAAGTGGGCTACTTTTTATTTGATTAATGTTTTACAAATAAGGAAATGACTCAAATAGACCCGCATGGTTCTTTGTTTTATTTCAAAGTTGGTCTACACATGTCAGTGTGTTTTTTTCCCTCCTCTTTCAAAAGATTCATGATTCAATATATTGACTGTCATGTCAACAAATTTGTCTTGGTTCTGCTCCCAAACATTTCCAGTGCAACAGCAGCCAGTATGCAGTCTTTATAAGAGTATAGGGTTTTCCTTTGTTATAACAGGTAAAAACATCAATAAAATGTCAACAGATTTCTGTTTGTTGTTCTGTAATTTCATAAATGCAACAAACTATAGTTCTTTTTCAGTGGATGACAGAAAAAATGGAAATTAAAATTTAATTAGTATCTTGTATGACCTCCTTTTGCATTAAAAACTTTAAAAACTGCCAAACATAGTAGGAATAAGCTGTTGGATAGATTCAAATCACCCTGAATACAGTATAACTATATATAAAGCTTCATACACTGTGTTATCTTCATTTTAAGGGTTAAATAGGTTTTGCGGCTCCAGAAAAATTTCATTCAGGTGAGAGGGACAAAAAATTGCTTTTTCGATTTTTAGGTTGCCGACCCCTGGTTTAAACCAACAAAATGTGTTCTGCAAATATAAAGGTTTGAAGTAATGTATGGATGTTCCTGGTGAAGATACAGTGTTAAAGGCAACATGACTTTGGGGTCTTAAGTGAATAAAAACAAGTGGGGAGGAATTGATAGATGAATGGATGGATGGATGGATGGATGGATGGATGGATGGATGGATAGATGGATGGACTGGTTTTGTCAACGGCATGCTGGGTCTCACCATGACATTCTTATTTAAATGATCAGGGTCATTCACACCAAGAGCTATAACTAATCAATGACTATAACATTCTGTGTAGCTAAACAAGGGTTCACATAACCCAGAAAGGATTTGGAGAATGTGCTTGTATGTTACAACAGGTCACTTTTGATAACAAATTTTATTCCTACTTTCTGTATGAGTCGATGTCGGTTTGGAAATATCCAGGTAATCATTAGAAGGGGATATCAGTAAAGAACAAACTCTTGAGACCCCCATCAGCACCAAAAACTACATCAGTTTGTCAAAGGCAACATGATGCTGTGTGACAGGAGAAAAGTTTCCTAGCAACACTATCCATTAGCTCACACAAACACAAAAAAGACAGAAACAGGAAATGGGAAACACAAGATTATGTTTTTCTTCTTAGTATGAGAATTACAAATGATAATTAAATGGTACAATGGAGCTATTGATGTTACCCTGGTCACATTTTGATTGATTCTTATTTCTTTATTTTAAACAGTTTCTGTAATTGCTCTGAAAATGATCCTAATATCTTTTTTAATTCACTTGAATTTAATGTTAAATTTTTTGTTATAGTTTTTGATATCAACAGCCCTTTTAAAAGTTATTAGTTTTAATTGCGCTTTTCCTGTTCCGAAAAGTTTAGAGTGACAAGCTGGAGAAAGACTGTTCACCATCAGTGAAAGTATCTCAAAGACCAAGTCTATGTGCCGGATGTCAACCACCAGGGACACCTGGGTAAATATAGTGACTTTTTTTTTTTTCTTAGTCCCTTAACAAGTAAATATGGAATGTAGGTGTGTGCTTGTGTTTTAAAATCATTAATAATTAAGTGAATAATTATAAAGTGTGTCTGCACACATGTACCTCTGTGAAGAAATATGGGTCAGGATATGAGTCCACTGAAGCCTCGACTGGGTGCACTCAAACTTAACTGAATGTAAACGGTGCAAGTCAATGCATCATCCTCAATCTGCTGAGCTCACCAACTGCTTCACACATGCACCTCTTAAACACCACCCACATGCCTGCATCCTCTTGCTTTCAGTCCCCTGTTTTACAACCCCCTGCCCCCACAATAATAATATATATATATATATATATATAATATATATATATATATAATATATATTTTTTTTTTTTTTTTTTTTTTTTTTTTTTTTTCTTTTTTTTTTCTTTTCTTTTCCATATAGCCATTCAGGAATTCGGGAATAGCTGGTTTACTGGCTTGTCTGACAAACATCACAGGTCAAGAAGGAAAAGCGGCTGGAGTGGCTCGACCAGCTGCACGAGTTTTTTGCTACAAGACACTAGATACAAGCTAAAAAGTCAAACATTATCGCTGGGTATTTACAAATGGACTGTGAGACAAAAACAAAGTATGTACATAACATTTTCAAAGACACCTGCCTCGCAAACAGATTTGTATACTGTACAAGTTCTGCATATATGAAAGGATCGTTATGAAAGTGAAAGTGATCACATCAAGCAGCGTTTCCCCTGTTTTTTTTTTCTTTTTTCAAACTGTAAGGATTCAATAGTATCAGGAAATTGGTCTGACAAGAGGATTAAAGAAAAAATAAAATAGAATAAAGCAAGCCAACCTAAACAGATGAGTAAACATGTACTGCAGCTTTGGTGGATATATAATAAAAATGACTTATGCATTTCAAATCAAATGTGGGGAAAAAAAAAAAAACAAAAAAAACAGTGAGGAGGCCAGCATGTGCACAAGACCACATTTTCAGGATGTCATTTTTGTGGGGAGCAAGAGTCTGAGAGCCACACAGAAAGCTGCCAGGGCAATAAACAACAGCAAGTGCAGTATATAATGACTGGAGCATCACGGGGAGAAGGGTGAGATACGGGGAATGGAGTGAAGGGAGAGAAATGGGGAGCACAGAGATATTCAGGCGACACTAGACGAAGAAATATTTGTGATATCTCCAGCTCAGGCTGCACTTCACACTGAGGAATGCAATGAGGCCAGGAACAACTCCTGATTTGTGAAAAGCCTTTGCATTATTCAGGCAGATATTAAAGGGCTCACACAGCCATCGGTCATGATGGGAGGAGATTGTGAAAGAGTGTCTGTGTGTGTGTGTGTGTTTCAATCAATGTGTGGAGGGAGGAAAGCCAACATTCCATGAATACAACGGTATCCAAACTGAATTTGATTTAATGTAATTCACAAACAAGTTTGTTTTTTTGTTTTGTTTTTTTTTTGTTATTTTATATATGCCAAAATTAGATGCCATCATTACTGCCATCAGTGTGTAGTCCATTATAGCAACAAATCCAACTCCACTGCAGAGCACAATAATCACCCATTTGCTCCAGCTGTAAGGGTCTCCAGCTGCCGAACTGGACCTTTATTGTATTCTGTTTATTTTAATTTAGATACTTTGTGGAAACTGACTTTCATTCAGCTGGCATGCTGGAGTTTTCCAGGACCAGCAGAGATATCTGTTTCTCTGTGACTTCACAGCAACTCTGGTCAACAATACATACAGGGAAACTCGAAAATTCCAGGTACAAAAATATGGTCCCGTGATAGTGTGTGGGACTTGGTTAATGTGTACCCTACTTTTTGTCCACTGGCAGCTGTGATAGGCTCCATCAGACTACCATGGCACTGCATAGGATTTAAGCAAGTATATGAGACGGATGAGATGGACAATACAATGCACCTAAAACATTTAAAAATTAAAATTTAAAATATTTATATATAGATATAGATATATATATATATATATATATATCTATATATATATATATATATATATATATATATATATAGATATATATCTATATATATATATATCTATATATATATATATCTATATATATATATATATATATCTATATATCTATATATATCTATATATCTATATCTGTATCCACTGTACATTTTTGGGGGTATTTCTATTTCTGCCTTCAAAATAGCAAGTGTCAGTGCAAAAGTGTGTAGTTGGAAGACATTTCAGGTCCAACATCAGGCCTTTTATTGTAATCGAGAGCATAAGCTGCAGCAGTCAGGTGGTTGATCAATTGATTGTCTGCAAGTGTCAACAGCTCTAAGAGGTCTGGAGCTTTCAGGCAGGTGAGAAGTACATTACATAAAATCTTCGTTTTGGTTGGCTTTTTGTTTTTCTACTGCAGGAACAAACTGGAAAATAATTCCTCTTTTTTCACTCAAATAACCAAAATGAAATACTAGAAGAAAGGTGGAAGTGAAAAAAAAATGTTAAAAAGAAAAAACAGGGAGGGGGGAAGGGGAAACAGATGAGAAACCATGGCTTGTTTTGTTTGTCTGATGGAATTCTAGGAAAACATGGAAGCACCCCAGTGTTATGTGTCTTTTGGTCCCTGCAGCCTTCTCACAGTCATAATTGAGCACTGTGGGGTCCCAAGGTGCTGGAGATTACTACTGGAGAGCGTTTTTCTCCCAGACTCAAAAAATTAGTACAAGGTTATTTTTTGACAGGTTACTTTTTTAAACACATCAGATCAATCCCATTTTTCTTACTTCGTTCTGAAACCCAAAAAAAGAAGGAGTGATACATCATGTAAACACAATGTTAAAGAGGAAAAACATCAACAGTGACCTGGGAGAAGCAATTGTTGTTGCCCATCAATCTGGGAAGGGTTCTAAAACCAAATTTCTAAACGATTTAGAATCAATCTGCAATGGAAGATATTATTCACAGCCAAAAAAAAAAAAAAAAAAAGGCTATAGACTGAGTACGCAATATCTCAACACCATCTCAACACCATCTCAACACTTCAAACACAACACCTTATAGGGGAGAGTGAGGGTAATGTACTCCCCCCTGCCCTCTAAGCAAGCTAAATTGCCCTCTAAGCAAGCTAAATTGATGTGTCTATAAAATTAACACATTTTTCTTTAATTTAGGATGTTTCCTAAGGATGGAAACGATCAGAATGTTTGCCGGACTAAAAACTGTGAAACTGGGATCATTTTTATAAAAAGAGGTCAAGTGTCTCATTTTACCCCAGCTATGGGGTAAAGTGAGACAAAGCCCAGATTTCAAGGGGGTAAAGCAGGCCAGCGTGGGGTAAAGCGAGCCACCCTAGGGTAAATTGATCTCCTTATTTTTTCCACCACCCTGAAGGTGACTGAACAAACACAAATAATGCAAATTATCATTCAAAAAATGTTTTATTAGACTTAGAGAAAATAACCACTTCCACAGTAGGGGAAACTCAGATTATATCCACTCACGTCCTCGGGATTAGCTCCGATTTTTAGCCCTTCCTTTGCATTTTCTCATCAGTCCGTTACGTGTCTTTTCAAAAGCACTGGATCGGCTCACCCTTTTCTGCCTTCTTTTGCACTTCCTCTGCAGCCTGCTATGTCTTTCTTCTAAAGCCCTTTCGAGTGCCTGCATCTCAGGAGTGTCGGTGAGGATAGCGGTCTTCACGCGCCTCCGTCTGGTTTTTCTGGGGGTGAACTTTGGAAGCGTGATGATTTTTGTGGAGGGAAATAACCAGGCTGATTAGTTAAAGGTCCTGGATCCGTGTCAGCTGGAGCGGGAGCGGGCGAATTCGTACGGGAGGCTGCGTTATCTGCAGCTGGAGGAGGGTCATCTTCAGGCGGATCATCTTCAGGGTGCAGGCCTTCAATAACTTCTCCCGGAGGTGGAGCATCTCCGGTGGCAGGCTGTAATTCAGGGTGTTGACCAGTCTGATGGAATGGATGGTGCAAACGCTTCATCCGGGAAAATGTCACGATTGTATGGGAAAATCCCAGTGGACCTAAACCCAGAAGTCACGTTTTGTGGTGTCACGGTTGTCATGAAGGCTTGACTCACAAGTCCTGCAACCTGGTAGATGTTGACTGTTTTGCCAGGATTCGATCACATCCACCCATCAAGAGCTCGGCTGTATTGGGCTTTGAATGGACCATACACGGCCACATCCAGAGGCTGCATGTGATGGGATGTGTGAGGTGGAAGAGTGAGCATAACGATACCATTGCTCCTGGTGAGTTCTACTGCCCTGAGTGATATGTGAGCTTTAAGATTATCCATGAAGAGAAGGATGGGGTGGTCAGGTGAACAGTAAGTGTGGTTTATCAGCTGTGTTTGTGGCTGTGTACTGTGCCCGAAAGTGAGAGAGAAGCGCGGCTCGCGAGGCAGACAGCAGCCATCAGCAGCCAAGTGATGGCTTCAAACCTAGCGGTTTGAGTGCCAGTGAGTCGCTAAATCACCAGAAAAAGTCGCTAGATTTGTCGCTAGTCGCTTTTTACAAATTAAGTCGCTAGGGGGGTCTGGAAAGTCGCTAGATATAGCGACAAAGTCGCTAAGTTGGCAACACTGATTGGAACACTCACAAGATGTCACCAAAATCACTTTGTCCCTCTAAAATCTTTCGGAAAATGATGTAAATGTATTGTAAGATAAATATCGATATATATCGTATCGTGAGCAGTATATCGTGTATCGTATTGAGATTAGTGTATTGCTACAGCCCTAGTAATGATGTGCTTTGCTTTTTTCTTTTTTTGTTACCACAGCACCTGGGCACCCTGCAGTCACGAAATGAACTCTTTGTATGAAAATATTATGTTGTTGAATGGGAGGCCATCTGTTGAAGGGTTAAAAACTGGATAAAACTGGATCATAGAATACAGAAATTATCTTAAATACAACTACAAATACACAACATAACATCTCAAAAGGACAAGGATTGAATCAAGGTGCTGCCATGCTCAGTGTTGGGCAAGTTCACTTTCTACACGAACTAGTTAAGTTCATAGTTCACAGAAATAAAAACGAACTAGTTCTGTTCATAGTTCACAGAAATTAAAACGAACTACCAGTACTTTAGTTCACCATTTCAAAAAATGAACTAAATAGTTCAATGAACTAAATAGTTCATTTTTAGTTCTTTTTTCTTGTTCTTTTTTAATGTTGCTGTGAGCTATTATTTGTCAAAATGATGCCACTGCCCATATACTACACCACCACAAACGGCAATTATTTTATTCACTTTATCTGTCGAAAACTATGTGTCCAATTCGGAATCTTTATCCAACCAGGGTTCACATTAGCATTGAAGAGACAGTCCATGTAAAAATTGTTATTTCTCTTTCAGCTTCTCTCTACAGTATATTAAACATATGACATTGGAGAGCTCTGCATCCAATGCCTGCAAAACCTTGTAATGCAAAAGGCTGTTCTCCAACCTATTGAATCAACTAAATTACGAGGTTTACTTTCACACACTATGTCTGCAGTTTGTTATTTTTTGTTCAATAAACAGTGCTACAGAGTAATATGTCATGTGTCCAATCTGAAGTTGTATTTATCCAAATGTAAAACCTGGTAGTGACCCAATAATGTTGAATTTGTTCTTATAACCTTAAAACTGTGTTTTTCTTTGCTAAATGAGGTCTTGAATACATCAGAATAAAGCAGCGAACATAGCTCCTAGGTTTAACATTTACTAAGAGACTGTCCTCATCTTTTGTCACAAAAGGAGAAAACCACCAAATTCCGTTTATGTCCTGTTATCACCTGCCATTATCTCGGCCCATGTCCATATCCAGCAGTGCCAGTGACACTGTTAGTTAGTCTGTTAGTTTGCCTCACAGAGGAATATACATATATATATATATATATATATATATATATAGATAGAGAGAGAGAGAGAGAGAGAGAGAGAGAGAGAGAGAGAGAGAGAGAGGAAGTAGGTCAGGTAATCAATACAGGAGCATCCTTAGACCAGTGAGGGAATGATAGATGTACCTGCCAAAATGCTGAAAATCCCAGCATAGAGTTTTTATTAGTGTAAAACAAGCCATCTGGCTGCCTTCATGAGTCTTAACATGTAACGTCACGCTGCTCTCTGGTAGATGCCTTCAAAGTGGATTGAGACGCTTTACTATTCCTCGCAGAACTTCTGACATCACACAGAATGTTAGATTAATAATGACCTTCCCTGTAAAGACATCCTTTATCGAGGTTGCTAAAGTAAGAGTGAAGAAGAACAAGGCTGATATTTTGAGTTTGTGACTTTAATAACATGTTGTTGTTTTTTTTTCCTGTAACCACTCATCCTAATATAAATGACTGGAACTTTAACCAAGCATATGAAATTAGATTTTACAAAGAAAGGAATGGCCTCTTTTCTGATAGGAGATCCCTGCTAATGACACAAACTAATTCCCTAATCACATGGGACTGGTATTACCTGGGGACCGACGTCTGGGTTTCATGCACCACATTTTCAATGAATAAGCAAAGTGTGTGTTTTGCTATAACTTACAGACATTAATCCCAGACAATAATCACACATTATATCAACCGTAGGTGCCATTATTATGTCGGTAATGAGGCAAAAAAGGTGGAAAGAGGAAAATATTTAAATAAGTGGTGTATTTTAAATGTGTGGTATTTTTGATAGTAGATTGAAAAATGAAATGAGGCTTTGTTGATGTAAGTGAACCAAGAAAACAGGTTATTTGTGACTAATCTTATTAACCTTGTTTTCTGCAGAGCTGTCCTGATAGGTCACTTTAAAATTGCAAGGCGGCCACTAGTGCTGTATATAAGGGAGCTCTGAGAGAGGAGGGGTGGTACTCCTTTTTTTTTTTTGTGGGGGGGGGGTTCTTTGTTTGCCATGCAGAAGATTTGTTTGTAGTTAACAATAAAAGTCTATTCAACTGTTATTTTTTTGAAGAACTCCCTGCCTCCATGATATTTTCTCCTGCATTTCACTATGCAACACCTGTGACCTCTGTGTTTGCTGAAATAGAGTAGGTAATTTGAAGTAGAATGTTTTACTTTACAAATCACAGAAGCGGTGCATTCACATGAGATCAACGTCACAGACGTTCTCTGTAATTTTTACATCTTACTGCTAAGGATGGGAATCGAGAACCTGTTCCTGTAGGGAATCGGTTCCGTGTGTTTCAATTCCATGGAATTGTTTGGCAGTTTATCTAGCGATTCTCTTATCGATTCCAACCAGCACGAATCTCACGTAATATACGCAAGTTACGCAAGTTACGTCAATTCCAGAAAGCACTTACGTAATTAAGTTACGTTGGTTTAGCATGCGCACTGCAGTTGTAAAAGTTTGCTTCACTTCACAAAGAAAGATTGCAACAAGGCAACTTGCAGTCATTGTAAAGTGGAGATAACAGCGTCGGGAGGGAACACGACTAACATGCAGAAACATTTGTGCACACAACATACAATAACGAGTGTCGTGTTTTTGACGTGCTTCAGCAGGGGCGGTTTTTGCTATGGACAATGTGGGCGACCGCCCAGGGCGCAATCTATTTGGGGGCGCCCTCAAAAAATAAAAAATAAATAAAAATCACTAGTTTTCTAAACCAATACTGCTCATTTCCACGTCAAGTTAGTAGAGTAGGGGCGCCCCTACTATCATGTCAACTTGCTGCTGAGAGTAATGTATACACGTCGTGTGTGTCAGAAGAAAAGGCAGGGGGAGACGGGAGGGGGATCAATTCTACAACTGCAGAGGTTGTGAGCAGGTTGAGTCTCACTCTTAGAGGAAAAGCAAGGAGGGGGGCGGGGCATAGACTGACCTCATGAACCCAGGCCACACAACACAAACTGCTACTTCCAATTAATTGTATTCATTCATGAAATTAAATATCTATGTAAAAAAAAACAGGAATCTGTGGTTGCATCAACGTGTATTTGTATACATCACGTCAATCTTGACTCTGGGTGATTGACGGACGGAAAAGGTGATGATGTCGAGTCGAGTCAAGGGTGCGGCATCATGGACAAACGACCAAAAAAACCATCAGGTGCCCAGTTCAGGAAGAGAAGGAAAGAAAAAGAGGAGAAACGTATAGTTTTTTGAATAATTTGTAGTGTGTTATGCTAAGTTAATAGGATGTTAACAAATGATAATATTTCGTGCATTATTATGGTTTATTTTAATTGAGTAACTGATGCATGTTAAGTGTGATCTAACTTACATATTGTATCTTAATTCTAAATTCAGGGGCACTTCTGAAATTTTTTGGAGCAGCTCCCACTGGCCCAATTGAGGAGCCATCTACCTCTGCAGCCACATCTTTGCAGGACCTGTTAGGTGTGTGTGTATGTGTATGTGTGTGTGCGTGCGTGCATTGAAGGGGGGTGTATGTGTGTATTCTTGCATAACTTTGTACTTTTCTAAACACTATAAATGCTGTCAATAAAAAATATATACTAATGACAATACCATGTGCTCTTTATTAGAAATGCTTCAACCAAAATCTCCACCAAATCCTGTGCCTGAGGATGAGCCTCTGTCTACTGACCCTGCTAACTGGCCTTCAGTTCTGACTGACAGAATTCGGACACAGCTGGTTTGCAGAGGTTTGCAGAGGAGTGAGGTACCAGCTGACATTGGTGTTTATATACTTTATTTCATTCATCTTTTAGTATTTATTGTTCTTTGTGTTGTTGTTCAATAATATAGTTATTTAAAAAACATAAAAAATGTAATACAATCTTGTGTTTGTACATTGATGTTGGGGGTGGTTTGGATGGTTGGTCGGGGGTGCTCGATGGGTGGTTCGCCCAGGGCGCAAAAGTAGCCAGCACCACCTCTGTGCTTCGTACTGATGGATCTCAAGCCAGCGGCATGAGCCAAGCTTAGATCACCTCTGCGGTTACTACGGAAGGCAACTCTGGTAAGTAGCTATGCCACTTCCGATGTACTTCTCTGTAAAACACGCTATAACATTAATGCTATTCTATTAAACAAATGCCTTCTGCATTACATTTAGAAGATGACCATGATGGGAGAGAGAGTCTGGCTGGCTCAGAGGCTGGCAGCACTCGCTCCTGCTCACTACCTACCTCCAGAAAGATCATGTATCCTTCCTGAAAAACCAGACATGCTTATATTTCTGCGAAATAATTATTTCTTCATAGTATTTGCAGATCTGCACTATGCACTGTTCTGTTGTATTTGATAGTATTTATCTTTCTTTATTATTGTTTTTGAGTGCTTAGTGAGCTTATATATCCTATTAAAAAGGAGATTTTTTCATTTCTATTAGGAAAAATCTGTTAGTAAAATGTTACACATTCTTGTGTGTTTGCACAGTTATATATTACAACAATTAACGTGTTATCCAGGCTTTGGGCCTCTTTTGACCTCGCTGTTGAGTTTGTAAGGTCGTGATTTCTAAGTAAAAAAAATGATGCTAATAAAACTGTTTGTTTCTCTTTTTTCCCTAAATTAGAATCAATAATAGAATCAATAAAGAATCGAATCGTTAAACAGTATCGATAATGTAATCGGAATCGGAAAAATCTTATCAATTCCCATCCCTCTTTACTGCAGGTCCCCTGGTAACAGTAGTCCCGTGCGAACAGGGCATGATACTGGATCTGACAGCATCTGACATTTTTTTTTTACATTTTTTTTGTGTAAGCACCAGCTATAGTATCTGATAGACTGAGTTGTCTTTATGTCAAAGTAAATTTATATCTTCGTACGAGTGCTTCCATGGTTGGTACTTCTCTGGGATTTCTCTGGGTTCTCTGAATTTAGGAGTGAATACGACCGTTTGGCTGTTCAGCTACATGTAGCTCTGTGATGTACTGGCAACCTGTCCAGGGTCTACCTCTGCCTTTAGCCTGAAGAGAGCTGGGACAGGCTCCAGCAGCTTTTCCATGACCCTAAATAGGAGTAAGCAGCTCTAGGTGATGCATGGATGGATGGACAAGAGTTCAGTTCTTCACTGGTACAGCAAATGAAAAATGATGTGAAAAAACAATTATGTTGGAACTGAATAATTCTGTTCTTATCTGGATCTGTGATGACACAGCACCCTAAAAACCTGAACTGACATATTAATGTGCCTCATGCAAGTCTTATCTCAACATTTTTGAGTTGGAAGTCACTTCAGAGACAAAACTCTACGCCTTCAAAACACACACATAGAAAAAGGTCTCTTGTAGACAGATGATGGCAAAATTTTCCATCATCTAATTTTGGACTCAGTTTGCAGGACAGATAATACAGATCTTTGTGTCTTTTGAACTTATGAGAAATTATATATATATAAAAAAAGTAGGGCTGTCAATCTTTTAAACTTTTTAACCCTCTGATGCATGAATTATGAAAGCCTTGGTCAATATTTTTTTCTGAAGTATGTTTTTATTCTTTTTAGGACATGAAAAACAATGTCCAACTTTTTTTTTTCAAAAATATGATTTTTTCATAAAGTTACAGACATGTCCACTAGAGTGGACTTCATGCGCCTGAGCACTCAATGTAAAACATTATGAACTTACTGTAAAATGAGTTAACTTGTGTTCTATTGTAAATATACAAATCCTTGTTTATTTTTATGCTTTGAAAAACATTTCAACAATTTTTGAGAAATTTCAAAACTGTATATGTGGATTGCTTAGGCCTGAAATAAGCAAACCAATGACACACATAGCCATGAATCTTACACCTGTGTGAACACCATCCCCAACAGGAGAAACATGATTGTGAGCCTCCACAGTTCTATAAGGATGCAGGACAGTATAACCAAGCCCTTATATTGGCATGTTGAAAGAAAACACAGACCAATATTTTAGTCTCTGCATCTCTGAACACTTCTATGTTCATCATACCCAGGCTGTATGAAAGTTCGCAAAGATTTCAGGGCAAAGCGACACACAGCATTGCATGCAGATGTATTTGGTCTTCCGTGTGCATGCATCATCGTGGCATCTGTTTGCATTTTTAATCACGGTGAGTTAGGGCCAGTGATATCCTGTACCAAACCTGACCTCACGGGCCACTCTGATGACTGCTCTCCACTTCACGGGTTGTGGGGTCCCACTGGGTCTTCCTCTTGTGGAGGGTGCCACTATTTATTAGTGTACGAGCCACAGAAGCTTTGTCAAAGTAATTGTCTTGGACTTTCCAGATATTTTTTGGGGCTTGAGTATGGTCAGGTGCCATGTGCCCATCTTCCACAGCTCCCTGATCATACTGAGCATTCTCTGCATCCTGCCCCACATTATCCTCACTTTCTGCATCCTGGCTGTCTGTATCTACATCATCCTCAGATCCTATGTCTCTGTTCTTCTCTGGCAGCCAATCATCATCACTGTTGTCACTACGCTCATCATCACTGGAGCTGGATGGAATTTCCAGGACTATTCTGTTGGCTGCCTTATTCTTTGCTGCATTTGAAGTCTACAAAATATGATAAAATAATTATCATAGTAACTCAAACTACAGCTAATCTGCACAAAATATATTTCTTAAGATAATAGTTTATAAATATAACAATTATACACTGACTTATAACCAAAACAGTCACAAGAAACAGTGAAGCAATTATATGACTTGTATAAAAAAATGTACTGGGTGACGCATGATGTCCACTTTATTGGACACATGGTTAATTGTAATTTTCTACATATTGGACATAAAAATTTCATATTCCAAACGGATAATATCCTTCCCTAGATGTTACTGTATATCATCATATTTTTTTTAACCGTTTTAACTCTCCTGGCATAGACGGATTGACAGGATATGCCAGCAGGGGTCGGCGGGGGTGGCTGTCTTTCGGCCATCTTGGATTCAGAGGAAATTACTTGCAGTTACACTGACTGACCACTGAATTGACCTGAATGGACTATGGCAGCAGAGAGCACTCTAGAGGCTAATAGGCAGTTCCACCACAGAAATCAATGCATTAAAGAGAAAGTTACTTTTTAGTAGCTGTCCACTGTAGTGACCGCTATGCACCAGAGGGTTTTAATCACGATTAATTGAAAGATTTTCATAGTTAACTCGCGATTAATCACATTTTTTTTAATGTTCTGTTTTATCCATCCATCCATTATCTATTTTATTTATTTATTTTTAATTATCTTTTAATCTTTTAGTTTTTAGCTCTAGTGTTTCCTCATGGGGGGCCATCCACAC
Organism: Hirundichthys speculiger; assembly: GCA_018398805.1. Taxonomy (NCBI): domain Eukaryota; kingdom Metazoa; phylum Chordata; class Actinopteri; order Beloniformes; family Exocoetidae; genus Hirundichthys; species Hirundichthys speculiger. Next base: position 1,126,959 of record JAGFBZ010002641.1, read on the forward strand.
TGGGAGGTGTGTGTGGCCTGCCTGCGGGGGCATTGTCTTGGAGATCCCTGGGGCTGGGGGAGTCTGCATAATGTGTAGAGTCTACCCTAGTCTACCTGGGTTGAGGTGGTATCTGGGACGGCGCTCCCTGTGGCCGTGGACTGTGGTGCCTCTCAGTGTGGATGGCCTCCCATAGGTAGTATTTCCTTACCTAGATTGTCAGTGTCCTGCCATGTTACTGAACTATTTTTACTTTGTGCTGTGAGTGTGTTTGTGTGTGCTGTGTGTGTACATGTGTGAAAAGTGCTATATAAATGAAGTTTGATTTGATTTAATTTGATGTACCCATTTTGTCCTATACAGGGTCAGTGGGATCTGCTTTATTTTTTTTTTTTTCAAGCCTTTAGTTTGAAAACCGGAAGTCCACAAATGCTGCCGTAATTTTTGGGGGCTTAATTCATCAGCTTCTTAGTGTATTTTGTCAGGCTGCTCCTTGACTGCAGTCAGCTTGGGACCAAATGAGCTGACCAACCATCGGAGGGAAAAACCTGGGGGAATTCTTCAAGAATAAAGACAGAAGACGCTCAGAACGGGATCAACTGAAGCTTCCAAACTTCTTGAGGATAGTTTAGAGCCTTTTGAGTTTAGCCTATCTCACTGCTAGCAAGGAGGAGGGGCCGGATATCAGAGTTTCCCGGGGCCTGACGGTGTGCTCTCTCTACCCTGCATCAGCAGCCTTAGCAACAGCAAAGTGGCCATTTGCTTACATCCCAGCCTGTCCTTGGATCAATGCAGATGAATCGATTTGTAAACCACAGCTTAATTTTTCTTTTCCAAGTAGAATTAGAGATTGTTTAACCAATGAATGCTGCTGCATAACCCTGCTAACCTGCTTTAATAAATATGAAATTATCATAAGACAATGTGGTGGAAATTGAATCTGTCCCCACAATTGTAAAGATTTGGGTATGCCTCTGCACTAACAACACAGGTTCTTACAGGTTACTCTAGCCCAGTATTGTCACAGATCCTTGGGGCTTGCTGTCCAAGCCACTAAAACTTAACCTAGACAGTAACAAGAGCCCAGATCATAAGGGGAGAGCTGCAGTTAAACAAATGTGACCAATAGCTGGACTTTAAGCCCCCAGGCTATTCCTCTTAGGTCAGTTATTGGAGGGAGAAGGGTTCGGGATTTGGATGAATAGTATGCAGTGAGGCTAGGCGAATCCTCCCCGACACCAGCTTAAATAAGTTGAAGGAAAGTGAGGTGAACCCCCCCCCTAGACCGCAACTGACCCGAAAAGATGGAGAGCTGGTCCCGGTGACAGACTCTGCTAGTCAGAGGCTGAACCGCACCTGGGGGATCTGACAGGCTTTTTAATCTAAGAATGAGTTTTTACATAATGGCTTTGTTTTTCATAAGAATGAGCCTTTACAGAATAATGACATTTTGCCACTGGGCGGGACCAGTGGTTGACCCTGCACGCTCATTGGCTGATCCTTCTCCATTCTACGCTCTGACATCGACTAGTTTTGGCCTTGAGGTCACGTTAGCAGAGGTGCGCTCCTAGTTCGATTGTAGCTATGGCAGCTTGGACTGAGCTACTGGAAACCTTGATGTTTTCTTAGTCGATGTCAACTTTTAACCGTAAACTGAGGTGCATTCTGCCACCTGCTGCCCTGGAGTATATACATTGCACCTCTTGCCCACTATCGATATTCACTGTTCTGTTGCTTATGCCTGAATTAAAGAGCAGCCAATCACATAAATGGCTCCGCCCTCTCTGCTGTGATTGACACACAAATCATTCTTATGAAAAACAAGGCCATTATTATGTAAAAGCTCATTCTTATGAAAAACAAATCCATTATCATAATAATGGGAAATATTTCATAATAATAAAAATGCATTTCATAATAATGGTAAATATTTCACAATAATAAACGCCTGTATTACATAATTATAGACTCATGTATTCATTGAATTATGACTCAAATGGGGCTCCATACACAGAAAGCATCAATTTTAATATATATATATATATTAAAAACCTTTTCAAATCCTTGTGTGTTACTTACTCGATTCTCCTCTGTCCTGATTATCAACACCTATGGTGTGTCAGTCCTTGAGTGTTTTTCAGGGTCTCTTTATAGGCTGTTACTCAAAACCAAGTGTACCAAGTCTGACCTGCATACTTGGTAATTCATATTTGGCAGGTTGAACTTGGAGAATGGAGTTTGTTCTTCTGTTACTCAGTGATGTCACAACTCAGCTGGCCTGCCAATAAATGTCGGAAAATGTTGGAGACAATTTTCACACAGCCTCTCCTGATCTTCTTAAAATTTCATCTTAAAACTCAATACAAAACAACAGTAGCATCTTGAAGTTGTGACTTACAATTACGAGTTTTCTCCTCTACCATTACTTCCACTTGTTAATGGGAAATGTATTCTGGGATACTTGACTGCATGACTACACAAGTCTCTAATGATGCATTCTTGATAAAGTGCAATAAGCAAGGACACCAGGGATTTTGATTGTACTTGGCTAGATGGAGACTTTGAATTGCAACAGCACTTCAGCTGTGCCAAGATCACAGACAAGAGCGCATATTGAGAAGTGCTTGTACGCTGTCATCATTATGCAGACGACTGCGGATTATGATTTTTTTTTTTAACTTTATTTCACCAGGAAATCCCTTGAGATAAATTCTCTTTTTGGAGGGAGAACTGACCAAGAGACCTGTACAATGCAAAAAAAAAAAAAAAAAGAATAAGTTTCATAAGTAAAGTCAGTCTCATAAGCCTTAGAAGTACTTTGGCTTTGTCCCAACAATCAACTGCCGCTGACTAGTTCTGTAAGATGTGAGACAAGATTCCACCAATAACACAGAAAAAGTCCATAAGATCAAAATAAAGTAAATTAAGGTGTCGTTTTCCTTTGCATATGGACAGTTCAAGATAATGGCAGAATCAGCAGTGAGTTTTGAGCTCAAAGCTCAGTAAATCAGTCTGCAGTGATCCATTTAAATAAGCTTCCTGAATTTTGCACTCTTTAACATATGCAACAGGGCCCCAGGGAAAAATCAGTGTCCACACTCAGAAATCAGCTTACTATTGTAAATCCATGGTAAATACCCACAGTAGTTTTTTTTTTTTTTTTTTTTTTTTCTCTAATGCGATAACAGAGCTTGTGGCCGGCTCAAAGCAATAGTGGCTCAACCTGAAGGTTTTCTTCTCAAATCAGTGAGAATAACTATTGGTGAAAGACGGCCCGATAACCTCACAGAATAAAAAGCGACTTTCATACAGATGCAGTACTGGCTGGATCCAGGCAAATAAATGCTCCAAATGAATGTCTGTGGTTTGGATTACTGTTAGCATTTACGCATTTTTCTGTTTTAAATCATAATGGACTTTTTTCGTTTTACCACTTGGGTGAAAACAGAAGTGTAGCCCTGTGGTTATTATTTTCATTAATGGATACAAATATTAAAATGTTTATGTTGGGAATAAAAGGGAGTTCATGAAGTATAAATATGTTCAAAATATTGGATTATGGGATGTAAAAATAGTTATTTCATAGTTGTCAGAGAAAAAAAATGGTAGTTTTAAAATGCTTTGTCGCCACAAAACACAGGAGACCATGTGGGGTAGTGAAGCGTCTTTTTTATTCTCTTATCTTTTGTATGTAAATTTTAGCCAGTCCTGTCTGCACCTTGTTCAGGTAGGAGGGGCTTAGTGCCACCGATGTGCTCAGCAGATTACAGAAAAGCGGCCTCTGCTGTTACTAAAGTGTCATAAAAACACTCACAATTCCTAAAACTGACGAAGCGTCGTTCTGTGGTTGATGAGTGTGTACTCCGTGAAGCTGACAGAGGCAAATTCATGTGTTTTGATGTGCTTGATGCTGTTGTTTATCTGTAATGTGTAGAAAACGAGCTGAACTGCTAATTGCCGCTAACCTTTAGCTTAACCTTGTCATAGGCCTTCAAACTGTTTATTCAGCATTGATGTTAGCAATTGTTCATTTGTATAAGACATTATGGGGGCTATTCACCATGAATTAGCCCATAGTGTATTATTTAAAGAGGAATGATGTGATTCAGGACCGGACATTTGCCATGACCGAGAGTGAAACCTGGAGAGCCCTGGACCTTGGCAGAGAGACTGTAGCTACTGTACTTGAACGTGGTCTGCTGCCACGTGTTGCTGCACGTTCCACCTCCTTGGCTGAAACTGCACCTTGCCAGCCTGCCCTTTTTTTCCACTATCTTCATCTCTGACTGTGTGGTTTTGTGAGTACATTTGCACGTATTTTTTGTTTGCGCTGATTCAAGACAGTGAAACGTCTATTTGTTTTCAGCCTCCTGCACATGAGCATCGACTGGACCTGCAAAGTTTTTTTATTTTTTATTTCAGCCCAGTGTGAATTTGAGTGTGGGCTGTGGATATTTGAGTTTCCTGGTCATTTTTTGTCTAAGCTTCTAAGCTTCAGGTTATTTGGGATCATTTGTGAGTTACATTTACCAGAGTTTTATGAGAATTTTCAATTTTGTTATCTGTGCATATTTAAAGGTCAACAGTGAACAAGTGAACTATTTCCAAATCCACTAATATGTGTAATAAATAATTCTGGTTTGACTAAATATTGTGTTTTGATTTTTGGGTAAATAGAAAACGGGTTACAGTGAACTTTTATTTTAAAGGGGAAGTACCAACATTTGTCCTTACTTAGAATTTATTGGAGGCACCGCCAAGTTATTTTATATCATTGTCTAGGTTGCACCAGACAAACTCAGGCCCCATCCCACTGTACTACAACACCTTTATTAATTTGCAGCCAGAATTCATTAGCTACATAGGACTGGGGTTACAGAAGCATAGCAGCATAATATGATGGCCATCGTCCCCCATGCTCTTCCAATAATTAGCATTGGCATGAGTCATTGAAAAATCCATATAGGTTTCCTGCTTTCCATAAAGGTGTATGGATAATTATTTGCCTACCTCTTTCCTTGAACATCTATCATGATGGCACCTATACACCTTTTCGACTTGAAAATTGTGGACATGCGCCCCCTAGTGGCTCCGCCATAACTGGAGGGTGCGGTGCTCCATCAAGTAACCCAAACACAGCAGCGTGGAGGATCTGTTACGGATAACACAGACATGTCTTGGATTGATGATGTTAGGCAGTGGCCTCCAGTTACAGATGAAGGTAGTTTATCGCTGTTTTTAATGATTGGTTATGGAAATAGCATGATCTATTCCCATAATCAAACACTAAAAACTGTGGGACGCTGGCTATAACTAACGTCAACAAGCCATAAAGATTATGCTGCTGTAATGTTAACGCTAGCGGTAAATTAGGCTATGTGTTAATGTTATATTTAATTTATTTTATCATTCTCCTAAGTCATTCATTCATTCATTCATTCATTCATTCATTTATAGGCTTGTGCTAGTACCGAGGGCTACAGTAGCCTCATACTGCTGTTCTTTTGGCCAGAATCGTCCGGGACTCTCAGCGAGACTATGAGTAGTACGAGATTGAATGTTAACGAAAACTCACCCGGCTGTATTCATTTGGAACAAAGTCCTTTCTGTTTTTTTCACCCACGTCTTCCTAACTTCTTGTTCTGCAAACAAGGCAGTCTTCGTGCATACTTTCTTCTTCCATTGTCGAAGTTTCACACCATTGTTGGCACAGTTTATGACGGAACATTATTCCCACTCGACCGACTCGACATTATAAAAATATATATTTGTAGAAAGAGAAAAACACTGGTTAATCTGCGAGCCGGTGAAAGTGTCGCTCTGTAGCACCCTCCAGCAATGGCGGTCGGGGTACTTCCGGGGGGCTGGCCCGAAAAGGTCTATAGATTCCTAATGCTTCAGGTCCAAAGCTCTTAGGGTCACTGAGACACGTGAACCACTCCACACTGATGAGGTGAAAAGAATCACTGAAGCTCAGTCTCACAGAAAAATGTGTAACAACTACATGTTCACATTTCCAATTTGCTGTAGTGTCACAATCCATGAATATAAATAGTTAGATACAGATTACATTAACAGAGCAAAAAGAAATGGAAAAAGAAGAGTTTTGAAATTATATATTTTGGTCATTAAAGTCAACACCACCTCATAAGTTCCAACAATATGCAACCTTTGTTTTCAGCCAACTAGGACTGAAAACATAGCTTTGTTCCAGGTGATACACCTTCGTGAGTGCACTGCACAGTGTTCTTATGTATTACCGCCACAATTTGACTTTTCAGTTATTGCAAATTCCAAACAAAATGAACCTATTTTCCTTTGTCACGTTTCTCATATTTCCCCTTTTTGTAAGAGGTTTGATTTGTGCTGTCACTGGTGCCGAAGACAGCTCACTGTCTTCTTTTTGATCAATAATGTTTTAAAAAAAAAGTGCCAAACAATTTCTGCTACATTGACAAGATGGCAACCACTGAGGGCACCAAGTGTCAAGTCTTTCATAATCTACAGTCTGACCATTTTCAATGGACCATCTGGGTACTTGCAGTATAACACACAACCACATGGCCAGTGTGAATGTGCTTATGTCTTCAAAATAGTAAGCATAAGCACACAAGTGCACAATTTAAAATATAACTTATGTTCTTCAGTCAGATTTACTTGGTGCTGTAATATCACAGACCCGGGTCACAGTTGAATTACCCTTCTTTCCCATCTATCGTCGCCTAACTTCACATAATTTCCTGCAATAAATGTTATTTCTTAAGTGTGCTGCACAAGGCTTTAACACCAGTTATAAAAGAGGCACACCTAGTGGAGTTGAGTGGCAGACTCCACCCCCCAAAATGGGCACCTGTGAACAGAGCTGTCAAGACATGGTTGAAAAGAGAGCTGTTGTACTGTTGAACGTATCTCACAGACTTATTATTAAGTGCTCAGAAATCACTGTCCAGCTTTTATGTCCCTCTTTTTAAAAAATACATTTTAGAAAAAATATGAATTAAAAATATGTATGTGTGTGTTTGAAACAATATATTTCCTTGTCTGTGACTATGCCAACATCCGGAAAAACACAACCTCTGCTTCAGGCTGCCAAGATCTGATAGTTGTAACAGCAATGGATTTATCTGATTTTATTTTCTGAGCACCTTAAAATCTATTTGGAGTACCATTAAGTGAGGAACAAGCAGCAGAAAGCAGCAAATGAAATGATTATTTTCTGAAAATGTCTTGCTACCAGGGAGATATTTTGGCAGAGCCACACTTGACCAGGAGCAGAACATTCCCTAATACTTAGGAATTTCTAGTTTACAGAGCCAGCTCATACATTTAAGACCTTTTTCAAAAACACTGTCAAATGAATTAGTTTCATATGCTTGCTCAAAAAAGAAAGTTATGTGTTGCAGCTGACCTCACGCCCATTCAGACAGATCATTACCCAAACCCATTTTTATCCATCCATCCATTTTATTAGAAGCTAAATACTCATACGAGACCCATTGTTTCAGATATCACAGTTACTTATGTGGTTATGATGTTCACTGTCTCATAACCACTGTGACATCTGAAAAATCTTGCCAGTGTCCTGCCTGCTGTCTGACTGTTGGTTTTGGCAGCCTGCAGTTCAGGACTAGATACAATCTGCAGTGATGAGGACCAACATTTATATACATTTTTTACTGAGCTACACAGTCAGTGCTGGAGAATGGCCAGCGTGTTTTTAGAAAGGATAATTGGTAATTGCAGGATTCTGCACGACTGAAACATTAAATGTCATCTCATTTGACTCGCAGCAAGTAAGGACGAGAACAGTCAAGATGTTAATGATGATATAAATTAGGGTAATGCACTTAGAGAAATCACTGCAGTTAATATCAGTAGTTCACTATTAGTCAGCTGTGCAACAAAAAACCCAGCTGTTCCTCTCTGGGTTGGCTGGGTTGAAATTACCCTGATGATCTGTCAGAAAAATACCTGTTATGTTACAAGGTGGTCATTTACACAGGGCAGCTTCAAGTTCTGATTCAGTCTAACTGAGTTGTTGAAATTTCAGCAAGAAACACAGGAAGGTGATTTGCTCCCTTTTTAAAGTAATTTTGCTAGGGATGCCCCGATCACGTTTTTTGGGTCCCGATCCGATTCCGATCTTTTAATTTTGATGATCGGCCGATTTCCGATTTTTCCCAATCCAATTTCACTTTTTTTGAGTGGGCAAACAGAGTTTAATTTCCTGTGCATTTTATTTCCTGTGTACATTAATAAATAGGCCTGCATCCAAGCTGAGATTAATAGCTTTTATCATCTCATAAAATAAACAATAACTTATTTAAACACTCTTCTTTCTTTTTTTTTTATTTGGGAGAATTATTATAAAACACATTTAGTTACAGAACAGTGACTGTTCAACAGTCTCAGTACTAAAGATCATAGCACTTCCATTTAAATAGCAGCAGGTGAACTTGGCTAGCAGTTTAAGACAATGAAAACACTAGCAGAAGTCTTTGCAATCAATGAAATCACATCAGAATAAAAATAACATAAAATATTAACTTAACTTCTTTCAAGACCCGCTGCACATGTTCGCGCACCTTTGTGTCCTTTGTCATGCATGTAATGACGGGAACGAGGCTCGAGGTAATTAATGAGCCGGTTAAATGCCTTGTAAATGTGCTGGTCGTCCTCAGTAATACATTCCGCGATTAGCTCGGTGATTTTTCTGTATTTCTCCGAGTCTTTCGGGAGTTTGTCCTTTCTTTTAAAAATTTCATAGAGTGTTTGCTGCCGAAGCTGGTGCCGACGGCATCCTGCTCGGTAGGATGGGGATTTTTTAAGTGTTTGATTAAATTGGTGGTGTTGTAAACTTTCTTCTTACTTACCCCTCATGATATCTCAGCCTTCCACACTTTGCAAGTCACAGTCGAAGCGTCGGTCTTTGTAATTTTATAGCGCTGCCACACTGCTGACATTTTTGCTGAAAGTTTAGCCTGACGCCGCCAGTTTAAAAACTTTTAAGGTGGATCAAGACAGCGCTGCTGGGAAACCTCATTTCAGTGCAAATTATCAAATGTATATAGTTTAAAAAATATTTTTGTTTGTGTAATATGATTACTTTAATAATTTGTGTAAATCAGGATCACTTTTTGAGGAAAAAAATAATGAAAAAAAGATCGGCGTGTTATAATAATGTTGATCGGCCGATCTGATCCACCTTAAATTTTTAAGATCAAAGGCCAATCCGATCAGGGGATCGGGATCGGGACACCACTAAATTTAGCTTTTTTTTTTCTTGTAATTCGGCATCAGTTTGTATAAAATATTGTATTTCTTTGAGGATTGGAAACATTTTTTGAAGTTGAGACTATGGGTGGTATAACCATATCATATATATCATGTCCACCACACATAATGGTGTTTTTTTTTAATTATTATTAAAAAAAATTGATCTTTACAAAAAAAATCTGAATTGAGCATTTAGACCAACAATGTGAACGTAGCTCTACTTGTTTGCTTTCTTACATGCACATTACCTTTTACAGGTATAAATAAGGAATAAAACAGGGTTTGTAGTTTGATTTCCCATTTATCTCATTATTCCCTGATCTTCTCCTCATCCCAATTCTACTTTTTAAAGCCAAATAATCTGCACCTCCTTCTTTTATCTCATCACCACCTCTTCCATCTATAACATAGATGTCCAGTTTCAACTTAAATTTCCTGCAATCATCTGCAATCGAGAGGTGTCCTCTCTTGTTTTCAAGTCATTTATCACTCATTACCTCCACCAAGGAGGTTATGTTTTTGCCGCCATTTATCTGTCTGTCTGTCTGTCTGTGTACAAGATAACTCAAAAAGTTATGGATGGATTTTCTGGAGTTGTCAGAAATGTGAAAAGGAAGAACTGATTTCATTTTGGGTGTGATCTGGAAGAAATTCTGGATTCTTGATTACTTTCAAATTTTCAATAACATTGCTGTCAATAGGGCCGAAAATTTTGTTTCTCAATATCTCCGTTAATTATTGCCCAAAATGAAATTTGACTCAGGGATTGACAATGGAAACCTCTATCAAATTTCAAAGGCTGATCCGGATTTGATCTAGAACACGGATTTTATCGCAATCTGTAAATCGCTATATGGGAGAACTGTTGCGCTTGGCAGAGGTCTGTGCTCTCCGAGTGCTTTTCTGGTTATCTAATGTACCCGAGGGAAGGCGTTCAAGACTCAAATGCCTTGTTTCCATATGTCCTCATTAAATCTGTATGAAATATGCAATATGCCCCCTAGTGGGCAAAGCAAGACAGGATAGTTCTTTACTGATGACACGATGCTCAAACACCAGTTTGTTTTTGAGAAGTAGAGTTTATAAGAAATGTTTAACCTCCACTTGTAGGCTATACAGATTTTCCAACTAGTCAAAAGTTGCGTCTCCCTGGTTCCCTCTCCTTCCCTCTCTCTATCCCACCTGTCTCCCCCTTCCGCTCCCTTCCGGCGGTTGGTTGGGGCGGGGGGGCTTGGCTGCCCCTGGGCTGCATGGGGTGACGGCTACTGGGTCTGCATTTTCTGCGGTTCTGCTGCTGTGGGCTGCTGTGTGTTCCTGATAAAGTGACCGGTGACTATACGACAGTCAGTCTGTTCATTCCTATAAACTCCTCCTCTGGTGTTTTTCAGAGCTGAATTTGCCTCATGTGCACTGGAAAATTTCAAATACCTGTTGAATTTCAGAAAGAACTTATGCTGTGCCAACACTGCTAGCTGACACAGTGTGAATAACAAGCAAGCCTTTGAAAAGCAAACCTTCTTCAGTTGTTTGACTCTGTACTGCTGTTGGGCCACACGCCATGAGTTACATAGACCGCATGGTTTGTGAGACAAAGGAAACAATAAAACTCAAATCCCCAGCATGCCTGGCGATTTTTACAACAAGGTGTGAGAGTGATGTCACAGCCTCTTACTGGCCGAGGACCTTCATCTTACAGCAGAGGTCCCCAAAAAAGGAGGATGGATGCAGCAAATACTGCGAACATCCTTTTGCTCTGTTTTCCTGCTCCTCGGTTCTCCTGCTTGGACCTTCTCCACACAGCTCAAGATAAGCTCTTTTGGCCTACTCTCGTCTGCCACAGCTCTTAGCCAGCAGCCATGAGGCCTTTCCATGCTCCAGCGAGCCACCGGTAAAAGACCAGTTAACGCATCCCATCCGGCGAGTACCAGAAGTGACCTGCGCGCGTATCGGCGCACAGAGGCACGGTAGCGCCGCAGGATGACGCTATGGCTCCAGACATTGCTTTCATAGGAGGACCCAGCTGCGTCGAGACACGGCAACCTGTACACCCCACTGAAGCTGAGAGAACCAGGACAAAAGGAGCCGCTCTTGTGATAATAACTGCGGAGCGTAATCAATCAGCGGTTACCAATACCAATCATCCTCCCCAGACTCCAGGGTACCTCCGATTGCGCCCTCGGAACAACAGAAGTAAGAGGGTTGTGTCTGGGTAGAGATACTTAGCTTAGATAATTTTTTTGTGTTCGTTGTTACACTTTTATTACTGTTAAGTCACTGGTGATCCGCCAGTGCGACTTTATCCACGTGACCAGCGTGTTTCCTCACCATTGGCTGATCGCACCCTGATTTCCAAAGCTAACGATCAGGACGAGAGTGTGGAAGTCTGCTTCACACTCTCCTTCCTGTGTGGAAATCCTCGGAGCGATCACAGCATCTGTGGTTAGGATTCAACTTTGCTTAGTAAGGAAGAAAAGGAGAGAAAAGGCTAACAATCTTCGTGATGAGTTCACCGCGTGATCTCATCCGCCATCTTGTAACATCCTATTGCTTGAGTCAGCGGCCATCTTGGTAAGGGACGAGAGCACCACGTGATCTTCTCTGCCATCTTGAAACCCTTTGCACACTGCTAAGTCATCTTAGTTTACCACATATACACACACACACACATCCATAGTTTCTCAGCATACATATACAGTGGTACCTCTACTTACGAACGTCTCTACATATGAAATTTTCAGGTTACGAAACGCCTCAATGGAAAAATATTGCCTCTTCTTACGAAAGAAATTTCAGGATATGAAAGGCTACTCGCAGCTCCCAGAGTTTACCGAACGTAAACATACTTGTCAGCTCTGTATCTCGGTTTGAAAGCGGTGCGTCCGCGCTGCTCTGCCATCGCTTAGCATCTTCCTGGCATCCCATTGGCTAGGAGCGTAACCCAGCAACCCAGGTAAACTAACAATTTTTACCCCCACCAAGGAGGTTATGTTTTTACCGCTGTTTATCTGTCTGTCTGTGTTCAAGATAACTCAAAAAGTTATGGATGGATTTGATGACATTTTCAGGAGTTGTCGGAAATGTGAAAAAGAAGAACTGATTTCATTTTGAGTGTGATCTGGAAGAAATCCTGGATTCTGGATCACTTTCAAATTTCCGATAATTGTTGTGCTTGGTGGAGGTCTGCGCTCTCCGAGTGCTTTTCTAGTTATCTATGTTTTTAACCTCAGTACATGTTGTCATATTGTCATGGTCTGGACCAACCATTTTGGGTTTTTCTTTGTTATGTGTTAAGCTGGCGTCACTCTCCCTGTCGCTTGTGTTACCTGTTTCCTGTTTTACTTTGAAGGTCTGTCTTGTCTCCGTTGTTTTCAGCTTTTCTTCCTTCCCTGATTGTTTGGACCTGCCCCTTGTTTGTCTCTCTGTCTTTTTAACTCTTGTCATCTCCCCTGTCTGTGCCGGTCTGTCTTTTCATACCCTGTAAGTGTCTTCTCATGCCCTGTGAGTGTTTTTCTGTTTTTGATCCCTGGATTCTTGTTTTAAGTACTTTTCTGGATTTTTGGTTTGTTTTGGACTTTTTTTTTTGGGGGGGGGGGAAGAAATTATTTAGTTTTGAACTCCTGCACCTGGGTCCTCCACTTTCTACCTTAAAACCTGACACATATGCCTCTGAGAGATCTGACCTAACTCAAGAATCACATGATCATTTGCTGATAATCAGCAGCCACTGCTGAAAAGAAGAGGTAGAGATCTGTTACTTTTGTCCAAAAAGCTGCTACTTGTAAGAATTCCTTTAAGTATTTAAAAACCACCCAAGTGAATGTAAGTAAATAAAGGGAAAAACAAAAACTTTTGATGCCATGTTCAACACAACACACATGAACTTTCTCATAACATGCTGGTCTGGACTGGTGTGGTTACATAGCGTTCCTAAAGGACACATCACTACATGATCTTTTCTACGATGTAGATCTAATTTGACATTTAATCAAGAAAAAATGTTTCTTTTTAAAAAAATATTTCACCTCTGACTGTATCAGTTAAAAAGATCAACAGACTCATAGATAAAGTTTCCTGGAGCTAATGCCTTATTTGCACTTGTCGAGAAAGCAGTCCAGTTCAAACCAAAATTCTATTGGTTCTTTTACCTGCATTCCTCCTTTTTTGGTTTTGGTTCAGTTGATTAAATCTTCCTGACAAACAGTTTTTTTTTTTTTTCATGGTTTATGGAGTGAATTTCCTCACTGTGTGGCTCAAAGCTATACTGTTGTGGCTGGAACATCTCTGTGACCACCAGGCCATGCCGCTGCTCAAATATTGACCACTACATGAATCTACTCAAGGGTACCTTGCGTGAAATGAGTTAATCAGCTTGGTATCAGCCTGCTGTTTGCATTTGAGGTTCAACAGCCCAGCAGCGACAACAGCTAAGTGAACAGAGCAGCTGGGTCATCATTTGATGTTTAACAGATACAAGATGCCTGTAAGAAAACGGCAACAACACAAACTATGAGGCCCAGACATAATCCAGCGTCCAAGTAAGCTCATAGCAGCTTTTTGTTTTAACAACTATCCGCAAGTTCACGCCTCTGAGAGCCACTTCAGTGTTGATAACTCTCCCAAGCCAGCACATACCCACCCACACACACACCACCAAACACACAAATCTCACAGTCCCTGACTCCCTGAGGGGCCACTCCCCAGTTAGGAAGTGAGCACACAGCACCAGCAGAATGGATGAAGGCTGAACAAGCAAGTATGGCCTGCATCGTATGCTGAGGTGGCTGCTTCTAGATTTACATGCATGAGTGTGAGTGTGTGTGTGAGTGTGCATTTGGAAATGCATTCTTATATTATTCTTTTTTTTTTTCATTTCAATAGAGCCATACCTATAATTTCACTCTCCATCTCTTATGCTTTTGCTGAATGACAATAGAAAGAATTTAAATCTAAATGACCATTTTAAAAGGAGAAAAAAAATCAGAGGTTTTGTGTTATTGACAAAGTAATAATGTGTGTGAGAGAGAAAATGTCAAAAGTCACCAGAGGGATAGGAATCCTGTTTGCAACAGTGCAACTGAAATCGATGGCTCCCCGCACCCTTGACCCCGATTACTTATTGCGAGTTCAAAAACAAACCCCTGTAAGAGACGCATGGAACTCATTTTATGTTTCAGAAATTGATTCATGTGGAGTGTTTGAAAAATAAGTAAAATGAAGCCAATGAAAGACAAACAACGTAAAGAAGAAAAGAATAGCAGCTGCTGATATTTGACGCAGTGCATTAACAACTTCATCAATTCACTGGCTCTTGGTACCTTTAAATAAGCTTACCTAATTTTAATTCAAATCACTTCCCTGGATAGTCTCACTTGAATTGCAGCCAAAAATCTTGGAAACTAGCCTCCAGGCCTCAACAGATTTATCATTTTCCGCAGCCATTCATTTCCAAGCAAAGAAAGAGAACGGCTGTTGTTTGGGAAGTTGATCTTGCATGACAGTATATATTAAAATGTTAGTCCATTTATTGTCTTAACTGGACTGATTCCATGAGTGACAGAATTAAAAACAAAGTAAAGCATAATAGTCCTGAGTTTTGTTCTGACAAGATCAAGACACCTTGATGATGGAAGTTAAATTGATGATGGGTAGATAATTTGCCCAGACTGGTTGTAAAATGCCCCAAAATCTTATTAATCTGCCTGAAGTCTCTAAAGAGTTGATTGTAATTACAAATTTAGGTGATTCTGATGTTTTTTTTCTCTTAGTTAGTACTGCTGCAATTGGGCTTAAGACTAAAAGCTATAGAATTAAAACAAAATTTGCAACAACCTCCAAACAGAACAATAGTTTGGATCTCCCTTCCCGATCCACACTGGAAGACTACACTTTAAAGCTCCTGCATTCCAGGGGGCAGATCTCATTATTGTATAAATTATTTGTGAGCAAGTCTAAAGAGTCATCACATAACTTATTACAAGCATGGAGAACAGATATGCAGGAAAATTTAACAGAGGAAGAATGGTCTAACGCCTGTCTTCTAGCCCAAACCCAATCCATAAATACGAACTCTAAACTATTGCAATATAAATGGATAACCAGACAGTACATAACCCCAGCTAAGTTGCACCACTTTAATCCTAACATACCTGATACCTGTGTTAAATGTAAAGATCAGAAAGGGACTTTATTTCATTGTATGTGGGAATGTCCACTGATTCTGTCATTCTGGAGGCAAGTGTTAGATCTGGCGAGCCGGATCATCGGTGAGGTTGTTCCCCTTAGTCCTAAATTATGTTTATTAAATCTCTACCCAGATGGCTGTATAACCTCAAAAAGGATTAGGTCTTTATTGAATATCTGTTTTTTAGAAGCCAAACGATGTATAGCTTCTTTTTGGAATTCAGAAACACAATGTGTCATAGTACAGTGGTTGAAGGGAATGATTTTTTACTTAGCTTTGGAAAAGATAAGTTATATAACAAAGAATAAGCTTGACGAGTTTTGGAAAGTATGGAATGTTTTCTATGACTTCCTTGAAAATAAAAAATATGGATGTGAATGGTTGTATTGATAATTAGTTGGAATACATGTGTTTTTTTTTTTTTTTGTTTTTTTTTTTTTTTAAGGTAGGACACATACCCTTGTGGATGGTGTTACAGAGGCTGTATGGTTATCTGATAAATTAGTGCATACTCGTTCAGTATGTCTTTGGATGCTACTGACTCTACTTTGATCCTTAGTGCCCTCCTATTTTATGTAATGTGCCTTGTTGTATTGTTGTTGTTTCGTTTAAATAACAAAATCTCAATAAATACATGTTAAAAAAAAAAAATTTGCAACAACCTATATATACAGTATATGACACCAGACCTCCTTCTCCCCAGCCACCTCCTCTATCCTTACTTGGGGACATCAATTCTTAGCCAACTGAAAGGTAGAATCTGTCCAGGGAGTTCTGCATCTGCCCAAAGACCTCTTGATAATGGTAGGGGTCTAAAACGCATTCCCTGGAAGGTGCCCAACTGGCTCTTTTTCAATCTGGAGGAGTAGCGGCTTCACCCTGAGTCCCTCTTGGATGACTCAGCTCCCCACCTGAGTCACCTCCCTAAGGGTTGGCCAAGTCATCCTACAGAAAAAGCAAATTTTCAGCAGCTCATATTTCTTATCTTATTCTCACGTCTACTACTTACAGTTCATGAACATAGACTAATGTTGGTACATAGATTGACTGGTAAGTTGAGGACTTTATTTAAACTGTATGCAAGCTTCTTTTTACATAAATTGTGCTTTTAAATCAGCCCCATCGTCACCACAAAGGACCAGTACAGCATTGGCATGATTGACAGGTGGACTGGTGTGGCATCTACAATCTTCTGCTCCCTTCTACTCCCACTCATAAACAATACGCTGACATACTTGGGGCCCGATCTTCCGCCAGATCTGCTAAAGCTGCTATAAAGGGATAGCGGGTACTGGGTGGGGCGTTCCCCTGCAAAAAACGCAATCTTCCACCTCCCCAAACCCGCTATCTTACCTGCGCTAACCGCTATATTATGCATGGAAGTGGTTAGGGTGTTCCACTTGTTTAACCAATCAGTGCGTCAGTAGCCATTGCCTTTAAAAGCAGGTTGCGCTACCTGCGACCTGCTAACCGCAAACCGCTATGGAGTGTCTTTTTATCCAGATCGGAGCAGCTCTTATGCGCAGCTCGTCTGGGACTCTGCTGTAGAGCTTCCTCCTCTTCCTCCTCCTCCTCTGCACTGATATATACATAAAAATATTTTTACACAGATTCCTATCAGCAACCTGAAAGTCCCAGATAGTTGCTATGCCTGGTAAACATGGCCAAGCAGACCCGCAGGAACATATTCTCAGCAGGGGGTGCTGGGAGTCTTTTTAAAATACTGCACAACAAATCATTGGATGTGCATTTAACAATCATGAACAATTAGTGTTCCTGTCCCTCCTCGGCCACCAACAGTTTCAGACATATTGGAAATAACAGAAGTGACTGTGATGTAGGCCATGACAGATTTTGAGGGGAAATGTCCCAAAGATCTCCTTGGTTTCCTCCACAGCAGACATCTGAATGAGAGCTGCCATATCTGTACAGACTGACGTGTCTGGCCATGACTATTCCCACATCCACCACAACTGCTGACCAGACATCCTCTGACTTATAGGGAATAAAAACATCTGCAAGGAATAAGGCGATGCATAATCGAGAGGTAGAGCGGTTTGTGCACATCCACATGTGACCAGGTGGACGCACATTTATGCCATTTAGACGCGCTCTTTTACGCGCTGACATGCGGGTTGCGCTTTCTGGAAACTCGGTGTCTTGCGATCGCGGGTTGCGGGTAGCGGGTAGCGGGTGGTCTGACGACCCACTACTCACTATCCTAAACCCGCGATCGCAAGATACAGAGTTTGCAGAAAGCGCAAAAGACACGCCCATTGCCACACCTACAATGTGAGTAAGGGAGTCGGAATAGCGGGTAGCGGCTTTAGGGATGCGGAAGATTGCAGAAGATTGCAATCTGCGGAAGATTGCTAATGCAATTGCTAATGCAATCTTCTGCGGGTAGCGGCTAGCGGGAGGTGTACAATCGGGGCCTTTTCTGACTAAGGACCATGGCCTTACGTGGAGGTACTGATTCTCATTCCAGCTGCTTCACAGTTGGCTGCAACCCATTCTAATGACTGCTGGAGGTCACTGCTCAAAGAAGCCAGCAGAACCACATCATCTCCTAAAGGCAAAGATACAGTCTTCAACCAAGTGAACCAGAAATCTTCTAACACCCAGCTTCACCCATCCCTGGAAATGGTTCTGACTTATTGTCAGCAATGCCAACCAACCTCCTCTGGCTATGTACGGGCAAATGGCATGCAAAAAGGGCCTGATACCCCATTAACATGGAAGTACCCCCAACAGAACATGAGAGATATGGCTGTCAGCCTTCACAATTCCACGAAACATATAAAGACTGTATGAGAAAAATCCCACAGACCTCTGGTATCCTTGTAATTATTATAATTAATTATTAATCGTTTGTGCTTAAAAAGCATCCGTATTGATTTAACCAGTAAACATTTTAGCAAATGGATTCAAATCCTCATTTCTTACTTCTAAGTGCACCTGTGTGCAGTTGCTTTCTTTTGCTTCTTGGTGTAATTACCCCAATCAATCACTTAAACTTTTAAAGGTACTTAGATGTGCTCCGGGACCCCAAAAGATTCAGAGGCTTTGTCCATCTTAGTTTGACAGCTAATTAAACTCCATTTAGATCAAACAGAAATGCACATGAGCAGTTTAATATTCTTCATAAAAGCTGCCTATGGTTTCCTTGAGCATGAAAATGTAAATTAGAGATTTTTCAAGCAAGGAACAAGGCAGTTGCTGTTTTTCATATGTCGAGTGACCCAGGGGAAAGTTGGGATCACCTCGGCTGTATTGTAGAAATATTCTCTAAGGCTGAGCCAAGGAGGAGAAAATATCACATCTGAGTGATTGCAGAATGCAAATTATAATCTGATCATGCTCAGTGGGAAGTGGACGCAGGAGATGGGATGATTATTATGAATATTGATGTGATTTCTAATCAATAACGGTAAAAACAATGTTGATTTAATAAAAACAGAAGATCAGTAAGAATTAAAAGCGAGTGTAGTTTTAAAGAGGCAGAGAATGGGTTTGTCTGTGCTGAATAGAAGGAGCTGAGTTCTATGTGGAAGCCGTGGTATGTAAACAAATCTGTGTGTTCCACAACAGCTCTCCTTCAACTGCAGAAATTGAAATGAGAGTTGAATGAGAAGTATTTATTATTAAAGGGATTAAATTTCTCTAATGACGAACCTAGAATAAGGGGAAATTTGGGAAAGCATAAATTTGGGTCGTTAATTAGGTAGGTAACATTTCTTTTGAGAAAAAAGTTAAACTGGTTATTCAAAACAATTCTATGTGCCTCAAGCTTATCAAATGCCAGCTAGAGACCTTGACAGCCCAGGCTGTAGGAAAGACGTATCATGCGAAGTGTTGTTATACAAATAATGAATTCTCTCCTACATACACACAAGAGAACTCACTACTCAGTGCTCACTGAGTAGCACATGACAGCGAGAGAGAGCCAGGAGCAAGTTGTTTTGGTGAAGTCTGGAAGCAGCCTAGCCTTGAGGTGGCTTCATGCAGCTTTGTGCATCCACATACAGAATTGTAGTGGAGGGGAGCAAATGGGCACATAGTCTTACGCCTCTGCTGAGCATGAACCAATCAGGAGGGCTAGGTGTTTTGAAAATGAACGCCTCTGTTAAGTATAAGCCAATCAGAAAAGTTATGTGATTTTTGTTCTTGATTATGTACGTCCTACTGTGTGTAAAACCAATCATGAAAGCTATATAAATGTGTTATTGCATGCCCCTCATGTACACAAACCAATCAGGACTTGTGGATTCTGAACAGTACCAAACAAGGACTTCAAAGGCTGGGGCGAGTAAGGTGCGGCTGGCCAGAGGGCATAAAACCGGAGGTTTTGGGAAAAATCACGTTCTTCCGCGGGGCATCTTAAGATAGGAGGACCGGCTGGGACCGAGAGCTAACCACCCCAAGGGATTTTCCTGAGGATTCATTCTTCAAGACAAGAACAGAGAAAGAAGACACCAGAACGGATTAACCAATATTTCTCAAGTCTTGAGGAATAAAATTGGAGCCTTTCGGACTTCCTTAGCTCACTGCTAGAGAGGAGGAGGAAGAGGAGCCAGATACCAGAGTTCCAGGAGCACCCACCCTGCCCTTGGAAGGACCGTGCCTCGACACCTCACCTTAGCAGCGTCGGACAGAGCAATCTGGCCACTTGCTCACCTCTAACCAGCCTGAATCAATTGTCAGGCTGTGTGTTGTCTTGCATCATGTTAGTTTGTTCCCCGTTTGGATTTCTGTTTGTTTTGTAGTCGTGTTTAATGTTTGCAGTCTTGTTTGTTTCCCCTCTCGCCAGCCTTTTCGTCACCCTGGATTTTGAGTCAAGTTTGTATTTTTTGTATTTTCATGTATTTAGTATTTTTGGATTTTTGTGTTTTTGGGACAATAAACCCTTTTGTTTTTGAACTCCTGCTCTTGGGTCCTCCATTCTGCCTCAGATCATAACACTTCCTTTTCACATTTCCCACAACTCCTGAAAATTTCATCAAAATCCATCCATAACTTTTTGAGTTATCTTGAACACAGACAAACAGACAAACAACCAGACAGACAGACAAACGCCGGCAAAAACATAACCTCCTAGGCGAAGGTAATAAGTATATGTTAATATATCACAAGTAATCTCATGACAATCCTCAACAATGATGTGTTTTCTTTTTCTTTGGATACAGGAGTGTTCTTGTCCTTCAGTGTTGGTTTGTTCGTGCTGCTGGTGGACATGACAGACACTGAGCCCCTGTATCCTTGACCCTCCACTGCTGCATGACAATACATCTCTGTCTCCTCTAGCAGCTTCATCACTGTCAGACAGGCACCAGTCAGGATGGCTACACAGGCACACACACATGCGCGCACACACACACATACAGTCCCCATTATATTATCAGTCTGTCTTATCATTGTGGAGTAAGTCTTGTAGTTTGTTGAATCAACTTTACCAACCTAAGCACCGCTGCTATGTTTTTTCAAATTGGACCCAGGGACGGGGCTTCAGAAGGGGCTTCAGGGGGGGCTGGGAGGGTGGTACTCCCCGGGCCCAGGCTAAGAAGTAGAAGTGGGTGGATCGATCCAAATATCGATAATATCAATACCAACACTGGTATTGATATTGAATGATACTCGTGTAAAAAGTAGAGCCCGACCGATATTAATTTTTTTGGGGCCGATGCCAATTCCGATTATTAGGGAAGGAAAGTTTCTGATAGCCGATTAATCGGCCGCTTACATGTTTACATTTTTTTTTTTAACAAATAGCTGCTTTTGAGCCCTTCAAACAATTCTTACAAAGATGTAAATTGAAGGCAGAACTAATTTCAAATACTTTTATTGTTGTGAGGCAAGCGGCATATTAACACAACAAACCATTCTTAACATTACAACAAGCCATTAGGTTTTTAAAATAAATATGCAAATATGGATAAAGTGCAAAACAGTAAAGCTAAAGTACAGGTTTTTTACTCAAAATCTTTGAAAACAAACAATAAAAAAACAACTGCAAAAGAATGAGGTATTTTGTGTGGGGCAAGGAGCATATGAAGAACCATATTAACATAATGTACACAAGCCCCTACAACTGGGAGTCCCTCTTAATACTGCCAATTCAACAGTGGTAGGTTGTAGTGCAGGAAGCACAGCTTTTCTGCATTGTCTCCTTTGAGGGATCTGCACCTCTCATCATAAATGTTACCAACAGTGCTGAACACCCTCTCACTTGGTACAGAGGAGGGTGGACATGACAGGTACCTCCTAGACAGGCTTGACAGTCTCTTGAAGCGGCAACTGTTGTTCTTCCACCGCTCCAGTGGCTACCCTTTTTTTCTGTCTATGACAGCCTCCCTCATGTATCTCTCAAGCTCCTCAAGGATCCCCTCAGGTGCCTGGTCCTGGCTCGGTGAGGTGAGCATGCTGTCATACAAACTGTCGAGAAGACTGTGGACCTGGCCCTCCTCAATTCTCAGTCTTTTGGGTCCCCCTCTTCATTTCTTAGCAGTTTCTGCTGGTGTTGTGTCAGGTGTTGTCTCTTCCTCCTCTGTCAGCCAAGCTTTAGCTTGAGCTACTGTCTGTGGTAACAAGAGTCGCTCCTTCTAACGTGGGTCAAGCAGACATGCAAGCACCACTTCTTTTGACTATTTCATCTGGGAGAACCTTGTCTCCACACTTTCCAGCATGGTCTTCCTCAGAGTCTTGATTCCTGAAGTGTTAGGTCTCTCTGACTCTAGCAGATGTCTGAGCACGGCTACGCAGGGTATAATGCAGGAGGCAGAGGAGTCTGCTTTGCTCATTTCAAGGGTTATTTCTTGCAGTGGTGTTAGGGTCTTCACCAGTTTGGCTGCCATGTCTGCAGCTGGACATGCAAAATGGCCGTGATCACTAGAATAAACTGTAATCGCCCTCCTTTGTTCCAGCATCCTGTTTCAGCATATGAAGTGCGGAGTTGCACCTCATTGGCACTGCCTGGATTATGGAATGCTGAGGGACACCAACCTCCTTCTGAATGATGGAGAGACGTTGCTGTGTGACAACTGAGTGATTAAAGTGTGTGGCTATTCTTTTAAATTTGGCCAGTATGTCCTCCACCATTCTCTGTGAGTTGAGACCATCATTAATTATCAGCTGCAGTGTATGAGCACTACAGCTCATGCCAGGCATCTCTGCAAGCCTTATGCCTTTTATCATGTTTGCACCGTTGTCCCTCAGCACCAGGTGGACGCACTGTGTGTCAATGTCCCATTCTTTCAGTAAGGTCAGGAAAGTCTCAGTGATGTACTCTGCTGTGTGGGACCCAAACATTGCCTTTACATTTAGCACAACCTGGACTTTCTCCCAGTTATAAATAAAATGAGCAGTTATGCTCATGAGAGCCTCAGGTGGATCCAGACCAGCAGTCTGTGGTAAACGCAATGCTGTGTCCTGCATTTTCCACTGTAAGGAGTTGCTTTACTCTCCTGGCAACTTAAACGTACATTTCACCCAATTGAGAGCGGAAATATTTTTCAGTTTTCAGAGGATACCTGTGGGCTGTCTTGGCCATTAACCTTTAAAAAACCTCTACCTTCCACAACTGCATAAGGCAGGATATCAGTAGCAATCATTTCCATTATTAATTTGTCCATCTCTTTTGTTCTTGGGTCATCAGGGGTCCACTTTGTGATCCTATTAAACATTTGCGTGAGTGTGTGCTGAGTCTGGGATTGTGACTCTTTCTTTGTTTGTGCCATATTGTCCTGTGATTTCCTTTACACCTCACTGTGTTTGGTTTTAAGGTGTTGCCACAGGTTTGTTGTGTTTTTTCCATTCTGTGTGGTTGATCCCTGGCTTACAGAAGCTGCACAAATATTACAAACTACTCCATCAGAGGCATCCTTGGTGAAGTAGTCCCACACCATTGCTTCGACCACTTTCTTTTGACATCTGTATAAAAACAAAAAAACAAAACAGAACAGTAAGACATAAATATGCATTGGTTAAAAAATTACATGTTACAATCTGTCTAGTTACATTGGCCATTTTCAAACTCATACGTTAATCATTTTTCTTACTTGTGTTTACATTAATATGGCTTACGCTACACCCCTGGCCATTTACTTTAACTGTAAGAAAGATGATAATTCTTCTTTATGCTTATTAGTGAGGTGTTAGTGGGTGTTAGTGTGAGGAGCATCCTATTGAGGTGTCTGTGATACTGTCAACCTCACTCACGTAAATCAGAAGGTTAAAATATTAGGAAGACTCAATATACTGCTCTCCACACCAACAGGAAGACAGGAGCCCACTAATCATCTCAGTAATAAACATTTTGAACCTCATGAATCAAACTTCAACCAGAAAAGCCTTTTCAACTAACGTTACTCCACGAGTGCCCCCCTCCCACCCCCTCCCCTCTGCTCCTCGGTGCCTCCCCGTCATAACTCACGTTTCTCTAATTTGCTCCGGTCTTACCAGGAAATATGCAGCTACCCCAGTGAGGGTTGTGGCCTTTTACTGACTAGATTTGTACCGTTATGTTCATTCTACTGTGACTGACGCAGGTAATGTGTTTAGCAAGGCTAAAAGCTAATAGCTTATTCTCACTTTAGTTTGCTAACATAAACAGATAACTCTGCTTGACCGAGACCAACACAACGAGGCCCATCATGAGTCACAGACAAGTGGGTTGAAATGGGGAACTTACTGACTTATTGTTTATTCCACAAATTAATTATATTTACCATTGAGGCAGACCACTCTGCTCAGCCAATGTGCGTCCCAGCCGCTGTCAGCTCCAGGTCGGTCACTCTGCTGTAAAGTGGCTGTAAAGAGGTAGTGGATGGAGTGTGTCATGAAGTCGATGCGCCCTCTACTGGATAAATAATAGCAGGGCATCTTTTCAAAGTAAAACACGTTATTTATGAAAATATCAGTGACAATCAGCAAGTTTTGGCCGATTACCGATTATTCTCAAATGGGCTATAATCGGCCGATTTAATCGACCTGCCGATAAATCGGTTGAGCCCAAGTAAAAAGATCAATACCCAAGCATTTTTTTTCTCCCACAAGCACTGAGTGTGAATATATTGAAGTCTGTGTCTGACAGACCTCATCTTTTGACGTTGCCTTTCAGACGCCTTTCAGTCCAACAGAGAGTATCCAAGAAGATAAGAGTGGTCATCTTCAGCATCAATTCATATTAACTTTTAAATTATATGTTACTTAACTCATATGTTACTGGAGCCAACTCGAAAAACTCTAATTAAGACCTTGAAATAACCCAGTACATGTCATGTATCCAATTGAAAGGTATTATCTAAGACAAAATAACATTAGATAATCCTTTATTTATCCCACAATGGAGAAATTTATAGAGTTAAAGCTAGGGGTGCATGATAACTATCGGGCCGATAACAGGAAATTATGACGTCATCCCGATAACTCTGATATCACGGCGAATAGCCCCAATAACATATATATTTTGTAAACACAGCAGTGCCTTGCTCCCTCTGAGCCTTGAATGACCGGCAGTAAATATGATGTTCAAGTGACGTCGGCATAATCAGAAAAACGATTACTCAATAAGGAAAATCAAGAATACCCCCTCATGCCAGAAAAAAACTCGTTAACTCGGACATAATTTTGGTAGTTGCTGACTTGAATTGATATTTGCAGTATTCTCCGACATGTTACACATAAAAAAAGAAAAAAATAGAAAAGGCTAAAAGAACGACTAGCAAACGAGGGAACGTGGGAATTTAAGTTACACCTTGAATGCAGCCTGCAGCACAGCGCTGATCGCAATAAACATCGTGGCGTGGAACTTCGTTAAAGTTTCAGAAGAAGATAGTTTGGTGGTTATCCATGACGAATCCTCCAAGCGAATTCTACGAGGAGGAAAGCACAAGCATAAGCTTTAATACGTAGAACCCGATCAGACACCTACAACCATAACAATCGCTTCCATTTTAGTTTTGAAATCACGCTCATGTGAGCTAACATAAGCTAATGCTAACGTGCGCAAGCCAGCAGCAGTCTACCCCTCTCCTCTCCTCTCCCTTATTTCTCTCATTTAAAGCTTCTATGAGATTAAAAAAATAAAAAACAAAAACAGCTGAACCTCATTTACTTTAATTAAAAGTGTCAATTTAAATGTAACCACAAGCCAAAATCCTTTAAATGTTAATCTTTTCAGTTAGTTATTCTGATGCATTTATTTTCATCAGTCAAGGAGCCTTTAAGTTTTTATATCAATCAGTTATGCACCTTATTTAAGTTAATGTGAGATATCGAATAGGTTTGTTTGATAGCTTTACTAAAATGTTTGAGAGGCTTGCCAATAGTTTTTCACTGGGAAAAATAAATATCTGTTCATTTAAAAAGTCAAAACTATTTTTGATTTTGGTCATTGTATTGATGTAATGATCTTAGGTATATGTATGTGTTATCGGTTATCGGTATCGGTATCGGCCTTTAGGAGCTGAAAGTTATCGGTTATCAGTTATCGTGCATCCCTAGTTAAAGCAACGGGAAAGGGCACACGGTGCAAACGAAATTACACAAGTATTAAAAGAAAAAATATAATAGTTGGACAAGAAAAAACATTATGAACAGAACAATTCAACTCCAATGAATATTTACACAAAAATGTTTATAGGTGACAGCAAAATACTTCATTATCATAATTAACATTTTTTTGTGTAAATATTCCTTTTGCTGAAAGTTTGCCGAAATTCTATCCTAGGTTTTAATAAAATAATCACAAAACAATAGGGGTGTAACGGTACATGTATTTGTATTGAACCGTTTCGGTATGGGTAGGTCGGTTCGGGACGGGGGCGTACCGAACGAGTTTCCACACGGACATATTAAGTAGAGGACCGCACGTTGTGGAGCAGAGCGCTGCAGCCGCACATGCGCAGTTGTGCGCACACCCAGTGTTGCCAACTTAGCGACTTTGTCGCTATATCTATCGACTTTCCAGACCCCCCTAGCAACTTAATTTGTTAAAAGCGACTAGCGACAAATCTAGCTACTTTTTCTGGTGATTTTGAGACTCACGCGGACTCAAACCGCTAGGTTTGAAGCTGCTGTCTGCCTCGCGAGCCGCGCTTCTCTCTCCCTCTCTCTCTGCCGGGCTCAGTGCACAGCCAGCGCAAGTTTCTGTGTGTGGACTGGGCGCGTGTCACCACATAAACAGGCAAGGCGACGCGCGTGCACACACACACCCTAATCAGTGGTAGAGAACGCTTCAAACACATGATAAAGGTAATTGAGCCCCGATATCAATTACCTTCTTGTCCACATTTTAGCCAGAAAATCATACCCGGACTTTTAAAGAAACACCCTGAGCCTTATTCATGTTATTTCATCAGACCAACAACTTGAAACTGTTCAGTGTTGCAATTGTTCAATTTTGCACATCAGATGGATTATTTTTTTAAGCAAAAGTCTGAGCCAATGTTATTTTTATTTTGTTTTTCAAAATATCTACATTTTAGAATATTGTATTTATATTTTTGAGCAGAATTCTAGCTTTGTATAGGCTAATGTTCCTATTGTTAAAAAGCACAAAAGTGTGTTATAAACAACTAGCACATTTATATTTTGCATTTTGTTTTCTTACTGTACCGAAAATGAACCGAACCGTGACCTCAAAACCGAGGTACGTACCGAACCGAGAGTTTTGTGTACCGTTACACCCCTACAAAACAAAAATCACAATAACACCAAAAGGTCAGCAGTTTCATGAAAGATCAAGCTTAGAATGAAAAAGTATCGGTATTGGTATCAGTATCGGCAGTACTTGCCCTGTATTTACTTGGTATCGGATTGATACCAAAATTCCCAGTATTGCCCACCTCTATCCAGAAGGGCTCAGGGGAGGGCGAAGAAGCAGGCCCCTCCCCAGGCCTGAGTTGGGAAAGTCGGTTATTTCTTGCACACTAATGGACACATTACATTTGCATAATGACTGTGTGTTATGTATGAGGTTATATATTGGTTGCCCCAGCCAGGATTTACGTCATGTAGGTTTATTCAAAACAGTGAATTAAATGTTGTGCTGCATAGCTGGCTTCATGTTTACTCTCACAGTTAACTTTGCAATGTACAAATTTACAAGTGGATCGCCGGTTAGGTCTCCAAACGTATTTTGGGTAAAATCATTATCAACAGCCGTCCATTAGCTTCATCATCAGTCACTTGTCAACAGAGTCTACTCGGTGCAGGCTAGGTGGATCAAGGACTAATGTAATCATGAGTGGCAGTTCATATTTATATGAATCTACTCAAATGCATCTTGGAGCATGCATAGTCTATGAGCAGTGGAAACTCAATGGCACAATAGACGCTGAAATGGAG
This sequence comes from Hirundichthys speculiger, assembly GCA_018398805.1. Classification (NCBI taxonomy): domain Eukaryota; kingdom Metazoa; phylum Chordata; class Actinopteri; order Beloniformes; family Exocoetidae; genus Hirundichthys; species Hirundichthys speculiger. Next base: position 1,154,740 of record JAGFBZ010002641.1, read on the forward strand.
AGAATTGTACGTAATGCCGCTTTGTTTTTGAGATAGGTCGTGGAGCACATTGTAAAGGGGGCATAGGGAGGTTCTAGGTAAGGGAAATGCTGGCTACTTTTTGTCGATAATTGAATTATTAACTCACTACGACTCTATTTTGAAAGAAGTAATCAACCGACCAGAAGGGTCAGTGAAATACCTAAGTCACCAGATTCAAGAAGAAATTATTTATCTATCTCAACGTATGAAAGCTGACATAATTGATGAAATATAGTGGGGTTCTGTCTACAAGTTTTGGGGAGGGGATTTATCTCAAATTTGTTCAAAGGTTTATTTTTCACTTACAGTTTGTAGATTATGGTCAATAGAACAAGTTTGTCAAGTCTGGTTCGAAACCAGACTTAAAAAAAAAAAAAATATATATATATATATATATATATATATGTATATATATATATATATACACCCTCAGTTGATGAAAGAAAAAACCCCAATGGTCACTGAAATCACTTGAAACTTGCAGAAGTAATATTAATAAAAATTTATTGAAAATTAAACAATCAAAATCAGCCATCACTTTTGAATTGTTGATTAACATAATTATTTAAAAAACAAACTAATGAAACAGGGCTGGACAAAAATGATGGTACCTCTATAGAAGATTGAAAACTATTTGACCAGAGTGACATGATTAACTCAGGTGTGTCCTTTAATTGACATCACAGGTGTTTCCAAACTCATAATCAGTCAGTCTGCCTATTTAAAGGCAGACAAGTAGTCACTCTGCTGTTTGGTGAAAAGGTGTGTACCACACTGAACATGGACAACAGAAAGCGAAGGAGAGAATTGTCCCAGGACATCCGAAAAAAATTTATAGACAAACATCTTAAAGGTAAAGGCTATAAGACCATCTCTAAACAGCTTGAAGTTCCTGTGACAACAGTGGCTCATATTATTCAGAAGTTCAAGACCCACGGGACAGTAGCCAACCTCCCTGGACGTGGCCGCAAGAGGAAAATTGATGACAAATTGAAGAGACGGATCGTTCGAATTGTATCCAAAGAGCCAAGAACAGTCTCCAAAGAAATTAAAGGTGAACTCCAAGGCCAAGGTACATCAGTGTCAGATCGCACCATTCGTTGTTGTTTGAGCCAAAGTGGACTTCATGGGAGACGACCAAGGAGGACACCACTGCTGAAAAAAAATCATAAAAAAAGTGAGACTGGAATTTGCAAAAATGCATGTTGACAAGCCACAAAGCTTCTGGAAGAATGTCCTTTGGACAGATGAGACCAAACTGGAGCTTTTTGGTAAGGCACATCAACTCTATGTTCATAGACTCCAAAACCAAGCATACGAAGAAAAGAACACTGTCCCTACGGTGAAACATGGAGGAGGCTCAGTAATGTTTTGGGGCTGCTTTGCTGCATCTGGCACAGGGTGTCTTGAATGTGTGCAAGGTAAAATGAAATCTGAAGACTATCAAGGCATTCTGGAGAGAAATGTGCCGCCTAGTGTCAGAAAGCTTGGTCTCAGTCGCAGGTCATGGGTCTTCCAACAGGACAACGATCCAAAACACACAGCCAAAAACACCCAAGAATGGCTGAGAGAAAAGCGTTGGACTATTCTAAAGTGGCCTTCCATGAGCCCAGATCTGAATCCCATTGAACATCTGTGGAAGGAGCTGAAACATGCCATTTGGAGAAGACACCCATCAAACCTGAGACAACTGGAGCAGTTTGCTCATGAGGAGTGGGCCAAAATACCTGTTGACAGCTGCAGAACGCTCATTGACAAATACAGAAATTGTTTAATTGCAGTGATTGCCTCAAAAGGTTGTGCAACAAAATATTAAGTTATGGGTACCATCATTTTTGTCCAGCCCTATTTCATTAGTTTTTTTTTTTTTTTAATAATTATGTTGAATCAACAATTCAAAAATAATGGCTGATTTTGATTATTTAATTTTCAATACATTTTTATTTATTGTTACTTTTGTAAGTTTCAAGTGATTTCAGTGAGAATTGTGGGTTTTTCCTTCTTTAACTGAGGGGTACCAACAATTTTGTCCACGTGTGTATATGTGTATATATAAAAAACCTCTATATGCGGGAAAGCTAAAACAGACATGGAGAGCGGTAAGTTTACAGAACCTTTACATGCACATTTTCATTTTAAAGTTCTCCCAGACAGAGGATTCAACAGAAACAAGGTTATTTGTAACCACTGCCAAGTTAAACTCCCATTTAAATGTTTCTGCTGTTACCTTGCTCCTGAGTTTTTTGATAATTTTCCTAACAAGGATTTACTTAGACGATCACACACTGGTTCTGACTTTTGTCTTATGCCCAATAAATCAAGTCCCCGATGTCTTGCTGATTTTGGACCTGAATTTCTGTGGCTCACTGATTCATAACACCTGTGTGCACCTGTGTACACCTTGCAGTTAAAATAATGGCACATGTTTGTTTCCACATGACTATATACACAGATTGTTATACCTCTGCATGAGTAAAACTGTTTAACATACACAGCACACAATGCACAAGACATTTTTCTGTTTGCAAAAAGAAAAGCTTAAATACTTCACTCTGAGACAGCTCATCCCTGAGGCTAAGTCTGAAATATGGTCATCCTAACTGCTGTCTAATGGACACTGACTGCAGACATTTAGACAGACCAAGAGACACGATGTCAAGGCCCAAACCAACACACCCAGACTGAGATTATACCACGCATTTCTCATAGTGAGCCTGTTGACACATTGGCAGACACTCTGCTTTCAAACAACAATAATAGCTGTCTTTCAGGTCTCACTGTCTGCCTGACTACTGACAAATACTCTCACACCGAAAGGGCAAGCAGATGCCAAGGATGCCAGTGTAAAGATACATTAAAAAAAATGTGCGTACATTCAGATTCTTGTCTATCAAAACACAAACCTCGACCCAACACTGGATGTTCTCCAGACCCACCTACATTATAATGTAACTACACCAAACCAGCCCCACCCACAGAGACACAATCATACATAATCTCACACATGGAAGGTCACACAGTGATTTACACCTCTGCCATCACACGCTCAAACACACAAGTGCGCAATTGTCAGCAGGCTGGCTTTCATAGACGTTCACAGGTCTGCGTCTCTGCCATAACTTCTTCCTTTCCATCAGCTTTTCCCTTGAAGGGCTACTATAGTGGATCATCTGGTTCCATCTTCCTCTGTCACACCAACCAACCATATCCTCATTCACCACATCCAGAAATCCTTTCTTTGGTATTTCCATTTTTCCTCCTGCCTGGCATCTTGATGTCCAACATCCATCCACCAATGTATTCACTATCCCTCCTCTTTGTGTTCAAACCATCTTAATCTAGTCCTCACTTTATCTCCAAGACGTCTAACCCTGACTGTTCCATGGATGTGCTTGTTCTTCAGTCCTCTCCAATAACTCCACCCTCCTTGCACTCTCTTCACCTCTTTTCCACCCTCCGTATTGCTCTGAACAGTTGAGCCAAAGTCTTTAAACTCCAGCATCTTCTTCATCTCACCTCCTCGTGGCCTCACCATCATGCCACCTTATCTTTCATTTACACACGTATTCAGTTTTGCTGTGACTGAACTTTGTTCCTCTTCTCTCAAGCGCATATCTTCACCTCTCCAGGTTTTCTTCCACCTGCTCCCCACTCTCACTAGAGCTCACGATGTCATCCACAAACATCATAGTCCATGGAGATTCCTGCCTGACCTTTCTTGGGAGATGCTAGTCAGTCGGGGTCATCCCCAGTCCCAGTCGGGGTCATCCCTATGTTCCCACAGCCCAATGATGCCACAGTCCCTATGTTCCCTCATTTCTAAGAATTTTTTTTCACTGAAAATTTTAAAAAATGAGTCCCCATGTTCCCTCAGCCCTATGTTCCCTCATTTTCAAGATTTTCTCAAAATGGAACTCTAAGTCAAGTCATCTTTAGTTTTATGCCGCCAGACGTTGACTGAAGGAACGATAATGCTGGCAGAGAGAGGTGATGCACCTCCACGCCGGCGACGCAAATGGATAATCTTAAAGACCTCACTGGTGCAATTGAAAGCACAGTATAATGGTGGCAATCAAAATATTCAGTCCTATTGGAGCTCTGTCAGCCACTGTGTTGTGGAAGCTGTATAGAGTTGCTCTGGCTTGTGGACATGTTCTGTTCCTGGGCATAATTTTGACAGGTTCTTTGCTAAAGTGAAGCTCCCTATAGTAAATTGACCTTTGTATTTTTTTTGTTTGTTCTTGAAATAGTCTTCAAAGGATATAATTTTCAAAGTGCCAGTTCCTGGCACATAAAAGGTTGAAAAAGGCAATAAGCCCTTTCCAGTTTTGAGAGAACCGCATAAATTGTGTAGCAATTTTTTTTGCAACATTTTCTGCTTATTATTATCGTTCAATCTACAAAGGACAGCAGTCACAGCACTTACAGATTGCCTGTTCCTAGCACGTAAAAGGTTGTGAACTGATCATTAAAGAGTTCTAGAAAGGTAATTGTGTGATGTGTCTAAATTGCTCTAACTCATGGAGGTAAGTTTAATTTCTGTATAAGGGTTTGTCACTCAACCCTATGTTGGATTAGCGGTGTTGGAAGGGGTCAGCCCTATGTTTCCAGGGCCCTATGTTCCCAGATTTAGTTAAAAGCTACATTACATCTGTAGTCAACTGCTACTGGATAATAGGTTGGGTGTAATTGACTACCAAATAGAGAGAAATGGGGATAAAATCTGATGCAAATTGATGATAAAGGAAATGTGGGAACATAGGGCTGAGGGAACATAGGGCTGAGTGAACATAGGGCTGAGGGAACATAGGCACGCTCCCAGTCAGTTGATGGCGGAGGCTGCATGGCGTGGATTTCCCAGCTACAGCAGACATACGTACGTCTCTGATTCACTTTAGAAGCATAAGTCACCAGTTAGTCTAGCTCAGGGGTCGGCAACCTTTACAATCAAAAGAGCCTTTTTTGTCCTTCTCCCCTTAATAAAATTCATCTGGAGCCGCAAAACTTATTTGACCTGTAAAATGAAGATAACAGTGTATGAAGTTTTATATATAGTTATTCTGTATTCAGAGGGATTTAAATCTACCCAAAAGCTTATTCCTAGTAAAGTTTAATTTCCAATTTTTTTTTTTTGTCATCCACTGTAAAAGAACTATACTTTGTTGCATTTATGAAATTATAGAAGAACAAACAGAAAACTGTTAATATTTTATTGCTGCTTTTTACCTGTTATAACAAAGGAAAACCTCAAACTCTTATAAAGACTGAATATTGGCTGCTTCTGTACTGTATATGTTTGGGAGCAGAACCAAGACAATTTCCTATCAACTTGTTGACATGGAAGTAAATATATTTAATCTTTTGAATGAGGAGAAAAAAACACTGGCATATGTAAACCTACTTTGAAATAAAACAAAGAACCATGCAGGTTCATTTGAGTCATTCCCTTATTTGTAAAACGTTGATCAAATAAAAAGTAGCCGAAGTTAAAATAAATAAAACGTATAGCTGCAGCTTAATAACTTAAAAAAAATATAAAAATAGGCCAGTTGTATTTAATTATGACTTTAGTCTATTTCAGTGTGTTGTCATCCTCCTGTTTTCTCCTCAGCCACGTACAACAATCAACCATTGAGCCTGAACATAAAACATTTGTTGTAGTTCATGCTGGAGAAAACCTGCTCACATCAGTATGTAGATCCAAAGATTGACAGGACTCCAAATGCAAACGTCTTCATGTTCATATAAGTTTCGAGAATGGCATTCATATTTTAAAGACAAATTTGTTGGCTTTTGGAAGGTTTCCAATATCGCTCCTTTTGTGTGTTACGCCACGAGAGCACCGATGTGGTGCGGGAAATGTTTCTTTTATTTTTTACGGCGCCAGACAAGGAACAGAATAAAATGTCCGGCGCTAGGCAAAAAAGGCACGCTCACCTTTATTTTCTTTCCCAGGATGCAACTCACATATATGACTTCCTCCTTGCAGTAACCTGGCAGTATTTTGCGCTGAACATACTCATTCTGCCCCCTGCTGGCAAGCAACCTACAGTTTTTCTCCAAAGCTAAAGGTAGCCACTGCAGAGGGGCTAAAGAGCCACAAGCGGCTCCAGAGCTGCAGGTTGCCAACCCCTGGCCTAGATTTATCTGAGACTTCGAGGTATGTTCACTGCCATCCAAAGACTGATGAACACACTAAAGGCAACATAAGGTTCAACGTCTTACTCAACGACAGTTTTATGGACTGCAAGGCCAGGAATCAAAGAGTTGAACATCTGATTAGTTACACTGCTCTACCTCCACAACCACAGTTGCTCCAAATTATTATTGCTTGAAATGATGGAACTAAACTAAACTGTGCAAGCTGAAACATGTTTACTCAATGCAACACAAATAACAAGACAGTTTTTCTACTCTATTGTGAAGATTTGGTAATACACTTCCTATAGCTTTGATTCATTATCGCCTTTTATGTCACTTCAGTCACTCATACAACACTGTGTTTGATTGTACAGATGTGGGCATACAAAAACCAAAGTGTTCTGGACCCTGTTGGTAATTTACACAGTTTTTGTACCCTATTGGGACGATTTGGTGACAGACACTTCCTGTAGCTTTGATTCATTATCACCTTTTATTTCACTTTAGTTACTCATACAACACTCTGTTTGATTGTACAGACATGGGCACACAAAAACCTAAGTGTTCTGTACCCTGTTGATATGTGCCTACAGGCTAATTATGAATGCACAGGCACAGAACTAAAGCAAAATCTATGATATGTACATTCATTTTATTTAAAAAAAAAATAATGTCGACAGTCTCCACTTAAAAATACTACTTTTTAGAGCCAGTCAGAGATTGAAATATTTACCAAAGTCTCCTGAAGTAGTTTTAAAGTCCCACTTGATCCTTTCTGCATGAAAAGTCATCAGATTCAGAGGACAGTAATTTGAATGCTATGTATCTCTCCACTCTAAACCAGTTCTTTCATCAGCTGTTCCTTTCTTCAAAATTCAAACCTGTGTTTTTATTCCATTATTTTGTCCTGTACTGGCAATGCTATTATAATCTCAATTTTTAGCTGCTTAAAGCAAAATTTCTAAATTAAATTATTCAGGACACTTTTCATAGAAGGAGGGGACTTTTATAGGGAAAAATCCAACAATGTGTCAAAGCGAGTTGGTTATCATTAAACTGAGAAGGTACTTGGATGTTCTGCTCCTGAAAATAACAGATTTTTTTCTTTATATTTATTTGTGAGACATTAAAATGGAGAAAAACCACGTCAGCAAGGATTTTATTAATGGTGAAAATACTACTACTACTACTACTACTACTACTACTACTACTACTAATAATAATAATAATAATAATAATAATAATAATAACAATAATATGATACTGTTCACATGCAAATGGGATGACAATCCAACAGAATAAGACACCAAAATCAATATTATACACTTTGACTTGATTTATTAGCAGAGAAAGGCTTCAAGCTGTCACTACATGGGGAGTAAACAGGTTTTTTTCAGAAAGGATATGAGGTTATATTAGAAGTGTAATTTCCTACATTCATTTCATAATCTTTCAAGCATCAAACCAATTTACTGTCGTGACTGCTGGGAGTTAAAGCCATCAGATTTACAGAGTTGGGGAATTTTCATTATATGTATGCACATCTGCATTACTTTAGAAACATGTAAAACTGTGAAGTCTTACAGTTTGATATGGCAGGAAATGAAAATTACTAAATCATGTGAGTCTCAATGAGACTGTATATTTGTACTAGGGCTGGGCAAGTTGACGCAATAATAACACATTAACGCATTAATTTCTTAACGTCGACATTTATTTTATCGCACGTTAACGCATGTTACTCACAAGCTTTTGTTTTGAAAAGTCTGTTACTGGCTGCTGTGGAAGCAGAAGAGAATTGGCAGGTAAACATGTGGAAAAGCTAAAAGAGACATGGAGGCGGTAAAAATCAGTGTGTTTTACAGTTCGGGTAGCAACTCAGGTAGCAATATTAACAATTCAGTCTCAAAAAAATTCTGGACTGCAACAAAACCTTTAAAACCCTTTGTTCAAGACGATCGCGTCATTCCTCCAGTTTTACACCAGATCTGCTCCATGTGTTCACTGTAGTGGTTGTTCTCTTACTGGTTATTTCAGTGCGGCTCTATCTAGTGGCACAGATGTGTAATGACAACAGAAAGTCTGTTCCTCGATCATAAAATGACCCCCATTTTTGAGAATATGACTTCCACATTAAAATATCATCCTATATTTGGGCCAATATGGTAGTTTGATCAGGGACTTATTCAACAGCAGATGGGTGTCCTGCAATGCTGGAAATGAGCATCAGAAGATTCTGTGCTCGTCATGATCTGAGGAGAAAAAGACTTATGTCAGACATGGAGCTGGAAAGCGCTTTGGTTTAATCTATATATGAGCTGAGTTTTCATTGAGATTTTCACAATATTGTAAATATTATAGTATGTGATTCCAGTGCCGCCATGCTACCTGAACTGCCACACAAAGCCATTTCTGGGTCATTATCCGTAAACCGGACAATTAAATATTAAAAAACCGTGGCCAGATTTTTTTATTTCGGATTTTTGATCCAAGTCTTATATTGAAATATAAAAAAAAACAAGCATTTTTTCATTTTCTTGTGTTAGATTAAAAAATTAAAAACTAAATAAAACCTAACTTTTTAATCTTTTTTCATTTTTGATTGATAATTGAAAATGCAAAGAAGGAATGATACACAGATTGATAAAGTTACAGAACTTTTATATGGACATTTTTATTTAAAAGTTCTCCCAGATGGAGGATTCAACAGAAACAAAGTTATTCGTAACCACTGGAAAGTTGAACTCCACGTTAAAAGTTGCTGCTATCTCAAAAATTGCCTGTTTTAATATTATGATTCTGACTCAGGATATTGTTGTTTGACTTTTATTTTATTTTAAAAAAACAGGATGACATTGATGCCCTGGCAGTGGCAATAAACTTTATTTTATTTTACATTTTTTAAGATGGGATTTACACTAAATATGTGTTACCGACAACTGCTGATGTTAAAAGTGTTTGAACAACAAATGTTATGGCACTTTAGTTCATATGGCAGCAGAACATTTAAATAAAAGTGACCTTTACACTACTTTTGAATTCATTATTTGATTTTGCGTATACAATGTGATTAATCATGATTAATCAGGGAAATCATGCGATTAATCGTAATTAAAAACTCTAATTGTTGCCCAGCTCTAATTTGTACACCACATGCAGTATAGTTTCTGGTGCATATGCTATTTTAAAAACAAAAACAAAACAAGCAATTTAAATGAATACATTCTGTCACAGTTATGACAAACAGGATCTATGACACATCCAATGCTTAAATCATTCTACAAACAAAACTGATTTAGTTCCACTCCTCATCTCATCTGTAGGTGCTGTTGCCAAGAAGGTACCGAAGAGATCTGACATATTTAATGTGTTCTTTTCAGTTTTTTGTTCTTATTATACATGACAAATAAGACAATTACCAATTCATGTCTGCTCTCATCATTGTTAACTGCACCGTGGAGGCTGCACACAGACATCTGCTGGAGCTGAGACATCTGTCACCTCTTTCACCTCCAACTGCTCCACCAGTGGGGTGTGAAACATGAGGGTTCATGTTGTTCCTGACTGGGCAGCTGACATCAGCTCCGAGTGCAGGGACAAGTTGAGCCACCTAACTTTCTTCCAACAAGTTGGAGAAGTTTGCCAGAACTGTCAAGTGTTGGATGTCTAAATCAGCCTTTCTCAACCTTTTTTCAGTCACGACACCTTTCAAAAGTAAATAAAATCTCACGACACCCCAGAGTAAAATATAATCCAAAGCCACACTGCATCATTCCGACTGTAAATGCATAAGTCCCGCTTATTTTGTTTAAATAGCCTGAACACAATAAGTGCACCAGAGTAGGCCTCAGCAGGAAAGCTTCTTTTCATCCGTAATGTGCTTGCTTCCATCCATCATACTTGTATTGCAATTAGTGAGTTATAATCTGGATTTGACTTTGATTTCCAGGTGGCAGGACCAATAGGCACAGAAGAAACTGCCTCTGGACACTATTGGATAGGCAAACAAGCCAATCAGGGAAATGAAGCATGTGACGTAGGCAGAGCATCAACAAAAGACATCCAGAAGGGTGTGCAGTGGAGTAAAAACTCTGGTTTTGTGGTAAAAAAAAAAAAATTGTTGACCAAAAGGTATTATTGTGACTCTTAAATGCTCTTGTATGAGTCATTGCATAAAGCCCATCCATGCCCCTAGATTCAACTAGATCAGTGCATTGTATACCAGTGGAAAAAGCTGTAAATGGAAGGGGTACCAGACCCATTTCATGAAAATGTTCTACAGAGTGGTTGTGCCCGGTCCGGCTTGGTGCATGAGGGCTTTTGAACGATTTCCAAGTAATTTGTTGCATAAACTGAGCTCGCAAATTTGACTAATAGACCAGGAAATCCTCAGATACTTCCAAAAGTGTCCTATTATAATTCTAGTTAATTTTCAAAAACATCACGACTACCGTTTAAATCTTACTGGACAGTGAGGGAAATGCCACAGTGGAATGAAAATATGCCACATCATTTACCTTGTGATAGGTGCATGAAGCTAAATGACCCTAAAATTGTCTCAAATTATGGCAGTGCATCAGAAAGGTCACCACGGCAGATTTACACAAGATTTTACGTGAAATAAAACAATGTAGCACTAGGCCTTCATCAACATCAGCCATTACTCTTCATACTTTGAATGCCAATGTTCGAACTGCTGAACAAAGTCCAGGAGCTTTGGAAGACATAAAAAGGCTTACAGAAGTGCAAACACACATTATGTTTTTCAGTAATGTCCACTCTGGCTCCTCAAGGCTTGCCGATGTATGCAGTTTCCTTGTCAAAGTGCCCTTGCCTTTTATTAGATTCCAGTTATCTCACTCCAATACACTAGTCTTCTTAAAGAAGAAAAATGAAAAAAAAAAAAAAATTTCACTTTATAAAAACCTTCCTTTCTTCTTTGCACACAGTCTCACACTGAAAGCATTCTTTATTTTCCTACTGAGAAAGCAACTCAAATGCTGCCAAATTACATGTGCGTAATTGAGTCATTTAATCTGTGGTTTCCTTCAGCTGTTCAGCTGGTTTGATGTTTCTGTTTCTGTGCAGCTACTTTCAGGTTGGATGCAAACTACTGGTAAAAAAAAAAAAAAAATGTATATTTTAATGGAAACCTACTATTTTAAATGTATTTCTTATGTAAAAGTATGAATTTTTACTTGGTTTTGCAGCCTCAACAGAGTAACAGGTTTCTGGTACAGAACAGAGAGAAAATATGTGCCACATGTGATGTATCAGAGAAGATAAATTGTCAGGGAAATTTTATGAATTGTGCTTCTGTTTTAAATCACAGAACTGTGTGTAACAACGGCAACCTTACTGACCACAAATAAATGTTAAATCTTTTGAAATTCAAATAAATTCCTTAAGCTTTTTTTGTGTTTGTGTTTTGGTAGATTATTTATTAATTGTTACAAAGTTTCTGACAGCTGCTGTGAAGCCTGTTCTTTACCTTTTAAAATGATCCGATGTCAGGGGCATGCATTTGTGGGCAAAGCAGCAGAGTTGAGTTTGTGGGTTGTGCCCATAAAAGATTTGCCAGATCATCTTTGGCAATTTTCTAAGTTTAAATAAAGGTTAAGAGCAACTCAACACTGCTATAACTCCACTTGACCCCCCAAGTTTGGAACCTGATGCTCTCATTTCCTCAAAAAGGCAGATTTTCCCCATCTGACCAGTCTGGTTCTAAACACATTAGCTATCCGGAGGGACAACACGCATGGAGACATGAATATGGAAACAGTCACAAACTCAAGCTGAAATCATTTTAAAATGCACATAACAAAGCTAATGACTGTTAATGAGATATTCAGGGAACAGATGTTATTTAATAATACATTCAGATAAAAATTGTACTTATTCAAAGAAATCAACTTCTATTATTTCTGCAGTAAAGCTACTTTCATCTTTATGTCATTGAGGCTCTAAATCGCCTTCTGGTGCATCAATATTTGAAAAGGCTTTGGCCAAATATTCAAAGATAACATTAGTAATGCGCAAGTAGTTGCAGTGTGCAAATGGAAAAAGATTCCCATAAAATGTTGCTAGGCTGCAAAAAATATGATACCAGTTGGATGTTTGAACGTTTATGCACGTAAAAACACAACCAGTGCTTGGAAATGTTCATGATGTCCCAACAAATTGTGTTTGATGGGTGCTATTGAAGTGGCCATTTTATATTTTTCTGTGTTATTGTGATAAATTATTCTCTTAGAAGTAACTGGAAGCTTTTACAAAAAAAAAAGTTGTATTAGTTCAATAATAAAAAAAAAAAGAAGAAGAAGAAAGTGGCATCATAGAGGGCTGAGTTTCACTGGATGGTCATGTCCTCCCAGTAGTACGTGCCCACAAGAGCAGGAGGTTCTGCAGTCGTTTTAAAGCAGAATTTTACAACTGTGCAGCAGGGTTTGAGTTGTTTTCTGTCTGTTGTTTTACTTTGTGCTACTATCACATGGGGTGATACAGAAGTCGACGGTAATTAACAGAAAGAAGCCAAAATCCACAAAACTCTATAAAGCACATTACATGCACATATATTTACTGACCAGAGATTTCCAGCAGTAATCCTTGTCATCGTGCTGACCAAGTCCATATTCAAAATCCTGTTCTGGCTTGAAAATGTCTGGGAAGTTTTGAGATGTTGCTGTCGTTAACAGGTAAAAACATAAAATATAGTATTGATGGCGTGTTATGTTGAAATCATGTTTTCTGACAGGCCACAGAAGTAGTTTGCGTTGTGCACAACACCATGACCAATTAAGAAAATGCGAAATCTCATTTTCATGAAGGGTCTCTCCTTGTGATTCTGAGAACAACTTTTTGTTGTTCAGAAAAGTTTACAGTTTTTCTGAGTTATGCTGGGGGCAGAGATACTCAGGAGGTGTCAGAGATTAAAATTAGATGGATGAAATTGAGCAGAAAATGGCCACTTTAACCAGATTTATAGTCCTTCCATAACCCAGATGGAAGAACCTTTGCTGCAGAAATCTCACAACAAGCATTACTCACAATGCAGTCCTACTAAAGGAGAAAACAAAACAAAACAAAAAAAAGCAACCTGGAAGCACACTGAAGACAGATATTATGCTTGGAAATGACAAAACAAATTACTGCTACACAAAATCTGTTCTAAAATCTCTGAGACAAAAGCTGTCCTTTCAGGTTTGTAGGAGACGTTTGAGTTTGGGGATATTAACCGCCTTGTCACATTTGCTACTTTGTGCAGATGCTTCTAGTTTCAGGGAAGGATTTCTTTAGTCTCCTTCTGTGTGCTTCTGTGCTTTATACTAAACAACACAATAAAAATGAATGAACTGCTCCTGTAGGTTACACATTAATGATTGTGAGTTTGTATTCAAAAATAGATTGAATACATGAAGTCGATAAGTGTTTGCAATTTCTGAATTAGGTACTATGATTCAATACCTGCAAGGAAACAAAGTGTAGTCTTGGAATGTTTTGAACTATGTCCATCAGACCTCATTTTTCTATTACAAGCCTTTCAGCATGATAACAGCATGAGTGCTTGTTATGCTGAGAATTTTGTCCAGCAATGCTTTCCAGCAGAAATACCATGTCATGACAAATAAACCTATTTGTGAAACACGAGTTCACTTGCTGTTCCAGATCATATCTTGCATTATTAATTGTCTACTAAATTTTTAACACTGGTACCGCTGGTATTGTTGTACAGGTGGGCTTCTGCAACTGCTTCAGCATTACCTGAACAGACTGAAACACTTCTTATAAATCTTTGTTCAATCTTAAGTTTTATGTTGCAGTTCGTTGTTTGATTTTTTTTTCTTTTTTCTTGAATGAAGTAAACCTTTTGTATTCACCACTTCTCTTTTCCCATCCAATATTTAATGTTCAGCAGATGATAGCCATCGTGAGGAAAAAAAAAACTCATACACTGGTAAAACTGCAGAGATGAAGTATATGAGCTAATCTTTCATTGTGTCATAAAATAAAATGATTTCTTTTAATCCCTTTGCTGAAAAAGAACTATAAAAGCAGGGCAGCAGTTTTAGTATTAAAACAAAACTGCCACTCCAACTTTATTTGGAGAACATTAAATCGGTTCAGACCACAGACTGTAAATCCTGGCAGGCGTGTTTCACATTATAATTTAATTACTTCTTCAAAATTATTTGTTACTTCAACTTTTGTCTTGTTTTTTTTTCCCAGTTTTTTGCATGAAAGCCACAGTGTTACATGCACCTTCAAACGTGTAAGTAAGAATGTCGTTCAGTGGTGAAATACTTTATTTCTTTGCACACTGCACCTAAAGTAAAGTAATCTTCACCGCCTGGTGACGTGGGCTACAACAGTGAAGGAAACTGTCCAGATATTCTAGTGGACAAAAGTATTGAAAATGACATCAATCAATTTCCTGCATGGGTAAAATTAGAGAAAAGAACTCCTAATGAATGAAGCCACTTTCATTTAGTGGTCTCACACACCACGCTGTTTGCACAGCTTTTTTTGTTTTCTTTAATTCCAAACTAATGCAAATATGGCAACCTCCTCAACACTTGCCATGTTTGTTGATGTCAGTAATTTGACTCGTTACTGCCCAGGCGAATGTGTTGCTAAACAACCATACAAAAATTCAGAGGTATGAGGAGTAGACTTTTTGGAATGGATGGATGTACGAATGTACGAAAGTGGAGAATAAATAGGCCTTAAGGCCAAGGCGTAGCCTGATATGTACCTCTCTCCAAATGTAACTTCACGTTGTGTGTGAATTAAGAATTAAGTATGTCTTACTTTACCAGTAATATATACAGTGTTCTGGCGAGACAATCAATCAGCAGTTAACAATTACACTGGCCACGATGGAGGTGCAAAGTGAATTTAATCTCCAAGCTGTATACAAGATCTGAGAGCCCATTTAATCACATCACAGAATGAGGGGGTTGCTCAGAAATGATAATGGTCAGTAGGAAACAGTATTTTTTAAACCATCACATGAAAAACATCAGAATCTTAATAAGTCTCCAGACGCCTACCTGTCAAAACTTAGGGCACTTGATGAAGCCAGATTGATAGATCAGGAGAGATGGCCCTCAACAGACCAAAATCAAGAGAAAAAATCATGGGCTTATGAATCAGCATTATATAATGAGGTCATGCTGATCCCAAAATGCAGGGTTTTTTTTTTCTTTTTTTTTTTTTTTTTTTTACAATATTGTGTCAACGCAGACCACAAGAAATGTGATTGGTCCGATTTGTCCGGTAGAATGTCAGGTAGAATGATGTGTTTGCTGCAAACATCTGCATAAATGACTGATGCTCAATATTTATAAGCGCCAAGTCATATAAAATTTACTTTATTTGCTGTGAATACTATGTCTGAGTCACAAATAGGAAATAAACAAAGAAACTCAGCACTGTCAGCTACAGCACTCCAGAAAAATGAACCTGCACTGCCATCTAGTGGTTGGTGGTTTAACTTCAGAACAACGCAAAAAATAACTTTTTTTTTTTTATTATCATATGATTGACCTAATAAGCAAACTGAGCACTTCAGAAATCGGCCCATTAAATGACACTTGGACGTTCAGTAAATCCTGCCCAGAACCAATCAGGCCAGATTGTTCCATTATTCCAGTCATACCAACATTCTTCATTCATGTGTACTTGGAGTACTTGGAGGTTACATTGCTAAGCGGGACGAGAAGCAGGAGCAAGTGCTATCCACGCCGGGGACAAGGCAGATGAGCGTATGTTCACATTTCCTACCTACATTTACCAGTGGATTTAATTTGGTGAGTTATGGTTTCAATCGTTTTCATATTTTGCGGTAAAACCAAGTTACTGCTGTTCGCTACAGCTAACGTTGAACACTGACAGAGCTAGCCAAAGCTCTGGTGAAAAATAGCTCCCGTTTGCTAGATATTAAGTTCACGTCAAGCTTGTGTAGTTAACAGAAACATAAAAGAAGAAACAGGCTTCTTTCTAATATCTCTGTAATTGGTGAATCCATGTCAAGGGCATGTCAGGGAGAAATATTCACGCGAGAGCTGAGAGGGTTGAAGGTGAGAACGTTGGAGGCGTTTGAGATTTTCAAGCACAACCAACTGTGGGGTTTTACTGTGAATAGTTTACAAAAGAAAATACTTCAATGATTGGCAGTTGACCGGCGTTTCCCAATGGCTGGGCCGATGATATTGTGGCACAAGTCTAAAAGCTGTCCTTATGCACCATATATATTTTTAAAGCTTATGATGATGTCTTTGGTAAGAATTCATCGTTGCAACACTGTAGGAAAATTCACAGGGGAGTTGGATCCAATATCCATCCATCAAAGTGATTGACAGTTTGACACATCCTATATCTATGGAGATTGACACTTCTGCTTCTTGCCTCAAGATCTCCACCTGGCTGGTGGACCACTGGTGACCACTGCCTTCACCTGGTTCTGCAGCTTCAAACCTCTCACTAATGATGCAGTTTCCGGTCTCATTTATTACCTTCTAAATACAATTTTTGCTGTGATGTTATTTTGGGAAATAGACTGATTCTCACAGTCAAGTGCCACACACCCTTATCGTGCGATTGAGGCTCTTCTCAACTATTCAGAAGGATACACCCAAGAGTCAATTCAGCGCAGGTTCTTTTTTTGTAAAGATACTCCTGGAGCTATGGATTCTATTCTGACCGTAAACGGCCCAAATAAAGGACTTCTTAATAAACAAGCTCCATCTACAGCCAATTCCAGAGAGTTGCACCTTCTCTGTCCTCTCTGCTGGGACAATTGTTTCTGCGAGAGACTCCTGCTAGACTTGGTCGACTTGAGAAGTAAACTGACCGAGCCAATGATGGCTTCTGTCTCATGGGTCCCCGCAACGCTACATCCTTTCTGAGGATACTGAAGACCGCTCTCTTTGTTAAAAAAGTAACCATGTCTCCTGCTGTTAGAATGGGTCATGCTGCAGCCTTAATGAAAGGAAATGTCCTTTACCTGCTCTCCCGCGTCATTGTGAAAACATATTAATCCCTGAGAATTCCAGGATATGTAACCAGGAGAATCTTTTTTTGGGTACAATTCATAAATATGTGGTTCTGGGTATCGTGCACCATGAAGCTTTCACAGCCAGAAGGGACCTATCACCCTTTAATTTGGAGCACAGTGATGTAAAATATCTAGCACAGGGGTCGGCAACCTGCGGCTCTGGAGCCGCATACGGCTCTTTAGCCCCTCCGTAGTGGCTTCCCTGTCGCTTTGGGGAAAAAAAACTTGTCAGAAGGTGATTCTCACTCTGGAGCACATGTAGTGCCCCGTAGGTTGCTTGTCAGCAGGGGGCATAATGAGTAAGTTTCGCGCAAAATACTGCCAAGTTACTGCAATGAGGAAGTCGTATCTGTGTGTTGCATTCTTGGAAAGGAAAAAAAAAAGTTGAGCGCGCGTTCTGTGACTAGCCACGGATATCTGTATGTGTTGCTCATGTACCGCCCAAAAATATAAAAAACATTTCCCACACCACGTCGGTGTGTTGTAGTGGTGTAACACACAAATGAAGCGATATTGAAAACCTCCTCAAACCCGAAAAATGTGTCTTTGAAGCACAGAATGCCGTTCCTGACGCTTATATGAACATGAGGATGTTCGCATTTGGAGTCCTGTCAATCTTTGGATCCACATACTGATGCAAGCAGGTTTTCTCCAACATGAACTACATCAGACCCAAATATCACTCATCTCATTGACGCCAGCCTGCAGTCCTGGATGAAAGTCAGTCTTACAGCCCTGATATAGAGAAGCTCTGCAGTGATGTTCAGAAACAAATCACATTAAGTAGGTGAGAACACTGTCACAGTGATTCCCAAAGTGTGGGCCGTGGCCCCCTGGTGGACTGTTGTGGTACTGCAGGTGGACAGTGAGAGGTCATTAAAAATAAACAAATGTTTTAAATCTTCAATTTAAATATATATATATATATATATATATATATATATATTATATATATATATATATGTGTGTGTTTCATAACTGTAAAATATTTATAACATGATTTAAAAATATTTAGAACTGATAAAACAAACAAATTGAGTGTTATTCTACTGTTACCTTAATACGACAAGTGTCACTTTACTTGTTGACCCCTTACATTAATATTGGAATGTAGCTTTTAGTCTTGTATGTTGATCAAAGTGGTGTTTAAAGGTTTGCATGGGCTGCAGAGATTTTTACATTTCAAATTGGGCCTTGGTATTCTGAAGTTTGGGAATGGCTGATTTATAGATTTTTTTTTTTCACAAACATTTATTTTAGAACCTGAGGCGGAGCTGATGTAGTTGTGTTTTATGTTCAGGCTCAATGGTTGATTGTTGTACGTGGCTGAGGAGAAAACAAGAGGATGACAACACACTGAAATGGACTTAAGTCAAAATTAAATACAAACAGGCCTATTTTAATGTTTTCTCTTATTAAGCTGCAGCTATACATTTTATTTATTTCAAAGTGGGCTACTTTTTATTTGATCAATGTTTTCCAAATCAGTGAACCTGTTCTTTGTTTTATTTCAAAGTTGGTCAACACATGCCAGTGTTTTTTTCTCCTCTTTCAAAAGATTCAACGTATTGACTGTCATGTCAACAAGTTGATAGGAAGTTGATGCACCAAATATAGTCTTTATAGGAGTTTGAGGTTTTTCTTTGTTATAACAGGTGAAAACAGCAATAAAATGTCAACAGTTTTCTGTTTGTTGTTTTGTCATTTCATAAATGCAACAAACTATAGTTCTTTTACAATGGATGACAGAAAACATGGAAATGAAAATTTAATTAGTATCTTGTATGACCGCCTTTTGCAATAAAAACTTTAAAAACTGCCAAACATAGTAGGAATAAGCTGTTGGGTAGATTCAAATGACTCTAAATACAGTATAACTATATATAAAACTTTATCCACTGTGTTATCTTCATTTTAAGGGTCAAATACGTTTTGCGGCTCCAGAAAAATGTTATTCCGGGGAGATGGACAAAACAATGGCTCTTTTGATAGTAAAGGTTGCCGACCCCTGATCTAGCTCTTTGAGGGATGTTAGGCAGATTCCTGCCAGGCTTTCTAACTGCAGTTTAATAATAAGTTGTCTGAGTTTTACAACATGTTTCTGACTACAGGGAGACATCTCAAAGACCTACCGCTGACTATTGATCCTGAGGGATTTAACAACAGGTATTCTGTTTGCTTTTAATCTCAACCCAGGTGATGATAATGATGTTCTTTCCCCTGTCTCGAATGGTAATTTGAGGCTGGAGATGAGATTTGAGATTCAGTTTATGCCTCTTACGATTCTATCCTGGAGATTGACTGTAAAAGACAAGTGTTGGTGTATTATTCCAGAAAAATAAATACATGGATAATCTTCAACAGCTGAGCCTGTTCCATAGTCTGCTGAGAAACATGTTTTGTGGAGTGTGGGCCCCTAACCCTTTCCACTGGATGTTGGTCACTTACCCTCCTGCATTTTACTGTTTCTGGAAAATCATTCTCAAAACCCCATGTTCCACCCCACTCAAAAGGAGCATCTATTGTTGACTATGGACACCACTGTTTACTGTCTTTGCCATCAAGCTTGTGGGTTATCTTTTGAACAAGTACTGAGGCTGTATGACCATGATGTGATGAAAAATAACCTTAAGGTTTACAACTTTGTGAGAAAAATATTAACGTTGTGTCAAGAAACTGGGCAGCAACCCTAAACAGGGGAGCTGCTCTTTGGAGCTTTTTAAAGATAACCTTGTATGATGCTTATTGGAAGAAAAATACTTAAAATACTATTGATAAACATTTCATTAATGAAAGACATAAAAATATATAAAGTTGTACGCAGTACAATTATTTATGATGAAATCCAGTGCGGTGACAAAGTGAATTGTTTTCTGTACTTTTCCTATCTGGTCTCTACCCGATGTTGGGCCACACACATCAACACCACACCCAGTAAAGCATGGTTTTCTGAGAATCGAATCAGAATCAGAATCAGAATAAGAATCGTTTTTAATCGCCAAGTACGTTCGCACATACAAGGAATTTTGTTCCGGCAGGTGGTAACACTCTCAGAACACTCTCAGACAAAGGAACCACGAAAAAGACTAAAATTCCCAACATGCTTTGCAACATTTTATTGTTTTACAACAGGTATGAACTGATGTCATGCCCTCTTACTGGCTAAGGACCCCGATAACACAGCAGGAGTTCCCTGGCAGAGGCAGATAGCATAAATCCGTAGCATAAATACAGCGAGCCTCCATGGTTCTCTTCAACAGCTTTCACTTCAATGCCTCTCTGAACCTCAGACGCAAAAGTGCATCTCTCTGACCTGCTCCAGCAAGGTAAGTAGCTAAAGGCCTGCATCACCCGGCGACCCTAATTTGAAGGAGACCCTGCTGGTTGCCCAGGACAACCACACGCGTGTCCGACCATAATGCGCCCACGGAGTGAGCTGTGACGTACGGAAGAACCGACAAGCAGGGATCACCCGTGGGCCCCAAATGCATGACTGGCCTTAGACTAACCAGGAAGAAGGACAGCAACAGCTGCTGTTGCTGCGTAACGCTGCATCTCTCCGTTGACCAGAGAGGAGAAAAAAGAGGAGGAGAGCTGCTCCTGGGTACCAGCGGAGCGTACGTCTAACCCTGACCTATTCAACCAACCGATCCTGGGTCATCAATCCAGACCCCAGGGACGTCACAACGACATCAATCCCTTCCTGAGCAATCTACGTAAGAGGCTTTTGTGTCTGGGCAGAGCTTAGTTTAGTGTTGTTTGTAAATTCCCTTTTCTTGTGTGTCACGTAAGCTAAGAACCGGACCATCGGTTCCGCCATAAATGCGACTTTGCGTTCAAATGTTTTTTTTAAATTGCAAAAAGCAACTCCAATCTCAGTTTCCCGGTCACTAGGAAATATTCTAGGTTTGTTGATTTTACTCTGCCCTTTCCTTTCTTTTCTCTTCCACTAACCATCACATTACAATTATCAGCAGGAGAAAATCCTTGCTTTGTCTTCCACCGTGTTGATCCCAGAGCAAGGTTACCATGAGACCTTATCCGCCTCTTGAAGCCTCTATTGCACGAGTTGGTGGCCATCTTGGGGTTTCCTCTCACGTGGCAGGGGTGGGGCTTCTTATCAGGCAATGAGAGATATTTGAACAAATCTATATGGGACCCTTTCACCACATGACCCTTATAAATAAATCCACGCCTTAAATTCCAGCCTCCATCACCCTGGGATAAGAAATCAACTGAGCACTGTCATCACCATCACTGGTCTGGTTGCTGACCTGTTGACCCTCCCGGTCATGTTGCAGAGTTAAAGTCACTCGACACTGGTCTTTTGGACCCTGCTTCATGAAAGTCAAATATCTGCAATAAAGCATTGTATTTTTTAATTTTTCCATGGGTTTAACCCTGGCACATTCTTCACATTCACATTCACATTCTTTGATCCAAATCTTCTGCAGTTTCTCTAATGGATGGAGTCTGTTGTGTTAGACAGTTTAACTGGTGGGGTGAGACGAGAAATATTTTTTGCGTCTATTTTTTAAGCCATTTCACTTTCTTCTAATCAACCCTCCAATAAGAGCCATGGTTAATAGGGGCAGCGGTTGAGAGCAGTAGAGGTAAAATAAATCCACTCGACTGCCTCTTTATAGCTTGGCATTTATTTTTTAAACTCATTTTCTTATCCGCCAGCAGTCTGATTATTTTTTTTTTTTTAATGTTTTTTCAGTTTTTCAAATTGCAAATGAGACAAAGGGATGTTTTCTTTCAGAAGATTTAGAACCACTTCACACAGTGTCTGAATAAAGTCTGGAGAGCAGTGAAGGAGAATGTCTTTGCATTTCTTGGGTGTAGCTTGGTATAGAGCTTTTAGTAGGTAAACATTTCTTTTCATACGGGCTGACATAATGATTAAAAGTGTTTTTTTTCAGGATGTAAACAGTTTGCTGCTGGTGGGGGAATATACCTGTCCTCAGTTTAATATTGTGGGTTTTTAAACATGACCAGATAATTGCTGTTCAGACTAATAGTGCGGCGGTATTTACCTTGGTGAAACACATTTTGGGTCAACATCATAATACTCATATTCCTGTGATGCCGATACTGAGTCAAATATTTTTAACAACTTCAGGATGGTAAGAGACTTGGAAAATAGCATCATCTAAGATGACTAAATGCTTTTTATCAGCAGGAAACAAGTCTTCAACTTCAATAGGAAGGAATCAAACGAATCAAAATAAACAAATTTGATGTTTTTATTTGTTTTTTGCAGTTCACTGTACATGGGTTGGAAAGATGTGTATATCCAGCTGTAATCAGCAAACACAGAGTTGCTACTTTTATCATAGTGCCACACTTCAATAAATTTACCCACCCTGTACCCTCCAGAGCTTTATTAAACTCAACTGAGACCCACACATCAGTAAATGTTCTGGCCTCGTCATCATGTTTGCGGGGACCCTCCTGATGATTAGCATCTGCATAGCTATATACAGAGAAGTCACATCCACGTAGTACACTGTTTCATCTGGCCCTGCTGTATGTCTCAGCTTTAAAGTGCTTGTTCTACCACCGTAGCGAGTGTTGTATATTGCCTTACAGCATTTACTAGTTCAACAGGGACTTGATCTAAATTTTTGTCTGTATCTAAATTTCTATCCATATCTAAAACAGCACCAGCTTATCATTTTTTCAAACATATGGCTGACAGAAGAAGAAATGGAAGTTTCTAAGATCTGACAGACCAGTTTAAGGAATTCCAGGTGGCTCCACTGGGTAAGGATGTCAACTCATCTTTTCTGATGATGTCTTCATTTAATATGGGAATCTGGAATGAAATATTGATGATCTTTTGGCTGTGTCCATGTCAGAGGTTGAGGTTGTCCATGTCAGAGGTTGAGGTTCTGATAAAAAAGACATGTGTTTTTTCATTGTTTTGTTTTCACATGTACTTTTTTTTTTTAAAAAAGCTTATTATCCCCAGTCACCTTAATATTTCATCCTTACATTACACTGGAAAAAGTTTTTGTGTTGTTTATTGAAAAAGAAAAAAGCCTGCACAGAGTGGCAGAGTATAGATGTTATCCAATGAGAAAGTGTTATGTCATCAGTCAGTGACGGATTCCAGGAAAAGCATTCATTCGAGTAGTTCAGCTACTAGAGGCAAGAGGTCTCAGCAAGAGGTCTTGGGTTTTTCTGAAGATCTGAGTTTTGCGACTCACCTCCCTGAGGACGGTTTACTGTAGACTGGATACTGCGAAGTGACCCGCAGTTTCCTCAGCATCAGCTTCCTGGATAATGTCTAGTTCCCCGTGGAAAACAGCAGGATTCACAATAGTGCGGACTTTAGAGTAGGAGCAAGTCCTTTGCGGTCATGCTAGGATGTAGGGCAATTTTATACATAAAATGAAACGTGCATTTTATTGACCAATTCAATTATAATGAAAATAAAAGGGATAAAATACCAGAGGGTTTTGCAGCATTCAACACTTGGTCGTCTGCTTCCTGAATGTCAGCAAGATCATCCGTAAAACTGTTGTCCTTGTCCTGCAATTTTTCTGCAGCTCGGACAAGATCTGTAAGTACAGTTTTAATGACTCTTTTCTGTGTTTTTATGAAAATGGTATTAAATGTGTTTTTCTTTTCAACAAAATACTGTCAAACATTACTGATATCTGACAGTGTGAGCCGCATATCATCGAACTCTGTGGCAACAACTTTAAAAGATGGAAAATCATGACATAAACACCAACCATAACAGCTTTAAAAGATAGAAAATAGTGATACAAACAAAAAAAATATAAAAATAAGTAGATAGGATACTCACCAGGGTACCCTGATGAGTGCCAGTCTTTTCCACAAACTTCTAAAATACCTGAGAGGATGGTTTAAATATGTTACAGAGATGAAACACCGTACAACTGAGGTGGAAAAGCATTTTCTTGACCGTTAGTCTCCTTGAAGATCAAGGTATCTCTGTTATGGCCTCTAACCAAACCATAATAAAGTATAGGCTTTTAAAAGCTGAACATAGGGGTAAGGGGTCACACTTAATCAGAAACTATAATAAAAACTAAAGGGTCCTAAGACTCAGGGAAGGATAAAGAATTCACAACTGTGAGAACAGGGCAGAGTTTCTTTGCTTGTTAAGTCACAGTGTTGGAGCCAAAATACATCTTTTGTTTTGCCTTCTGTATCCAGAAGATAAAGCTCTGCTATTTTGTTTCTGTGCGTCTGCTATTACGTCCAGCCATTGCTTGTCACGGTAACTGATTTAAACTTGGACGTGATTGACGCCAGGTGACCAATTAGGAAGAGACCAATGAGTTATCAACTGTGAAGTAGAGGTCTTCGGAACAACCCAAAAACCTGAGGTTCTGACCCGACCCGAATCGGGTCTTGAGTCCATTCAAAAGACGTGACTCTGGGTTCGGGCTGGAATCGGTACAGTTAGTCTCGAGTCCAGTCAGGTGCTCTCTGAACAGGCTGGGTCCGCGTTTACTCGAGAGAGGTAAAGATATTGGCGGTGGCAGCCAATGTCAGGACTCTGGGCAGTTAAATGATTAATTAACGTGCCATGTCTTTGTCATGAAACAATCGTTCCCGTAGCGTGTTATTACCGGTATTGCCCGGCAGCTGTAAAGTACAACGGATCACCAACATCACAACGCTGGATGAGATAACATATTCACGAAATGTCCTGACCAGTGTAGGCTATCAGTGTTAGCAGTTGCTACCAATAGCATATGTATCCACAAAGAAAATAAGGACGTGGATTATTGTTGTTTACATCACATAGCCTATGTAGCAACTAAACCAGGTAGAAGAAGACAACTTTAAGTAAGAAAATCAAGTTTTATTCAATGCTAGACAACTTTTAACATGAGCAACTATGGGCTGTATTGTCTCGGTTCTATTCGGGTAACTTGATTCGGTTCGTGGTCGGAAACTAAAGACTCAGGTCAGGTCGGTTCAAGGTCCAAATATTGCGGGTCCATTCGGTTTCGGACTCCCGGACTTATGATGATAGCTTGGGTCGGGTCAGTTTCGGGTCGAATTTTCACAGGTCCATTCCGGTTCGGGTCCATGAAAGTGGACCCGTGAAGACCTCTACTGTGAAGACATGTTTTGGGTTTTGTTTTCCCTGGGTTGGAATTTAATATTTGTTTGATGTTTGAATGTGATCGATATTATTTTGGACTGATATGCAACAAATGGATTGACATATCTAAAGAAAAGGAAAACTCTGGACATTGAAATTTTTTTGTTATGAACAAGCACGTCAAAGCTACAGAAAAGCCCCATTTCTCCCACCAGCAGAGCTACAGGTAGGCTCTACACACAGATACCTCAGTGACCTCAGATGTTAATGAAATAGAATGAATCATAAAACTTCTCTGCAAAGGCACTTTAACTGTTTAATATTTTAAGTCTATAGAAAAGACGGAGAAACAACATGAGCACGATGCTGTTGAGAATCATACAAAGATAAGCACAATTTGTCCCAACATAAGAGTTTGACCAAAAGCTGTCTGACAGAAATGTATACAGTAATCCCCTAGACTCGTTCTTGCTGTGATGGGTTTCGCTTCAGCCTCCCAAGCTTCGTTTGAACTTTTTTCTTTTTTTTTTTTTTATATTTTTTTTCTATGAATAATTTTGAAACTTCCACGATGCACTGAGACCGTGATTGCTGAGACCGCGAAGTGTGGGGGATTACTGTATTATGTAGAGGTCTTAGTCGATTAAATTTTTTAATAGCGACAAATCAAAAGATTTTCATAGTTAACTCGTGAATAATCACACATTAAAAACATTTTTTAAATGTTCTGATTATCCATCCATCCATCCATCATCTATACCCATTTTGTCCTATACAGGGTCACGGGGATCTGAAAACCAGAAGTCCACAGATGCAGCTGTACTTTTTGGGGGCTTAATTCATCATGCTGGTTTGTATATTTTGTCGGGCTGCTGCTTAACCGCAGTACTTTGCTGACGGTCCCTAAGCTCCACGGCAACAGCGAGGTACTCAGAAGCACATTCAACACTGTTCCTTAGAGTTTTTGCCACACTCACTGAGCTTGGAGGGTTGATGACACTTGTGACATGTCTGGCATACTTATATCTACAAAATTATACCAACCTGGATGGAATCGGTGCCATTTTCATGTTAAAGTTTAAAGACACTTTGACACTCTAATATTATGCTTTCAATTCAGTCAAATGTTGTAAAATAATGAAATGGACTAATGTCAGTGTGCATAATGTATGATCGTGCTAATATTTGCTAAATCACTAGGATGATCTGGTAAAATTAGTCACAGACAGTTCATTCAGATTAAGTAGATCAATGGGAATAATGAAAATAAGATGTTAGATTTTCACTGTTTGCAAGTTACTTCATGATGAAAGGGCAGAGCATGTGAGAATGAAATTAAAGAATAAATTAAAGAATAAAATTTAGGAAGGGGCAAAGAATCATCAATGAGAGGGTGGTCAACGGGTTATGCAAAGAGGCAAAAGGGTGGGGGGTCAAACTGTCAATCACTTTGACTGAAGGTGGTTGGTTCCATAGAAGACCATGTCATATCAGAAAAAAACCCTCTGTATTCCATTTCCGTCCTATTGATACAGAATAGGTAGGCAGGAACAGTAAGTAACAGGAAAAAACCAATCTATAATGGTGTCAGCTCACAGTAAAAAACAAACAAACAAAAAAAGAAATTCAGAGTTCAAACATGTTGGTCATCTGGAGTCTTTCTGTGTATTTTTTTTGTCTGAATTTAATATTTATTATTTTAATTCTGAGTTCCTCATGAAATCTGATTTACAGTGGTATGAAGATAGTGGAAAATCTAGTGTCTTAACCTCACCCCGACACAAGTTTCAAAACTCTGCTGGCAAAGGTGCAGAAAGTGCTTTGTAATCAAACTGAAAGTCAATCCAAGCACACAGCTGCAACAGTAGAGTAGATGATATTCGTGAGATGCACACAAAAGCTTCTGCCCCCTGAAGCGTCTTCAGAGTCATTAACAAAAGGCTTGCTATTGACCTTATGGGTGCAGCTGTTAACGGTCATTACATAAAATTTAAATTCAAAAGAAAGAACTGCAGATGGGGACAAGGAGCATAAAAGCAAAGCCAGAGTGAGTGAATCTAAGGCAACTTCGCTGGCAGAATGAAAAGAAAGTGACTAAAAGAGGGTGAGGTTTTCTTAATGACTTGCGGTTGATGATGCTAAATGTTGACCTCGAGGGAGCTAAGATTACAAGCCTGAGGGATTGCCCTGCCCCTCTGTGTGTACTGACTATGTGCATTTGTTTGTGGTCCAGTTTTAAATTACTCTGACAGTCCACTTTCTCCAAAGGGCAATCTGTTAATGAACTCTGCTGGAGTTGTTATACAGCAGCTGTATTTGTAAGAGATAATTATTTCACAATTAGAAAGCAGTATTAAAGCTGCAGTAGAACCTTCAAAAGGTTTTGGCACATAGTTAAAAAATAATTTTATAACTCTGTGCTGGCTTCAAAACGGAGCAAATCTCCATGTTAAAATATCTAACTTTGCAGCAGAAATAAACATACTTACAGCCTGGCTCGAAAACCGGTTTTGGTTTCTATGGTTAGATTTTACATCCATGACAACCATACAGGGGGTGATCTTTTTTTTTTCTTTTTGTACCACATCAGGTAAAAATTTTTAAAGTAATACCGTTTATGGCAGGCTAATGGCTAGCCCCTTGCACAAGACCAGGCCCTCCTAATCTTAGTTACTTTGCGCTCAGCATATTCTGAGCTGTAAACAAAAGCCTAACAGAGCATAGTCATATTTTAAAGAGAATGGGTTTTCTTGTGTCTTTGTGTTGTATTTATTGTACAAACAGGCTGCTGTGACTGGCTGTGGGCTAATCTGGAAGAGTCTGAGGACAAAGCTAAGCTAAGTACTTGACTTGGCCGAAGGAGCCTGGAGCCACAGCAGATCATTTACAAGTCAGCAATTTTGGAAATAATGTACCGCAAACGTAATGCCATTGCAAAAATGTACTACTTTTCTCTGTACTGCAGTAATATTGTATATTATGGTCAAAATCATGTCAATACCATACCTGTTACAATCGAAGTAACACATGTTACAAAGTATTTGTATTAGTAGCCTGTTTCCTGTGTCTGGCTGTAGTGTCAGGGGCCCTGTTCACTCTCCACCACCAATCTCTGAAGACAATCAGCTATTAAGGTCGATGCCCTGATTGATTGGACCAGCTTTCCACATTTGGTTGTGTCACCAAATGTTCTGTGCCAGCTTGTATTTTATGTTTAGCTAGGTCCTGTGGGCTTATAGGCTTCTGTGACTGTGTCAGGAACTGGGGTGTTAAGTTTAACTTGAGTTTTATTGTGCCTTGAATTGTTTCAGTTTTTTGTAGTCGTGTGTGTGTGTGTGTGTGTGTGTGTGTGTGTGTGTGTGTTACGCAGTTCATTTTTATTAGGTGACAAGCCCAGGCTCTGTTACCTGTTGTGAGAATGCGCACCACTTTTCATTTAGTAAATACATTTCTGAGTTTGAACAAAGCAGCAATAAGATTCAACACAGTGCTGATGAAAAATGCTTCCCAGAATCAGTATAAACTGTAGGATCGTGTTCAGTGACTAAGGCAGGATTCACACAGATGTGATGAGCTCACACTCAGTGGTGGTTGGGCCTGATGCTTTGAACTACAGAAACATCAGTCATGAGATCAAACAAGATATCAGCCAGGCAATTTAAATCACTGTTGAATAGCCCCCCACAGCAAGTTGACGGACCAGGAATTCAATTTGGCAGCGCCAGAAATCCCGCTGCATAAAGTGGACAGGACTGGAATATTTCAAGACAAACTCTTCACAGTCATCACACGTGTTATTCCACTACAGCAGATGAACAACCCGTTGAACAACTGTGAGAATACGCAGGGTGCAGTGAACAAGGCAGCATGTTTTGCCAGTGTTGGCACCTCTTCATATTCAAAAATAGGCAAGAATTATGAATTGAAAATAACTGCCAGGGGTGTATTAAAGATGAAGGGAGGGGATGTGTACAGGGTCAAGCATGTTTGTGCTGCAGTGAGGAGTGGTGGAGCGAAGGAGGGGGGTTGGTACAGACTGTAAAGAAGGGAGGACTGGGGAAATCCATGGGAGTAATGAGAAAGAAATGGGGAGAGTGTTGAAAGGAAAATATAACATGACTCCACTGACAAAGAAGAAGATACAGGATGAATTAGGCTTTCATAGTCTGCATTTTCTTTTTCTGTTTATTTTCAGTTTTTGATTGTTTGGCACATATTACTTCCTCCTTTATTTTGAAAGGCATTTTCCTTTGCACCTCATAATATATATATATATATATATATATATATATATATATATATATATATATATATATATATATATATATATATATATATATAGGAAGGAAGCTAAATAAAGTAGGGATAGTGAAGAACTGTATCTTCTTATTATTTTGGGTTTTTCCTTTAGAGGTTGCCAAAGTGAACCACCTGTTTCACTCCTAACCTGTCTTCTGCAGCTTTGTCAGTCACACCAGCCAACTGCATGTCCCCTTTCACCACATCCAGAAATCTTTTCTTTGGTCTTCCCCTTTTTCTCCTCCCTGGCAGATCCATCATCTCCAACTCTTGTTTTACCAGTGTTTTTTTTTTTTTAGTGGCTCCACTCATTCCACCCTGCTTGCACCCCCCTACCTCTTTTCCACGTTCCTCATTGCTTTGAACATTTGAGCTCAAGTATCAAAACTCTGGCACCTTCTTGACCTCTACCCCTCCTATTCTGCCTGCTTTCCTTTCACTTACACACATCTACTCTGTCTTGCTGCGACTGACCTTCGCTTATGGCAGAGAACTTTATGAAGTGATTGAATAAGATAAAATAGGAAAAACAGAATGGTTGAAGTAGTATGGAATGGAAGAGGTGAAAGTAAAATAGAGAGAAAAAAATAAAAATGCATGCAAAAACAAGAAGGGGTGTAATATTAAAAACTGCATTTTGGGGCCTTTGTATAATGTTGGTTCATAAGTCCATGACTTATGCTTTAGATTCTGGTCTGTTGAAGGACACGGTTTCTGTTATCGTTCTGGCTACACCAAGTCCGCTAAGTTTTGATACGTAGTCGTCCAGAGAACTTATCCGAGGTCCTGATGTTTTCATGTGATGTTTAAAGATGGCTGTTTCCTACTGGCAATTGGTCATTCTGAACCATCCTGCATTCTGTGATGTTGGTAATGACCTCCTCACCTTGTATACAACTTGAAGATTAAACCCACCTTGCACCCTCTGTCGTGGTCAGTGCCTTGTTTAACTGCTAATTGACTGCCTCACTAGAACACATTATACTGTATATACTTATAAATAAGAAATACCCAAATTTCTAGATTACAAGGGGTAAGAAGGGAGAGGAAGGAAAGACAAAACAAAGACTTCTCCATGAGAAAAACTCTAACAATAACTATAATGATAATGATGTGAGCACTGCTGAGCCAAGGCATTTGGTAAACATTGCCACTGATGACATACCGTGGACTCCAGCTGTACCTGCTCCACAAAATGGATTATGGCGACCTGTTACCGCTTTACTTTGTGGAGAGGGAAAAATCCACTGGGTGTCTCTCAATTTCTCACAAAATTGAGAGAAGAATTTCTTCAGTGTTGTTTGTCACAACTATTATTATTTTGTGTACCAGTACTCAGACTTGAAATGGAGCAATATTTCCAACCATCCTTTTTTAAGTTATCACCACAGTTTTTGATGAAGGCAGCCAAATTAAATGGATGTAAACATGCCACAACTGATGGAGAATGTAAAAAAGAGCAGAGGGGACAGGGGACGAAAGTGAAAGTTTAGGATGAGAGAAATGGAGGTTGGAAGGAAAATACTGGTGGCTGGTAGTGGAGAGATAAAAAAAAAAAAAGCATGTTGACTTCCTCCATAACGTAAATGTGTCAGCTTCACAATAACATCTCATAAATTGTCGAGTTTGCATGTTAGCTGTACTCTTAGATGTCAGAGTGTTCATCCAGCTGGCCTTGAAGCCCACAGACATGCCTGAATCAGCAGACTCACTTGAATCCATGGAGGCAATGGGTCCACGAACACACGTCTCATTGATGCGTTGTTTTATTGGCAGGATTTCTACATTTGTTTCTGTGGAATCAAGGGATATAGAGGACTGGTATCCAATAGAGGAGCCAGGTTGATGCTTTCTGTCCACTGCCTGTGTGGCATGCAGCAGTGGTGGGACCAGTAGGACCAGTGTTGGGTAAGTTCACTTTCTACACGAAGTACTTCAGTTCATACTTCACAGAAATTTAAATTAACTAGTTCAGTCCATAGTTCATATTAAAAATTGGGAACAAGAGTTCACCATTTCAAAAAATGAATGAAATAGTTCATTTTTAGGTCTTTTTTCTTATTCTTTTTCAATGTTGCTGCCACCAATTATTTGCCAAAATAATTGCCACTGCCCAAATCGATATACAGACTTGCTTCCTCAAACCAGGCGGGCATAGTTTGCAGGGAAAAGTGAGGTTTCTTCTGCCTGCATCACCAGCAACTTTATCAAAAAAATATTTAAATGGCTGTAATCTTTGGAGTCGGCGTGCTCCTCCGGCTCTGGGCGACTGCAGCTTTTATCTTCCTCCATGCATGTTCGGGTCAAATCTGACCGATTTCCTACTTCCATCCATCATAAATATTGTGTTTTACATTTGATTGTCTTAGGGCCTTATGATATCCTCCACACTAGGCATTTGAACATATATAATTGCTGATCACCATTTTCTCAGAATTTTGAGTATTTTATTCAACTTTGTAATACTTGTGGTGTTCCCGGTCAAAAATGACCGCCATAGGAAATTAATGGGTGACCCTAGATTGTGTTCATCTATCAGATTGTATACAACCACAAATACACCACCATACACACACACACACACACACACCACCCCACCCCACGTGAACCCCTTTCAGACTGAACAAATAGGTGTTTCCTCTTCCCACCTCATTCCTGTGCTTATGTGCCCATCCCCCCAACATGAACCACAGTTTCCAAACTAAATGTATAACACTAACACTTGTTCCACATTTCAAAGTCAACAATTAGGTGTTTGTTATGAGAACCATCTCTTTCCCAGGCTTATGTGCCCATCCTCCCACATGAACCGCACTTTCCGATACAAAATGTATCATATCTTCTCAGAGACCCCTTATATATAGTTTTTTTTGTGTGCATTGCCCTCATTTTACTATGAACACGTTGACTAGGCGCCCAATCAGATGATTTCTTGTCAGAGAAGCTCTTTTATTTCAACCTGATGAACAGGGGATTGAAGTTCAACCAGAAATAGAGGGCGATGTCTCAAAAATAGAAGACAACATTGATCCTGATTTTGATCCAGACCATTGTGAGACTGACCAGTCAACAGATGGCGAGGAAGAGGCTTCAGAGGAAGACACACCTGAGGAAGAGGCACCTGTGATATTCCAGTCCAAGGATGGCAATTTGCTCTAATATTCATCCACCCAGGAAAGAAGAGGCAGAGCAAGAGTAGAAAATATTGTTAGGATGCCGCTCCTGTGTTTGAAGACACATGCCCCTACCCCCCCATGTCTCACCCAAACACACACACATACAAATGATAGGCTACTGGGTGGATGAATACCAGAGCAAATTGCCATCCTTGGACTGGAATATTACGAGACAGCTCCCACTGCTACACTGGGCTGTGGGCTCGAACGTGAATGTTCAGCACCGGACAGCTCCCACAGCCCGGAGAAGTGGTGGGAGCTGTCCAGTGCTGAACATTCACATTCAGCAGCGGACAGCTCCCACAGCCCGGAGAAGTGGCGGGAGCTGTCCGGTGCTGAATGTGAATATTCAGCACTGGACAGCTCCCGCCACTTCTCCTGGCTGTGGTGGGAGCTGTCCAGTGCTGAATATTCCCGTTCAGCACCCAGAGTAGTGGTGGGAGCTGTCCGGAATGTCCGGTGCTGAATGTGAATATTCAGTAGCGGACAGCTGAATGTGCTGAATGTGAATATTCAGCACTGGACAGCTCCCGCCACTTCTCCGGGCTGTGGGAGCTGTCTGGTGCTGTCCACGTTCAGCACCCGGAGTAGTGGTGCTCACAGCCCGGTGTAGCAGTGGGAGCTGTCCCGTGATATTCCAGTGCAAGGATGGCAATTTGCTCTGGTATTCATCCACCCAGGAAAGAGGAGGAAGAGCAAGAGTAGAAAATATTGTTAGGATGCCACTCCTGTGTGTGAGGACACATGTGAAGACACAGCCCCCCCCCCCCCCCCCCCCCCCCCCCACACACACACACACACACATACAAATGATAGGCTCATGTTGATGTGTGAATTTGGTCACTGTCTTGATTTTTGTTACTTTCTTTTTACATAAATGATAATTTTGGAATACAATTTACTATTTTTGTGTCTATTTTATGTATATTCACTGCAGTTATTCATATAAACCAGTGGTCTGAGACATTGTTTACAGCTTAAAAAGGAGTTAAATAAAATTTGGTGTTAATCAGATCAAATTTGACCGGGAGCACTAAAGTAAGTGGGGAGAAACGAACACGACACAAAGGTTAAACGTTTGATGATGCAATTGTTAGCGTGACAAAAGCGACAGCCCGTGTTCCCATGTTTGATTACTTTCCTCAGGTACATATCAGGCTCTTTTGTGGTGTATTTTAAATGGGGTTCACTGGAGACCTGGCACGGTTTTGACTGTGCGTGAACTTGGAAAGAGCATCGTAGCCTATAGCGTATAGAGTAGCCTATATTGGCTATGCTACTCTACATTCATTTTGTGAGGATCATTACCTATTATTATTGTACAAACTGATCAATCCAGGTGTGTCTGACCATTGTGGCTACTCAGACACACCCGGATTAATCATTTTGTCCAGTCAGTTTGTTGATTCCACACCGGATTTGCGGGTTCTGAGTGGGTCCGCTGCAGAGGTAAGGTTTTAATTGTAGATGCTGACTGGACGCAGCTCGGAGCCGGCACGGGTCTGCAATCCGCTTCCAAAGTGGATCCGTAACTGAGTGCAAGTGGTCCCCGATACGGGTCCACTTTGGAGCCAGATCACAGACCTGCTGGCTCCAGTTGCGTCCGGTCCGCATCTGCGATTAAAACCTTACCTCTGCAGCTGTCCACTCAGAACCCTGAAATCTGCTGGGGAACCAACAAACTGACTGGGCAAACTGATAAATTCAGGTGTGTCTGAGTAGCCACAATGGTCAGACACACCTGGATTATCAGTTTGTCCATTAATAATAGGTATTGATGCTCACAAAATGAATGTAGAGTAGCATAGCCAACATAGGCTACTTAACAAAAACAGAATAGCCTTTAACTACTTGGTTTGTTTTTTGCACTTCCTGCTAGAGCGCCCCCTGAAGGCTGAAGAAAAATTCATAGAAAAGCCGCATATCTGTATAAACCTCATGGATTAAAGCGTGGGACAAAAGTAGCGGTTTATAGTCTGGAAAATACGGTACTTAATTACAATCAAACCCAAAATAAATAAATAAATAAATAAATCAAATCAGGCTAAACACCCCTCTCTTTTAATGCTTCAAAGACAATTCATGAAAGCGCACCTTAACATAATGAACACAGAAACAAAAATTGAATGGGGTCATCTGGGGTGGAGGGAGGCTGGACGATTGGATCGTGGGTGGATTGGGCCTGCTGCCTGGGGGGCCCTGCTTGTTGGTGTCCGTTTTGGGCCTCCATGCAGCGGTGGTGGCCTTCCGGCGCCTGTGCGGAGCTCACGTGTGCCCTGGCCTGGAATGGGAGGTGCATGGGAGGGGCCCGGTGCTTCTGGGTGGGGTGGTGTGTTGGCTTGATCATCTCTGGGAGTCTGTCTTCTTCCATAATAGCTATGTGGTCCTATCTAATAATTGAATATTATTGTACCTTCAGGCATCTGAAAACGACACCCAAGGATGAACCAGACTAGTGAAGATTCATAGTTATATCCTGATGTCCCGACTGATTTCTTTTGATTTTCTATGATGTCCATGTAATGAAGCTTTTGAGGTGTGCGTTAAAATGCATTCCTAGGTGTGCCTCCAATTGGTTCACATGACCTCAGTTAACTGGAAGCATCTAATGCCAAAACAACATCATCACATAGAGTCTCCAGTTGTCTGGGCCGGCGTCATTTATGCACCTTTCACATGTTTGCTGTGAGACTGAGGGAAATAAGTAGAAATATAAAATATTATCGTGTGAAAAGGAGGTAAAGGAAGTATTGAGCAAGGAATCCAAAAAAGAATTAAACAAAAAAGGAGAGAGCTTTGAGGACATGATGGATAGAATAAATGTAGAGGAAAACAAAAAAATAATCCTAAAGGGAAAAACAATAGCTTTGCTATTTCAGTTTCCGTATTACAGTCAGCACAGTAGCTGCCTCTCTCCTTTCCAACTCAAATCTCTCACTCCTCTCACATGTCCACTGTGTGCTGTAGCAGGTTCATTCCCCTGACTCACCTGTCTTTCAGGTTGAAGTGAAAGATGAAAAAAATCAATAAATAAAAACTATACAGGAACCAAGTAATTCATCAATAAACACTATTCATCGCACTGGTGTCAGATTTGCCCGCTGGACCGCAGGTCAGAAAAGAGCCAACCAATAAACTGGGATTTACAGAAAACTCCTGGTGGGGGACCACAACGCATCTTTAGCCAGACGCTCTGATTTGGGCTCCAACAAACAATTTACAGTCCTCGATTAAAATGCAGTGTTCAAATGGGGACGAGCCTTCAGCTTGACAAACACTGTAGCTTTCAGTTCCCAACAACATTTGAGTTAAAAATGTAAAGCTGCAATGCAGGATTAGAAATGTTAGCAAAGTGCACTGAAGTTTTGCCTCTCATCTGTCTGTACAGATAAGGGATAACTGTGGCATTTAACCTCAAAATCATGAGCATGTGATCATTTCATCAGTTCTAGCTTAATAAAAGGTTTAAAGATGGTGATTGTGCCTGGTCTCTTGCCAGTGCTGACAGGCAGGACCATCCAACACAGTGAATCTCAAACTGGTGTCAGATACACTGACCATT
This sequence comes from Hirundichthys speculiger, assembly GCA_018398805.1. Taxonomy (NCBI): domain Eukaryota; kingdom Metazoa; phylum Chordata; class Actinopteri; order Beloniformes; family Exocoetidae; genus Hirundichthys; species Hirundichthys speculiger. The sequence goes on from JAGFBZ010002641.1 coordinate 1,191,090, forward strand.
GGGGAGGGGAAGGGGGGGGGGGGGGGGATTTAAACCTCATGTCTTCATGTGGATACAACAAAACCACCAACCACATCGTTGAAGTTGGCCCAGCCACAGTGCTGGCAGACATCTGGCTCTTCACCACAGCTGAGCCAGATGATAAAGGTGACAACAGGTGCCAATGGGGGTTGTTCTGTTAAGCGTGGCTTTCTGATTGTGTCTTTTTGTTTCTGTGCAGGATGGGGATCAAGGCATATTTTCAAAATCTGTTTTGTTTCTTTATGCTTCAGTACAGGCCCCCTGCTTTGCCACAACAACATGATCTCCCTTCTCCATGTAACACACTGGTCCGCCTGTGGTGGGAGAAATCTAATAGATTTGCACAGACTCTCTGTAATACACAAACACTAGTTTGGAGCTCCTGCACAAAACCCAATACAAAGCACCCTTAAATCTTTTAAGCAGCCAAACCATAAGATGAGGCAGAGATGTAAAATTCTGCAGCTGTGCTCTGCTGTGAATGTGCCTAATCTACCTGACATTTTGGGACATCACTATCCATAACCTGCTTGCTCTGTTTTAATTATGAGCCAAAAAGATTAAAAAAAAACAGCACAGCAAACATTTTTATCTTATACATTTAATTTTTCCCATGTCTGGAAACCACAGTTGTTTCCAATCCAAATTCACTTTGTTTCAAGAAAGAGCAGCAATAATTATTGACATAATTTGGGAGTGAAGACTGAATGAGGTTAACTAGGGCCAAGTCTGTTGACGGTCTCAGTCAGCTGCTGTTGAAACTCAACACATTAAATCACATGAGCTTAATCTAAATATATTTGATATTTGAGTGCAATTCCAGCAACTGGTGATCTCCAAGGATCCTTTGGGCACAGAGCAGTCTGTTTTCCATGAATCTGTACATATTCCCTGTTTCTGTTTCCTCTTTTTTAAGAACAAATATAACTGCATCTGCGTAAGCTGCTTGGTTGCTGTTTATGCATATGAACATATGCTTTCATTGACCAGTTGTTCAATATAACTTTTATCTTTGAGTTTACTTCGAAGTCACCAGTAAAAGTTGGTGGAAACCATTTGTATGCTTCCAGATGTGTAAGCTTCAACTAATATTTTAGACCAGGTCCTTGGTTGAAGGGTCCCACTTAAGGATATAAATATCCTCAAACCAGGGCCTTTTTGTTCTTCTCTCATATGCTACGGTTGGAGGGGACTGATGAAATCATGACTAACTCAAGGGGAGTAGAAAAAAAGAATTTAAGTTATAAAAAGTGTCCCTGTCAGCAGAGCTTTTGGTTTTTTTCTGCGGGGGGAAGTCTGAAACTTCCCCTCCATCAGACTCTCCCATAGGTGGCAAAGTCTCTTCCACGGTGTCCATTCTTATTCTTTTTTCTCGATCAATATTTGTTTTGTTTTGTGCCTTCTTCTTCTCTTGCTTTCTCTCTGGAGACTAGGCTATGCCAGTGTAATATAAGGAAAACAACGATAAAATAAAAAATAAAAAATAAATAAAACTGCAGCTCCTATGTATTTTATTTTAATAGATTCAAGACTTCTGGAAAGTATGAAACTTACAGATTTATAAAAAAAAAGTCATGAAGTGGCAGACCTGTAAATTTTGTTTGGAGAAAGTTTTTCACGTAATAAAACCCCTAACCATCTGTGGACACCGTCTGCATCTCTAGAGCACAGAGTGGTGTGTCTAAGGGTGGAAGTGGATGCGCACTTTGAGGCTGCCCCCTCTTCATTTCCTGTGGACATGACTGGAGGCTCATGAATGTCATCCCATGTGGTGAGATCTGGGACTCACTAGGTGTAGCTTTCAGCTCAAGAGACAAATGCAGACTGACTGGTGAATGGGCTCTCTCTGCGTCTTGCAGACCACGGCTCAGTGTGAGACAGGCTGTGCCCCTCATCACACGCCTGCACCTGCTTACTGATAAAATGGACATTAGCAAGTTGATCGGTCACGTTAACAGGTTCCAGCTGTTAACTGCAGGTCAGTTGCTGGTTTTCTTCCCAGCTCTTCTACATTTTCGGAGAACTCTGTTGTCAGTTCTCAAAGTGCAGAAGAGACTGCTCACAGCAGTGGCGGAGCTTCGGGGGGGGGGGGGGGGGGGGGGGGGGGGCAATGCTCCCCCGGCCCGGGCCCAGGAGGGCCTGGTGAAAGACAAAGAAACAGACCCCTCTCAGGCATCAGTCATACCTTGTGCACTACTGGATACAAGAACTTCTGCGAAAAGTGTATGCGCTACGTGCGAGGTTATATATAGGTTGCCGCAGCCAGAATGAGTCATGGTTGTTCAAAAAAAATTTTAAGACTGACTTTGGTCATGTAGGTTTCTACACAGTGAATTAAATGTTGTGCTGCGTGGCTGGCTTCATGTTCACTCTCACAGTTAACTTTACAATGTGCAAATTTACACCTGGATTGCCATTAAGATCTCCAAATGTAGTGTGGGTAAAATCGTCATCAACAGCCGTCCATCAGCGTCATCATCAGTCACTAGTCCACAGAGTCTATGTGGTGCAGGGTGGGTGGGTCACGGATTACTCTAATCATGAGTGGCAGTTCATACAAGCATAAAAGTGGAGCAAAAAAAACACAAAGAAAAGAGAAAAAAAAGAGCACAGGAAAAGACTAAACTAAAAAAGCTGGATATATATATCCTCCTGGAGATGAACCTGACATTGTTGGCAGTGAGTCAAGCCCACCAGAACTGGCACCACGGTCAGGGAGCCAGATTCACAGGTACAATTTCTCACAATCACTGTAACTGAAAACAATACGCGAGTTAGTTGTGAAATGTTGATGTGGTTGTTATCAGAGAAGCCCGACCGCCAAACTTTATTATTAGGGGCCAGGTAGCCTAATGTTTTTGTTGTTCTCATGGTTTGTTAGACTTCATGTCAGTTTTGTCGGGTTACTCTTGCAAAAAGGCTCGTACAATGACGTGCTCGGAGTTGGTATTTATTAACAGCAATGGAAACACATCAGGCGAAATCAGGCACTTAGTACCGAGCAGAATGAATGAATGCTGGAAGCAACTACGACAATAACTGGCCCGGCAGTGACATGTTCCGCTGCTGGCTCACAGAGCTTGAGTGATTGCTCACAGGGGGAACAACTATGGTGCTACATCGCTGCCAAAATACCGCGAGGAGCGTATTCACACCGTGACGACTGTATCAATCAATTAGAACATCAAAATTTGTGAGTCAAGAGATCGCAAAGCTGTGATCGCTTTTTACGCGCCCTCAACCCAGGTCTAAGATCTCACCTGAAAATCCCGCTCACTCTCTGAGTTTAGTGGGTGTTTTTGTCAGTTGGGGTGGTAACCCTTCGGATTGATGTGACTGGCTGAACCTTCAACTTAAATCCGGTGACAGTGCGGGAAAGAGAAGATAAAAAAAAGAAGAAGATTTGGAGGAGGAAGACGAGCGGTGGATTTGACAACAATGGAAAGATTTTTCCTCTGTGTCAGGGTTAAAAATGAATTTGAATAAATCTGTTTTATTCCCTCTGAAAGATTCCAATCTGACAGAAATTACTGGTATTACCCTAAAAGTTAAAGAAAACATTACATATTTGGGAGTGTTTATTGACAAAGATGAAAAAAAAAATTATGCAGCTTATCTAATTTTGGCCTGATTATTAAGCAAATAACAAAGAAATTCAATATGTTGCTGGTGAGAACTTTGTCCTTAAATGGTAGAGTTTTACTGTCAAAGGCAGGAGGAATCTCCAGATCTGTTCATGCGTTCTCATCATTAGAAGTGACCATACAAATTTAGAAAAAGTTGGATAAAATTCTATTAGATTTTTTTTGGAAACATAAAAGCCATTTTTTGAAAAAAGATATTCCTTGCAATGCAAAAAAAAAAAGAAAAAAAGAAATAAAAATGGTGGCCTGGATGTTTTAAGTTTTGAAATGTTAAATAACTCCTTTAAAGTGAAATGGTTAACTAACCTATTAAACAGACAAGATGCTTTCTGGAAATTCTCTTCCAAACATATTTTTAATTTGATAGGAGGAGCTGTATTCTTATTGAAAGTTGAAAAGCTCCCAATATCAACAAGCTTTCTCGGTTTGGAAACTCATTTACAAACACAACTTCTTCCCAATTTCTGATTACATATGGAACAATGGGAACATCCTTTAGATAAATTCTGCTCTTCCCGTCCCTACAGTGAGTGTAATTTATTTACAGTGTAAGAAATGAAGTGTTTCATTGTAGAAATGCCAACAAATGGTCACTGCTTGTCATTTGACTTCACATGCAAAATCCACAATGGGACGTGACAGTATTTATATCTGGGAAACCTGTCAGTCAAAACTGCATTCCGCTTGTCCTCCAATCACCATGCGGACTGATCAGCGTCCAGACCAGCCGAGGCCAACCCACAGTTCCATTCACTCCCAGAGACCCTGAGAGTCCGGGACATTTAATCCAATGCCCGTCGAATTTCGCAGCAATAAAAAAAAGTCCCAATCCCAGAGACTCTCAGCTTCTATGGGGAAATGCATTGACCACAAAGCGGTATGGGAATGTACGGACAAGTTAACTACTTTACTTGTGAAGAAGTAGCTGATTCTGAATCAACTCGTCTTCGTGTTTAATGTGTTCTAACACATTTATAGTCAATGAAATGTTAACACAACAGCATATATTAGGTCATTTATTTTTTTGACATTATAGGGCAGGGAGGCAGGGGAAGCTCAGCTTCCCTTGCAGTCTCAGAGGAATCCCCTTTGTTCTGCCTTCTGGTTGATTATTTTGGTCATCTTCATTTGGAAATTAACCAGATTTGGTTAACTGGAGGAAGGTTCTGTTTAAGCAATAAAGTTAAGGAAGTTACTTTCAAAATTTCATACAATGTGTACCCAGTCAAGAAGACATTGGAAAGACTTAACCTTGATATATACATTATTTTTATACTTCTTGTGACTAAAAAATTGAAACAATTTTGCATTTGTATTTTCAGTATGAATATCCAAGAATACTTTGGACAGATGTACAATATTTTATTAGCCAGAAGATTGGGCAGATAACTCAGTGTACAGAGTGAGATGTGATAATGTATTTTGATAATAAAAATATAGACACAGACTACATTTACTTCATCCAGGTGATACTCTTCCATATTCACAAGGAATGATGGACAGACTCCTGACTGCTTTGTCTTTTCAGTCAGATTTGGCAGATTTTGGCAGATGCAATCCATATTCAAAGTTTTTTTTTTTTTGACAAACTAAACATGACACTGAGTTCACTTTTTTGTAAACTAAGCTTACCCCTGGCATTTATGGGTTTTGTATATACTGTTAATTGTTTTAAAGCTAAGTAAAATAAAATTCGATAAAATTAAAAAAAAACGGAAGAACGTAAGGGAGCATTTGTTAAGTACAGTAACTTATTTTTGGGGTTAATATTTTAAGTTAACACTACATGTCTATGTCTAAGGCTAATTATAAATTTCTACAAGTAAACTGATTTCATTAGTAACTGAAAACATGTAGTTACAAAGTTAAAAAAAAAAAGTAAAAATAATGTCCCAAGAGAAAAGAGTAGCTGTACTTAACAAATGCTCTTACCTTCTCTGTTGTTGTCAAGTCCTTGCTCCTCCTCTTCTTCTTTTTTTTCCCATCTTCTCTTTTTGCGCTGTCACCAGATTTGAGTTGAAGGCTCGGCCAATCACATCAATCCAAAGGGTTACCACCCCAACTGACAAAAACACCCACTAAACTCAGAGAGCGAGCAAAATTGGCCGAGTATTTTACGCGCAATCAGAGCTTTGCGCTGTCTCGACTTTTGGCAGCAGTGTAACGCCATAAACAACGCCTGTTCGTGGAGCCTGAGCAACTGTTCACGGAGCTGCCATGATTGTTCATGGCTTTTCTGCCTGTGAGTGGGCTCTTTTGCATGTAGCTGGGACTTACAACCAAGCATATCTGAAATATACATTTCTCTGGTTTGATTCTGAATGAGTGCGATCAACTCTTGTATCCTCTTCCAAGTGCTAATTTATAATTATTAATCAGAATCAGAATCAACTTTATTGCCAGGTACGATTTTACACATACGAGGAATTTTTTGTGGCCGATGATGGTGCATGCAATTAAGGAAAAATATAACAAACAATGTAAACTAAAAATATTACAATATAAATATATATACATAAACTGTTTTTTGTATTAAGGGTAGAGTGATCAAGAGTCATGTGTCCATGAAAATGTGCAAATGAACAGGTAGTGCAGACTGGGCGTTAATGTAACACATAGTGTTCTGAGTTCTGTCAATGTGACAGCAGTGTCAGAGTCAGAGGTGGAGAGTGGGGGGGTGTCAGGGGGTTCCGGGTCTTATTGATAAGGCTGACAGCAGACAGGAAAGAACTGTTCTTGTGGCGTGAGGTTTTGGTCTTGATGGCCCGCAGCCTCCTGCCAGAGGGGAGTGACTCAAAGAGTTGGTGTCCGGGGTGGGAGGGATCAGCCACAATCTTTCCTGCAGGCCTCAGGGTCCTGGAGGAGTCCAGGTCCTGAAGAGATGGGAGATTGCAGCCAATCACCTTCTCAGCTGACTGAATGACACGCTGCAGCCTGCTCTTGTTCTTGGCGGTGGCAGCAGCGTACCAGATGGTGATGGAGGAGGTGAGGACGGACTCAATGATGGCTGTGTAGAAGTGCACCATCATTGTCTTCGGCAGACTGAATTTCTGCAGCTGCCTCAGGAAGTACATCCTCTGCTGTGCTTTCTTGATGAGGAAGCTGATGATCAGCTCCCACTTAAGGTCCTGGGAGATGACAGTTCCCAGGAAGCGGATGGGGGCAGGTGGGGCTGAGTTCTTCCTATAATCCACAACCATCTCCACTGTCTTTAGAGCGTTGAGCTCAAGGCTGTTCTGGCTGCACCAGGTCACCAGGTGGTCAACCTCCCACCTGTAGGCGGACTCGTCACCATCAGAGATGAGTCCAATGAGGGTGGTTTCATCCGCAAACTTCAGGAGCTTGACAACACAGCCCTGGGGGGATCCAGTGCTGACACCCTGAGTTTGAGATGAGTCCGTGAGTTTGAGATGTGTTTTCCTAGCTTCACATACTGTTTCCTGTCAGACAGGAAGTCTGTGATCCACCTGCAGGTGGAGTCAGGCACGCTCAGCTGGGAGAGCTTCTCCTGTAGCAGAGAAGGGATGTTGGTGTTAAAAGCAGAGCTGAAATCCACAAACAGGATCCTGGCGTAGGTTCCTGAGGAGTCCAGGTGCTGGAGGATGAAGTGGAGGGCCAAGTTGACAGCGTCGTCTACAGACCTGTTGGCTCTGTAGGCGAACTGCAGGGGGTCCAGGAGAGGGTCAGCGATGGCTTTAAGGTGTGAGAGCACAAGGCGCTCAAAGATCTTCGTGACCACAGAGGTCGACAACTGAAGTCGTTAAGTCCTGTGGTCCTTGGCTTCTTGGGAACAGGGATGATGGTTGAGGTCTTGAAGCAGGCTGACACATGACAGGTCTCCAGTGAGGTGTTAAAAATGTCTGTGAACACTGGAGACAGCTGATCAGCACAGTGTTTCAGGGAGGATGGGGAGATAGAATCTGGTCCAGCTGCTTTCCGGGGGTTCTGTCTCCTAAAGAGTTTGTTGACATCCCTCTTATGAATGCAAAGAGTCGTCACTGAGGAAGGTGGGAAGAGTGGGGCCATTAAGGCGGGTGTTATTTGTTATTTGTTAAAGTTATTTGTCTCCTCTGGGGAGAAGTCAGTGGAACCAGCAACCATGTCTTGCATGTGGGCTTGTTTTGAGGAGGACTTGGCTCCCGGTACAAGGTCTACACGACACATTGTATCAAAAAGACTAATGTTACTTAAAAAGGGTCTGTGATGTTGTTATAAAATGCACAGGTGGAGTTTTAACCTGCACTCGACTGCATGTGTAAGTCCAACTACTCTTAATTTTCTAGCAAGTTATTAGCAGGTGTAGGATGATTACACCTCTTGTGAGTAGTTTTAGTTTTCAACTTAACTGTGAAAATTGTATTGTATTGTATTGTACCACTGCCAGACATACAACACTACACAAAAGACATCTGAATTTACGCTTATGCTAGAAGAAGTTGGGTAGAATACCATGAAAATGAAAACTTCAATCATTTCTGGAAAATTGTTATTATTCAAAATTACCAAATGTATCGCGCGATACACAAGAAAAGGAAACGTGCAAACAACTCTAAACTGAGCTCTTACCAGACACAAAAAGCCCCTTACGTCGATTACTCTGGAAGTGATCAGCAGTGTTGTGATGTCCATGGAGATCTGAGCTGATGATCCCGACTTGGCTGGACAGGGCAAGGTTGAAACATACGCTCTGCTGACGGCCAGGAACGGCTGCCTCTCTTTCTTTCTCTCTTTTCTTTCTGTCTGGTTGATGAAGAGATGTGGCGTTGATGCAGCAACAGCAGTTGGACTGTCTTCCTTCCCGGGCAGGTCTAGAGCTGTTCACGTGTCCAGGATGCACACGGGTGCCTTTTCTGTGCGTCGGGATTCCGGACATCGGCAGGTCACGCCGTTGGGCATCGGCAGGTCACGCCGTTGGTGCATTGCAGCCGGACAAGATGTGTGGTTGTCCCTGGCAACCAAGAGGGCTTCTCCAGAAGGAGTCTCGGGGAATGCAGACCCTTGGCTGGTTACTGAGGGGGAACTGGGACAGTGGAGATACCAGAGTTGATGTACCTCCACAGTTCACAGAAGGCTGAGATCTTGGTCACTGTAGGCCAGGTTTTGTAGTTCAGATGGTCAGCCTGAGAGCTGTGGTCCTTGCAGGTTACCAGAGGCAGAGAGATGTTGCACCTTTGCTGGGGGAGGTCAGACAAAGTGAGAGGAGGAAGGCTGCTGGTTTTTGTACTCTGGCCAAAGTGATGCTTATCAGTAGGAACCCCTCCCGGGTTTTGGGGATCCATGCTCAATGAAAAAGCAGCGACATCATTTTCACATGTGGTTGTAAAATAAACTCTGCAAAGCCTCCTGGGGGTTTAAGCCATTTTGAGGTTTCTTTGTCTTAAAAACCATGTGGTTTGGCTTTGCTGAATGTCAGGCATTTCATTGTAATGATAACAAATGGTGGCCCAACAGCATTATGGTCTTCTCTGACCAAAAGAAAATTATCTTCAATTTGATTAATTTGCAAATGATCTTTCTCAGTGTGATTGACTGACAATGGTGGAGTCAAGTTTGTTTAGAGATGAAATTCAAACCCATCAGAAATTTATGGACAGAAACAACCGCTTTTCAAAAACTCTTAATGTGTTTTTCCCCCGTGTGCTATATCTGGTTTGCAGAATGCATTTGGCCTTCTATGACCTAAGGTAAATGGTCTTTAATTGTATTCATTTGTAAATTATCTTTCTTATTGTAATGGATTTACAACGGTCTAGTCACGTTTGTTTGGAGATGACATTCAAACCCATCATAGACTGTTGGGCAGAAACCATTGCTAAATATAAATAACAAAACCTTTGCTTTTCTGAGTGCTCACACTGTTGTTGTTTGTGATAAAATTCTAAAGTGTATCTGATTAAAAGGTCGTATATATTAGAATTCATCCTCAGTCTTATGAAAACAGTGAGGTTATACTTATATATGTTTATTAACTGCTTTAATAATTTGGCTCAGATTTTGTTAACATCATAAATAATGACACAATGCCAATATTATATTTGTGGGGTTTTTTTTTTGTTTTTTTTTGTTTGTTTTGGGTTTTTTTTTCTTTTCTTTTTTTTTTTGGGATGTACGAGGCTGGATTTATGTCAAGACTTGTAAGAACCAGATGATATTCTCTTTTGTGGGTGTCCTGATGCATCAAACCTTCGAATCCAAAGAGGAATATGTTCTTTAAATACATATATATATATATATATATATATATATATATATATATATATATATATATATATAAGGAAAGGTATTAAATTAAGTTTGCAAATCTCTTTAGAGACTTTTCCAAATGAATATCAGTACAGTAGCAGCTGGACAGAAAAACAATTTCATTCACAGCAATTCCAGGGCAGAGGCTAACTTCAAACGGTCAAGCCTTCACCATGTTCCACCTCATAATATCAAAGCTGCTGACAGCTTTTGCGGTTGCTCAAACAGACCTTTGAAATTTAATAATACATGGTGTCGGCTTTCTGAGCTGTTTTCTCAAACTCTCTGACATTGCTTTAATTATGCATGCATATGCCATCACCTTCACAAGATATCCAACTGTCCTGTCTCGAAGCCTCGCTGGGACTCGTCACTCTAAGGCAATCAGGACAACCTGGGCCAACTTAGCTGTCAACAACTTGGCCTTTCAAACACCACAAACTTTCAACAGCTTGTTCCCACCTGAAAACACTGTTACAGCTCTGAGTTTTGATGTTAAATAAAAGAGTTGCTTCTATGTTGTTTCCTTTTTTTCTTGTGTATTATTTGCATTATTATGATTGTTGGATTTGTCAAGATTCATATTCAGTGATTAAAAGGAAAACAAAGACAGGAAGCAATAGTCACTGGATGCACTAAATTTTTAAGTACTGGAGAGGTTCTAATCCAGCTTTCCATCCATCCATCCATTATCTATACCCGTTCCATCATCTGAAGGGTCACTGGGATAGGCCAGAGCCTATCCCAGCCGTCTACAGGCGAAAGGCAGGGGTACACCCTGGACAGGTCACCAGTCCATCGCAGGGCCACATGTTGACAAACAACCCGGGCAATTTAGAACCACCAGTCAACCTGACATGCCATGTCTTTGGACTGTGGGAGGAAAGAAAGAAACCCCCGCAAGCATGGGGAGAACATGCAAACTCGGCACAGAAAGGCCCCTGCCGAGGTTCAAACCAGGAACCTGCTAGCTGTGGGGTAACAGTGCTAACTACTAAGCTACCGTGCTGCCCTCCTAATCCATCTTTGAAGAAACAAATTATTCTGCATTTGGAAAACATGGATTACTGTTCTTTTGTTTTATCTGGAGTAAAAGTGTAGGTGTCTTAACTGTTTATCTAGGTTGAATGTAAACAACATGGATTTTTTTTCTATTTTAGATTTTTTGGCTGTGACAGGTTGCATGGCAAACATTGTTGCACAGCCATTCTCTGGTCTCTTCTGACTGGGTTCAAGTTAAGACTTTACCAGACTTTAGTTAGCCTCTTACAAAGACACTCATAATCAGTCTAGCAATGTTAGCACTGCATACCAAGCTGTTGCTCTGCAGAAAGATGGAACCTCCTGAGGCCTGAGGTTCTGAGCATTCTGGAGAAGGTTTCATTCATTCAAAATCTTTGCACACTCCAAAGCAATCTGCTACCACCTTTTATTGAACTTCCTTGTTTCACCCAGATATGATGCTTAGGGTTTAAGCCAAACCATTCAGTCTTATTTTCAAGACGAGAGGATTTTGTTTCTCTCAGCCATTTATGTGTTTTTGCCACACATCATTGGTTTTGTCATTCTTCCATGAGGCTCAAACTGGGGGGGGGGGGCTCTGGACTGGTGTCTCTCTTTAAGTTCCTACAGTGCAGCGGATCTCTGAAGCTCAGCAAGAGTCACAACTGGGTACTTCTCCTCTGATTGGTCAGGTGAGAAAATGTGAGGATTCAGAAGCCACTGTATTTGGGAACCTCCACTGTAGCGCAGTCTTTGTAACTTTCCCTACATCTGTGTTCTGACTGAATTCTGTCTTTGAATTCTGCAAAGTGATTTTAGTAAATGGCATAATAAAATATGATAATTCAATCATAATGGCATCACAGTTGCCTGGAAAAGCTGAAGGAATCTTGAACACTTCTCTCCATGTCCTTTTCCCCCCTTCCTGTCTCTGTCAGCGTCAGTTCAAATAGCTCAGCTGCCGTGGCCGGTTGGCAATGACTAAATTGTCCAGTGAAGAGTTGCTCAATTTTTAAATGCATTACAAGTCCACCAAACTGTTTCTCTGGGCCGTCTTATCCTCTCACTATACCCTTCGAACAGTCTCGTAAATAATGCAGGACTCTGCAATTTCAACCAGTGTGGAGTCAAAGCACGTACATGCAACAACATCCTCACTCACTTTGTGTTTTTTATTTTTTATTCTCTTTTTGTTTTAACACATTTCCAAAAGAACATATTCCTCTCTTGATTTTACGGTTTGATGCGTCCGGACACGTGTAAAAGAATATTTCGTTCTCACCAGAGATCAGGTAAATCCAGCTTCATATAAAAAAAAAACTGAATAAATAATGATATTATGTGATTATTATCTAACAAAGTATGAGCCAACATTGCCAAGGCAGTGTGTAAAAATACAACCTCACTGTTTTCAATAGCATATACACTTCACTAATTTATCAGAAACAAATGTAAATGCCCCCCCCTAAAAAAAAAAAAAAAAAAAAAAGCAGAGGTTTTCTTGTTTTGCTTCTCTGGACCATTTAGGTCTTTGAAAACATAATACAATATAAGCAGCCATGACGCTTGTCTTGTGAGCATAGATGACCTGATATAAATTTCTCAGTGACAGAAATCCTATGATCTACTTACTAGCCAATTAAAATGCAACTTGAAATGACCCACTAATTATAGCAACCTGGCACCATTTCAAAGAAAAATAAGAATCTAATCTTTTCAACTCTTCACATGGTACACATTGGCAAATGCTACATCACAGCATTTTTTCCCATGTGTTTTTCTTTTACAGTCAGCGCATACAGATTACAGAATTCGACAACTCCGCGTCAGCTGTAGCCTACAATTCGAGAGGGCTCACAAACATCCAGTCTGTGCATACCATTTTGGACATCGTACCAAAGATTAAAAAAAGAAAAAAACAAATTGTAGCGTGTGAGACGTTATGATCCTACGTGACTTTTTTTTCATCTGTTGAAAAATATACACTGGACTTGGTCTTACTCCTCTTTTCATGTATATTTTTGTCTCCTGTTTTATGTTTGCTGGTTGCTTTATTTGCTGTTTTTGCTCAGCGGAATAATTGAGCTTTTAGGAAAGTGACAGATTTAATTATGAGGATTAACAATGAATACTTTGGGGAACAACAGTGTGCTATGTTTTGTTGGTCTGCTGCAGAGCTGTTAACATACCACCACTGTTGCTTGTGAGCAAGTTAAAAAGGCACTAAATTCCCAAACTTCATCAGCAACAACAATGTGACATGTAAACAAACCCCAAACAATTATCAAATTGGATTTGGCCTCCACATCGGGACACCTCTAATAAGGGGTGTAAGCAACAGGGAAACAAAGTTTAAATGGTTATTTGTTTTAACACTGGCCCAATCATTTTCAATAACTGCTGTTGAATTCCCTCCTGATCTCCTCCTGAAGAGAAATTAATTTTGGAAATGAAGCCATTCACTGATTTACAGCCTCTTTCCACAAACTGGGAGGACTCACTGAATGTTTTTTTTTTTTCTTGACGTTTACAGAGAGACACCACTAGCAGTTATCAGGACTTTTGCGAGCGCAAAGGCAAGGATTCAAAATCTCGCCTACATACTTTGTGAATATAAGCCATGACAAAAAGAATCAGGTGAAACTTCCATCTCACACCAGTGCTTTTAATGTTTCCTGGGCAAGCCTTCAAAAGCCAGCAGAGTTTTTACTTTTATGTGCTATTGCAAACTGTTACAGTGGAAGGTCTAATTCTTACATGCATTTGCAGGCCCCCAGCAGAACGTGTTTTTTTAAAGGTCAAAGCCACAGGATCATTGCTATTTTATCAATGACTGAAAAAGAAGCAGAAGGTCAGAGAAACAGATTTGTTGTGGAGGTTATTAGACCGTGACAGCTGGCAAAGGTTCTAGACTCCCTTAGACATTGAACAAAATTATGCAAGCCTAGAAAGTGGATGGATGGATAAATTTGACCACATGGAAAGAAAGGAGATGGGTTTGAAGTCCATCAAAATTGCCTTTACTGTGAACTTAATTAAAACTATCTCAAACTATGCTGTGTAGTGGCATTTAATGTACTGTGGCGACGGCTTAGCCGCGCAGTGACTGATGGGATAATTGCCTTCCTGGACGTTCTCCCTAAATGTGTTAGTAGATTTAGTTCAGTCTAAGTTACTTGTTTTATTGGTTGTTTTATGCTGATTTTACTGTTGATCTGTTGAAGTTGTGTAGTTCGGGAAGTTCATGTTGGTGTGATACATTGTGTTGTGATGTGTTCAAGGGGATATCTAAAAAGTTAGCAATAAAGCACTCTGAAAACTGGAACCTAGTCTTCATTCTACATCTTCAGTAAGGTGCTGAAAGTGGAGCAACATGTGCTTTAGTGTCAGAGTAATGGGAACAATGTGCATGTTTTGTGCTGTTTGGAACAACTGTACTGTAAGAGTATCAGAATTTTTATTTCCTTGATAACTTATCTCAGTGGTCACTTTTTCACTCATGCCACCCTGTTGGGTTTGGTCTAGAAACCTAAACTCATTACCTCCGCCAAGGAGGTTATGTTTTTGCCGGCGTTTATCTGTCTGTCTATCTGTGTTCAAGATAAAACACGTGGGTCCACGCGTTTGTCAGTTCTAGACTGGATTATTGTAATGCGTTTGTTAGCAGGATGTCTGAAAAGCTCGCTGAATAGCCTCCAATTGATCCAGAACGCACCAGCGAGGGTGCTGACAGGAATCCATAAGCGAAATCATATCTCTCCGGTGTTAGCCTCCCTCCATTGGCTCCCCGTGAAATTTCGAATTAAGTTTAAAATTCTGCTTCTCACATATAAGGCCCTTAATGGCCTAGCTCCTCGTTATTTACAAGACCTGATAGCACTCTTATGCTCCTAATAGAGCTCTCCGCTCTCAGAGTGCAGGATTACTCGTCATTCCTAGAATATCCAAAAGTAGGTTTGGAGGACGGGCCTTCTGCTACAAGGCACCTTTTTTATGGAACCAGCTACCAGTTTGGGTTCAGGAGGCTGACAGCATCTCCATCTTAAAAACTAAATTGAAAACATCTCTGTTCAGTAAAGCCTACAGTTAGTCTAAACTATAGTGTGTAGGGGTTAATAGTTATAGCCATAGCTGCAGTAGGTAAACCTAGAGTAGGGCTCGTCTTAATCACAGCTTCGTCATAGCTGTGCTGCTATAGGCCTACGCTGCAGGGGGACGCCAACATGATCTGCTGAGTGGTGTCTCCACTGCTCTTCTCCCTTTCCTTGTCTTTCCTCCTCCCTTCTTCCTCCTCCATCTCATTCCACAATTCATTAGGAGCACTTTGTTACTGTAACTGTGCTCCATTTTATTTTCTTTCCTGTAGTTTTGTTGTGTTGTTTTTGCCCCCCTCCTTTTTCTCTTTTCTTTCTGAATGTTTGCAGGCCAGAATTTCCTGAGTTGCATGCTGACTTTCAGTTCCATCCTTTATCCATCTCAGCGTTTACCTCCACCTGTGTGTGTAGATGTTTTCGTGGTGCCGGCTGGCGTGGTGACCGGCGACCTGGTCCTCCGACCATCTCACCTCAGTGCTGCTACCTGTATCTGTTCATGTTTATATGGTCATTATATTTAGTCATTTGTGTGCTCTCCTCTCTCTGTCCTCCATCCTCTCTCTGTCCTGTTTCCTCTCTTTTCTTTCTTTACCCAGCTGGCCTTCAGCAGGAAGGTCCCCCCATATGAGCCAGGTCCTGCTCAAGGTTTCTTTCTCTTAAAGTGGAGTTTTTCCTTGCCACTGTTTGGCTTAAAGGTTTTTTTTCTCCCCCTGTGGAAGTTTTTTACCTGCCATTATCCTTGTTTAGGTTTCAATATTATATTCTTAGTTAATGATATTTGCTCGGGGGTCATGCTCTGGGCCTCTGTAAAGCGTCTAGAGACAATTGACATTGTAACAGACGCTATACAAATAAAATTGAACTGAATTGAATTGAATAACTCAAAAAGTTATGGATGAATTTTGATGAAATTTTCTGGAGTTATTAGGAAATGTGAAAATGAAGAACTGATTTAATTTTGGATGTGATGTGGAAGAAATTCTGGATTCTGGATCACTTTAAAATTTTCGATAACATTGTGGTCAATGGGGCCAAAAATTTTGTTTCTCTCTTTGTTTCTGTTTTGTTTATCTCCGTTAATTATTGGCCAAAACTCATGAAATTTGATCCAGGGATTTACAATGGGAACCTCTATTAAATTGAAAAAGGCTGATTATCGATCTGATCCAGAAGGCGGATTTTATCGCAATCTGTAAATTGCTATATGGGGGAATTGTTGCGCTTGGCGGAGGTCTGTGCTCTCCGAGTGCTTTTCTAGTTGGTAAATGTTACGGCAGAAACCTGTTTGTTTTAGGGTAAGGAAATAAGCGTAACATTTGTGGGCCCCTGAGGATTACCAGTGCAGAAATTATAGCTGCATGATATTTTCTAGCTCACCTCTTTTCCACTGTTATGTTTTACTCTACAGCTGTTATGCAACGTGCTGTGAATTTTGCTACTTGTACTTTCTCATTTCTTATTGCATTCATTAACATCATATACCTCTATCCACTTTGTCGGTTCATTAGCTGGTGACGACATAGATGTACATCTCACAGGAAGCAATAAATGTTTTGTGAATTTTTGATGGAGAGAGCACAAGAAGTTAAGTGAGACAGGCGGACACAGGTTTTTACTTAGCTGTAATACATGTCTGACCTTTTCTCTCTATGTCCATATAGAGAAAAGATCATTAAAAACCACCTGACATTCAATTTTTCTTTTTTAAATCATCATTTATTCCACTGGCTTTATTGGTTTAGCCATGAGTGAGCCTTCTCTGCTTTTTTTTTTCTTTTTTATGTCTCTCTATGAAATCTGGCCAGTATTACCATATTCATGCACACTTTCATTCTTTCTAAGGTGAAAAACAGGTTTTCAGGGCTAAACAGAGAAACTGCATGTGCAGCAGTCTGTTCAGCTGTTACTGCACTGATGTGCCCTTGAGCAATGCGGTAAACCTTCATCGTGTGAAGCAGATAGAGTTGCCCAGCATAAAAGTACGATGCAGATGTGAACACGGAGAAGCAGGGGGTTGTAAACCAACGTGTTCACTTTGCAAAGCTCCTGAGGACAAAGAGGTTCTGAACACCTGAATGATCGCTGACTGTCTAATTACTGCCAAACATGTTTCAGTGTTGTTCCTCGGCAAACTGTTATGTTAAAATTTGGGCATATCTTACTCATCAGAATGCACTCAAATTATACACTAACTGTGTTCTGGTGATGCAGTCAACTCGGTTGTTAAACAAAGCACTGACAACCGATGGAGGTGCAAAACTGAGTTTTATTCTCCCTAAGTCTGCATGCAAATTCAGAGAGGTCATTACAGAATGCTGGATGGTTCAGAATAACCCCGTCTCAGTAGGAAACAGTTGCCTTTAAACATCACATGAAAACATCAGGACCTTGAAAAAGTTCTCTAGACGTCTACGCGTCAAAACTTAGCAGACTTGTCGGAGCCAGAACGATTACAGAACTGTGGCCTTCGAACACGCAGGAATCGAGACCAGAAGTCATGGACTCATGACACAGCACTTTAGCTCAAAATGCAATTTTTTAACATAACACAAACTAAGGCTGACATGCTACTGTGGGCTCATTTGCAGTTCAGACATAGGATATAACCAGCATACATGTCACATCGGTTAATAACCTGGCAGCACTGAACCTACATCCACAACTTCATTTAGATGTGGATCCTGGACCTTGAAGCCAAGCATCAGTGAGGAAATGGATCATTACCTGACAAACAGCATGTCTTGGCCATGACCAAACCATTTTTCTTTTCTTTGTTTATTTGCAACTGCCTTTCTTCTGAGTTTACTGATTATATGGAGTTCAATCCATCACCAGCATCTTACGCATCTACAACATAACAAAATAACAGTGAAGATGAGCAATTAAGGGTTATTTCCCCCACAAACCAAAAATAGGTTGAGTTCTAATGTTTGCAATTAATGTTTCATTTTGATCAAAGATAAAAGGAAAACAATTTTACCACTGTAACCCCACACTAGAATCACAAATGGGACTAAAACGGGCACAGATGTGAGACCAGACAGTGAAAATACACCTCTGTTGCATAAAATTAAAGAAGAGACACTAATGATGTCTTAGTTATACAGCCACAGACATCAGCTAGCCTTAAGAAAAGAACTGTTTACTTCCTTTTGAGGATGTTAAGGTCAAAGTTTGAGTAGGTTTAGAAAGACGAGAGCCAGGAAATTTACTCTGCCTCTGGCAATCAGGTAATTGTCTTTTCGTGCGACCTTGCTGCTGGAGGCTGGAACCTCAGGCCGACGTTTGAAGCTGATTAGGATGAGTTGCTGCAGACCTCATTGTCTCTCGTTTTATCTGAAAAAGTAGGATGAACATCCTTCCTGGCAGGTAGCTCACACTTTTTATTTGTCCTTCTTTGAAGTAGTAAATAAGGTTTCACAGAAAGCCAAAAATAGCTGAAAATCAGAACATTTGCCTGAAAGTTTGATAAAACTCAAAAGTGAAGCTTTCATTGCACTTGAAAGATTTTTTTTCTATTTAATAATAAATCCATTTCATTTTTAGCCTTCTAACAACTTGACAAAAATCATGAGGCCAGCCAAGTCCTTTCCAGCCATTTTACATTTATCAACTGATAAAAAAACAAAAAAAAAAACACAGCATCTTATTAACTGTTTTTAAAAGGTCGGGAATGAACAACAATACTCTACAAGACAAGTACTTTTAAGGTTGCACCATGCTTCTTGAATCCATCACTAACCTTTTATATGGAAAAAGTAAGATAAGCTTTATTTGGACCAACTTCTTACTGGCTGCACCAGGACCGCTGTCTGCACCAGCCAAGGTAGTATCACTTCAGTTAAGCCATCCATAAGCAAGTGTTCAATTTTGAGATTGTTAGCACCCTCTACTGGTGGGCTGGGCTCATGAGGTTTTAAGGCAGCGACCAAACAAACACAAACAAGCGTTCAACATCCCCACTTCTGGGTTGAAGTCAGTCAGGAAGTAGGTTTTGTTGCTGTTCCTTGACTGACCACCAGGTGCTGGCTCCTAAACAGCGAAAATCCATATTGACCTCTTTGTGGAAAAGGACCAACTTTACAGGAGAAATCAACATATTTAAAGCCATGTGCAAAAAAATGATTATAGTCTCTACTTTTGCATTTTACACCCATGAAAACTGTAAGGAGTAAGAAGTTGGGTTTTTTTTTTTCAAATCACATCAGGTAAATCTACATAGAGCTATAAAGCTGCAAAATTTAAGGAGGAAAACAAATCAAAAGGCGAGAATGCATTAGATTGAAAGCCAGCCATTGTTATGCCAATGGCTATGCAAAACAAGTGCTGCGAGGATGTGTAGTGAAGGCTGTTTAGACAGATTTGATCAAAAATCATATAAAGTAACATTAATTATCATCCAGGGTTAACATAAGCTACACCAACCAAGCTAAAGTAGCTAACTGGTGGGCATGTTTCAACTAGCTCTCAGCGCTGTTGTTTCCACCTCTTTGCAACATGGTGCTACATGAAAGCTGAAAATAAGGCTTCAGGATCTTCAGAAACCTTTGAGTTATGTCACAGATCGTAACCAATCTTTACACATCGTAACTAAAACAAATATAGAGAAGAATCTTGCTTAGGATGAGGGGTATGTTGTGAAAATTCTGGCATCTAGACGCAACCATGTTGAGAAAATAACAAAACTAAATTAGATTAGATTTGATGTACTTTATTCATCCCCCCCCAGGGGGGGGAATTCAAAAATCTCATCAGCTCATTAATAACACATTTTTTTTTAAGAAGTGGTGGTGAAGCAGTAGCTCTGTAAGTGTCTTTGACTTTAGCATACAGCAAATCAAGGGTTTTATTTCCTCTGGTAGCACAATTCACAGACTGTGTAAATCCAGTCAGGTGGGAAGATACTCTGACCTGATTGAAGTCACCTGATATCATTGCAAGTGCATCTGGGTGTTTGGTCTGTATTCTTGCAACACATTCATGTAGTCACATGGAACTTCAGCCGTGTCACTGGGTGAATGTAAACAAGGATTGTTATTAAATGACTGAATTCTCTTGGTAGATACCGTGGTCGCAATCCAACTACCAATAATTCAATATCTGGATAACACATCTGCTCCTTGACAGCTACATGTGCAAGATTCCTCCATCTCTGGTTCACAAAAAAGCCAGTCCCCCTCCTTTCTTTTTGCCACTAGCTTTAGCATCTCTGTCTGAGCGTATGAGGTTGAATCCAGGTAGATCCACAATGGAGTCTGAGATGTTCTGATTCAGTCAGGTTTCAGTAAAACATAAGGCTGCACTCACAGCAAACTTTCTGACTCTTCACTAGTGTCTAGTTCATCACTCTTGTTGGTCAGGGAGTTGACATTCCCATGATGACTGATGAAAGAAAGGGTTGTATCTCCATTTTCTGGCCTTCACCTTTGTACCAACTTGGCAACCAAAAAGAACTCCTCTTAATCTCGGCTGGAATAGGATGATTCAATATGAAATTCAACATGAAGCAGCAAAACATTGGTCCAACAGGCCCAGTTTTTTGAATGAGTCACGTGCTTTACTCATGCCACTACTGGACCTCTTGGGCATCTTATATACACCCAGTTACACAGGGCACATTTAGTAGGTGTCTGGGGTAAAAACCTAAGAGCATCCACCTTGGTCTTTTCAGCTGTTGTTTCTCCAATTTAAGAACATAAACTACCACTTCACACCACGTGGTGGTGGTAGTGAGCTACTTTCGGTGTTTTTCAAGCAACAATATGTGTTTTTTCTTTTTTGGCAGGAGCTTTGCTTTAGGCTCTGTAAAACTACTCTACTACTACTGAAAACACAGCCATATATTACCAGTCACAAACTTGGATTGTCAGTTGGATTGAGATATATATTCATGACCGCTACAATATGTCATTTCTGCTCGGACTCATATTTTGACTTGTAAGCTTGCACTTATTTTGAATTGTAATTAATGTAATTCCCTTGTCAAAGATTTTTAGTTTGAATTCCAACACCAACAGTTTAGCCTGGTACCAGGAACATCACCTGGATGAAAATGAAAAAAGAAACTGTATTTCCTTGGGGAGATGAATGTGTTGCATTATAATTCAAGGATGGGACTGAAGGTAAAATATATGCAGAGCAATTTTAACTCCCATGCAAGAAAAATGCCCTTTCTCTGACATTCAGCACTTTTGCCTTTGTGTTGTTCAAACTGTTGTTCACTTTATAGAGTGAATCTCAAGATACTTAAGTTTTCATCCATTTCCATTTGTGTGCAAATTTCTGAGATTAGCTTTGACATCCAGTGGGACCTCCCTCTTTAGTGCATTTCTGGGATGTTTCTGATGAATGATTTTTATCATGGAAGATGGGTTTGGACTCCACTGACCACCTCAAAAGTAAAAGTTCTGTTTTTGCTACCTCAAGATGGTCTAGGGAAATTAATGCAAGTTCTTTAAATATATAGTTTTTCTGAGGGAGGAGATGATATGAAACAGAATGAAGAAGGACACAGACAGGTTGAATGTTCAGAAAAGGAATAAAACTTTTAAAATGTAAAAATCGGGAATTTGGATACAAAAGACTTATGTTTAGGGGGTACAAGCATAGTGCGAATTACAGGGGGGTTTGGGGGGGGGGGGGTTTGACCCCCCCAATTACAACTTCGACCCCCCTAAAGAAGGGACAAATTGTCATTTTTGTCATCTCTAGAAAATGTTGACCCCCCCCCAATTGTAAAGATTACTTTCCTGAAAAAGTCAAACTTAAAGGAGATAAGAAAAAGAAATAAAGGGAGTACTGCGATATAGAGGAATGATATTGAGTTATAGTTATAATTTGGCAGAGGAACCTGTCAGAAAGATCTTCAACTCACACCTCCGACAGAGCTTCAATCACATCCCAGGGGAGCCGGGGGACATTGAGTCTGAATGGGCCATGTTCCGCGCCTCCATTGCTGAAGTGGCTGACCGGAGCTGTGGCCGTAAGGTTGTCGGTGCCTGTCATCGCGGCAATCTTCGAACTCAGTGGTGGACACCTCGGGTGAGAGAGGCCGTCAGACTGAAGAAGGAGTTCTTCCGGGCTTGGTTAGCTTGTGGGACTCCGGAATCAGCAGACAGGTATCGTAGCGGGCGGCAGCTTTGGTGGTCTCTGAGGCGAAAACTCGGGTGTGAAAGGAGTTTGGCTCCCAGTAAACACGCTCAGGCAGAGCTGCGGGAACATATTCTCAGCAGGGGTTGCTGGGGGGTGCTGGGAGCCTGAGACAGCTGTGCATCTTGGTGCTTTTTAAAATACTGCAGAACGAATAATTGGATGAGCAGTTCTGCCTGTCAAGGGTTAAAAGAGTTTTGTGACACAATTGAGCCAGAGGAACAAGTATGATGACAACTACTTTCTACCACTGAGCGCATCTCGGGTGCTCCGAGCGCAAGGAGAGGGCCAGAGGGATACACACACAGTACTAGAAACTCCACAACAGTGTTCTGGAAAACCTTATCTGCCAGTTACAGAACCGATTTAAAGATAAAGATCACGAACAATTAATGTTCCTGTCCCTCCTCGAACACCAGTTGTACAGCCACAGCTGTACAGACTGACGTGTCTGGCCGTGACTATTCCCACATCCACCACAACTGCTGACCAGACATCCTCTGACCTCAAGAGAAAAAAAAACGTATGCAAGTAATACGGTGATGCGTAATCAAGAGGTAGAGCCGTTTGTGCACGTCCACATGTGACCAGGTGGACGCACATTTATGCCATTTGGACGCGCTCTTTTACACGCCGACATGCGGATCTTGCCATCAAGGGTAGCCGGTGGTCTAACCACCCGCTACCCTAAACCCACGATCACAAGATACCGAGTTTGCGGAAAACGCAAAGAACACACCCATTGCCACACTTACAATGTGAGTAAGGGAATCGGCAAAGTGGATAGCGGCTTTAGGGAAGGAGAAGATTGCATTAGCGGTTAGCGGAGGTTCCTAAACCCACAATTTGCGGGTAGCGGCTAGTGGGAGGTGTACGATCGGGGCCTTAGGCTTTTAGATGGTCAGACATTAGTTGCTAGTAGAACCAAATCATCAAAGATTTCCATCCAGATGTTGATGATGATCACACATTTGGAAAAAAAAAAACATGCTTCCAAATGTTTGTATTTCTGTCCCTCCGTCCAGGTCACATCCTAACAGTTACATTTTCAAACTGAAGTGGGGTCTGTTGTGCATTAATTTTCTGCTATCGAGATGCAAAGCGTTACCTGTAACAAAGGTTTTACATTTTGCAATGAAAATGCATTGAGTGGGCATAGCCTTCCACCAGAACTTTACATAAACCTTGATGCTTTCATTTTTTAGCCATTCTGATGTAGATTTGTGTTTGAGACCATTGTCTTTTTGCGTGACCAGCTAAGCTGTTAGCAGTTTGACAGATGGCCTCATGTTTAATCTTTAAATCCTGCTATGTTTGGTTTTAACAAGATGAGACTTTTGAAAACTCAAGTTCTAAATTTTTGAGGAAAGAGGCTTTGTCTTTCCATGCTTGTTCAGTATTTTTTAATTTTGTTGATTTGAACTCTAATATTTAACATACTAAAAAAAAAAAAAAAAATACTGAGACCCAGAGAGTTTTAGATCTACCTTTTCTGACATCCCAAGGTGAATTTGTTTTGAATGTTTACCACTTGAGAAAAGTATTTTTTTTCTTTTTTTTTTTTTTGTCAGATACAAACTTGTTTGGAAATGGTGTTCTCATCCTTCCCAGATTGATGGACACAAGAGCTAGATTTACTCTTGACATTTACTTGATATCTTGATATATAACTGGGAAAAACCTACTGCAATAATGGTATTCACTGGGTGGCAGCACCGGACTAAACCAGTTGTTACTGCTGGATTTGGCGCTTTTGCATGTCATGAAAACCTCCGGTTTTGAAGCGACTGTGTCAACTCCCACTGACTTGGAAGGTGCCACTTTAGAGTGAGGGTGAGGACAAAATGGAGGAGAATAGTGATATGCTGAACGTCACAAGAAATCCAAGTCTATGTACCCGTCAGTTTGGCATGTAACAGATAAACACCGACTGCGAGATGAGTGGGGATCCTGTCTATTTTGGCTGGAATAACTTGAGTGAGCCACAGTGGAGAGAAAAAAGCATGTCTGCAAAGGCCCGGATGACTGTGACTCTTACACGTGATACTCTGCAGTCGTCAGGTTGGCCTTATTGAACAACTGTTTTTTGTTTTTTTATTTATTTAGAATTCCATTAAATTCTCATTGTTCCTATTCAGTTATAAAAACAACAATATTAAAAAAATGAATAAGTTCCAATTAGGGCTGTAGCGATAGACTAATCTCACGATACGATATGATACGATATACAATATATTCGGCTCACGATACGATATATATTGATATTCATCTTATAATACATTTACGTCATCATTTTCTGAAAGATTTTAAAGGGACAAAGTGATTTTGGTGACATTTTGTGAGTGTTCCAATGACTTTGTTTGAATTAATTGAACTGAAAGCATCAATTACACATTATATGGTTGACAGGCAGCTTGCAAATGCTGGACAAAATGAATAAAAGACAATAGGATAGCTAGGCTCCATCGCGTTCACCATGCGCCTAAAGCCGGCGTTTTCCACCACTGAATACAGTCTCAAATCCTGACAAATAAAGTTGGCAATGGACTCCGTAATTTTCTGCGACCTAGGTGAAGTAGATGAAAACTGATCCACACTGTCCAGCGTGGTTTGTTTCAGATCGCGCCGCAACTTGGGCTCGTTATCAGTTAGCATTACCTTGTCCGGGTGGTGACGTTTCAGGTGGGCTCGCAGGTTGGTGGTATTTCCAGAGTACTTCACGTTTGTGTGACACAGCTTGCAAACTGTCATACTTTTGTCTAAATCTTTGCCTTTCATTTTCTTTTTAAAACCGAACTGCTCTCACACATCTGCTTTTAAGCACGCAGGCGCTGGGTTTATACTCGCCGCCATTCTCCTGACTGGCTCAGCTCTACCTGGAAGAGAAAGAAGCTGGCTTCTGGATAACCTTGTTAGAAATGCTCTACAGCGACACTAGCGGCTGGCGGACATAATGGCACTTTGCAGGAAGAGCACCCGTGCGGGACACGGGGGTTTTGAAGGGAGCTTAGAATATCAATACCCGCGGCTGAAATATCGATACTCCCTGGGGAAATGAAATATCGATATATATATATATCGCAGAATCGATAAAATCACCCAGCCCTAGTTCCTATAATGTTAAAGGCCAGTAATGACTATCAAGGGGGCTGTAGTGGACAGATGTGGGCCTGGGCTGAGCGTGCACCTGAGTGGTGACGTGCATTTATTGGGTCACATGGTGTTAGCGGCGGTAGTGATTAGTATCACCTGTTTACTCACGGTAACGATAGTTTGGTGACGAGTGGGTGATGGGGGAAGCCTACTTTTTGCTGACCGCTTGTGCCCTTTTAATGTTCCCTTTTGATACGAACGTTCATTGATGGATTATTGTTGGAATCTGGAATTTTATGATGTTTGTGGATTATGACACTGATGTTTTATTTTTGGTTGTCGAAGGATTTTTTTATAAGGAATAAAAGGATCTTAACGAAGTTGGACTTCTCTGTGATGATTAGCACGTCATCCATTAGTCTCCCCTATTCAGCCGCTCAGCGACTCAGAGGATTCTCAAACAGTCGCTAATAGGGGCAGTTTCAAAAAGTCTTTATAACTTAATTCTAAGCATAGTATTTTTGTAAACATCAGTTAAAGCATGTTGAAACATAAAACATCAACTAAAACAACACCTGGAAAACAACTTTCTGAAAATGTACCTCCTACTGTAGTTTTTTCCTCCCCTTCAAATGTTCCTAATACACCAGACAAGCGTAGCTCTCTTCAGGAAAATGAAATTTCACTTGTTAGGTTTATTTTGCTAGATTACCTTGAATTTAAATTGCGTCAAGTGTTACAGTTGAATGGATCACCATGGATCATCTTAAAGGGTCTGGACTCTCCCAACCCATAGAAGTTTTACAAAATGCCCCCTCGAACAGATTCTTGTCTTAAGTTTTAAAAAAGCAGGAAACAGACTCTGCTTGTCAGAACCACACGTGACTGATACATGATCTACATGAAAAGTGTGGAAAACTAATTGAGTAGCCTATTACCATTACTGTTGGCCCATTAGCAATTTAAAAACTATTGTCATCAAGTGATTTACAGTTCCATCATTAAAATCGCTCCTTACGCCAACCTTCCTTTTCTTTGCTGTGATCTTCAGTCACACGGGGACAAGTAAGCCACGTAGTTCACCTCAGCAGTTTACATATTATATTGATGGGCTTTAGCACTAATTACAACCAGACCCAGCAAGTACGCAAGAAAAGACAGAGCCGGTCACATTAATGATATCTGTCTTGCAGGTGGGCTTGAATAAAGAAGATTGGATTTTAGCCCTTTGTCACACTGACATGTTATGACTGACAGGGCCTTATTTTTTCTTTTTCTTTTTTTTTTTTTTTTAAATTTTATTGGCAAAATTATAGATTCTAGAAAATGAGTAGCATCCTAGCATCCTCATTCAGTTCTATGAGCTTGAATGGGCTGTGAAAATTCATTCATTATTGATACCTGTTTAATCCTCTGCAGGGTCACAGGGATCTGCTGGAGTCTATCCCAGCTCTCTTTGGGCAAAAGGTAGGGGTTCACCTGGACAGGTCTCCAGTCCATCACAAGGCCACTTGTAGACAAACAACCACGCACACTCACAATCACTGCTACGGGCAATTTAAAACCACCACCCAACATGCATGTTTTAGACTGAAACTGGAGTACCCAGAGGAAACCCATGCAAGCACAGGGAGAACGTGTAAACTCCACACAGAAAGACCCCTGCTGAGGTTCAAACCAGGAACCTTCTTGCTGTGAGGCAATAGTGCTGACTACCAAGCCACTGTGCTGCCAGGTGCAACAATTACTATTTTTTGGAGCCATTACCATGTTACAATTCACTTGAATGTTCCAGATCAGTAGACAAAACCTCTGCTATTACAGAGGTCCTCACAATTGCTGAAGACCACTTAATTAAGCACATCAATTAGCTGCGTCGAGCTGCTACTAAGTGAAACTCAGTTTGCGCTTAAACACATCTTCACTTTGACTTTGTTTTTCTGCTGAATAGTGAAACGCAGTCATATAACTTTGTGTTTTAAAGATCTAATAAGGATATTTTTTTATTCTTATGTGCCGACATGTAAAACCTTACACCTCTCTTTTTCCCATGACTTAAATACTTGAGCAGTAATACGCTTCAGTGCACCTTTTCAAAAACATTGATGAAGCAAAAATAATGAAGATTCAAAAAACAGATTTAAAAATAAATAAATAAATTATGGGGCACGAATGTATATGTCAGTCCATAAAAGTTGGAATAACTGGAACAGTGCTGTGAAAATATTAGGAGAATTAACACATGCACAGAGAGCAGCAGTGAAGAGAGGAGAGCCAGTATGAGAGAAGCGAGTGCAGCAACTAGGTTTAGAAGAGTGTGTGTGTGTGTGTGTGTGTGTGTGTGGGGGGGGGGGGGGGGGGGGGGGGGGGGGGGGGGTTATTAACTGTCTCCGTGCAGGGGCACACCAAAGAGATCATAGAAATTTCACAAATATCGCTTTCATCTACTTAAAATTCAAAACTTATCTCACTTCTGGTTTGCTCCATGTAATCAGTAAATCTGCAGCCACTATTTTCACTTTCAGCTCACTGGTAACAATTAGCTGCAGCTGCGGCGCAAGTCGTGTTGTGCTGCTGTTCACAGATTTGCTTTTGGCTACACAATACTTAACAGATTAATGCTCATGGTGACCAAGCTGCTGTTGATGCCATGTAATTGGGTTACTTCAGCTCATCCGCTAAACTGACGCATGTCTTCTGAAAAAAAAAAAAAACCTTATGGCTTACAGAGTGAGTTGTCTATTATTGGTGTTCAAAATCTAGAACTGTCTCAAAATTAGGTAAATTAACCACAAAGCATTGGATATAAATGTACCAAAAACAAAAAAGTGAAACAGAGTTCAGCCTCATAGTAAAAGAACTCAGAGGAGCAGAATATTAGAAAGCGTTATATTAATGATGTTTTACCGCAGAGATTCCTTCAGGTGGAGTATCTACCTTTGACTGTTTTATTAAGGAATTTAAATGACTGCACCATCTGATGTTTTATTAAACTGTAATTTTCCTTCAAAAAGTATTCTACTCCACTAAAATGCTGTAAAAAGAAAAAGCCAAGAATAAGATGAATAAAAAGAAATTAAAATGTCAAAGACAGTAAACTAATCTAATCGTTTGATTCCCAGTATTTGAAATGAAAGAGTGCAGATATCATGTTAAACTTAAAATTAAAGTTTTTTTTGGCATTCTTGTTGTTTGGTTTTTTTTTTTTCTGTTTACGCAGGCATTAACAGTTGAGTGCAAAAAGAAGAATCCTTCACTATCACCGTGACACGCAACTGGCAGTAACATGTCTGACCCGGTTAGGAAGGTAACCAGTAACATCAGACTGAGCAGGAGCAGATGAGGCAGTTTCTCAGTCATGATCCAAGTAAAGAGGCTCTGTCGTGCTGCTTGATCAACATGAACAGGGATCAAAATTCCATAAGATGGGAACTTTAAATGGTAACCTACTGTATGTTGTCTTCCTACTGCTGTGGGCATTTCCATTAGCTTAAAGTGTTTTTTTCTTTTTTTTAATGAAGCCTTTTCTATAATGTGTATTTCCTGTAATTTGTGGAGTATTTCAACAATTGCATGGTAGATGACTGCATGAGTGTCACTAATGAGAGAAATTTCATCCTCGGCATGATCAGCCAAACTTCTCTTGATTTTTTTCCTGATTCTCTCTTGTAAGGTGCTTTGGGAACAGAGAGCGTATTGGCTTTGCATTTGGGTCATATAACTGCACAGATATGATGGGAGCAGTCCCAGTATGGATTTGTAAATGAAGGTGAGCCAGTGTGAAAGCCTGCGGGTGTACAGAGATGGACATCCAGATGTGGTATACCGGGTACAGTGATGAGTGAGATGGCCGAGTCCAGTAATGAAACGGAGAGCACAGTGGTAAACAGAGTCCAATTTCCTCAGTAAATTATCAGGAGAGTTCACGTAGAGCAGATTACCATAACCCAACAATGGGAGGAAAGTTGCTGAAATTAAGTGTTTATGTACCTGGTGAGAAAAACATGATTTATTTCTGAAAGAACCCAAGTTAAAGTTTTAATTTGGTGACAAGATTTTCAATGTGCAGATTAAAATACAAATTCTGTTCAATAATAAAACCTTAATATTTATAAGATTGGACTCTTTTCATTTCAGTACCTTGAGTGGTTGTGATCTTTACATTACCTGTCGGTTACCCATTAACCATTAGCAATTTAAAAACTATTGTCATCAAGTGATTAACAGTTCCATCATTAAAATCACTCCTAACGCCGACCTTCCTTTTATTTGCTGTGATCAAGTGAGCCACGTAGTTCACCTCAGCAGTTCACATGCATTGTATTGATGGGCTTTAGCACTAATTACAACCAGACCCAGCAAGTATGCAAGAAAAGACAGAGCCGGTCACATTAATGATATCTGTCTTGCAGGTGGGCTTGAATAAAGAAGATTGGATTTTAGCCCTTTGTGACACTGACACGTTATGACTGACAGGGCCTTTTTTTTTCTTTTTCTTTTTTTTTTTATTTTATTGGCAGAATAATTGGTGGGGGTATTTCAGCTCTAGAAAATCAGTAGCATCCTAGCATCCTCATTCAGTTCTATGAGCTTGAATGGGCTGTGAAAATGTATTCATTATCCATACCTGTTTAATCCTCCAGGGTCACAGGTATCTGCTGGAGTCTATCCCAGCTCTCTTTGGGCAAAAGGCAGGGGTTCACCTGGACAGGTCGCCAGTCCATCGCAGGGCCACTTATAGACAAACAAACACACGCACTCACAATCACTCCTACAGGCAATTTAGAACCACCAATTAACCTGACATGCATGTTTTGGACTAAAAATTTTTTTTTATATTCCATTTGAACTGTGGACAGTCGTTCCTAACAGTCCACTCACTCCTAACGACTGTCCTTTCACTGGTGTGGCTCTCCTGACCTAAACAAAGGGTCCAGCAATACTCCACTAACGAAGTATTGTCTTTGGAAAGTGGTGGGTGAACACCTCCACAGAGGTTAAAAACCTGAGTCATACTCCACTGTTTGTCGGACTAGTGCAGACTAGTCAGACCGATGTGTTGAGAACTGATGAAGCCACTTGGATAAGAGGCAAAACGTCTTCTAGACAAATCTAACTCCAGTTGTCTATGATTTAATTGCTGTGAGAACTACTATCTGAAGGAGCTTCAGCCAGCTACAGCTGTGTAGTGTCAAATGTGTTAGATTTCTCCATATTTTCTTCACCTTTCTTGTAAAACATCTCATCTTTGTTTTGATTGAATAATGTTGACTAAAGACTTATTTTGTTTTAATCCAAAAAATATGCTTTTTTTTAAACTGAATTATTGATTGGAGTAGTACCTGTTAACTCTTTCTGTTTTTGTATTAATAAGTCTAATGTAGGCATGCCACTATTCACTCAACTCTCGATACAATTCGAATCACAATTCGAATCATGTAAAACACAAAATTAAATTACAGGCAAATGACTGATTTTTTTTTATTTTATTATTTCTCTTACACAAGTCCAGCCTCTTTTTTTTTAACAATGCTGTAGTGTTTTCTCTTACGCTCTTTTCAATACAGTAGATTAGAACTAGCAGCAAATGACAAAAAAAAAATCTATCAGTTCTCTTTTTTTTTTTTTTTAACAAAACAGTTTTTTTAATCCTCTTTATACCAGCATACAAATAACTGGAAAGTGGGAACTGTTTTTTCAACTCTCAAATCTGTCAATTTCTGTTTTTGTTTTGTTTTGTTTTTCTTTTTTTTAACAATAGGCCTACTGCCCCCTTTTTAATAAATCAGTACAGTATCAGGATTTTTTTTTTTTCTCCTTTAGTACATAACAGGTCAACTCTACTTTAAGCTAGGCATAAACTAAGGCATTATACAAACATAACAAAACTGGTCTTTTCTTACACTCTTTCCAAAAATATACTGCATCAGAGAATGTGTTTTTTTTGTTTTTTTATTATTATTCCTGAGGTAAATAAATCAGGTAGAAACTAAGGCATATTATTCTTTGTCTGAACAAAAATTGGAATTTGACCCATGCCATGACTCACGCTTTTCCTTTCTCTCGCTGGCTGCCGCATTGTTTGTTTTCAATCTGCTCCGGCATGCTGCGCACCCCGCCTCCTTAGCTGGAGTAGCGCCACATATAGTGACATTGAACAAGAACATAGTTTAACTCGATGCCGCCCTCTTCCTGGCCTGGAGGCCACATTGCGATTCATGACTTAATTAAACCGATTCCGATCGTATTTTTAAAAATTGATTTAAATCGATTTTTTTCAAAAAATTGCGGCATGCCTAGTCTATAGTTTTGTAAAGCCACTGTAAAACAGCCCTTTTGCAGCAGAAACATTTTCCACCTGGATTGCAGTCAACTAAATAATTTCTGCACCATGACTGCTGAACACGTCACCATGTGCATGATAAAACCATTCAATCACGTAATACTGCTTGCAACAAACAAGTACAATTAGTTTAATTTTTTTCATTGATTTTAACTGACTATCTTTTACCCTTCTGGAGCATTACCTATAATGCTCAGTAAAGATGACGGTATTATTTTATTCCACTTGACTGAAAGTCAATAAAATCCCAGGAAGTCCGGTTAGGTTTTCTTACAGGAACTACCCTGTATCCACCAAGGACTGAGAACATGTGAATTATTTACCTCACGCAGCAGATAATCACACTGGATCACCTGTGATCGGGACACAAGTCACGTCCTAATGCACACGAACTCACAAGGTCAGTTTTATCTGAGGTAAGAGAATAAAGGCTCTAAATTCAGGAAGAGAAAATGGAGAGAGAATGAAAGAAGAAAAGGTGAGAAATAATGGTGTTTCATGGTTTCAGTTTTGATATGTACTGCAGAGAAATTGTCTTTTTATACTCACAGCTATCTTCCAGCACTAGAATCATATCCAAATGACATACTCCTATGAAAACAATGTTTTTGTCAACTTAAAACAAACATATTTGTATTAAATAAGGCTAACCCCAGAACTTAATTATCCACAAAAAGTAAGGAAATGTGTGTTTGGTTCTTTGTTGTAACAATGCTTCTTGGCAGTAAATCCGCTGGAAAGAGTGATTATTTGCCTTTTAAATGGTGCCATGTTTGTAAGGAACATATATTTGTGGGATGAGCAGCAGCACTGAGCCGTGAAGGCTTGCCAAAACTTCTTTGCCAGTGCCAAACAGCTTTTTCTTTTGCTGTTGCTATTGACTCTTGTTGTGAGCTTCTGGTACCGCCGGGTCCTGAAGGTTCAGTGGTGAGTCCAGATTCTTCAAATAAGCTACCAAACACAAATTCCCTTTCTTTTAGTTTAATTCAGGCAACCATCTCGGGCAGCATCTCATGGTCCTCCCCAGCTTCAGCCTGTAAACTTTGATTCCATGGAAGAGGGTCAGGTTATATCCATAACCCCCAATATCTCTTAGTTTACCTAATCAACAGGGATTGATTATTGATTGCAAGACTTCGCTGACTGAATGGATGGAAGTGTCTGCCTTAGTGGCACCATGTGGACATTTACAGTCACTATTATGTTTCGACAGTATCTTCTTGAACATATTGCTGCTTTAAGTTGCACACCTTGAAATCCAGCAGAGCCAAAATTAATGTCAGACAACTGTTAGCCACCCAGAGAGGTGACGGTGGTGAATCCTGCTGGCATGTATTTTATTTATTTATTTTTTTAAAAAAGGTCTTATATTTTAATGCATGTCAAACTCTGCTGGCAGTTTTAGCCCCTAGATATCTAGTGAACTGTCAGCTGGCTGAATCACACCTTTTCTCAGCAACTGCTGTCAGATGGAGCAACACAATGGAAATCAAGACACTTCCCTGGAAAATGGTATGCAATGTGTACTGTGTGTGATTTCAGGGTTTTTCTGGAAACACACACACACACACACACACACAAATAAAAGGCTCAGGACATGTTTCCAGAGTAAAAGAATTTTCAAGGAAGCTGTCACAAGCAGCAAATATGACAGAAATGTTACCTTTTTTGGATAGTCACATAGCTGCCACTCTATACCAAAACACCTGGCAGAATAATACACTTAAAATCTATTGTTATTACAAGACTGCATATATATCACATCATCTTATGGGGCAGGCAAAGAAAGAAAAACCCTCACTCATCTTTATACGGGGAGTAAGAGCAAGAATATAACCAAGTTTATACAGCTGCCTGCTTATGCAATAGCACCTTCATCTAGTCGTAAAATGAACATGTGAGCAAAGTGAACAAATTGAAAGGGATGTCACTTGAAAGATATTTTCAAGCAAATGGTGTCTATTCCATCAGTCTGCCAGTCTGTGGGTTTATAGAGTGGATCTGCAGAAAATAATTTGAACAAGAGCTTCCGGAGCAGCAGGGTTAATAGAAGCTAAACTACAACCAGGAATGTCTATAAGAAGTCTTTTTTTTTCCACGGTTGCACCAAAGCTAAATGTTTCTTATAAATGTGATTTTTTTTTTAATGACACGTGCCACAGGTCTGTTTAGCAGTGGAAGGCACTTTATCTTCTTTAGTGATTATTTCTTTGTGGGAGTATGATACAATTATCTGTCAATCAGTCTGCAAGCTGTTTATCTAGATCGTCACAGTATATATGTAGTATATATTATTATATATTGAGGATGCTCGTAATTCTAGAAAAGTTAGGAAGCTTTGTAAAAAGTACCGGAAAACTCAAATGTGTAATTTGGTGAGTCATTTTAACTTTTATTTATTTCAGTGTCTTTGGTGAGTCTCTTGATTGTATTCAGAGGACATCAACAAAGCCACTTTTTTTCTGTTATGAACTAAAGAAACCAACTGTTGGAGTTTTTCAAGAGGGTGCTGTACAGAGTCTTGCTGATTGATTTGTGAAATTATTGAAATTCACATTTCTTAGGTCACAGATCAAGATGGACCAGCGCGGCGTGTGGAGAGCAACCTCCTGTTCAATGTTAAACTCAAGTAGCTGATTATCGTCCTTGGAGGAAATAAGGCAGCGTTAACGAGCCATGTAGTCTTCATCGGTGAAGCACATTTCTTGGCCATCACATATTTCTTCTGTCATGATCAAAGCTGAGAAATGACTGGAGTTCAAGATAATGAAAGAAGGCTAAACATTCAAGCCAAGTTCTTGTAAACCTCTGTAGAGAAGCATCCTAAACAGAACATTGTGGTTGTCCATCTGCTGAGCGCAGTGACATTGGTGAGGAGGGTTTGCACAGAGCCCAAAGGGTTTTCTATATGCAAAAGACATAATGTATACATACCTTTGTTATCATGACTGAATTTTACCCTGAAAACTTAATGGTATAAACACAGATAAGTACCGCTATTTGGAGAAAAGCTTCCTCCTGTAACTCATTTATGGACTGCACATGATTATGAGCGTTCAAATATGACCTGGGTGTTTCTTTTTGTTTTGAACAAGCCCAATACAGTCCAACTGATCCCATCATGGGATTATGGCTCCAAAACAACCTCAGTTTGAACTAAATGGAATTTCCCCACTTTTTTCTCCATCAAGATTCTAAACAAACAGGAGTTTTCAACATGTGAATAATTAGTGTGTAATAGCTCTGTTTGCCACCATTTGATGTCACAACCATGATTTATCAAATGAACGTTTGGAACATATCACCCCAGCCACCACAGAACCCCCGCTGTGTCACTTTTATTGAACATGAGTATCTTGTGATGCGCAAAATGCAATAATTTTCAAATCTTACATATCCATATTTTATTCACAATATACAGTTAATCCTCACACTTCGTGGTTAATGGGGGCTGTGACCCCACCGCGACTGAGACATAGAGATTTCTTGAGTTTCTCTGAATCTCATTTCATATCATTATCTTCTATAGAAGATGCGGTATTCAAAGTTGTTTATAGTGAGTAACGTTCGTAAATTGTTCCACAATTTCTAAATGCAGTTTTGTGCAGACTGGTGAACCTCTGTATAGCTCTATCTCTGAGACTCTGCCTCTCGAAGATGCTTTTATATCCAACCTGTTGTCGGTTAGCTTAAATAGGTGCAAGATGTTCTTCCAGGTGTTTATTTTTTTGTACCACTTGCTTCTATTAAGCCTTTTATCGCCCATGTTCCAACTTTTTTAAGAGATGTCCCAGTCTTTGGGTAGTTTCAACATTTGAATTTTCCTATATTGTCTGTTGAATATTGCATTTTGTATCTATTTACATTTCACACAACTTGTCACAGTTGGTTTGGTTACACAGAAGACCTTTTGCATTCATTCATGTCCACCACCGCCATGTTTCACAGTCATCCAGCTGCAGTTTTCTCTCTGCCTGGTATAACCTGAGCCAGCTTACAAGCAGCTCCGGGCTAACTGCTTTGCGTGCCTGCACCGTGGCAATAGCCTTTAGGTGAAGGGAAATTCTTACTCTTTCAACCCCCCCACTGTGCCTACGCAGTGTTCCAAGCCCTGAGTGACTGCATTGTGTTCACTCCTCAATAGTCACAGCAACCATGGGAGGCAGCTGATGGCTTCACATTTGAGTTCTGAGTCTGCGGTGCCAGAGAAAAGAATCATACAGGCGTTTCGTCAACAGCATGTCGTTTTTTTTTTCTCTCCAAAGGTTCTTTAACAATATTCAGCTTGAATTCTATTCTTTTTTTTTTTGGATGGGAAAGTATCCAGTAGGGGTGCAACTGTACAGGTGGCTCACGGAACGGTCCGTACTGCGGTTTTTGTGTCATGGTTTCGGTACGGATTTGGTACAATTTCAGACCACCCGCTACCCGCAATCACAAGATACCGAGTTTGCGGAAAGCGCAAACTCGCATGTCGGCGCGTAAAAGAGCGCGTCCAAATGGCATAAATGTGCGTCCACCTGGTCACATGTGTACGTGCACAAATGGCTCTACCTCTCGATTTTGCATCACCGTATTACTTGCATACGTTTTTATTCTCTTGAGGTCAGAGGATGTCTGGTCAGCAGTTGTGGTGGATGTGGGAATAGTCACGGCCAGACACGTCAGTCTGTACAGCTGTGACATGATCTCATTCAGATGTCTGCTGTGGAGGAAACCAAGGAGATCTTTGGCTCTGGTGTCAAGCTGGAAAAAGTTGGATGCGGGAATTTATTTCCGATATGTCTGAAACTGTTGGTGGCCGAGGAGGGACAGGAACATTAATTGTTCATGATCTTTAAATGCGCATCCAATGATTTGTTCTGCAGTATTTTGAAAAGCACATCAGCTGCGCAAAGACGCACAACTGGTAACAACTGGATCTTACGGTAAGACTGCGGGTTTAGGGAGGTGGAAGATTGCGTTCTGTTAACTCTTAACTGTTTTCACTCCCTCGCCGGTGTATTCAACAGGAAAACCAAAATGCTCCCACACCAGTGATTAAAAAAAGTTTTTCCCAATTTCTCCACTACCGCTGGTCACGCCTGCTTGGTTTTTGTTTTTTTTTCTGTGTCTATGACCTGCAGCCAACCGGCCAAAGTATGATCGGCTGGTCAGTTTGGGTGAGCGGAGGCGAGTGGACATTGACATGCAGTGGCAGGCCTGTTGCCTAAAAGGCACGCAGGCTCACGTGCAAGCCGGGGTGCCGAAAAGGGGGGGTAAAGGATACGGATTATAGGGGCCCATGATTGAGGGGGGCCCAGAGAGGCCCCTAATGATGATCAAAAATAGCATCAACAAATTTCGCCGCTGTGTTGAGGGGCCCGGTAAAGATTCTTTTCATGGGGCCCAAAATCCCTAGCGGCGCCCCTGCGTGCAAGTCCAATGCAAAGTTATTGGAACATAAATACCGCGGGACATAAAAGCGTATTGTCCCATGCAGGTCATACCGAACCGTACCGTATTTTGCCGAGTACCGTTGCATCCCTAGTATCCAGGTTGGCTGCAGGCTAATAACCGACAGTTAAAAAATGCCCCGTGGCTACGGGGTAATAAACAAGCAAGGCCAGAATGAGCTGACTGGGTGGTTGAAAAGAAAACAAAGAAAGAGGGACAGGAGCGGGGGGGTAAGGGAATGTAGTATGATACACAGGGGAAAAAAATTCACTCGAAGGAGGGATAGAAGAGGGAAGGAAACAACAAAAATCCTCAGGTGATGCAGTGCTACAGGTGCATCTTGCACATCTACATCCTCGCCTCTTTATTCCCTCATTCTTTTTCTCACCATTCACCCTCTGTTGTTCCTCAGTGCCCTTGTCTTTGAGAGCTACATCAAGCGGGGTTACAGGTGCACTGAATAAATCCCTAACCCTGACTCCCTCCCTCCTCAGTCTGCTCAAGCCACATTATTGCGGAGATACAGATTTGCAGGGACAGGTTGGCCTTGTGAGCCCTCAGTTCATTCACTTTAATTCCAGAATGTTCTGCTGAATGCCCTTTCGTTTCCTGTTTTCTTTCTTTCATTTTTTTTAGTTCTTCCCTCTCCCTCTTTATGCTGCACCACCCTTCCTTTCCTTCCTGCAGAAGCTTTCCTTATGTGTTATCCCCTGATTTTATATTTTATTTTAATATAATAATAAAACCAGAAGGATTAGCATCTCTAATGTAGTTCTTTTGTTTCCCCTCCACATTTCAAGTTTCTTTAGAGGCTAAAAAAAAAGGTTTCAGTGGACAACTTTATGTTTTCCAGAAAATCCAAGTTTTAGAAGCCTTCCTTCAGACAAAACTTGAAGTCTGAATGGGTGAGTGAGTAATGATTAATGTTGACACTGCAGCATCTAGCCTCCAACAGCTGTGGCCACTGGCCTTTGGTCACTATCCCCTTCTTCTCGTAGTCTATCATACAGGCTCCTTCACATGTTTTCCACTTTCATGGACTTACTGCCTACACTTTAGTCTCTCTCTTCATCTCTTCCTGCATGTCTTCCATTGCCTTCTGTTACTTTAAATCAAATCATTTTTCATTTCTTCCTTTTGGTCACCTGTTATTCCTTGCCTCATAATAGATCCTCCTTTTCCCTTTCAGTCAGTCGACTCATGCTCCAGTCATTATTCTCATAGCTGGTCTACTGATGTATTTTCAATTACAATTACTCTTCTGCTAACTAGACACCTAGAGCTGACACATTTCTCACCTGTAACTGATAAAACAGTCAAAGAGATCATCTGCAGTCTGAGTCCATCAATGTACTGCCTTGATGAGTTGCTCACTCGATTTCTACAGTCAAGTGCTGAGCAGTTTGTTACCACAACTCACTGAATTAACCAGCATCTCACTTCAGACTGAAACGGTCCCAGAGGCCTTAAAAACTGCTGTCATTAAGCCTTGTCTAAAAAAGAGCAGTCTTGATGCCACAGTACTGAAGAACAATCAGCCCATATCAAACCTGCCATTCCTTGGTAAAGTCCTAGAAAAAGTGGTATATCAACAGCTTACTGACTTTCTTCTGTCCAACAATGTTTTTGATAGTTTTCAATCAGGCTTCAGGCCCCACCACAGCACTGAGACAGCCCTGATCAAGGTGACAAATGATATTCGCCTGAACAAAGATGCAGGCAAAGTCTCAGTCTTAGTTTGGCTGGACCTAAGTGCTGCCTTTGACACAGTTGACCATGTGATATTGCTTACAGCGATTAGAAGTAGGGCTGAACGATTTTGGAAAATAATCTAATTGCGATTTTTTTTTTCCTCAATATTGCGATTGCGATTTAATATGCGATTATTTTTAAGGTCCTCTTCTCATGTATTTTTCAAACACTGTCATAATAAACAATATCAGATTTATTTAAAGTGCAGATTACAACAATAAAGCAAACAAATCTGTGGCTTTACCTCTTCAACATCTAACTTTTCACGTTTCATGAAACATGTGTAACATTTATGTAAACATGTGGACTGCACTTCTTAAACACTGTCTGAGATTGACAGGACAGTGTATAAATAAATAAAATATACAGATATAGAAAAAATAAAGCTTACTGATCTCCAGTCAGTAACATCACACAGGAAAATAAAGAAGAACAAATATCTGCTCTAACCAATTGGACATTTTCAAAAAAAAACTTTTTGAACACTAATAGAAATATTATATTTACTCTGTAACAGCAGCACACAACATACTGAAGTGCAAAATGAGTATGGCACTGTTAGCCAGAAAGATTCTTCTGTGTAGATCTCAGGAGCTCACAGATTTTTTGCAAGGAAAAAAGGGGGGGGTGGAGAGGAGCTCGAGTTGTCTCGCGCGGCGGGCGGGGTGTTTGTGGCTGTGCACTGTGCCCGACAGAGAGAGAGAGAGAAGCGCGGTTCCCGAGGCAGACAGCAGCCAAGTGATGGCTTCAAACCCTAGTGGTTTGAGTGCGCGTGAGTCTCTAAATCACCAGAAAAAGTCGCTAGATTTGTCGCTAGTCGCTTTTTACAAATTAAGTCGCTAGGGGGGGTCTGGAAAGTCACTAAGTTGGCAACACTGCTGGCCCTGTCCGCTCTGCTCAGCTCAGCCGGGCTCACTCGCAAGTCACGTGACGTCGCCAGATCACGTGACAAGTCATATCGCGGCCTTTGCGGTTAGAAAGTCTCGTTTTATGATATCGCGAGATTATCGCAAATGCAATTAATCGTTCAGCCCTAATTAGAAGACTGGGTGGGAATCAATGAAAATGCTTTAAACTGGTTCAGGTTCTATCTCAGGGACAGGAGATACTTTGTTGAAATTGGTAACTGTATCTCAGACTAAATGGCAATGACCTGTGGGGTTCCCCAGGGGTCAATCCTGGGACCCCTGTTGTTCAATCTGTACGTGCTTCCATTAGGCCAGCTAATATGCAGCTATAATGTATCCTACCACAACTATGCAGATGATACTCAGATCTATGTGTCACTGACATCAGGAGAACAATGGCCTGTAGATTCATTTTGTCACTGCATCAAACAGATCAGTGTATGGATGCAAAACATCTTTCTCTTTTTCCCTTTTTTGAAAGGGTTTAATCTACGTCCAGCATTTTGACAGCAAACACGGAGCTAAGTATGCTAAATTTAGCCTCCAAGAAAAACAAAGAATCGCTTCCGCTTCTGAAACCAAGGTAATGGTTACTCTTACAACCACAAATTCTGAGTTTAATATAATAATAAGTTATATATTGGACCTTTAAACTGTTATTTAACAATATAATAAGGTGCAGTTTAATTTATTTTGATTTACATTGCATTTTATTACATTCATGCTGTCAATCTGGCCCTTCGAGGGCAACCATGATGCTGATGTGGCCCTCTGAAAATGAGTCTGACACCCCTGATCTAAACTTTTAAGTAGTCGTTTCTCCTCACAGCCTGTGTATGTTGGTATCTTTGAATATTCTATGTTCTAAGTAAAAAATCTTCCACACTACCTTACTGAAGACGTGCTTCCTGGTGTCTGTTTTATCATGATGACCTTAATTCAACATTTCTACTCCTTTCTTAATTTCAACTGTCCCTCAATTTCATCTTATTTTCTTTCAATTGAAACTCCTTTCTTACAATTTCACTCTTTTATTTCAATTCCATTCTTCCATCCCCCTTTGCCACCGTCTTCCTTACTCCCAACCTCCTTTATTACACTAAAGTCCGACTATCATCGTCTCTTTTGCCTTCTTCTGCTCCATTATTCACTCATCTATCCCTTAAACCCGGTTCCTAACTCTCTGCATCTCACTCTGCAAGCTGAGGATCCATTTAGTTTCCTCCCTACAGTGCCGACACTGGCATGAGCCCTAAATCAGATATGCTGAAGGAGAGTGCCTGAGTGTGCGCACGTCCACACGGGGGTGGAATAGTGGGGAGAAGCGTGATGAAACACACGAAGGGAATGAATGCAGGTCCATTCATCACCTTGTTCTCGGGCATCCATTCACAGAAGCTGATGATGCACGGTGATAAAGAAAAGAGGACAAAAAAAGAAAATGCGCAGATATGAACAGTCTGTGATCGGGAGGGAGGGTGAAAAGGATGGGAAGGATGGTATTGAGGAGGAACCAGGGTGAACACCAGACTTAAAGAATGTCAGAGGATAGGGATGAGAAAATGATGGAAAAGACAGGAGCATGTAGGGAATAAAGAAAGAGGTGTGATTAAATGAGGAGTGCAGGAAGAACTGAAGATAAGGTCTAAAAGAAGAAAGGAAACAAACGGGAGAATAAAAGGCAAATATCAACACAAAATGAAAAACTGAAAACTTTAGCTGATTGAACTCCTTAGAAAAACCAGCACAAATTTTAGGAGCACTATTTAAATCAAATACACTGCAACTAATTTATATTCTACAGTACACACTCATAGTTAAACTGCTTTTCTTTTTGAACATGGAGACCACAACACATTAATCCCTTTGAGAGCTTACTGAGAAAACACAGGTAGATGACAGCACAGTTGTTCCCATGTAGTGTCGCTGCAACCATGTTGTACCACAAGATATATGGTGCCGATAAAAGTTGTGGGCCCTATTTTCAAGTCGCACTCATGCGGCTTGACATAAAATGCAGACGTAGTGCCTCGAAATCTG
Organism: Hirundichthys speculiger; assembly: GCA_018398805.1. Taxonomy (NCBI): domain Eukaryota; kingdom Metazoa; phylum Chordata; class Actinopteri; order Beloniformes; family Exocoetidae; genus Hirundichthys; species Hirundichthys speculiger. The sequence continues at coordinate 1,232,815 of JAGFBZ010002641.1, forward strand.
GTGCTAAATGCAAATAAATGGCCTCCGTGTGGAGCCATGAAAGAAAAAATAAAAACACAAGACCTAATCGTAAATTTTTACAGAACCTCATTACCAACTGTGAACAACTAATACCATGTTTATACTAAAGTAGAAGAGACAGAAGTCCCAATCTCCTGGGGGAAAATCCAAGAAAGTTGACTAGAAAGGCAATATGCGAGTATGTTGTTGCTGTTGTGGATTTCATCTCTGCTTTTTGCAGATGACATAGGCCTGCTGGCTCCATCAAGCGAGGTTGGGACTGAGGTTCTGCCTCAGTGGAAAAGTTTAAGTATCCAGCCGATCTATGTCTCTAGTCTCACGAATGGTCACGGAGCAACCAAAAATAATCATATCACGAATACAAGAGGCTGAAATGAGTTTCCCATCAGAGTGCCTTAGAGAGAGTGTCAGAAGTTCAGTTATCCACGAGGAAGATAGAGCTGCTGCTCCTCCACATCAAGAGGAGATAATGAGGTGATTCGGGCATCTGGTTAAGATACCTCTGGGACGGACGCCCCGAGGCAGACCCAGGACCTCTTAAAGAAATTATGTCTCACCTCAGTATCCTCCCGGACGAGGGTGTAGCCAGGGAGAGGGAGGTCTGGGCCTCTTTGCTTAGGCTGCTGCCCTCATGACCCGAACCCAGATAAGCGGAAGTTAATGGATGGATGAATGCAATAATTGATGTGTGGTCTACAGAGCACATAGTAGGTGAAGAAATGCATTTTCTGGCCTTCTGTAAAATGCATGAGTAAATACAGCTGGATTTATTCACACATGTTGTTCATTTAATCAAATATTTAAGACAAGAACAGAAACCAAAAGGCAATAGAAGGAATTCAGAAAAAAAAAATAAATAAAAGGAAACAGGAAATTATGGGGTGAGTGGACATTGTGCACAGTGAGCAATGATGCAAATACAATTTAGGTCTTTTTAAGTAATTAATATTCTTTCTTTGTAGAGTTTTAACATGTGTATTCTGATGCAAGAACAGAACAGTGTTTGCTGCCAAATGAAGTGCCCATCAGCCCAGACAACAAAATCCGAACAAAAATCATTTTGGTGTTTAATACAGTGGCATCTGTATCTGAAGATCTGAACCACATTGTAGTTTCCAGTTTCTGTCTCTTGCGTACCAGCACTGCATTCCTCCAGATTCTCTTTAAATACTACGGTGTAGCACACAGAGATCTGAGAGACTGATTCTGACAAGAATCATTCGATCATGTTGTTGTGTTTGTAAGCTTGTGAGGTAAAAGCCATGGAGGACCAACAACCAAACCATTTGGGCCAAAAAGAGTATCACCTGCTGTGTATGCCCTAAAACAGTGGCCCTCAATCTTTTTTGCGCCATAGACCGGTTTAATATCAGGTTATATTTTCACAGACGGGTCTGTAAAATGTGTCGCAGCTAAATACAACAAAATGTGTATGGATAGGAAAAACTTCATTTCCCAGAATGCCATGCGTTTAATTGGGAGCTATATAAAGGTAGAGCACCCCCTTTTGTCTCTCTCGGTACTGCCAGGTGACAACAGGAAACCTACCTGTATGATGATGCAGTAAATTGAATAAAGTTCTGATTAATGTTTAGCACTTCCATCTCTGCTTCCTTCAATCTATGTATGCGTGCCCCCACTCGGACACAACATTACCGACCTGCATAAAAACTCTGGTATTTTCTATGTATTGTAATAAACGTTAATCTGCTGTGTGTTCACGTGCAACTTTATTAGGAAGCTCATAACATCACGCCAACAACAGAACATCGGTAACATCCTCTCCGCACAAAGGCACTTTCCGAAAAAGTTAGGTTTTTACTCATTTTGCCAGCTTGAGGGGTTTAAGCGTATCACGTGACCGAGACACAGGTCTGGACTACTTGTCATGAGTCAAGAGTAAGTCATAGATGGATGTAATGGAGAAAATCTGGTCATTTTTCAAAATAAAACATCATTTAGACTTGGATCGTTAATCAAAGAGTAATAAAGGAATTTTTTTTTTTTTTTCTCTAAAGCCCATTACCAAATGACCCATGGACTGGTACTGGGCCATGGACCGGAGGTTGGGGACCATTGCCCCAAACTATAAAGCTCCTAAAGGCTAAGTGGCTGAAAATAAAGCCTGTGCAGCACACAGGCCACAGTCTCTATCTGTTGGAAAATGGAGAAAAATGGTTGAGGACATTAAACCTGGTATATAAAGGGGGATATAACATAATTCCTTTTCTGTTGGAACCCAAACCTCTGGGAAGGTGATGCACTTTATTGGATTAAAATTACAGAAAAAGGACAGGAAAAAGGAAAGTGAAGATACTGGGTTTTTTTTGTTTGTTTGTTTTGTTTTACTGCTGAATGGTGGAAAAGAAAAGAGGATTTTGCACGCAGTTCTCCAGAAAGAAAGATCATAATTAGCCAAAAACAGAATCAGCAGGTATGATTTTTAAGAAAACTGGTAACGGGAATTATCCAAGAAAATTGCAGTTGGTTCGCCACAGGAAAATTATTTTTAATCGTATGTTTTTAAATATTATTCTTAATCTGCTCAAGGATTTGCCCATGCAGTATTTCACAGAGCACTTAACCTCTCCTCATAAAAAGTCATCTGGCCAGTCACACCTGTGCACTTTGAGAGGTGAAATGAAATGAGTCTGGTACCCCTCCCATCCCCAGCCACTTCCACCAGTACAGAAGGTACCGAATCAAGCACAGAGAGGCTTTATGTGTAGACTCATGCTGGATTCTTCAAGAGCCACTTTTCAAAACAACCAAGATAAATGCAGAATGGTTAAGAACACCAGGAATCGGAGAAGCCTCTTACTGCACAAGGAGCAACAGTAATCCACCGCTGTTCCTCCTCCACTGCACAAGTCTTTTACTAATCTACTTGTTGCTCTGCAAACATCACAGGCTTTGTTAGTCTGATTGCTTTTATGCCTATCCAATGGCACGCAATGGCCTATCCAAAGTCAAATCCAGAGGAACTAGACTGATTCTTTGTAATGAAAAGGGAATGAATTAAAGTTACTGGCCAGGCTACATAAAAGGCTCTTTTGTAGCCAATCATTTTGCAGACCTATGAGAAGCTGAAGCCACTGGTAACATTAAATACAAAAAATTAAAAATACAAAAAAAAGTCTCTGTTTCAGAAACTGAGGCATTATTTTTTCCTATTTCAAAAAGGCAGAAATGTAAGGTCATGCAGATCAGTGTATTTTGTTTTTATTCATGCTCTACCCAGCAACTTTGATCGATTCAACTTTGGCCCAGGGCCAATTAGCTGGACCTGAAGTCCTGGTTCCCAAACTCAAAGGCTGAGTTCATAGTTGGTGATTTTTTCCATCTTATAAGATTAAAAGCCACATTGCATGACATGAAATTGGTAGATGTTACACTGTGCAACTGAACAGAAATTGAATCGTGGCTACGACAGAAGTAAACCGGAGCACATTTCAGGCCCTAAACGCAGCGTCATCTCATCATTGCTGAGTGACCACCTCAGACTGCTGCTAATGTGATAATGCACCGGTGACTCGAAAATTAGCGTTAAAGAGGGTCTTGTTGTGTGCGTGCTGTGGTGGTGTTTCTGCTGCCTTACTCACAATTAGCTGCATGTTGCCCCCCCCCCCCCCCCCCCCCCCCCGGAGCATGGGCGTGTCTCGTGTCTAGCCCCCTGACTTTGATCTATACATATATATACTTAGAAAATGCAATATTAAGAAAACAAAGACTAAATGAATTTACTTCAAGGCGTAATCTTCTTTTCAAGAAGATAGCCCTAGTTTATTGTCATTTGACAGCAGGTTATATTAAACAGTGTTGCACTGTGTTTCCTACTAACATACAGTAGTATAAGGTGCAAATACCCAGTTGACAGGGTAAATCAGAACTACCGCTTTCAGTTTTGATACAAAAACAATACAGAACAAGCGGGAGACATCTTCATCCTTCATCCATAAACTAACCATTGGGTAGGCGGTTTCAAAACAAATGCATCACACGTGCAGTCGGAAGACAGTGGAAAAGAAGGGGAGGGGAGGGGCGCTCCAACAGCTCTGAGAGCCACTGTTTGTTTGACAAGTTTCCCATCATTACTGCCTTTAGACGCTCCTTCTGCACTGTCAGATACTTACAGACATGAATAACGGAGAAATTAACCTTTCTGTCGTGTTCGGGTCAAATCTGACCGATTTCCTACTTCCATCAATCATAAATATTGTGTTTTACATTTGATTGTCTCAGGGCCTTATGATATCCTCCACACTAGCCATTTGAACATGTATAACTGCTGATCACCACTTTCTCTGAATTTTGAGTAGTTTATTCAACTTTGTAACACCTGTGGTGTTCCCGGTCAAAAATGACCGCCATAGGAAATTAACGGGTGACACTGGATTTTGTTCATCCATCAGATTGTACACAACCACAAATACACTACCACACACACACATACCCACACACACACACACACACACACACACCACCCCACCCCACCTGAACCCCTTCCAGACTGAACAAATAGGTGTCTCCTCTTCCCACTTCATTCCGGTGCTTATGTGCCCCCCCCCCACATGAACAACACTTTCCAAACAAAATGTATAACAATAACACTTGTTCCACATTTCAAAGTCAACAATTAGGTGTTTGTTATGGAATTATCCCTTCCAAGGCTTATGTGCCCATCTCCCCACGTGAACCACACTTTCCTATACAAAATGTATCATATCTTCTTAAAGACCCCTATATATAGTTTTTTTTTGTGTGCATTGCCCTCATTTTACTATGAACACATTGACTAGGTGCCCCATCAGAAGATTTCTTGTCAGAGAGGCTCTGGACTTTTTATTTCAACCTGATGAAGAGGGGATAGAAGTTCAACCAGAAATAGAGGAGGATGTCTCAGAAATAGAAGACAACATTGGTCCTGATTTTGATCCAGACCATTGTGAGACCAACCAGTTAACAGATGGTGAGGAAGAGGCTCCAGAGGAAGACACACCTGAGGAAGAGGCACCTGTGATATTCCAGTCCAAGGATGGCAATTTGCTCTGGTATTCATCCACCCAGGAAAGAGGAGGCAGACAGAGCAGAGAACCCCCACCCCCACCCCCCCACACACACACACACACACATACACACACACATACAAATGATTGGCTCATGTTGATGTTGTGTGAATTTGGTCACTGTTTTAATTTTTGTTACTTTTTTTTACAAAAAATGATCCTTTTCGAATACAATTTACTATTTCTGTGTCTATTTAATGTATATTAACTGCAGTTATTAATGTAAACCAATGGTCTGAGACATTGTTTACAGCTTAAAAAGGAGTTAAATAAAATTTGGTGAAGATCAGTGGTTTTTCTGTTTATGTAGGAGCAGTTAAAACAGGCCGGTCAAATTTGACCGGGAACACTAAAGTAAGGGGGGAGAAACGAACACGACACAAAGGTTAAACTTTATTCCACGATTAAAAATGTTTGAGTAGTGAATGGTCCAAAAGGATGAAAATCCATTAAGAGAGACAAATTTGTTACTAGAATAGTAAGTATCGAATGAAGAAAAAAAAAAAGACAAAATAAAAAGGCAAGGCAAAAAGAAAGAGGAGGCAGAGGGAAAAAGAATGGGGGTATAGTGGGACATTGAATGGGAGGAGGATGGTGGAAAGAGGAAAAATTGAGGGTATCAGTGGTTTAATCAAAGAGAGAGCAAAGTGATTATAAAGAAAAACATTTATGGAAGTAAAACTAAGGATATTTAAAAGCACAGAAGATGAGAATAACTAAAATTAGACAGAATGGAAAGTGACAGAGGAGGAAAGAAGGAGAAACAGATAAAAACACAAGAGGGAATCGAGGCACAGGATGTAAGAGGGTAAATGGGGGGTGCAGCTGGGAAGGAAGTGAAGAAGACGTCTATGAAAAAATAAAATAAAGAAATAAAAAGCAATGAAGAGAAACTAAACTTCGGCTGAAAAACAACCCAAAAATGGAAATGGCTGAACTCATTCAGCCTGCTGAAGCCCTTCAGTGGATGTGATGTCACCAACACACACACTCACATGAACGAGAGTACCTTTCAATGCCACTCTGGGATTATGAGAGTGAAAATAATGATTCAGCTGGCTTTGTGTCACAATTAAACTTGTGTGACTGTGGGGAAGAAACAGACAAAGACACCAAGGGCAAGAGAGCAAGACTGACAGCGCTAAAAGACAAGGGGAGAGTGTGAGGCCGGCAGCTTTGAGCCGCTCCGTCTGCCTGGCCGCCACTCAGCTGTGATGGATTGTGGGACGTTATTACACATGACAACTTCTACTGCTGTATTCAAACACAGAGACACAGCAGACCGAGTGTCAGGTTTGTCAGAGGTGCACCTGTCCACTAAATGGGGGGGGGTTGATTCCTGTTGTCCTCTTATTTGTCTCTCATCTCAACCCTTCATTACTTCCTTCCTTGCCTTCAACTTCATTTGAGTTTCTCCCTCACGTCACAGGTGGGTACCAGCAAGTGCGCACACACAGCTTCGACTTTACCAACATCCTGACAGCTGTAGCGAACATGCAAACAGATGCTGTTAAAACTCCTCTGCCTTAAGTAATTTTACAAAACTGTTAGCACAGTCAGTCTCAGGGGCCTCGTAACAGGTTAAGGGGTGATCATAGATTAGAGTAACACATTGCTCACCACCCTTACAGAGGTGCGCTGTCTTGTCATAGTAAAGAAAGCAAAGGCGTTGCAATGACTCTTAAATCTTCAACTTTACCCTGTGTGACGCAGTACAGCGTTACAACTGCGCCTGACAAGCAACAAAACTTTCTGAGCACAGAAAAATGTAGAATAAAAACGGGAATCTGAGCCAACAAAAGTCGACTCTCTAGTGAAAAACAAAGATGGTCGCTTGCTCTCTCACAAATACGCACACTTGCTCAACACGACTCAGCATTACGAATGCGCCCAGGGTCGAGCCCCGGGGAGTGTCAAACTAATGGAGGTGCTGTTGTTAGCCGTTGTTTTTGGTCGGATTTCTACGAGTGTTTTTTTTTTCCTGATATACGAAGGTCAGCCAGTCAAGGTGCTCAGTATGCTAAAACAGCACTGATCTTGGGTAGCTTTGTGTGGGTCGCAGACAGAGAGGAGCCTAAGAAGAGATGTGTGAGAGAGCAAATGACTTTTTTAAATCACAGAAGAGACTTTTGTTTGCTCTGGTTGAGGTATTCTTTGCTCAGAAAAAAAAAAAAAAAAGAGTAAAATATAATCACAATTCATGTCCAAATATCTACAGAGCAAATGGCGCCAGACCTCTTCCATTCTTTATTGATATGTCAGGGAGTTGATAACCAGCTTGCAGCAAAGCTCAGTATGATGCTGACGTTGTCTGCATATTAAAAGCGTTTCATGTTTTGTTATTGTAAATTATCCAAGGGGCGGCACCAGCGGTTGCGTCTCAAACTGCCAACGCATTTAGTTGGTTAGCACGACAGTCAACCAGAGCAACAAACAAAATACCGTATTCAGGGCGACAGAAACGAGTCTATGGGAGAGCGGTGTTGCCATCTTAGCGACTTTGTTGCTCGATTTAGTGAGCATTCAGACCAAGCAATTAAAAAAATAAACATAAATCTAGGAACTTCTTCTGGTGTTGTTGAAGACTTTAGGTGACTTTGACGTGAGAGCACATGTTATCTGCAGTGAGCCCCTCCCTGTCCTGAAGTTTTCACAGTCCACAGCAGAAGGTCGCTCTCAGCTGTGGTCCAACAGCAGTCAGAGAAGAAGATGTTCGCCTCTCCAGTCCAGGTTTGTGCATGCCTGAAGCTGCCGGTAGCTGATCCCGGGCGGGACGTAGATGTAAAATTTCCTTTGTCTGAAATAAATTACTCCACTAAAATAAATTGCTGAATTTGACTCACACAGCTGCAGTTACTTACTCACCTTGTCCACTGTGTGTTTGTCTCTATGTAACATCAGCTAAACATCTAGTTGTCCAGCTCATCATGTCTCGGGGTACTGTACACTCAAAAACACAGACAGGAGTGGGAATCAAACCCTGAATTCAATAGCTGGTACAAGACGTCTTTTGGAGATGATTCAACAACCTACTGCCTGTATTGGAAGGCTGACTTATACCCAAAATGTAATGACGTTTGAAAAAAAATAAACAGCTACTCTAAGGTCAAAGCCTTATAACAAAGCCTTATAACGGTTCCACCCAAAACGATTTTGTCGATTTTTGAACCACTTGTTCAAAGTGGTTCAAAGAGAGCAATTTAAAGCCAATGAAAGCCAACAATTGTTGCCACTTTTGCAAGCAGAATTTTAGTAGAACCGTTTCGCTCAGACACTCAACCAGTATCTTCAAAAAACTGAAACAGCCTCAAAGTATTTCAGAGAGACTTTTGTATGTTGGACACACACACGCACACCTACACACACACACACACACACCCTACGAACTGTTAAAGAGGTTACAATACTTGTGGGACTCACAAGTCATGCCACTCACAACCACAACGACGCACCCACATAGCATTAATTCTGTTGGTCGTAATCCAAATAAAAGTTTCACTGGTTTGCATATGGCAGGTCTCTTGCAACGACAGCTTTTTAAATCTGTGCTAACCAACCTCGACTACATGTACAAACCAACACCATTCTGGGACAGACTGGCACAAATCTCCAAAAAGACTACGATCATCAATGTTGTCAAATGGGAATTATTCAGGGACATTAAAGCTGGTGGAGGTGGTCCAGCGAGGGAGGTCTGGCCCTCTCTGCTCAGACTGCTGCCCCCGTGGCCTGGACCTGGATAATCTGAAGTTAATGGATGTTCGGATGAAGATCACAGATGAACCTGCCGCAGAACGCCCAACATTTGAAGCTTCAGTTAAATGTCACCTTTTGTTCTCCTTCTGCTGTTTTATCACACTGTCTGCAATGATCTGACTTGGCAGGGAATCCTCTCTTCATCCCCTTATTTTATTTCAAAGCCTTGGACGTGACATTAAGTAAGTCTCATGTAACATCACCTTTGAAGTAATGCCACATGGATGACCAGAGGTTCATACAATGCACTGACAGAAGACGGTCTAAAGAAAAAGGAAAAAAAAAAACAAACCGAAAGGGAAGTATGTATATATACAGTCATGGAAAAATATTATTCGACCACCCTTGTTTTCTTCAGTTTCTTGTTCATTTTAATGCCTGGTTCAAGTAAAGGTACATTTGTTTGGACAAACATAATGATAACCACAAAGATAAGAGTTTTATTTAAGAGCTGATATCTTACCATTTTCCATGGTTTTCTTGATTATAACCTAAATCACTTAAGTTTTTACATCAATAGCTATGGCGTTGTACTGCCAAAAATACTGCTTTTATGCATTCAGTGTTTTCTTTTCTGTCTGTTTTAGTCACATGATGATGTTTAGTGGTACCAGGTATTAAAATGAACAAGAAAGTGAAGAAAAAATGGTGGTCTAATAATTTTTTCCATGACTGTATATATATGCGTGTGTGTATATATAAACAGGGAATCCGCCTTGCAGACTTTGACAGTCTTGGCCAGAAAGCACCAGTATTTATCCATCAGACAATGTCCAGCTCAACCAAAGGCAGAATGCCTGCATTGAGCCAAACAGTTTGCTCCCCTCAGAAACAACATCTGAAAAAAACCCTCTGCTGCCTCAGCAGTCAATGGCCTCAAAATGGTGAAAGCAGGAGGACACTGCAGCCAGGATGGCTTTTTTTTTTTTTTTAAATCCACTACTAGGGGCACAAGGTCACACAAACAAGTCCAAAATGTCAATTAACACAGAACACAGATTGCTTACAAGGTTGGTGTTTGCTTGGGTTGAATCTTTCTAAAGCCCCTACAGGGGGTGTTTTTTAAGCTGCTGAAAAAGAAAAGATCAAGCTTACCAAGGAAGAAAGCAAAGGACGTCACTGAGCACCTGATGAAGAGGTTCATGCAACATATTTTCCCCTGATAATATGAGCGTTCACTGATAATGTCACATCACCACGAGCTCTAACTCTGACATATGCTGTAACTCTCAGCTTCATTCATATAGAAATGAAACGATGAGTAGTGTGTCTGTGCTACATGACTGGAAATTCAATTCACAGCGGGCTCCAGCAAAAAGGCAAACTGTTGAATCAGCCCCACATGCAGCAACTGAAAAACTACATCATCATCATCATCATCATCATCATCGCCTGCAGCTTTCTCTCTTGTCATGCTTTGAGGAATTGGGTCTGTGCCTGATTTGTGGCTGGAATCGGGGAGGAGGAATGGACGGGAGCATTCTGTTGGCTCCGAACCCTCCCCTCCAAGTGTCTGTCCTGGGGAGTGATCTTCACACTCAGGGGCTGCTGCTGCTGCTGCTGCTGCTGTTGCTGGTGCACCAGCTGCTCATGCGCGCGCACACAGACACAGAGGACTGGCCAGAGAGGTGCCCCGCAGATAATAAAACCAAAGAGGATGGTGGCAGGAGCACTAACGAAAGGGGGAGGTTGGGGTAGAAGTGCGTGTGTGTGTGAGTGTGGATGGGGGGGGGGGGGGGGGGCTTCCAGTGGAAAGCCATAATTCACATATGGTAGCTATGCGCAACAGCCAGCAAAATGCAAATGCCAGCACGGTGCGATCGCGGGCGCGTATGCGGGTTTTTTCAGAAATGTCACCTCCGAATCACAGCTGCCGTCACTGCTGGAACTTGTGTTCCCACTTTATGCGTGACGGCGGAGAAGCCATGTAGCGGGATGGAAGGGTTGGGGAGGGAAGGGGGGGGGTGGGGGGGGGGGGACGGAGGGGCTCCGCTCACTGGGCTTTACGTGCGCGTCTGGGGGAAAAAAGACAGACAAACACGACCGTAACGGCGTGCGTGCGCATCAATGACAGAGGGGTCAAGGACTCGCGCGCCGGCCGGCTGCGTCCTGCCCGTGACACGCGCGGAGGAGTGTTCACAGGAAGCCCTGGAGAAATGCCGCGGCGTCTCACGTTCAACAGCCGGAACGTGAAGGGCAAAGCTGGAGACAGTAGTCTGAGACATGGCGCAACGTTTTCACCTTCAGCCCAGCTGACAGCAGGAGCAGAAGGAGTAACAGAAGAATTTACTCACTGTTTTCAGGAGCCCCGGACTTCTTCTTCCTCTCTTTTTTGCTCTCTGTGTCTTCTCTCCGCGCGCCACAACCCATCCATCCATCCCTCCGCTGGACATTTCCTGCGGCACACAGCCGGATCGATTCTAATATTGCGGGACAACGTCCTCGGGACAAAACGAAAGCATATCCCACCCCTCCAAAAACGAAAAAAAAAAAAAAAAAAAAAATCAAATAAAAAAAATTAAAACAAAATTAAAAAAAAAAAAATAATAAAGGGAGGGGGAGATACAGGGAATCACACGCAGACGAGCCGGACAAACAGTTTCACCTCTCCTCTACTCAGCGAGGCTACATGTTGCTGACTGCTACCTCTCTGTCCCTCTAACTCACTCTCTCCTCTCTCCTGATTTTGTTAAAATTCAGTATGTACGCCCCGTCACCTAGCAACCTCTCTCTACCTCCCTCTCTTGCTTCTTCCTTCCCTTCATCTCCCTCTCCTCATCACTTCCTCAGGACACGTGTTGAATGCAAAACTAAGTTGCCCGATGTGGGATGAAATAATATTATTTTTTTAATGTTATTATTTTATCTTTACCTAACTAGTGTCTTCTTGTCTTTCATTTCTAATATTTCTTCCTCCACCTCAACCTTTTTTTAAGCATCTTTTCCTGTTGTATTCACCTTCTATTTCAACACAGTGTAGCCTGCCACTTCTTCTTTTTCTTGAAGAGCAGTTATATGAAGGGGGGAGTGGGGGGTTATAAACCAGGGTTACATACACACGTGGACAAAATTGTTGGTACCCCTCAGTTAAAGAAGGAAAAACCCACAATTCTCACTGAAATCACTTGAAACTTACAAAAGTAACAATAAATAAAAATTTATTGAAAATCAAATAATCAAAATCAGCCATCACTTTTGAATTGTTGATTAACATAATTATTTAAAAAAAAAAAAACTAATGAAATAGGGCTGGACAAAAATGATGGTACCCATAACTTAATATTTTGTTGCACAACCTTTTGAGGCAATCACTGCAATTAAACGATTTCTGTATTTGTCAATGAGCGTTCTGCAGCTGTCAACAGGTATTTTGGCCCACTCCTCATGAGCAAACTGCTCCAGTTGTCTCAGGTTTGATGGGTGTCTTCTCCAAATGGCATGTTTCAGCTCCTTCCACAGATGTTCAATGGGATTCAGATCTGGGCTCATGGAAGGCCACTTTAGAATAGTCCAACGCTTTTCTCTCAGCCATTCTTGGGTGTTTTTGGCTGTGTGTTTTGGATCGTTGTCCTGTTGGAAGACCCATGACCTGCGACTGAGACCAAGCTTTCTGACACTAGGCAGCACATTTCTCTCCAGAATGCCTTGATAGTCTTCAGATTTCATTTTACCTTGCACACATTCAAGACACCCTGTGCCAGATGCAGCAAAGCAGCCCCAAAACATACTGAGCCTCCTCCATGTTTCACCGTAGGGACAGTGTTCTTTTCTTCGTATGCTTGGTTTTTGAGTCTATGAACATAGAGTTGATGTGCCTTACCAAAAAGCTCCAGTTTGGTCTCATCTGTCCAAAGGACATTCTCCCAGAAGCTTTGTAGCTTGTAAACATGCATTTTTGAAAATTCCAGTCTCGCTTTTTTATGATTTTTTTCAGCAGTGGTGTCGTCTCCCATGAAGTCAACTTTGGCTCAAACAATGACGAATGGTGAGATCTGACACTGATGTACCTTGGCCTTGGAGTTCACCTTTAATTTCTTTGGAGGTTGTTCTGGGCTTTTTGGATACAATTCGAACGATCCGTCTCTTCAATTTGTCATCAATTTTCCTCTCGCGGCCACGTCCAGGGAGGTTGGCTACTGTCCCGTGGGTCTTGAACTTCTGAATAATATGAGCCACTGTTGTCACAGGAACTTCAAGCTGTTTAGAGATGGTCTTATAGCCTTTACCTTTAAGATGTTTGTCTATAATTTTTTTTTCAGATGTCCTGGGACAATTCTCTCCTTCGCTTTCTGTTGTCCATGTTCAGTGTGGTACACACCTTTTCACCAAACAGCAAAGTGACTACTTGTCTGCCCTTTAAATAGGCAGACTGACTGATTATGAGTTTGGAAACACCTGTGATGTCAATTAAAGGACACACCTGAGTTAATCATGTCACTCTGGTCAAATAGTTTTCAATCTTTTATAGAGGTACCATCATTTTTGTCCAGCCCTATTTCATTAGTTTGTTTTTTCAAATAATTATGTTAATAAACAATTTAAAAGTGATGGCTGATTTTGATTATTTGATTTTCAATAAATTTTTATTTATTGTTACTTTTGTAAGTTTCAAGTGATTTCAGTGAGAATTGTGGGTTTTTCCTTCTTTAACTGAGGGGTACCAACAATTTTATCCACGTGTGTAATTAGTCTTCTGGGGGCTTTTATGACATGCATTGAAACAGGTAATGAAAAGAAGTTTTAAGAAGACCTGGCTACTTGGAGCTGTGGTGTTTGGAGGAGTACGCCCTAAACGTAAAGAGACATGCAATCGTAATTCCAAAAAATTGTGGACACTGAATGCAGTCATTTGCAAACAAGTGTGCTATTCCCAATAGAACATAATGAACATGTCAGAGGTTGAAACTGAGACATTTTAACATTTCATGGAAAATATCAGCTCATTTTGACATTGATGGCAGCCGCACACAAAGCTGCGGGAACATATTCTCAGCAGGGGGTGCTGGGAGTCTGGGACAACACACATGCGTCACACATGGGTGCGTCGTATCTGCTATATGGTTGTCAACTATATAATATATAACACCATTTGTCGCTGTTATGGTAGACGAGACGACATATGTCAGTAACGCGGTGCAGCTGATGTGCTTTTTCAAATACTGCAGAACGAATCATTGGATGAGCAGTTCTGCCTGTCAAGGGTTAAAAGAGTTTTGTGACACCATTGAGCCAGAGGAACAGGTATGATGACACCTACCTTCTATCACTGAGCGCATCTCAGGTCCTCGGAGTGCAAGGAGAGGGCCAGTGCACGGAGGGATACGTGCACAGTACAAGAAACTCCACAACAGTGTTCTGAAAAACCTTATCTGCCAGTTACAGAACTGATTTAAAGATCAGGAACAATTGATGTTCCTGTCCCTCCTCGACCACCAGCAGTTTCAGACATATTGGAAATAAATTCCCGCATCCAACCTTTTCCAGCTTGACACCAGAGCCACGGAGCTCTTTTTGATGATTTGACCTGTTTGAAAACAGAAGTGACTGTGATGTAGGCCATGACGAACTTTGAAGGGAAATGTCCCAAAGATCTCCTTGGTTTCCTCCACAGCAAACATCTGAATGAGATCATGCCACAGCTGTACAGACTGACGTGTCTGGCCGTGACTATTCCCACATCCACCACAACTGCTGACCAGACATCCTCTGACCTCAAGAGAATAAAAACGCATGCAAGTAATATGGTGATGCGTAATCATTAAATTACGCAGCGCCCTCTTCTTTTTATATTGCGTTTTTTTGTATTGGTGGCTTATATATTTATAACGTCATGGTGGACACTGAATAATACTGGAATGAACATTAAACCAGATCACTAGAATTTATAGTAAATTTTAAAGATTTTATTTTGTGCTCCCACATTTTTTCTCCTTTGTTTCCAATGTTTTTTTTCTTTACATTTTTGAGGTGCTGCAGCCCCTTTTTTAGCAGAAAAATGCTCACATTAACCCCAAATGGTAAATAATTTTAAAAATAACAATGTCAGTTAATAGAAAATAAAAAGTTAGAAAAGAGAGGATGGTTCAGTACGTAATTTCTTTAATTACCTTAAATGTTTTTCATTTATCATTACTACATTAATGAGTAAGAATGTCTTTAGAATGTGTGTCAATAATTTGTGGATTTGGATTTGTGGATTTTTGGGAACGTAACCTCCGCTAATGAAAAGGGCATACTGTATCATCAAAAGATCCCAGAGAATCAGGAGGAGTGTCTGTGTGCAGGGGACAAGACCAAAGATCAAAGCTGGATGTGTGTGATGTCCGGGTCCTCAGGCAGCACTGCCTTAAAAAACAGGCATGACTCTCTACTGGACATCACTGCATGGACTCAGGAACACTTCCAGAAACCACTGTCTGTAAACACCGTTCACTGTGCAATCCACAAATACAAGTTAAAGCTGCATCATGCAAAGAACAAGCCACATGTTATCACGATCCAGAATGGCCCCCAACTCTAATGTGGTCTGAGGCAAAATTGAAAACTCTGGTCAGATAAATCAATTGTTTTTTTTTGGGGGGGAAGCATAGATGCTATGTCCTGCAAACTAAAGAGAAGAGGGACCATCCAGCTTGTTACCAGCGGACAGTTCAAAAGCCAGCATCTCTGATGGTATGGGGTTGCATTAGTGCCTATGGCATGGACAACTTCCACATCTGGAAGTGCACCATCAATACTGCAGAGTATAAGGAGTTTTTAGAGCAACATATGCTCCCGTCCAGACAACATCTCCCTTCAGGGAAGGCCTTGCATATTTCTTTTTTTTTTTTTTTCAGTTTTTGTGGCACTAGTGGCCTTTATTAAGTGAGAGAGACAGGAAATCAGTGCAGAGAGAAGAGGGAAAATGAGCACCATGGTCACAGGCAGGGACGGACTGGGACTAAAAAATGGCCTTGGAGTTTCCTCTCTATGTAGGCCCACCAATGGGGGGGGGATAACAACGCCCACACATACAAACTATTTATGATTGTTTATTTACGAACACTAATATTAAAGAACAACTAAACATCACTTGCATCTCCAAAACAAAAATGAACTTAAACATTTGCTTTTTTACAGCTATTTTACAGTTACTTAAATCAATCAGTCAACTTTTATTTGTAGAGCCCTTTACAACACACAAGGTGACCAAAGTGCTTTCCATTAAAATCCACATTAAAACAAAACAATTAAAATTCAACATAACAATACAATTAAAATTTAATTAAAAATATCTCACATCATATCTATGTATTAAAAGCCAGTCTAAATAAATAAGTTTTAAGCCTGGATTTAAAAAGCCCAAAGTCAGTGATGGTGCACATTTCTGGGGGCAGCTTATTCCAGAGTCTGGGCCCAGCAACTGAGAAGGCCCGATCACCCCAGAGTTTAGTCCTCCTTCTGGGGACTTTCAGCAACAGCTGGTTTGAGGACCGTAAGTCTCTAGTAGGGTTCAGAACACACACTTTTTCACATAAATAAGGAGGGGCAAGGCCATTAAGGGCTTTAAGAACAAAGATTAACATTTCAAAATCAATTCTAAAAGAAACAGGAAGCCAGTGAAGAGCAAATAAAACTGGGGTGATGTGTTCCTGACGTCGAGTGTTGGTTAAAGAGCATGCAGCGGCATTCTGGACAAGCTGAAGATGGCTAAGTAAAGACTTGGAGACACCAACATACAGTGCATTACAATAATCAATTCCTGAGCCTTTAAAAGCATGAATGGTTTTTTCCAAGTCTGGACGATTTAAAAATGGTTTTACTTTTGTTAAAACCTGTAACTGACAAAAACTGGCCCTGACCGCACTGTCAATTTGCTTGTTGAACTTTAAGCTGCCATCAAAATTAACTCCAAGATTCCTCACAGAAGCTTTCATTTTAAAAGATAGATCGCCAGAGTGTGCTGAATCACCAAAGAAAACATACTCTGTTTTATCTTCATTTAGGTGCAGACAAATTTTGCCCTAACCACTGCAATGCAGTCAGATAGGGTTTGAAGAGCACCACTTTTGTTTGGGAGTGCAGGAAGATAAATTTGCAGGTCATCTGCATAGCAGTGAAAGGCTAGGTTGTGCCTAGCTATAATAGAGCCTAGAGGCAACGTATATAGAGTGAAAAACAATAAAGGGCCCAGTATGGAGCCTTGGGGCACACCACAGAACAAAGGAGCAGCAGAGGAGGACAGGTTGCCAACCATTACAGAAAAACTTCTGTTTGTCAGGTACGATTCAAACCATTTCAGCGCTGTACCATGAATACCAGCACACTGATTAAGGCGACACAAGAGGATTGAATGATCCACTGTAACAAATGCTGCTGACAGGTCTAACAAAACTAAAACAACAGGACATTTGGCATCGACGGAAAGGGCAATGTCATTATGCACTTTCAACAGTGCGGACTCAGTGCTGTGCCTTGTCCTGAACTCAGACTGAAATTTTTCAAGAACACAGTTACTTTCTAAAAACAATTGCAGTTGTGTAAAACCAATTCTCTCAATGACCCTTGAAATAAAAGGCAAATTAGAAACAGGTCTAAAATTGGACAGAACAGTGGCATCAAGATGTGCTTTTTTAAGAAGTGGTTTCACTATGGCATGTTTAAAAGAATCAGGGACACATCCTGAGCTGAGACAAGTGTTCATTAAAACCAGGAGGGAAGGCCCAACAGTGGAAAGCACCTCTTTCAGCAGTTTAGTTGGAAGAATGTCCAGAGGACAACGTGTAGTTTTCATATGTACGGTCATGGAAAAAATTATTAGACCACCATTTTTTCTTCACTTTCTTGTTCATTTTAATACCTGGTACCACTAAACTTCATCATGTGACTAAAACAGACAGAAAAGAAAACACTGAATGCATAAAAGCAGTGTTTTTGGCAGCACAACACCATAGCTATTGATGTAAAAACTTAAGTGATTTAGGTTATAATCAAGAAAACCATGGAAAATGGTAAGATATCAGCTCTTAAATAAAACTCTTATGAGCAATCTTTGTGGTTATCGTTATGTTTGTCCAAACAAATGTACCTTTAGTTGTACCAGGCATTAAAATGAACAAGAAACTGAAGAAAACAAGGGTGGTCTAATAATTTTTTCCATAACTGTATAACAATATCAGTGAGGGACGGAAGAGAAACAGGACCAAAATGGTCGAACACAGCAGAGTGTGAGGCAGTAACAGGCTGGTCCGAGCTGATACTGCAGCTGCTCAGTGCCCTCACAGACTTCACTTTATCAACAAAAAAGTGTAAAGCGAGACTGTCCCTCAGTATTTCAAGCAATACATGAAAACCAGCGTCGCTCTCCCTGTCTGCAGCGCTGTCTGAGGGTCCGGGTAGAGCCATTCAACCAAGGATCAGCCTTAGGTTTAGAGGACCTGCGCCTAAATGGAGCAACAGTGTCCAGGATCCCAGTGCACATAGAGTAAAAAGATGACAGAAAGCTGTCTGGGCATTCAGGAGGAACATACGTATTAAGGGTAGAAAATTCAGAGTCCACAAAAGCAGCAGAAAACTCCCCAGCTGTTGAAGGAGTAATAATCCGATGGCGAGAACCTGGAGCCGGAGGCCTACTGACAGGTGGAGGAGCAGGAACACTGAAAATTATGGGCAGGTGATCTGAGATGGGAGTCTCAGAAATTTCCACCACTGAGACAGGCAGCCCATGAGAAATGAAACCCAAATCCACAGACTGATTCAAGTCAAATGATGCCAGAAGACGTTTAAAGTCGTTTGCCATTTGATCAGGACAGCATAAGTGGATATTAAAATCCCCACAGATCAGGAGTTGATCATATTAAGGGACCACCTCAGCCTAAAAACTCAGAAAATTCCTGCAGAAACTCTTTGCTATATTTAGGTGGACGATAGACAACAGCACATAAGATCAGACAAGCACACTCTATTGTGAACAATTGCACTTCAAAACAAGAATAGTTATTTACACACAGAGGCTTGCATCTAAAGTCATACCTGAATACTGTAGCGACTCCGCCTGCCCCGGCCAGATGATCGCGGTGAGTTGAGGAAGGAACAGCGAGGAGGGAGGAGCTCAGTGAAGGCGCTGTCATCACCTGGTTTAATCCACGTTTCCGTCAACAAGAGAAAATCCAACTCACGTGTTGAGAAGAAGTCATTCAGGATGAACGTTTTATTTGCCACAGACCTCGAGTTAATGAGAGCAAAGCGCATCGGTGTGTGGTCAGTTTGCTCAGATGCACGAGCAACAGGGCGCAGGTGTTGTTGCATGGAGCCTCGTCTGCAGACGCTGACACACTGCAGGCAGCTGGGATGATTCGTAGCCGGTACCTGGGATAGGTGAACGGAGCCATCTGACCTCCGAGGAGCACCGTACGAAGAAAGCCATCGTACTTCCAGGAAAGCCATATGAACTGACGAGGATCATGTGCTGAGGGCTGCGCCAGGTGGGCTCTCAATCTGACGAGTGCACCACTTCGTTTCCCCCGCTTTCTGTAGCAACGTTTGCGGGGCAGATGAACAGGTAGACGCTGCAGGTAGGGGGGCACAGATGGAAAAAACGGTGGGAGCACCTTTGATTGTCCCCTACAGCCATAGATCATAGGCTTAATCACTGAATCCTGTATATTTAGCAAGGTCTGGCGATTATACATCAGTAGCAGTGACACATAACAAAAACTGTTAACAGCAGTAGGAGCAAAACACAGAGCGGAGGTAGACGGCCTGCCATGCACAGCGGCGCCATCTTGTCATCTGAATCACCAGTTACTTATATGCTTGTGTTTTAAACAGAAAAAAAAAAATTATATCTATATCACATATGCTTGATTAACATTTGTTTATGAGCTGTTATGAAATAATTCAAATTAATGTATATTAGTTTACCAATAATTAGTGAGTTCTAGTGAGGCAATTGTACAACACTTAACAAAGCACTTGACTTGACAATCGGACAGAGGGTGCAAGTGGATTTAATCTCCATTTGTATACAAGCAGAGATGGTCATTGTAACTCACATACAGCACAGACAACCGTTGTCAGCACAAGACAATGAACCAAAGGAAATGCAGTCATTTTAACCACATGTTGTCAGTACATTTGAGCCTTAAGCTAAATTCCTCACAGCTAGCCTCAAAAAAGCATGCCATGGTGCCTGAACAATATCCCACATGGATTAGATATTCTACATTAGATACTGAGAAACAGGTTTGATGACCTGATGCCATTTTTAAACAACATGAGCATTACTTGGAACGACAGCCATTAAACCTGTACTTATACCTCCAAAATTCTACCACTTTGGACAAACATATTATTTGATACCTAGACTACAGACAAGAAGAATAGAAATAGATTTGGTTTTCCTAAATCCCATTACATTTTTAGCCTTTTAGGTCTATTCTCTGTCAGAATTAGCCTGTTTGACACATTTAATAGTTTTAATATTACAGTCGAGTGATCCCAAAAACCCAGAAAGAGGATACCCTACTGGCCTCTTGTTAATACTGCAAAAATACTCAAAGATAGTCAGAGATCACAAAGTAGCTTCATAAAGCATACATTTATTTAAAACATCACACTTCTGTTTGAAATGAAAATTTTCTGATCTGTAAACCTAAATAATAACCTAAAATAACCTAAAAAAAAAATAATCCACCCACTGAATCACTAGACTACCAAGCAAATACCATTGTAGAACCCTGACATTATACTGATTTTTACAATTAAATTGCCCCATGCAATGCTGCTATGATTAGGGTACCATTCAACCAATCATCCTTCAAACAACATTCGTAGCCTATTCCACAGACGTTGCACCACCACGCACCACAAAAGAGAAGAGAAGGATAAATTGTACCAAAATGAAAAACAACCCCCCCCCCCCCTTACTTGGCTTTCTTAATTTTTAATTTTTCCAATCCACTTTTCTCCTTGCATTTTCTGCTTTCCATCTTTCTGTTGACAGAGACTAACATTAGTCTGCTTTGTTGGTTTTTAGGCCTATAAATGAGCAGAGGCAGAGCAGAGGCGGATCGCATCCCCACACATAAATACCGGCTCCCTTCCTTCCCTCAAGAGCCGCTCTTGGATACCAGCGGAGCACACGTTCAAACCTGCCCTGTACAACTGATCCTGGGTCAACAATCGAGTTCCATGGACCCCACAACGCCATCGATTGCTTCCTGAGCGATTCATGTAAGAGGCTTTTGTGTCTGGGCAGAGCTTAGTTTAGTGTTGTTTGCGAACTCCCTTTTCTTGTGTGTCGCATATGCTTAGAACCAGACCATCGGTCCCGCCGTAACTGCAGAAAAAAAATCATCAGTTGCCCCCTGCCCTCACTGAACAGCATTACCTCCTCCTCCTACCTCACCAGAGCAAATAAAATGATCATGGACTCCTCACACCCAGGACACAAACTTTTCCAGCTACTCCCCTCAGGAAAAAGATATAAGGCAAATTAGAAGTCGTACATCCAGACTCAGAGACAGTTTCTTTCTTATGGCCATCAGGACACTTAAGAGGGACAAATGAGAAGTTGCACTTTACACTGTCTGCACTGCTGCTGTTGTTGATGTTGCTATTTTGTTCTCTCCCATCCACCACCTCTAACATAAGCATTTTGCACTATGAGCACTTTATATCTGCTCTACCATTGCTGCTGTTGTTGTTGATATTGTTATTGTTATTGTTGAGCTAGCATATTGCATTTTATGTCTGTGCTTTTAAATCTTTTTTAGTCTATTGAAGAAGTAATTCATAATTTTGTTGCAACTTGTTGTGCATTGATAAATAAAGCTCATTCATTCATCCTGAGACCAGCTGAAGGAGGACTGCAGCCTCCGTACATGAGCCTCCTGCCCTAACCACTGGGCTACTGGGGCAGCTCAAGCTTTGCATATTTCAGCAAGACATTGCTGAACCACATACTGCATCCATCACAACAGCAGGGCTTCACAAGAGAAGAGTCTGGGTGCTGAACTGACCTGCCTGCAGTCCAGACCTTTCACTAAGAGAAACATTTGGATCATAAAACAAAAAATCTGGCAACAAAGGCCCAGGACTGTTGAGCAGCAAGAATCCTGCATCAAACAAGAATGGGACAACTTTCCTCTCCTAAAACTCCAGCAACTGCTCTCCTCACTTCCCAGATTTTTACAGGCAGCTGTTAAAAGAAAAGGGAATGCCGCACCATATTAAAACATTGGCCTGTTTCAACTTCTTTAAGATGTGTTACCACCATCAAAGTCAAAATGAGCTAATATTTTCCATTAAATGTTAAAATGTCTCTGTTTGAACATCTGATATGTTCTGTATGTTCTGTTGGGAATAAAATATGTTTTTTTGGGATTTGTAAATCATTGCATTCTTGTATTCATTCATGTTTCATACAGCGTCCAAACTTTTTTTGGAATTGTGGTTGTACATCCTTGAAGATTCAAACTTAAAATCAGTGACACATTCAGAACCACCATCAATCTAATATGCATGTTTATCCCCTTCTTCACGAGAGCCCCCTTTACAGGGGGCTGCATAAGGTATGAGCGGTACAGACAATGGACATGCTAGAAAGCACCAATCCTAGCATGCAGCAGACCAAAATGATCGGGAGAACTCAGCTACCAAGCATTGCCACCCAAATTAAACACAATAGGGGAAACCAAGTACTGTGAAAATGATATCCAACTGGGGGGCAGCAACAGTTGTCAACTCTGTATTTGGGGATTTTTTTTTTTTTTTTGTCATGCAAACTTCTGGTTTTGATGTGAATATGCAAAATCACACTAACTCAGAAGGCACCAAATTAGCACAAAGGTAAGCACAAAATGGGGAAGAACATCGACTCAAGAATATCGCATGAAGTTCCAGCTTATGTTCCCTTCAGTTTTGCAAGAGACAGATCAATATTGACTGCAAGACGAGTGGTAATCCTGCCTAGTTTTACGTGGAGGAAGCCATAGCAGAGAGAAAGGTGCATGTCTGCAAACCCAGGATGAATGTGAGTCCTTCCTGCTTACACGGGATATCGTGTAAGCAGGGTTTTGAAACCCCAAACATTTGGCAATTATGGGCACATAACAAAAATACAAAAACAGCCCATGTCTCCTTTAGTGCTTCTACTAACTTCACCACTTCATGAAAACCACACAAACAAGCTGTCACGTGAAAGTAAGAGATGTCTGTCTCATCATTGCAATAAAAACCTGGTGAGCCAATTGTACAATTTGGTTTATTAATTTATTTTACTAATTCCTACTTGAATTGGGCTGCAATTCTATGATTCTAAGGTGATTTTCTTTAGGCAGAGATATTTACCCTGAGAATTTACTCTGACACAGTGACATATATCTTGATTCTGACACTTTTGTAGTAATCTCTCATGTTGTAGCTTTCTTTTGAAACCAGAATTATACACACAGCCCTTGTAGTTGTGAAGATATACCCCATTTGTTTTGGGTAAGTCATTTGGGAAGACAGGAGGCAGAAAGAACAGGCATTGTAATGACGAAGGACTGTATGAGGGAATAGCAGCTTCTTCATTTGAATAACCTGAATTTGCTCTCCTGAAGTCCCACCACAGGTTTTCAGTCAGGTTGACATCTTGTCTTTGTCTGGACCATCGAGCAGGTTCCCATCAGTTAGTTTGCAACCTACGAGGCTGGAATTGTAAGGCTTAGTATCCACCACTTCCAACATTTACCTATTTTGTTATGAATATCTAAGTTCTTATCCAGTTCTATGGGAGAAGAGGCCATTAACTCTCCACCTTTTGTGCCTATTGACAGAAGTTTGCACATCAGTTGTCAATTTTTTACAGATTTAAAACTACATGACAGTGAACTGAACAAACAGTTTCTGTGTATCCACATTATCACTAAAGTGGAATGACATTTTCGAGTCTTGTCAGAGACTTAAAATAGCAACTTATTTAGACGTAGCTCCATACTGTGCCAACCTCAACTGCCATTTTTCTGCAAATTCATTTCTCATTCGAAACATGCTTTGATTCATGTTGTGTAAGAATCCACCTCTGATCCCCTAGTGTGATTAATTTAATCCAGTGAACGAGCAATGCACCCTCTGCCCAGACATTGCCTCTACTCTGCCCACATACTAAGCCTCCAACCTCTTGAACTATGTTAACCATGAACTTAGAGTGTTTTTCCACTCCCAGGCACAACCTGACGGTGTAACACATGAACTGTTTGACCCGTGGGTAGCTCCAAAGACTACGACCAGCATCCCAGTCTTCGGAACTAAGGGGGGGATGTTGGGCCACACCATGTGCTACAGAAGACCGCATGGTCTTCTGAGACAAAGGACCACTGGAATGACTGCAACTCCCAACATGCTTTGCAATGTTTATGGTTTTATGACAAGGTGATAGGGGTATTACACCATCTCTAACTGGCTGAGGAGATCCACTCCCAGCAGGGGTTCCTGGCAAAGGCGGATCAGCTCCACTCCGCTTAAATACCGGCTCTCTCCTCCCACTCTCTCTCTCTCTGACCTCTGCTACACCGAGGAAAGGTGCACATCTCTCTTTCTCTCTTTTTTGGCTTTTTGCCTCTCTTTTTTTTTTCCGCTTTAGCTCTCTTCCTTTTTTCTTTTTCTCTTCTTCCTGGATGACACGCTTACGTTCTTTGTTGCTTCTTTTTTCCTTTTTCTTAATTTGATTTTTAGTTGGCCCGTTGCCAACTTTGCGTGTTTTTCCCGTTATCATTTTTAACAGAAGCTCCGCAGTCTTGCCGTATTGCCTTTTTGACAGAACAATCATTTAATAATTTCGGCTATCCGAAGTAGTTGCAGCCGACCCTTTTGTATCAATTTTTCTTTCATAAGTTCTCCTCCACATACAGCGGAGAGTGTCTGAAGTACTCCCTGATTTTTGATGTTTGAAACCCTGAATCCCACACTTAGAACTTTTTAGTCAAGCTGACAAAGTTTTTGATTCCCCTTTTTTTTTTTTTTTTTGCATTTTTGGCTCAATAAACTTCAGTCCAGCTCTGAAGTTATTGTGGCCTGCAGCAGTCCCTGACGGACCCGGGCGCAGAAAGTTTGTTGCCTCATTGGACTTCGAACAATCGATCTCTGTCAACCAGCGCTGTGTCCGAGGATACCAGAAACAGTCTACCCCACCTAGACCTGCCAGATCAGAATCAGGTGTTGTGCAATAAGGCGTATAACATGCTCGTTTAGTCATAAAAGGGTTATTAACAACTGTCTTGAGGGACAGCTGCTAATAACCAGAAGGGTATTAACAAAGTTAAAAAAAATGAAACGGGGCACCACCTGATAAATCAGGAAAAAGGACTAAACAGGCACAATCAGTCTCAAAATGGCTGTTGGTCTATGCGTGCCAATCTGTGACCAGGTGTGGCGCTACAGAGCAACAGAGAAGGTGTCCGAGCACAAACCTCTGCAACCAGCAAATGTTACAAAACTGTGTAAAATAACCACAAACAACTTCTCTCATTAGAATATATCAGAATTTATTAACACAAGTATTAAAATGAACAAACACTTGAATCACAATCCTGATATCTACTAACTAAAAGACGACTAATCTAACATAAGCAAATGAAACATTCAATGGAAACCAGTGTAAACTTATATACATGTGTGCTGGAAACTATAGGTATGTGTGTGTTTGTGCGTAGGTGTGTGTGTGTGTGGTAGATAAACTGAGCCTGCTTCTAGCGTGAGGAGGATTTCAAGATGGCAGCCGAGATCACGTGGTCACTCGTCCCTTACCAAGATGGCAGACAAGATCACGTGGTACTCTTGTCCCTGACCAAGATGGCCGACAAGGTCATGTGATAACGTCCTCACGGAGGTGGTTAGTACGAAAAAAAAGAAAGAGTAAAGAAAAGACAGAGTAAAATCAACAAAGCGAAGGTGATTCCTAACCACCAATGCCATGATCGCTCCGAGGATTTTCACACAGGTTGGAGAGTGTGGAGCTGACTCCCGCACTCTCCTCCTGATTGTTTATCTGAAATCAAGGCGCGATCAGCCAGTGGTGAAGAAACACTGTGATCACGTGGGTAA
Organism: Hirundichthys speculiger; assembly: GCA_018398805.1. Taxonomy (NCBI): domain Eukaryota; kingdom Metazoa; phylum Chordata; class Actinopteri; order Beloniformes; family Exocoetidae; genus Hirundichthys; species Hirundichthys speculiger. Next base: position 1,258,725 of record JAGFBZ010002641.1, read on the forward strand.
ATATGCAGCGGCGGATTACCGGTGGGCTCAATCGTAAACAATGTCACAGTAAGCATAGAAATATTAACTAAGCTAAGTAACTCTGCCCAGACACAAAAGCCTCTTACGTGGATTGCTCCGGAAGCGATCGGTGGCGTTGTAGAGTCCGGGGAAGAAGTCCGGGTGGTCGCAAGAGCGGCTCTCCTTGTCCTGGCTATCTCGGCTTCTGTGGGGGTGCAGGCTGCAGGCTCTTGGCGCAACCGGTCCTCCTTTAAGGCGCATGCGGAGCCGTAGCATCTCCCATGGCGGTATCGTGCCTCTCTTACACCGATATGTGCAGGTCACTTGTAGTACTGGCCTGGGGCTCGTGAACCAGTCTTCCTTCGCCAGTGGCTGACTAGCACGTTGCTGGGAGGCCTCGTGGTTGCTGGCTCGGAGCTGTGGCCAAAAGGGGTGTTCCTGGGTCATGTAGAGGAAAGTACAGCCGTGGAGTCGAGGCGCATGAAAAGGGAGCAAGAGAGCGAGCTTATTGCGCTCGCGGTATTTAAGGCTGCCGGGATGCGGTCTGCCTTCGTTGGGGTTCCTGCGGTGAGATGGGGGTCTCCAGCCAGTGAGAGGCCGTGACATCACGTTCACAACTAGGTGTGAAACTGAAACTGCCAGGCATGCTGGGGATTTGAGTTTTATGATTTCCTTTTGTCTTCCTTTGTCTCAGGAAAACCATGCGGTCTTCTGTAGCACATGGTGTGGCCCAACACCGGGATCCCAGATCCGATTCGAACGCCAGGCGAGAGAAAGCTGGACCATCCGCCCGAGTCACGTGCGACGTCTAGAGGTTCTGCGTGCAGGCAGAATCTTACCCAGTCATTGGCCCGAAGCAGTTCCCGGAGGGCCCACTGTGAACTGTTTTAAACTGATGGCCACGGACCTAAATCGCCAAAGACTCCTCACAGGGTAAGGCTGAAACGAGGTAAATCTGTGTCTCCCAAGCTTTGTCTACGCCTCAGACAGATCGTGCGCCACGGATCATGTCTGGGCCCCGCGTACCCATTATTCGGCAGCTAATTAGTTCGAGACTTGTTCTCTTTTTTTTCCATTTTTTCACTTTATTCTTCCGATTAGCCATAGCAACCCCGTCAGTACCCAACATTTTGTTTTGTTATGATTTTCTTCCTTCCTTTACTCTCTGTCGTCATTTCCTGTCATGCGCTAAAGCCAACAATTAAGAAACCATTCATATTAATGTGATACCCTATATATAAATGCCTTATATGTGTCTGTGCTTTATGTCTGTGTCTCAATAAATATCCTTAAAACCGTTTGATGTCTGTTTTGATGTAAAACCAGCCAATCCAGCCGAAAAGAACTTACATTCAGATCAGAGATTGATAATAAGCTTCCTCCCGGCTTTTCTCTTTCTTTAGGGAGGTGGTGTCCCCATTCCTTTATTAGTTATTAATAATTACGAGGCAAAACGTTACAGTTGTTTAGTTTACAATCCTTACCATCTAACAATGAACCAAAAGCTGTCTTAACTCTGGGATGTCCATTTGAATGTTGACTTTGAATACCTGTAAACATTATTAATTAACAAAAATGCAAAACATGCCTATGCACTTCTCATTTTGCAGTTTCTTTTCTCCATTGTGGCAATACCAAAGATAGAAAACAATGTCTTCATTCTTTCTCTTTTCTTTCCATCCCAGAGGAGAATGGCTCTTAATTATTTCTTAGGTTTGTTCCTTACAATGTCTTCCCTTGTTCCTCTCTCTTTAATGAATATTCTTCACATTTCCCATTGACAATAATGAAAGATTTAGTGATCAAAAAAAAAAAAAAAAACCTTTGGCCAATCAGCTTAATCTAAAATCATTTGTATCTCCACAAATCACTTTCCCCCGTTGTCAAAATCCAGCATAATTACCACAACACATTGTCAGCACATGGGAATTACATGCAAAGTGCATCACTGCTATCACTTGCATGATCATAAAGTGCTCAAAAACCATTACGTTGTAAGATGTGACTAATTGTCAGTGTTGGAGTTTATTTCTAATGATTTCCCAGCATTGTATAGTGACAGATTGCAGTCATTTTAGCATTAAGAGGGGAAAAATAGCTGCTCTCTGTCTTTATCTGGCCTCAGACGTGACTATTTTACAGACCTGTAGAGTGTACAAATTGAACCCTGACCATTGCTTTTATCCCCCATTGGCCCTTCATTGTTAATGGACCCTGTGTATGAAAGAGAGAAAGTGTTAGAGAAACAGAAAAAAATGATGCTGGTGGTACATAAGTGTTCCTTCCTTTTCTCTTGTTAACTCCCCAGTTTCCTTGGTATGTCTTGTCTTCTTCTCATAAATATAGAAAAGACAAGCATAAGCCAGTTGTTTGGCCAGGCAGTCTGTTTGAAGACATGTAAAAATAGCCCCTAATTATCAAATGGAACGACAGGCAGCAATCTCTGTTTTTGTTTACATTGCAGTGCTGCTGTTGTAAATTAGATGCCAGGAATTGACTTCTGGGCTCCTATAAGCCTTCCAAAGTAAAAATAAAGCAGAGAGAGACTGTTGGGGGAAAAACACATTGAAGTTACCATTTAAGTACAGAGTCTCAGAATGTGGCACAGCAAATGGAAACAGAGATTTTTGCATCAGTATTCACACACCATTTCATCCAGGTGCAGACTTACCCAATCGCAAGCATTTTAATAACTCATTTCTGCCTGGGGATTTCTTGTCAACTTAAAGTACAGAAACTGTTTTTATAACAGTTGAGAACAGTCAGCCATTTCACTGAACCGCACCCCCCCACACACACACACACCCCTTTTGCTGGTGATGACTCTTTTGAAACTGCCTATCAATTCCAGGAAAACATATTTTGGACACAAAATACACTCAGTAACCCCACCCCCCCAAAGCACATATATTGAATGTAAGAGTTTACATATCAGCCTGAAAGCTCGCACTAGCAAACGCCAACGGAAAAAAATATGACTTGCAATTTTATTCTCAAAAATCAAGATTGCAGTTCATCCATGGACAATTGGTACTGATCCCTCTTTTCTGACAGGACGTAGAGCAGATAGGAGCACTAAAGCAACCACCCAACCCCGGCTGCTGTAGTGGTGAAATAACTCATGGTAGGACATGAGAACATACTGTATGTCAATGGCACAGCAACACATACACCACGAAACGAAAGAAATGCATTCGCTGAGGCCTGGATAAATTGTGGACTGCATTTGATCTTGAATTTCTATTTCAAATTTTAGACACCAGATTAACTCCCCTGTGAATGCCTTCTTGCCTCCTGTTATGTTTGTTTCTCAGGAACAGCAGTAATGTTCCCAGGTCAATTTGACCCGGGGCATGTTTGATCATCCAAAAGTGCCTAAAAACTAAACACTCCCAATAAACACTGTTTATATCTCATTATTAACTCCTTCACTAACTACTTCAATTCAATATTTATCATGGTTCAATGAGAATAATTCACTAACATTCAATAGCATTCAATAAGCAGAAGAAGTTTTATCCTGTAAAAAAATATTTTTAACTAATTTTTTTTTAGATTTTTAATTTTCAAAATGGGTCAATTTGAACCACAACATAATAGGAGGGTTAAAAAATAAAGAAAATAAAAAAGACAGAAAAAGAGAGGAAAAAAAAATCTTCTTCTACTGCAAAGCTCCAGTCAGTGATTGTTGGGCTTCATTAATTGTGAATAAATAAAATGCCTTTTAAAGGTTTTAATTTTTCTTTATATCTAATTAAATCATTATTTCATTTACTTATCTAAATAACTAGGGAAACAGAGGCAGATATTAGATGTAGAAGCCAAACTTCAAGTTGATGAAGTTAACTATTTGCATAAACCTTAGGATTTTCTCCTCAACTTCATACAAATGTTAAGACACAAAAAGGCCAAATTACTGGTAGGCCTGCCAGGATTTCAGTGCCACTTTGTTTGTCCCACACAAAAATTGTGTGGAACAAACACGCACTGTGCCATGTTGTAAATAAGAAGCTAAGAACCTGGCCATAAATTTTGCTGTTTAAATATATTTACCGGACGCAGTCAGGTAAATCACTACTCCATACAGTTGTCATGGATGTAAAATCTAACTATAGAAACTACACTGCCTGGCCCAAAAAAAAGTTGCCACCAAAAAAATTGTCATATACTCTAATATTTCGTTGGACCGCCTTTAGCTTTGATTATGGCACGCATTCGCTGTGTCATTGTTTCGATAAGCTTCTGCAATGTCACAAGATTTATTTCCATCCAGTGTTGCATTAATTTTTCACCAAGATCTTGCATTGATGATGGTAGAGTCTGACCGCTGTCCAAAGCCTTCTCCAGCACATCCCAAAGATTCTCAATGGGGTTCAGGTCTGGACTCTGTGGTGGCCAATCCATGTGTGAAAATGACGTCTCATGCTCCCTGAACCAGTCTTTCACAATTTGAGCCTGATGAATCCTGGCATTGTCTGACCTCAGTCTTGGCTGACCTCATTCTTTGAGCCTGGACCTGACCTGACCAACTGCAGCAACCCCAGATCAGAACACTGCCCCCACAGGCTGGTACAGTAGACACTAGGCATGATGGGAGCACCACTTAATCTGCCTCTCTTCTTACCCTGATGCTCCCATCACTCTGGAACAGGGTCAATCTGGACTCATCAGACCACATGACCTTCTTCCATTGCCCTAGAGTCCAATATTTATGCTCCCTACCAAATTGAAGCCTTTCTTTCTGGTTAGTGTCACTGATTAGTGGTTTTCTTAAGGCTACACAGCTGTTCAGTCCCAATCCCTTAAGTTCCCTTCGCATTGTGCATGTGGAAATGCTCTTACTTTCACTATTAAGCATAGTCCTGAGTTCTGCTGTTGTTTTTCTTCGATTTGATCTCACCAAACGTTTAAGTGATCGCCGATCACGATCATTAAGGATTTTTTTCTGGCCACATTTCCTCCTCGAAGACGATGGGTCCCCACTATCCTTCCAGTTTTCAATAATGCGTTAGACAGTTCTTAACTCAATTTTGCTAGTTTCTTTAATCTCCATAGATGTTTTCTCTGCTTGATGCATGCCAATGATTTGACCGTTCTCAAACAGACTCAAACATCTTTTCCACAATCATGGGATGTGTCTTTCCACATGGTTATTTAGGAAATGAGAAGCAACTCATTGCACCAGTTGGGGTTAAATAACTTGTTGCCAGCTGAAAGATAATCACCCATGCAGTAATTATCCAATAGGAGGCTCATACCTATTTGCTTAGTGAAATCCAGGTGGCGACTTTTTTTTTGGCCAGGCAGTCTATAACTATGGACACTCAAACTATGGTCACGTAGATCATGCAGTCAGGAGTAGTATGGCTAAACAGTGACTTTAATATCAAAATTATCAAAACACAAAAATCATGATACTTTCAAACTATAAATGTTGAAGCATATACAGATGCATGGATTCCAGCTAACCCTTCAAAATGAGTCAACATGGGGTTTTAGCTTCATCAAGATTCAACATATTGAGACTGTGATCCCCTGAATCATATATACAGCGTGTAGAATGAAAAAGTATGTATGTACAAGTTTGTCTATTTTTCTTTTTGTTTGTTTGTTCTTTTGGGTTCCATTATTCACAGCAGTGACAGTTACACTTCGAGCTACAATTGAGAGGAAATAAGCCACATGGATTACATTTGACTTAGCAGATGATGCATAAGAGGAGAAGCTGAAGAAAACTGACCTTTCGGTAAGTATCCGCCCCCTTCCTAGTTACTGTTGCTAGGTCGGACAAACTTGCTGCTACTGTGTTAAGGACTGTTTAATTCGCTATTTTTTTTATGCCTATCATCAGTGTTAATATTATATTATAATAACGCCATGGTGGAATATTGCTGCTGGGGACCTGCAACCAGTGATTCGAGGTGTCCAGAACGTTTGGAGGGGACATTTTTATTCCCTTTCCCAAGCCAAAACAACCATAATAATCATATGCAAGCAGAAGCAGAGCATGAAACATCTTGATCTGAAAACAGCCTTTTACCTTCAACCTGAGGAATGCTTGCTGTGATAATATCCCGTATAATATGTATAATGCTATAATGCATCTACAAAGAATGCTTCTGCCATATTTGGCAGAGGAAAATGAAAAAAACATGTCTGGAAAAGGCTGCCCCTGTGAAATACACAAATATCTGCTACGGTTCCTAGCCGGGTTCTGAACCCCACAACCCTCCACTTCCAGGGTCCCTGGGTACAACCCACTGCACCATCATCACCCCTCCACATAGACACTCAGATCCACCTCTGTTTTCCCTTCCCCTCTGACGAGCAGCCTGGGTGTGGCACTGCACACCTGTTCCCACTCGGTCATCAACACCAGTCTCTTCAAAAGCCCTGGATTCAACCTCACTCCTCGCCAGATCTTCCATAGAAACGCCTGGCAAGTATAGTGGATCTTCAGCAAGCTCTTCTTTCATTCAGAGGGATATTATAGAGTTAGCTGCTGCAGTAGCTGTATTGATAATCAGCTTCTCTTTTTTCTTCCTTCAGATCCAGCCGTCTGCAGTGCCACCTCCTTGCCTTCGTCGTCTCTTTCTACTGGATTGTTGGTTTGGCTGCCAACCCTCAAGTCCTCCTTTTTCACTTATGGGAAATTAAAGCACCTAAACTTCAGAACTCCCTTCCTGTCTTCTGTGTGGTTGCATTAGGGTTCAGAAAACAACTCAATTCCTAACAAAGATCAAAACTCTGTTTGAATTAATGGCGAGGACTGGTGCATCCATGGATCCATGGAGGGCCGTTTAATCATTGTGACTCTAGTGATTTTATTGAGTTTTTTTGGATGTTTGATTTTGTCGCTAAAACCGTCTATACTAAAAAAAAAAAAACAATGGCTGTTAGTGTCAGGACTTTATTTTTTACCTGTGAATAACATGGTGTAGAATAAGAGACCTTCAATTATCTCTAACAGCTGGATTGCGAAGGCTTGCCAATAATTTCTTGGAGGAGTAATTGACTTGCAAGTTAAATGATGTCTAAACATCAAAGTAGAAACTGCTTATGTTTGAGAGTTGAGAAAAATGTTCCAGGAATTACAGTTGGATGTGCATATACTGTGGTTTCCTTCTGTAAGGGAACAAGTTCTCAAACATTCAGCTTTAATGTTCATAACATAAAAAGGCAAGAAAAGAACACAAGTTCATTGCCAAAGTCCTGCAGGACAATGCAAAGTTAGTAATATCTTCTAATCCAATGGGATGTCAATACAAGTCTGCACTTGCCCATGTATTTCACTCACATTTGAATTGTAAAGATTTATTTGTAAAGATCTAGAAATAACACGTGTGCCCTTCAGTTCCACAAAAATTAGTTTCATAAAACACAATTTTGATTTGTGTGTACTCAGACCATTCTCCAACAAGTTTTAAATATGATCAAAAATACAGGGTTTATTTTTGTGGTGTTGGAAGGTTTAAGCTTCCTTGAGTGGCAAATGTTTATTAAATCCAAGAAATACTTGGTGAAACTTTAAAAAGAAAAGTCAAGAGAGTGACAAGACAATAGACATGAAGAAATCTTGAACAGTGTCATGAAAGTGCCTCAGCCTCTACACCTCTAGGAGCCCTGCAGAGCTTAAAATTGCAAAGTTCCCTTTGAGTAAAGCCTCTTGAAGCCACCTGCTTTTACATTGTCCACTTTAACAATTTCGAAGCAGTATCAATTCAGACAGCTTTGCAAATTATAGAGAAATGTGTGTTTGAAACAGCTCAGCATTTGGTTAAAAAGAGCTTCCTCATGGATGGCTCAAGCATGGCTCCACTGCAGTGACCATTTCTTTTTGTTAACCTTCCTTTTTCTCAGCTTGAGAAGGTGCCTTGGACAAGACTTGTTTCCCAGATTTGTTTCTCAGTGCTGACAGATATGTGTCTCTACTTCCCTGAGGCTTGAATTTCAAAGTTCACGTGTTCTCCTGAGACAGATATTCCTTGCTCCCTGTTGATTCAAGTGGAGGTCATATTGCTGCAGGCCAGATGCCCTGTGAAGTATGCTGTACTCGCATCTGTGTTTGTGTCGTGTCTGTTCCTCATACATGCACAATTGTACACTGTATTAGGAGCTACCAAATGTTTGGCTCTTGTTTGGGTGGCCGTTGGTCTGGGCAGTTGTGTCTCCAAAATATATTAAGCTTTTACCACCATGTAATAAAACCATTCCCTCATACAACACAAGATTTTCATTTATTTTGTCCTGTTCTTTCTCCGAACACATCTTTGGGTGTGCAACAGTGGAAGGTTGTTGCATTTTAAATTTTAGAAATTCCCCACACATTCTTTATTGTGGAAAATTCCGGCCGAAGTTCAACACACAACCTCTTCCTCCTCAGCCGTGCCTTTGTAATGTGAGCAGGATGTGTTTTTGCATCCTCTTGTTAAAAAATACATAGACATTTGTGGAAAAGATGTCATTTTGAAGACACCATATGTTGCTCTAAAATTTACATGCACTTTCCTGCATTAATGCTGCCACCACAGAAGTGTAAATGAACTTTTCCAAGGGGGCTGATACAAACCCAAACCAACACTGAGTCTGGCTATTTCCTGGATGGTCGCTATTTGTCTTTGACCAGAGCACAGGGTGTTCATTTCTTCCAGCAAATGTCTGCAATACTAATTGGTGTGACCGCACTTCATGTTTCTTCCATCTGATGGTCCATCCCAGATGCCTCTGAGCCCAAAGGCAACAACACTATATATTGGTATGGTGATGCATGTGCTGTGGCATATGTAAATAAATGTGTGGTAGTTTGTGTTGTGATGTTTGATGCTTGATGCTGTTTACTTTTGTCCATAGCATGCGTGACGAGTTTATAACGTGAAAAAAAAATGGATTTGAAAAAAATATATATATCAGAATTGAGCACTAAGGCTTGCAGCGTAAATGTAGTCAATGAGTGGGACAGTAGAGCCCCACCCAGATGAATATATGGACACAACAAAAAGTTTATTTAATCCACTTAAAGGTAGTACACTATAGGTGCATTTCCACTCGTGGTGATGCATTTCCAGGCTGGATCGTCAACTCGTGTTTCCATTACCAGAAATGGCCCCACAAAAAAAAGCTTTTAGGAACCTCTAAAGGGTTGAAAAATGTACTTGTGGGTACTGAAGGCAGCCCTGAAAAACATCTGGATGGGTGGTGGTGTTGACTGGATATGGTGTGGGCAAGAGATGATGTAATTCAGCTGTCTAATGTCCCCTTCAAGTGCAAGTTGTCTCTTCTCATTCAGTGCCATTATAATGCATTGGGCAAACAGAAGCTCAACAAATAACAATGTTGTTATTTATTCTGTTTTTCCTTTTTTATTTCTCCATCTCTGCTGACTTCTTCTCAAACTCTGTATAGGCGATGACAAACAGCTAAAGCGTTCCACTACCACCAACAGGTGGGTTGGAATGGTAGTTTATGTGCAACCGACTCTGTCACTGTGAGCAGAGACGAAATGGCTGAAAGGACTGAAGAAAAGGTCAGCCCTGTTAAAATTCAACCTTCCTAGTTTTATCCCAGAACCCCCACTAGTGAAAAATCACCTCATATAACCACGCAAAGTGCAGGAAATAGGGATGCATGATAACTGTTTTTTAAAATCGATACAGATAACCTTCAGCTCCTAAAGGCCGATACCGATAACCGATAACACACACATATACCTAAGATCATTACATCAATACTATGAACAAAACCAAAAACGGTTTTGACTCTATAAATGAACAAATATTTATTTTTTCCAATAAAAAACTGGCAAGCCTCTCAAACATTTTCGTTAAGCAATTAAACCTATTTGATATCTCACGTCAACCTAAATAAGGTGCATTACTTACTAAAAATAAAGGCTGCTTGAACTGATGGAAATACATGCATCAGAATTACAAACTGAAAAAGCGCATTCAGAAGTTTACTAAAAAACATAAATGTACTGTTAGGATTTAGAAATTAACAGAATTTTAGTTAAAGCTAAAAGTTTATTGCCTGTATCTGGCTGCTGAAGGCCTCAGGGTGGCTGCTTTATGACCCAACACTGGGATCACGACCTCCTGACCTGCTGTCTTCAAGGGACTATGCATGGCATAGAATCAACGTATCTAGTTACATCCTTTCTTGGAACAAACACACCACTTTTGTTTGGACTGGACATCTGGACTTAATTACTTTAACATCCGCTCACCCTCATCACCAGTTTGAAGACTCCGGAACAAACAGTTGTTGATTAACTCAGACTGTGACTGACCATCTGGACTTCGGAAACAAAGGACCAAAAGTCAGAGGAACTAAGGACACGCCTCCTCTGGATCTTTAAAGATAGGCACAAACGGACTTGGAGCGTGCATTTGTCCATGGCAGCATCTTGGTGATGTTCTGGACAAGTGTACCATCGGCCGATTAAAATATTCTGCATGGCATAATAATTTTTGTATACATGATTGTATTAAAATTCTTGATTGATCTTTGCTTCTAGATTTGTCATTTAGGCACCAGATAAAAGAACACGGAGACACAGTTTTTACAGTACATAAAAAATTAATGGACTGACATAAGTTAGATTCAAACATTTCTACCTTCTGCCCATTTCACCTTTGCCCGTGGGTCATCTTTGGAAAAAATTTCCTGGATTTTTTGAAAGCCTCGCCAATGTGTGTAAGTCCCGGTGAATTCTTTAATGTGTTAATTATCGTGCACCCCAAGTAGGAATCATACAATGGTTACTCCTGCTTTCCCTCTGTGACCACTACCCACCTGCCTTTATCTTTTTTCGGAAAATTTAAACAAACAAACAAATAAAAAAGTTATTATATCAATTCATTTAAAAGGGAGAATGGAAAGAATTCACTGTGAGTAAAATTGTGTGACTTGGTAACAGGTGAAGGTAAAATAATGGACAAAAAAAAGGACACAAAATGGCAGTTCAGATAAAAAGATAAAGCAGGAACAGGTAGAGATTAAAAAAAAAAGAAACCTGGAAAGCTTGACTAATCAGAGGCATACGAGAGTTAACACAATATGAACAGTGACCGATGAACTACAGGTGTGGGCTGAGAGGTTAAAGGGTGTGAACAAAAGAGCAGGAATCAAAGGGAATGCATGAAGACTAAACTATATCTAAATAAAACATGATGTTTCAAATGAAATATTTTAAAATAAAACTGAAAAAAGAAAGAACAGAACCTCAAAATCATGACATTTTCATGGCTATCACAGTTGTCGCTCTGACTGCCTGTCTACTTTTCACCTGCCTCATTCCTGCTCTGTCTCTCTTATCTCCATCTTGCTTTTCTTCCCTTGCATCTCTATTCCTCTCTTTATCTATTTGTGTTGTCAAGATAAGGTCAACTAGACAACCATATCGAGAATTTATGACCTGATAAATGCATACATTTATCCATATCATCTGCCTTGTGTTTCCTGAACCTGTTTGGTTTCTTAGAGTAGAAGACATTCTCTCACCATCTGGAGAAAAACATGTTTTTTCATACATGACGGTTTGTTCCAGTGTTTCAGTCTTCTATGCGTAGATGTGCTGTTTTGAATTTCGGCTAATTACTAAATCTATATACAGTAGGGAATATAGTAAGCTATGATGGAATGCAAGCCAGAATTTCTGTCTTGGTACCAAAAGTGCTCTTAGTGATTAATGTAAACCAGTCGGTTGACATGTTATGCCACTGTCATCTTCATGGAACGACCATTAAGTATGAACATTGCCAGTTTGGCAGAATATGATGGAAAATACTGTATGGAAGAGTCAGATTCAGTGGTAGGCAATTCTCCAAGACCTGTTGGTTTTGTTTGCCAGAGTAATTTTCAGTCTTACACAAGGGAGAATACACTGTGAGAGAAGTTGGTACGTGAGTCGCACAATAAACGTGTGGCTGAAAAAGAGATGTGCTGATTTATGAATGCATTATGTTGAAATCCAAAGATGAATTCCAGGCAGATAAGGTAAGAGCAGATGAAAAAAGATCAGTGTTTACCACACTGTGCAGTACAATGAAAGTGACTGTGTGATCAAGTGACATATTGAGCTTAGTTTAACTTAAACAACTAAATTGCAATAATATTCAATAGTTTTAAACTGTCATATTCCCAGTAAGGCAAAGGGGGTGGGAAGGGAAGTGGGTAAATCAGGCTGCAGACCCAGAGTTGCAATCAAAGTAAAACAAGTCCATTGTGGTCTTTGATCAATATGAGCAGGGATGAAGGTTGCATAATACAGGACCTTAAAGCCTCTGTAAACTGGGAAACAGAAGACTGAAGTCTCTGCTTTGAGACTCATTTTTTGCTGTGACATTCAGATGTTAGGGTAGGAATTTAGCAAAAACAACATACATGAACCCATCCTGCCTAATATCAACAACAGATGTTATGCGAATACCAAAGGACATGATTGTGTTCACACGCATCCGGGGCTTTGAAGATATTTGCCTTTCTGATCTTCCCCATGCTAGGCAAGGCAAGGAAAGTTTATTTATGCTAGTGCGACAGCTTATCTTATAGATTCATGTTAGGTTCATGGCAAAAGGTTTTATATATATATATATATAATGTATATATATACTAAACAGGCTAGACATCACTCGGTTGTTACTTGTCACTCATGTGTAACTATAATTATTTTATGTCCAAACCTATGACAGTATACAAACTACAGTGATCCCTTAGTTTTCGCGGTTAATGGGGAATGGGGCCCCCCGCAACTGGAGCCGGAGCCCCCCGAGCCTCAATAATGTTTTTAAAATATGTTAAAATCCCCCCAAAAAAGTAGCGAGGCACTGCAGCAAAACAAGACAAAGGCTCAACTGTGGTCTTTCTGTTACCTTCACAGTCTCTGGTCTCTAAACCGTAGTAAAGAAGTAAAGAAACCGCTGCTATTGTGCTATTTTTGGCTCGTAATTAGCGGCTAACATGCTAACAAAAACAAAAACATGCATCAATGAGCTGGATGTGACTCTACAAGAGAAAGACCCTATTGTTCAATCTGTACATGCTTCCATTAGGGCAACTAATACACAGCTATAATGTGTCCTACCACAACTATGCAGATGATACTCAGATCTATATGTCACTGACAGCAGGAGGACATGGGCCTGTAGATTCGTTGTGTCACTGCATCAAACAGATCAGTGTGTGGATGGAAAACAACTTTCTCCAGCTAAACTCAGACAAAACTGAAATCATTGTCTGTCCCTCGACATGTGAAAAAATACAGGAAATCTCTGGATGACCTGCATGAAGAATTCTGGCGTTCTCTGATTTTGAAAAAATTGACAAGTCATTTCAGCTGCTGTCATATCCCTTCACACAAGATCCTGAAAGAGTGCCAGAAGAGTTCCAGTTGGAACTGATTGATCCCCAGTGTAACAAAGAATGTAATGAAGAAGAAGTTCATGTATGTAAGCACGTATGTAATGCATGTAATGAAGAAGAAGTTAAACTCTGTTAAACTGGATGAGTTTTATGCTTCATTAAGTGCAGCCAAATTTCCAAACATCAAGAAGATGGCACAGAGGATGCTGATATTGCTTAGCTCCACGTATGTGTCTGAACAGGCTTTCAGTGTGATGAACACCAACAGAGCACCCCACAGATCCCAATAGAGTGATGAACACCTCAGATATGTTGTGAGAATTGCCACAACAAAACTGACACCGGACTTCGATGCACTGGCAAAAACAGGTCATCAACAACACTGTTCCCACTAAAGGTTCATGGAAGTAATAACACTGTGATGCCTTTTTATTTTTACCGTCATGGCTGAAAGGTTTGGCACCCTTGCACATAAAGACCAACATGTCCAAATGTCTTTAAAATAAGTTGAAATTGACAAAAGTATTTGGTGTCTCAAATTCTTTATTAAACTAATAATAGTACAGAAACTTTGTTTTTTAATCAGAACTTAATATTTCATTTTAAATAATATATTACACAGAAATTGCTGTGGCAAAAGTATTGACACCTTAAATTCAATATTTGGTAGCACATCCTTTCGCTGGTTTCAAACGCTTCCTATAGGTTTCAATGAGATGCCTCCACCTCTCTACGGGTGGAGGAAATTTTTAACCTTCATGAAATTATGTCTGTAGACACCTTAAGGCCAAAAATATCCTTATTGGTAAATGGAAAATCAATAACCTTTCTATGTGACACAGGACCGTGTAGGACTACATGTAGAGAGACTATTCCTGGGGGGAGAGCAGGGCTAAATACCATAGTTATTAGAACTGCAGATGGGGAACTCAAAGAAGTAATTGAGTCAGAACCAGTTTGGATCAGAGATCCCGAAGGTAGTTCAGGCCAACTTGCAATCGTAATGTTTCCAGAATGTCCAGTTAATCTCCTAGGAAGAGATGGTTTGTTGTTGCTAGGATTAGCATTAGTTCCTAGTTTGGAGGGGGTACATTGCTGTAAAAAGAAGGTCTGAGTTGGAGAAAGGAGAAATATTTGTATTGCAATGGAGAGGAACTCCAAATTTTTACTGCTCTCTCGATGTCCCCAACAAACTTCAACACAGTACGGGGGCAGCTCTCATAAAAGAAGGAAGAAAGACCATTTTAACTCCTCAGGATGTAATGTCACCTGATGACCTGCATGTTACAGTGTGGTACAAAAATACCCCTGGCCCAGATAAAGAATACGAGAAAAGGCTGACACGATTAACTCCAGTTAGTTACAGTAAATTATATGTACTCTGATGCTAAAAGCAGTTCAGTAGTCAGAGTCACTCTGAATCCTGAAATTAAAAGGCTTTTCAAAATGTGGACTCCTCTCCACATACCTTTTTACACAAGTAAAGAGGCTGAATGGAAAAATCTGGGCAAAATGGTGCATGAAGGCGAAAAAGCAGCTGACTGGGTTCCCACGTCTGTAAACACGTGGGCCAGTGCAGCAACAGGGTTAACGGGGAAATCTTTGTTCTGGACAATACAGGTGCGTGAGGGAACACACCTGCAGAACAAAGAGATGTGAGACATACTGTTAACTAAGGAAGAGGAGAAATTGTTACAAGATGCACCAAATGAATAAGGGAAAACCTTAGCAGGATACGCTATTGTAACACAAGCGCTGAAAGCAGAGCAGTTACCTTGAACCTACTCAACACAAGCAGCAGAATTAGTGGCACTAACTGAAGCATGTAAACTAATGACAAAAAACGCAGTGACAATATATACGGATAGCCAATGTGCTTATGCTACCGTACACACATTTGCTCAATACTGGCAAAATAGAGGGATGGTGTTAACTGAGCTTCTAAAAGCAGCCTAAAGAATTAGCAGTATGCAAATGTTCTGCACACACTGGAAATAAAGACAAAGTCTCACTAGGAAATGCATTTGCTGATAAAACAGCCAAAGAAGCAGACAGGGTACCCCACACGCAGAAAAAAACAATTTGGTATATGCTGTCCAATGCAGTGAGGCAGTGGTTCTCAACCTTTTTTCAGTGATGTACCCCCTGTAAAATATTTTTTCAGCCAAGTACCCCCTAATCAGCACAAAGCATTTTTGGTTGAAAAAAAAGATGTAAAGCACTGTCAGTGTCTGATTTATTCAACTTATTTATTGAACACTGTAACTGCAATTTAATTGTGCAACATTGCATTCTTTTTGGAAATACAAATATAAAAAAGAATAACTAAAGACTTCTTTAAAAAGAAATAATTAATTTTTTTATAAATAAAGATTTGTGCACATAAAAATAATCATCAACTTAAAGTGTCTTCTTAGGTTAATAATAAAGATCTGTTTTAAACTCAGTAAATAAATAAAAAGTCATTAATATATTTGTGCACAGAAAATGTTCACAAAAAATAAAGTTTCCAAGGATCAAAATAAAACTCAACTGTCCACACTGAAGATTGCATTGTTTCAGTGAGAAACTTGGCCTTGTGCTTCACTGAGGATCTTGGTCAGTCTTGGTGGCAGGGAGGCAACTGCTGTGATCAAGCTCTTCTCCACGCACAGTCTGTTTCTCTGCTTTGTTTTGCATGTCTTGAGATGACCGGAATTCAGAAAGTTTTCTTTTAAAAAACTCAGGTGGCTTACCAACATGACATGCATGCTTTGTCTTGAGATGGCGCTGGAGATGCGTTGGCTTCATGCCACTGTTGGCTAGTTTTTAACCACATAAAAAACAGAGTGCCATGGGTGGGTTGGAGCTTGTGGATGTGAACCCCATTAAAACATATTCTTCCAAATATTGTCGGAATTTTGCCGGCCGTGATTTAGTCCTCTTTGTCCCTTGCTCCTCCGTGTTTTCAGCAGCTCTGCTGCTCTGCTTTAACCAGGACTTCATGCTGAGTTGTCAAGGTGGCAGTGATTGACAGATGCTGCCATGTGTCAAGTTGGGCCAAACCATCCTGGTATAGGGGGGGAGTTTTTTTTAGGATAATGAAATTTAATACTAGCCTGAATATAAAATTCAGTCTATGAACTCATATAACACTTATAATTTATTGACATATTTATTAAATAATATTTTAAATGACTTTTGATTGATACTATTTTTAAATAGGCCTATATATTTTTCAAAAATCTCAAGTACCCCCTGGAGTACCTTCAAGTACCCCCTGGGGTACGCGTACCCCCATTTGAGAACCACTGCAATGAGGAATGCAAAGACATTGGGGAAACCAAACAATCACTAAACAAACGCATGGCTAAACACTGAAGGGCAAACTCCTCAGGTCCAGTTTTTATCAGAAGATAAACATTTAGATGTAGGGGTGTGACAAGATCTCGTGCCACGAGATCTCGTGAGATTTAAGTTGACGATATTTCTCGTTGTGTTCAAAATCTGTCTCGCGAGATTTGTGAGCTATCCAAACTTTTATTTGTGACCTGTGGCGGCAGTAATGCGCCTTTGCTACGTACAGTCATTGGCTAAGTCTAGCCTGCCAGAACATAAAGAAGGACTAGGAAAAGAAGAAGAAAAAGAAGAGAAGAGCCAGAGGAGTCCAACAGTTTAAAACAGGCTGAGAGGGAAGTTGAAAACTACAGAAAAGAGGCTTCTATCCCTCTCAGTGGCTGCCCTCTGAAATGGTGGCTAGAACACTGCTCCCAATATCCTTTGCTGTCTCAGCTTGCCAAAGCGTGCCTTTGTGTCCCTGCTACCTCTGTTCCAAATGAACGCATCTTTTCAACAGCAGGAGACATAGTTAATGCACAAAGATCCCAACTGCTACCAGAGAATGTGGACATGCTAATATTCTTAAAAAAGAACATGGCTGTGTAGTTGCAGCAAGTAGTCTGTGACATACTTAGACTGTATTTGCACTATTTGAACTCTGTGTTGACAGAGTAGAACTTTGATTTAAGTTTACCCAGGTTGTTTGCACTTAAATAAAATTAATTTTTTTTTCATTTAACTTTAATAAACTTTAGTTTTTGTTTTTTAATTTTTGTTAGTTTCAGTTTATTAAAAGCTCATGCTAAGATTTTTCATGTAAAGATTTATAAAACATTTCAAAATGCATGTGCAACCATTAAAAAAGGCTTGTTTCAGTCATATATAGTTTGTCATTATAATTTTGTTAAAATCTCGTCTCGTCTCGTTCTCATGAACCCAATATCGTGTCTCGTCTCGTCTCGTGCGCTGAGTGTATCGTCACACCCCTATTTAGATGATAAATAGATTTTGGAATCCATGGGGAATGTCATGCTGTCAAAGCACAAAATCTCTAAAAGAAATAGTACAAATACAAATATCTTTACATGAATGTGAAGATTCAAAGTACACATTTTTTTGGTCAGGAAAGGGTCCCTCAGGATTCATCGTCATCATTTTGCACCAACCACAAGAACAACTTCAAGAACATGATTTTTCATCAGACTGAATCCCATGCAGTTCTGATCCTTACAAATGTAATCAAAATGATTAAAATGACACATAAAAGCAATCAGCTGTGGGATGACGAATTGTATGCATTATAGCTGCTCCTTTCAGCAAAGATGCTGCAGTTATCAGCTGCAGGGATGAAATGTGACTGCAGGTTTTCTCTTTTGTCTTGTCAATGACAAATGTTGTTAAAACTTATTATCTATGATGCTATTCATGTAAATGGATGCCAGTGCTCATCCTGCAGCTGATAAAGCACACCAGGCGATTGCGAATGATTTATGGCAGCGTTGTTGTGTTAGACTGGATGAGCTTTGGATTGTAAGAAGACCATGCAAGGGATTGACCTTGAAATTCTGAGCAATTTCATGTAACTTCATCAAAAGATCCTAGGACAAGAAGGGAATGCATAAACCAATGGCAAAGCCCATCATGCTCTCTGAATTGAGACACATTGATGGCTGGCTTGGGAACAGCTCAGTGTTCCCCTGGAGGAGCTGGAGAAGGTGGCCAGGGAGACGGAAGTCTGGGCCTCTCTGCACAAAAGTACTGCGCCTGCGATCCCAATTCAGCTAAGTGGAAGTGAACGGATGGATGGATAGATGGTTTTCTGTTGCGTATGTAAAGTGTCCTATGTTTTGTGTTTCTTGAACACTGTGTGACAGTTGCAGAATTTTGTGACAGATACTTCTAAAAAGGTACCTCTAAAGAGACAGCGATGTCAGAGGTCAGCATCACTACTTCATGTCTGGCTGCTGGGACACTCAGGCTCTTATGTGAATAGGGGGTTGATTAAAAAAAAATACAGGTTTAGAATGTAAATAAATATGATGAGAGGTTTGCAACATGCTGTACACAGAACAACAAGCATTGGGAAACACTGCCATCTTAATTTCTGCCACTTTATTGTAACACTACAGTCTTTTGGACATGAACATAAGTACTTCTCACATGTCTCATTGTGAGACTGAGCAGGAATATCAAACTGAAGCCAGAACTGGATCTCAGGGCTGACAGTTATGTGTGGAACATCACTGATAAAACCATCCTTCAAATGAACATATTTTTCCAAAGAATCTAAATACAATAAATGTATCTGTTTTGGTTCTTACAGAGGACATTCTATTCAGCAATAATTGTTTGAAGCATTCATTACTTCCATGACTGCTTTAATGAAATAATTTTAGCAAAAGTCATGTGTTTATTTATTTGTTTTCTAAAAATGGTAAGAACATTATAATGTCTGAATTTCATCAAAGATTCATTTCACGTGGTCATCAAGCACAGGAAGGAAACGCCACAGATGGCTTCAAGTACACGCTTTACAGAAGAGACTCATCTGACACATATTGTATAAGAAAAACAGAAATCTGCGCGGGTGGTGTTGGCATACTTACATCATACAAGCTATCACACTTGCTATAAGAATAATTGAACTCATATTTTATGAACAGAATGCACAAATGGAATCACTTTGAGCCAAAATACAAATTCCCCTCCAGAAGCAAGAAACTCTAACATAAAAAAGCAAACAATAAAAACGTACACACAGATTTTGTTAAACGTCCTTGAGTTAAGTTCACAAATTAAAAAGTAATAAGCAGTCAGCTGAGGGAAGACAAGACAAAACAACTGAAATCAAATAAAAAAAAAATAATGATAATCTGAAAAATTCTTATTAGACATATGCTGCAGCTATACATCAATGAAGGTCAGGAATTTAGACACAGAATTCAACCTTCAGATGGTTTTAGTCCAACAGACAAAGCTGATGTGAAATCCATCAGTCATTTATTTCTACACATAACTCAACTAAACCAACATTTTGGATTAAAATTTAATTTAATTTAACAGATTAGGAGTGCCCCCAACATTTCCAGGCTGCTGGATGGTTCAGTGATTAGAGCAGGTGGCGCACGTATAGACGCTACAATCCTTCTGCCATGGTTACAGGTTCATCTCCTGGCCTGTGACCCTTAGCTGATTATTGGCTCTGGTTCCCTGTCTCTTTGGGCTACTAATTAAGCCCACAAAACGTAAAGACATATATATTCTTTCAATTACAGTTGTAGTTGGTCTAGTTGTAGAAAGTTTTTTTTGGACACAGCAAGACATGTCCATAAACTGCATTAAAAAAATTGACAAATCATCTGTGACATCACCCATGAATTTCTGAAGAGTAGCAGTGAAGGCAGGTTGTTAGGGCTGCTGGGGGATGCCATGTTCGCATAAAGTGACTCTGCCCGATCTCAGCTCATTAAATATGGGCAAATTGAACCACAGGCTACGTGTTTTTGCTTATTTTTGCTCATTTTAACCTCACGAATGTTATCTCCCGCTCATTTTGACTGATTCTGCCCTCCTTTCCAAACGTGTTTCAGTTGCGACATCTAAAATAACAGTGAGGCCAAAATGAGGGCTGTTGGTGATCACCAGCACATCATTGAACCATCATTGAACCTCTGCCAGATGGCTCAGGCAGAGGAGCTGACAGCAGCAATGGTTGTGCCACAACTGCAACCTAGACCCTTCCGGGTTGGCCTTAAAAAGTGAAGGAATGCGTGTGGCTCACTCCAAAGTAGCTTGGCCCCCAGCTGCAAAACATTTTGTATTCTATTTTATTGTGATTTGTATTCCTGTATTCTGCTTGTAAAATATAAGTAACTCACATTAAAACCAAATTCTCCTAGTAAAGGAGATACAAGAAAGTAGCAAATCCAGCACATTTCAAGCTTCAGATGTAATCAGTAATGAGATAAAGTGGTAACAAGTGCACAAGTTGTTAATGTTGACTCAGCTATAAAAATGTTAGCATGCTCACTGCTTCCAATCAAATTTTCTTTGGAGGTGAGCGTATGGGTTAACTTTCAAACAGTTTGCATATTGTTTGCCATTTCAACTAATTTCAGTAATTTTTTACTGTTGTATTAGGACAAGCTGCTCCCAGGAGCGCATGCATGCAATAGCATTATAGTGAAACTGCATCTAAAAGGTAAATATATGCTCAATCAATCCTCTTTAAATGAATAAGGGATTAAATCTATCTGCAGGATGATTATACTGTACCCGTGTTAAAATCAGGTTCATTCAATGCAGCCAGACTCAGGAGAAAACCTGTCATTCAGGACTCGTGACTGGAGTGCTGAATGAGATTCCAACCCTGCGAAGATGGAGATTTCCAGACTCATAAATCCTTAGATGCAGCCGTTCTGCTACAATTCCCCTTGAATCAATTCACATTGCGGGATACAAAGCGCACATCTAAAGAAAAAAAAAATGATCTTCATTCATAACATTTGCTTCATTGTGTTTTTCAACATTTCCTGGTGTGATTTTTTAATACATTTCGGCTTTTTGGTGGTTCAGAAAATTCATAGCTCAAGGTCTGATTTGTTAAGTACCTTGTGCCACTAGTAGAGCAGGAAGTTGTCTAAATCCCTGGCCTCTGAGGATGTAGTGCTCATATAGCATGCATGCCAAGGCCTTTCTAATTAGACAGATGGCTTCAACGGCTTTCTCCAGCTTGACTATGATTTCACCTAGTGGAAAGAGCTTGCAGCTACTTTAATCACAGAACATGGAAAGGGTCCTGAAACAGGAAAGCTGTGTGTTGTGTAAACTGGGAGAAAGATTTGTAAATTCAACATGTAAATTAGTTTTAACCACGTTTATTTTAATTTCCATCCTTTCATTCTCCCTCTCCCTTAGGGTATTTATGCTTTCTCTCTTGTTCTAAATCTCATTAAACTTACTATTTCATGCCTCTGTCATTTATTCCCTCCATCATTCTTTGCCTATTTTTATTGGAGAGAATTTTTTTCTTTAAAGGCATTTACTGTGCATAAAAGTATATATTTGGGTGTCTGAAGTGAATACTAAAATAGAACATCTGACTTAACAAAATCCTGTCACATTCTAAAGCAAGGTCTGAAAACATTTAAGTCATTTGTAGGTTTCTGAGAAATCACTCACCCCGATCAGAGTAGTATTATATAGTATCTCCATCTTTATCTTCACAAAATTTCACATAATTCTGCCTTTTCTGTAGCTTGGAAGTAGGTGGCTCAAACCTATGTGACAGATCTCAAAAGAGGAAGACCAAAAGAAGACAGGGGACCCAGAGGGACTGAAGTGTCCACTTAAACTAGCTTCTATAAACTGAACTAGATGTGTCATGTTCATGTTTGGTGGATACGGGGGATGCCTAAACATGGCCCTAAACATATCCACCCAGACATGGCCCTTTCGGCCACACTTCATTCTCACATCTGGCATATCCTGTGTCAAAACTGGCTTATGAAATTTATGGTCAAGTCTTCTCATGCAAAACATGCCAAATCTGCCAAAGTTCAAGAAGTTTGGAGCACTTCTGGCCTACAGAGCAGTGCAAAAGTACCAAATGTTGCCCAGATTAGGCCCAAATATGATTGCTCCCATGAAGTTGACTTGAATGTACTTGTGCCTGTGTGTCCCATTATATGCACTTATCAAAAGTGGAATTCAAGATGGAGCTTGTAAATACAAAGATTTATTCAACTGAATTTATTTAAACACACATAAAAACCCTACGTGTCTGTTTAAGAAGCTGTTTTAGTTTTTGTGAGTGAGAAGTGTTTGTCTGGTACTCATCATGCCAAAGGATTTTTGAAGATTCCTTTTCCAGTCAGAATGTGGGGATAAGATATTTATACTTAATACTTGGCTTTGGCATGAGAGGCTTAGAGATAGCTTTTAAAGGTGGGGTAGGTGTTCTTTGAAAAAACGGTTCCAGCAATCCAATTCAAGTGAGATTTTGAAAATATACTGTAGGACCCCTCTTCGGATTTTATTTTATTAATTAAAGCCGCCTCTGCAAGCTGTGAACTCTCACCTAATTTTTCCTGCAACATGGAGAAAACCCCCACAGCATGCGGCATCTCAACCTTCATCACGGTAGCAACCGGACACCAGCACTGTAGAACCATAAACCCAAGAATGTCCGTTACCATGGCAACTCTCATCCTGAGACCACTTTAGGAAGCCATAAACATCGTTTCATGATAAGTTGGTATGTAGAATGGCCAGGCACAGGGGCCCCTTCAGGTCTGGTATCTATCAGACGGCTCTTATCTGTGGGAGAAGAGCACCCAGAAATCTCACTTCTAAATGAACAGATGATTAAAAGTTGATATAATCAAATCATTTCTGTTACAGGACAAGCAACCACAACTGACGTTCCTTAAAAATGTTATAACTGAAGAGAATATAACATTCACGAACACATAAAGGGGATGTCAAGTTAAGCTGATTATTATTGTGTATTTAGATCCATGTCACCCCAAGCTTTCTCTCTTCCACAAGGCAATTTTCTGAATGAAAGGTTAAAAGTTATTATCTTGTGACATAACTTTTGATATTTGTGTTTGTGATGTTTTGTTAACACACCCTGACGGTTAGTAACTGTTTAAATGTGTTTAAAAATTGTGGATTACAGACAACGTATGAAAGGAGACAAAGGATCAAAACTTCATCTCCCAGCTTTCAGTGCTGCGGATCCGCGGGAAAAATCCCTGCCTTCGATTGGACAGCATCGGTCAAACCCCGTTTATTTACATAAACGCTCATTTAATATTCCAGGGGTATAAAAGCCAGATGAGTCCTTTTGTCCTCTCTCTTACGCTTAGCCTCTTATCTCTTACTTTCTTTCAATCGCTCTTAGCCTTTTAATCCTCGTAACTTTTTCCTCTCTTCTGAAACTTTCCCTCCTTTTGCATTTTTATTTTCTTTGAAACTTTTGTGACCAATGCGATTTTCCTTCTGCACATTTTTCCAGTCCTCAATTTTCCAGAAGCTCGATAGTCGTGCCGCATTGACCTTTTTATAGAACAATCGCTGAATGATCTCAACTAACGAAGCCTTTACGTGCTGCTGCAGTGTTCAAACGCTTGACTTTTGACACCGGAAAGCCCACGCCTGGTACTTTTGCCAAATCCCCAGAGTTTTTGCATTAGTTTAACAATTTTGATATTTGTTGCCCCGTCTTTTCTTTTGGGGGTGCACGTCAACTTCTGATGGGCAATCGAACTCTTTAACTGCCGATTCCTGCCGACCAGAGCCGAGTCCGTGACACCCGACGTCTCAGCTGCCACTCGGATTCCGGACCACCGGAACCGACCCGCCTACCCAGACGAAAAGAGAGCGGTACAAGCCGCCCGAGTCACGCGCTACGTCCGGAGACCTCCAGAGAGCCATCGGCTGAACACGATTCCCGGAGAAAGCCACTGCGAACTGTGCCAACCGATGCGCCAATGACAAGTAAGCCGCCAGACTCGCCCAGGGTAAGGCTGACAGAGAATAAGATTTGGTGTCTCCCAGTTTGTTGACGGTTCAGACCGGTCCGTGCGTCACGGACCACGTCCGGACCACACTTCCCCATTATTCGGCAGCTAATTAGTTCGAGAATTGCCCCTCTTTATTAATTTGTTCACTTTGATAAGAGATTAGCTGTTAGCAACCCGTGCGTACCTGCCATCTTTCTTATTATGATTCTCTTCCTTCCTTTCCTCTCTATCGTCATTTCCTGTCATGCGCTATAGCCAAATATGAAGAATTCGTGATGTTGATGTGCATTTCATATATATAAATGTCTTATATGTTTTGTGTTCTTGTCTGTGTGTAAATAAATGTTGTACAACGTATTAGCGACTCTGATGATTAATTTTCCAACAGCCAATCCAACTCGTTCAAGAACCCACTAGAAATGGTGACTCATTTGCTCTTTTTTTTCCGTCTTTTTAAAGAAGAGCCGGTGGCACCCTAGGCAATTATAAAATGATTAATAAATTACACGAGTCCCCCTACAATACACTCCCTCCCTGCTCCCAAAGGCTCCGCCTCCTCCTCTTCAGCTCACCCCTCGAAACCACGCCTTCACATGATTCACGACTACATGAACAGCAGGGAGGGAGGGAGGGGTGGGTGGGAGTGCATTGATATTTGATGGACGTATTAGCCATCCAATGAAAGTAATGATGATCACTATTTTGATTGGTCGGAGTTTTTTTCTAATTATACCCTCTAGACCGGACCAAAACGTTTAGTTTTTTTTGCAAACATTTTATTTCAGTGGGTGCAATGGGAATGTGAAAAGGTTTTCAGGCAATATTGTAAAAAGTGCTGCAAAAAAAGAACACCTACCCCACCTTTAAGTTATTATTGAGAAATGGTTCAAATTTGACATGTAGACATTAACGTAAGCAAGGATTTCGTAAATTGCAGTGGTAGACGTTTTTGTCTGCGTATGTGTGTGCATGTGTGTAGTCGTAGTGGGTTTGAGAATTAAATTGTGAGCAAACTTTACCTCTGCCTGTCAATAAACTAACAGCCCTGCCTTTTCTTTAATGAAACTCTCTTTATTTTCCCTTCAGCCAATGACGGGGATGATGGATTTGATTTCCAATAAAATGGTCACGTCTCTGACAAATTGGCTCCAATCCCTTACGAAAGGAAAATATGTTTACCAATATATTGTTTGATATATATATATATATATAGGGCAGCACGGTGGCTTAGTGGTTAGCACTGTTATCTCACAGCAACCAGGTTTCTGGTTTGAACCTCAGCAAGGGCCTTTCTGTGTTTGCATGTTCTCCCCAGCCTTGCGTGGGTTTCCTCCGGGTACTCTGGCTCCCTCCCACAGTCCAAAGACATGAATGTTAGGTTGATTCATCTAAATTGCCCGTAGGAGTGATTGTGAGTGTGTGGTTGTTCTGTGTGGCCCTGCGATGGACTGGTGACCTGTCCAGGGTGTACCCCTTCCTTTCACCTGAAGAGAGCTGGGATAGACTCCAGCAGATCTCCGTGACCCTGCAGAGGATTAAGCGGGCATAGATAATGGATGGATGGATATTGCAATATATTATTTTCCCAACATATTATATATTTGAAACACAGAGAATAATATATTGAGGACACATATATTATACAATATATTATATATTGTGTGCAATATATTGGAATATATTGCAAAATATACAAATAATTCTTCTTTCCATATATTGCAATATACTCCGTGCGTTTACATGGGAAGTTTAATTCCTCTTAAATTCAAAATTAAAGTTAAATCTGAATAAAAGTTACCATGTAAACACCTAATTCCATATGAAAATGTCCATTCCGAATTAAACTTAATTCCGAAGTAAGTGGCTGCTTTATTCTGATTTTAATTCCGAATAAAATAATTCCGCGGTCATGTATACACTCATTCTACTTTAAAATAATTCCAGTCTTTCTGCGCATGCTCGTTCTCTTGCCCGTCTGTCGCGATGACGCTAATATTCCGTGCTGGGCTTGTTTTCAAAACAAAGTTTCAAGATGGCAGCACTGTAAACGGTGGTCAAGAGCAGAGACGATTTATTTAATAAATAGCTTGGAGGAACTGGAAATAATTAAAAGAGCAGATGGCAGAAAACATAAAAATTGTGAGCTTTTCAAAGTTGTAGCAGCCAGGTTAAATGAAGGAGGTTTTGCAGATAGAGACGCCACCCAGGTCAAAAATAAGTAGAATGTTATTGCTAATCGAGTTGTTGCTAAGTTTGTTTTCTTCCAGTAGATGTAAAGACGTCCGCCCCCCTATCCAATCAGATCCCTTCCCAACCCCCAGACCTTAAGCGGAATTGGATAAAGCCGAACAAACGTGTTTTCCATGTAAACCTCAATTCGGAATTACTATTTCCATGTAAACTCGAAGGAAAATAGTTTAATTTGGAATAATTAATTCTGAATTAAAAAACATCACGTAACCATGGCCATTATGGATGAATATATATGTGTTTATATATCCCAAAATATATTACAAGTTGATATGTATAAACATATATATGGGAAATGTATTGATAATATATGCTTATATATAGTGTCACATATATGTTCAGTATATAGTAGAATATATTTTGGATATATGTAAATTTATTTTGTACAGATATTTGTTAAATACATGGTAAAATATAATACAAATATATTGATAATTATATGGAAACATATATGAAATATATGCGCAAATATACACTACAAAAAAAAGTTAAGGATATTTCGAAATTTGTTGATATTTTATGCTATTTTTGTGAATTGGCCTATTTTTCTTTGTTTTCATGAAATGTCTTGTTTGTCCAGTCTATATTTTTGTGTTTGACTCGGTTCCACTTGACTGATCCCAGCCAGATTGAGCTTTATCCTGGTACTCACATTTGGCTATTTAAAGAGCCTGTTCATTTGGGTGATTTGTTGTTTGTCATTTTGTAAGGTGGTGTTCTTGCTTATTGTTGTTGTCTTGCTAATGTTGTGTGAAGGTTGTGGAGCTCCTCGACGTCATCTGGA
This sequence comes from Hirundichthys speculiger, assembly GCA_018398805.1. Classification (NCBI taxonomy): domain Eukaryota; kingdom Metazoa; phylum Chordata; class Actinopteri; order Beloniformes; family Exocoetidae; genus Hirundichthys; species Hirundichthys speculiger. The sequence continues at coordinate 1,285,965 of JAGFBZ010002641.1, forward strand.
TGCTCCTGAGGTGGCTAGAGCAGTCCAGCTCCTTGAGGATGGGGTACGGCAAGTTGAGGTGGCCAGGCGGTTCGGTGTATGCCAGAGTGTTGTGTCACGTCTGTACCAACGCTTCCAGGAGACCGGGCCGTATCAGGACAGACCACGTTCAGGCTGCCCTCGGGCCTTAACAGACTGCCAGGACCGTTATTTGAGGACACATGCTCGACGAAACTGCTTCGACTCGGCAATTCAGTGTCAGTGTTCAGACTGTGAGGAACCGACTGAATGCTGATGGCCTGAATGCCAGACGTCCAGCTGTGACCCCACGATTGACCCCTAGACACCGTCAGGCAAGGTTGGCCTTTTTTCGTGAACACGACTGGAATATTGAGGCCTGGTCATGTGTACTCTTCTCGGATGAGGTCCAGGTTTTGTGTTTCCACCAACGATAGATGCCAGAGAGTATGGAGGGCCCATGGGGAACGCTTTGCAGAGTGTGCCATTGTTGAGCACGACCGTTTCGGTGGCCCATCTGTTATGGTGTGGGTAGGGATCAGTATGGGGGGCCGCACAGACCTCCATGTGTTCCAGCAAGGTGGGATTAATGGCCGGATGTATCGTGATGACATTATTCTTCCTATTGTTCATGCCTATGCCGGTGCTGTGGGTCCCGATTTTCTGCTAATGGACGACAATGCCCCAATCCACAGAGCAAGGTTGGTGCAGGAATGTCTGGATACAGAGGGAATCCATCGTATGGACTGGCCAGCATGTTCACCAGATCTCAATCCAATTGAGCACCTTTGGGACCAGCTTGGTAGAGCTGTGCAACACCGTCAACACCCACCACGCAACGCCCAGCAACTCAGAACAGCGCTGACTGAAGAGTGGGAACGACTGGACCAGGCAGCCATTGACCGATTGATCCAGAGCATGCCAAGGCGGTGTCAGGATTGTATTCAAGCCAGAGGAGGCCACACGAGATATTAAAACTAACTGGATCAATGTGCGATGACTCTGAAGTGAACTCTTCCCCATGTGAACATTTCGTTCTTTTGGACAGTTTTCAATAATCTTTGTTTCCTGTGGTTGCAACTGAAAATAAAGCGTTATTTAGTCATGAAAATATTGTCTCATTTTTAAAACACAACAAAACAGACAACAATTACCATACAAAACCAAATTTTAAAACACTAGCCACATTTTTCAAAATATCCTTAACTGGGAGTATATATGTATCAAGATATGGCACGATATAGATATTCATATATTTTACCAGATACGGATATATATGATGTCAGAGTTACGAGTTTGATGAATGGAGAATCTAAATGGAGGAGTTAAAAAAAGGGTATTTTATTCAACAAAAAGACAAAATCCAAATTTAACTTAATCCAGGACGACAAGGCAGGAACATGAAAGGGAGCCAGGAGACAAGCAGGATAACGATCAGGGATCCAGACAGGAATATGAACAGGGATCCAGACAGAGAAACAGTCAGGAAGTAGACAGTAGACAGACCAGCAAACAGAACGGGAGTGACTTAAAGACAGAGAGGGACAAACAAGAGGCAGGATGACAAGGGGGAGGGGAAAAAAAAGCAGAATACAACGAAGACAAGACAGACTTTCAAAGTAAAACAGGAAACAGGTTACAGTGAAGATAGGGAGAGTGATGCCAACTTAACACAAAAGAAAACAAAGCTAAAAAACCAAGAATGCCTGCCATGGCTGACCCAGACCATGACATATGGTACTATATATGAATATCTATAAATGCATATATGGTAGTATATATGTATCGATATATAGAACTATATATAGATATTCATATATTGTACCTTATATATACCCGTCTTTAGCACAATATATGCACGTATGATGCTATATATTTATCCATATAGGGCACTTCAGTTGTATGTATGTATGAGAGGATTTTCAGTTGTTTGTATGAAAGGATTTTCAGTTTTATACATGAGAGCATTTTCAGTTGTTTGTATGAGAGCACTTTCAGTTGTATGTATGAGATGATTTTCAGTTGTATGTGTGAGAGGATTTCACATGTTTGTATGAGGATTTTACAAGTGTATATGAGTGAATAAATTTCCAGTTGTACGTATGAGAGCATTTCACATGTATGCGTATAACCTTTCACTTGTGTGTGTGTAAAATCTCACCTGTGTGTGTGTGTAAGGTTTTCAGTTTAGTATGTGAGAGAGTTTGGTTTCATATGTGTCTGTGAATGCTAATTCAGAATAATGTCCCTCACGGCACCTCATAGAACCTATCGTCTATCACAAAAGCATTATTGATTAATAATAATGATTGAATTATATTTAACATTTTCTCACATGTCAAGTCCACCTCGGCATTAAAGTGTTTGTCAGTGACATCTCTGTCATAATATACTCGCCATGTTTAATTTCACAAGTCTCAGCGGTGCACTGAGTAATGACATTCTCCTGTAACTTCTTTTTTTCTTTTCTTTCATCACTAAACATCCCAAAAAAAGAAGAAAAAAGAAAACTGCTGGCTTTATAAACAAAATTATGTTTTTACAGCAATTTATTTCAGACTCATATGATACATTATTGCACATGTGTCAAACACAAGGTCCGCGGGCCAAATATGGCCCGCCACATAATTTTATGTGGCCCTCGAGAGCTTGTGCATTATTGGCAAAACTACATCTCCCACAATGCATTTCATCATTACCATTAACGAGACATCAATACGATTTTCAGAACTGATGGACTTAAGAAAAACCTCTACAAACTAGCCCCAACATGTCCAAGAAAAGAGAAACTGATGCACAAGGAACGCTGTTTCATGAATGATGGGAAAATGAATACAAGTTTGTATCTCAAGGTGAAAAAACAGTATGCGTTCTGTGTTATGAGGCGGTGTCAGTCGGCATTTTGACAGCAAACACGGATCTCACAATTGTGTGTAACAGCCTTTTGTATACGACTGTCACCATGAATTTAGTTATGTGCTGTGGGTGGAATTAGAATCAGAACTGGCCTTGAAGGAACATCTTAACCAAGTACCTGTGATCATTTTAAAGACTATCTATTTCAAAGACTATAAAAGATGGACATAGCAAACACCTGTTTAAAAACACAGAGTTGAGGATTTTAAACTCTGTTCTCTGATTAACTAAGTTTTCACTTACAAGAGAGTGTAGGAGTTTAATAGGCAAAGCAAGTTTATTTGTAGAGCACAATTCATACACAAGGCAATTCAAAGTGCTTGTGATAATCATCACGGAATATGGCATATTCATATACCGATATATATATATATATATATATATACATATATACATATATACATATATATATATATATATATATATAGATATATATAATATATATATATATATATATATATATATATATATATATATATATATATGTATATATATATATATATATATATATATGACCAAAACTATTAGAATATTTAGGAATTAAGATGCTCATTTTTCTTCTAGAATCTTGCTTCATCATCAAGCTGATATTAGATGGTCTGATATCTGCACTAACCTGAATCCTGAATGTGTGGTTTGATTCATTAAACCACTCATTTCCACTTTTACCACTTTGTCATTCATTTATCAGAACATGTTAAAATGTTGGACCAAGGTAAAGAAATGATATTCATTAAAACAGCAAAGACATCAATGTAATCTGCAGATTAATCAAAGAAAGTAAAGACTGAATGAAGCAGGATTGCAAGAGATAATAGAATAAGATACTCTTGGGCATTCAGACAGAGCTGGTCTTTAATCAGAATCTAAACTATTAACATGTCTGCCTTTAAAGTCACAGGAGGGGGAAGCTTATTCTATCATTTATCGTGTCCCATGGCACATTAAGGCACTTTATGACCTTAACAAGCTCTTACGCAACACTGCGTAAATGAGTTTAATAGATTAAATATGTGTTTAAGTGTGCAGTATGCATTTTCTGTTTTTTTTTCTTTAAAATGCAACAGATGCCTTTGACTTCCTTGCAACATTGCAAAAAGCAACTTATTTTAAAAGAAAAGAATTGTATATTTGTGTTTTGAATCCTCTTGTGAGCATCTGTAAACAAGGCTGTAAACAAGCCATTGATGATACAATTGGAACTAATGCAAGCACAACGTTTGGGTTTTTAAAGAGCATCACAAGGAAAGTGGTGTACTCCATTATGTAAATCAATAGACTACTCAGAGTAATAAGTCAGTAGTAAGCTGCAAACAACAAAAGGATGCAAAACTAAAATTCAGTGATCAAAGCCACCTGAAAGTATGCACAATGCATACCATCAGACTGCAGCAGACAAATTAACTTCTTACTTTGGAGATCATTAAGTAATTTTGGTGAAAAATCTTTAAAATAATCCAGGCTTTTGTGATATATGCATGTTTCAAAGTGCGCTAAAATTTGCAGCAAAAAAAGCAAAGACAAAACATATATGTTCTCTGCTCTGCTCAATGAGTGCCTGGTTTCAGTAGTCAGTTTCTCATTGGCATACCCTGGTTCCTAACTGGGATTTGAATCCCTGAATCTGACCCCCTGGACCAAAGTCAGTAGCTTAAACCACCAAGCTATCCAGTCACTTCAGTCACTCTATACTTTAGTCATTTAATATCAGCAAGAGAAAGCTGTTATTTTAGCTAGAGACAGATGAGATACAAAAATGCTACGGCAAGGGAGAGCCAGGATGACAGGTCAGTGGGGGGGATTTCACCATACCTTGCATACATCGAGATTGGGTACCAAGCCCCAATAACCATGCCCAACCTTAACACAAAGGCAGCTGACCTGAAAATCACACCTCACTGCCATTATGTTGCCCTTCTACAAGTCCTTTTATATATGTATATATATATATATATATATATATATATATATATATATATATATATATATATATATATATATATATATATATATATATATATATATATATATATATATATATATATATATATGTGGACTTGGGGGTGGACTCGTCCATTACTGGAGCTGAGGTCGCTGAAGTAGTTAAGAAGCTGCACAGTGGCCGGGCTCCACGGGTGGACGAGATCCGCCCTGATTTCCTGAAGGCTCTGGATGTTGTAGGAGAGTCTTGGTTGACAACAACAGCTCTGCAACATCTCATGGAAATCGGGGGCAGTACCTCTGGATTGGCAGACCGGGGTGGTGGTTCCCCTTTTTAAGAAGGGGGACCGGAGGGTGTGTTCCAGTTACAGGGGAATCACACTCCTCAGCCTCCCTGGTCAGGTCTATGCAGGGGTGCTGGAGAAGAGAGTTCGATCGATTGTCGAATCCCAGATTCAGGAGGAACAATGCGGGTTCCGTCCTGGTTGTGGAACACTGGGCCAGCTCTAAACCCTCACTAGGGTCCTTTAGGGAACATGATGGGAATTTGCCCAACCAGTCCACATGTGTTTTGTGGACTTGGAGACGGGCTGTCCAGTCCCTGTACAGATGGAGTGGGAGTTTGGTCCGCATTGCCGGTTGTAAGTCGGATTCATTTTCAGTGGGAGTTGGACTCCGCCAGGGCTGCCCTTTGTCACCGATTCTGTTCATAACGAACGAATAACTGAACGTGAGAAGTTCAGTTATTCGGGAGGGACTCAGAGTAGAGCTGCTGCTCCTTCACATCGAGAGGAGCCAGTCTAGGTGGTTCAGGTATCTGGCTAGGATGCCCCCCGGACGCCTCCCTGGAGAGGTGTTTCGGGCATCTCCAACTGGGAGAAGACCACGGGGAAGACCCAGGACCCGCTGGAGAGATTATATCTCTCAGTTGGCCTGGGAGCGCCTCGGGATTCTCCCAGAGGAGCTGGTGGAGGCGGCCGAGGGGAGGGAGGTCTGGGCCTCTCAGCTAAAGCTGCTGCCCCCGCGACCCGACTTCGGATCAAGCGGGAGTTAATTGATGGATGGATGGATGAATATATATAATATATATATATATATATATATATATATATATATATATATATATATATATATATATATCTATATATATATATATATATATATATATATATATATATATATATATATATATATATTAGGGATGCAACATTACTCGGTAAAACACAGTACGGTTCGGTACGACCTGCATGGGACAACACACCGCCCGCCACTGAATGTCAATGTCCACTCGCCTCCGCTCAGTCACAGTGACCAGCCGATCACACTTTGCCTGGTTGGCTGCAGCTCATAGACGCAGAAAAAGAAAAAAAAAACAAGCAGGCAGGGCCAGCGGTAGCAGAGAAATTGGGAAAAGCTTTTTTAGGGAGCATTTTGGTTTTGCTGTTGAATACACTGGTGACACTCGACCACCAACAGTTTCAGACATATCGAAAATAAATTCCCTCATCCAACCTTTTACAGCTTGACAAAGATCTCCTTGGTTTCCTCCACAGCAGACATCTGAATGAGATCATGCCACAGCTGTAGCAGAGAATTAGCAGGTAAACATGCAGAAAAGCTAAAACAGACATGGAGAATGTGTACTTTACAGTTCAGGTAGCAACTCAGGTAGCAATATTAACAATTCTGTCTGAAAGAAAATTCTGGACTGCAACAAAACTTTTGCGCCATTCCTCCATGTTACATCAGATCTGCTCCATGTGTTCACTGTCCTCCTATTCTCTTACTGGTTACTTCAGTGCAGCTCCATCTAATGGCACAGATGTGTGATGACAACAGAAAGTCCAGTCCTCGATTATAAAACAAATTCAGTCCTGTGGCCCGTTTTTCATTACGCACTTTTGATCCAAGTCTAAAATTGAAATATAAAAAAGACAGGCATTTTTTTTCGTTTTTTTTTTTTTTTTTTTGGGTGTTAGATTAAAAAACAAAAAACGTAATAAAATGTCACTTTTTATTTTTTGGTATTTTTGATTGATAATTGAAAATGGAAAGAATGAATAATACATTGATTGGTACTGAACTTTAACATAGGACATTTTCATTTTAAAGTTCTCCCAGATGGAGGATTTGACAGAAACAAGGTTATTTGTAACCACTGCCAAGTTGAATTCCCTGTTAAAAGTTTCTGCTGTTACCTCAGAAATGACCTGTTTTAATGTTCTGATTGTGCTGAGTCACAATCATTTTGTTGGATTTTATTTGTAGACTTTTTTTTATTTTTTCATAAAAACAAGATCACATTAATGCTCCTGGCAGTGGCAATAAGCTTTATTTTATTTGACATTTCTTAAGATGAGATTTACACTAAATATGTGTTACTGACAAGTGCTGATGTTAAAAGTGTTTGAACAAATGTTATGGCACTTTAGTTCATATGACAGCAGAACATTTAAATAAAAGTGCATTTTACACTACTTTCGAATTCATTATTTGATTTTGCATATACAATGTGATTAATTGTGATTAATTAGGGAAATCACGTAATTAATCGCGATTAAAAATTGTAATCGTTGCCCAGCCCTAATATATATATCTAATATTTAAAAAATGCAAGACATTAATAGGAAGACAGGAAACACAGAAAAACAACCAAACGGTGGAGCTGAATGAAGTAGGAAGACAGTTTGATGGAATCATAGAGAAGGACAGGCAGACAGACAGCTGCAAAGGTCAACAGGTTTACCTACAGTGAGACTGCGTTACCCTGGCAACTCGGCCATTCATTCCCAGACTACAGGCTTCAGTTCGGTCAATCTTTACTGTCCCCAGGGGACAATTAAGAAGGAAGGACAGGTGGGATGACATGGACGGACAGGCATGCATAGATAGTGCTTTAAGAGTGGCTCAACACACACTCTTGTTATTGCAGCAATCCTGCATGACACATTAGTGTTTTCATAACAACTTACATTTAAATCCACATTATGAGAAATGGTGCATGTTATGCATGTAAAATGGAAGAGAAGGAAAAGATGGGAACTTTCGGCACAGACAAATCAGTGGTCCATCATAAAATATGTGGAACCTAATCCTGATTTATTTTGTTTCAACTAAGTGGTTGGCAAGGCAAAATTACTTTAACACAGTTTCCCACAGTTTCTTGTAGACGTAGGTACGGAATCTATAACAGCCGAATATGATTCCATCTCTTTTTGTTTTTATTTTATGAAAACATTTGTATTACGAGACGACTATGCTGCTGGCAGAAAACCATATTTTAATGAGCAATTTCACATTTTCCTCACAGAAAAAGATCAGTCACTTAGAAATCAGAAGTTATATTTGCTCTCTGTTCCTCACTGACACAGGCAGTGTTGGACAACTTCAATTTCTACACGAACTAGTTCAGTTCATAGTTCACATAAATTAAAAAGAACTACTTCAGTTCACCATTTCAAAAAATGAACTAAATAGCTTATTTTAAGTTATTTTTTCTTATTATTTTTTAATGTTGCTGCAAGCAGTTATTTGTCAAAATGATTGCCACTGCCCATATACTACACCACCACAAACAGCAATTATTTTATCCATTTTATCTGTCGAAAACTATGTGTCCAGTTCAGAATCTTTATCCAACCAGGGTTCACATTATCATTGAAGGGACAGTCCATGTAAAACTGTAATTTTCCTTTCATCCTATCTCTACAGTATATTAAAAATATGAGGACAAACTTGCTCCCAAATGATCTTCATTATAAGACTAAAACAGGTCCTTAAGGTCAAAATATTATTTCAATCCCCCCGGGAGTCGGCCGCTCCTCCGCCTCTGGGCGACTGCAGCTTTCATCTTCCTCCATGCTTGTTTTAAACATTTGATGACGCAATTGTTAGCACAGTTGTCACAAGAAACAATAGCGACAGCCCATATTGCCGTTTGATTGCTTTCTGAAGGTATATATTAGGCTCATTTGTGGTGTATTTTAAATGGGGTTCCCTGGAAACCTGGCACGGTTATGACCGTGCGTGAATTTTGAAAGAGCGTCGTTCACAACTGCCCAAATGAACTCGTTCACACCCGATGTTCGTCGAGGGGAAAGAGAGTGCGTTCAGTTCACGTTCGCACAAAATACGAACTTGTTCATGAATTTTCGTTCAATGAACGCGTTCAGGTGCAACACTGGTCACAGGCTGGTTGTAGTTGTTGTGTCTGAGCCCTGCAGTGGTGGCCCCAGGGTGCTTCACATGCAGAGAATAAGTTTCTTCCTGTGCCCGGTCGGCGTGACAAATGTGTATTGTTCTTCAACTGTCAGTTCCACCTCAAGATGCACTTTCAGGTGCAGCGTCTGCCTTATCTGTGCATAGACAGCTTGTGGTAGCATGTTTGCATAGCAGTTTCCTGAAAGAAACCACTCATGCATTGAACCTTATCTGCCTTAGACATGATTCCAGTATCTAATTGAATTTATAAGCGGATGATTTCCTCAGTGGGTAACCCCTATTATGGTGATCGCCGATTACATTACTTTGAGTCTCTTAGTCACCTCTACCATAATGTCCACTGTAGCTCTGTGAGCTGATTTCATCACTGTTGAATTGTGACAATGTGCCGTACAGTGATACACAGTTGTCACAAGAAACAACCAGGATAGGAGTGCAAAAGGTACTTTGTGGGTTTTCCCCTAGAAGATGGGATGACAAAAAGCAATAGCTAGACAATGCCTCCTAAAAGTAATGAAATATTGCTTTAAATGAAACTGTAAAAGACCTTTGTCCTGCTTTAAGTACTTATAAGTTACCATGCTCTTAATTTATTTGTAGATTTGTAGTGCAGTGAATGTGTAGCAGTCGTGTACAAGGACAGCTGTTCTAGTGTTGCTGGAAGACCTTGGTAATGAGACTTTATGAAAAACACTACTTTAGGCTTCCAAAGGACGTTGTTTGTGAGATATGAAGAACCAGATCCAATACCTTTTTGTTTTTGGTCTTTGCTCTTATTGTGTGTGCTGCTGTGCTTTTGCTTCTTGTTTGTGATCAGACTAGTTCTTCATTACTTCTGCTGAGTCAATTGCTCTAAATTTACAGAACTGATCATCTCTATTTTTTTCTCCACTTCACTGGTTTCAACTTCTCATTTGATACTCATTTTCTGCTGCTCTTATTCTCATTTCGATTTAACAACGGTGCAAATGATACTCCTTTCTGCAATAAATAAATTGTGGGAGAGTCTACACCCATTTATGTTAAGGATAATGGGGTTGCTTGTTTATGAATGTACAATTTCACAACTGGGATTTATAAAAGAAAAAAATGCAGAAAGAATGTGGTAGCACATTTCTGTCTTTGGCATACATGAGGTGGCCCCTTGAGAGCTAGTTTAGGCAGACATCCCAAACAGCATCTTATATTGGCTTTCATCTCACTGCTTGTTTTTTTTTTTCAATTACGCCATCTCATTCACAGGTCTATTCAGAGAGCACAAGTTACTCATCTCTCAGATGCCTTTTCATGTCTCACACCCACCAGGATCACGCCCTCCATTCCTCCACAGCCCCTGCTGGTGTAGATTAGGGTTTTTTGGAGTGAAGGGGGCACTTCTGAGGACCTTCTATGACTCTGTGGTGGCATCAGCCATCATGTAAACTGTAGTCTGCTGGAGCAGCAGCATCACACAGCGAGAGAGACAGAGGAAGCAGCTGGACAAGGTCATCAGGAAGTCCAGCTCTGTCCTGGGCTGTCCTCTGGATTCCACAATTGAGGGGAGTGACAGGTTTCTGGCTAAACTGACATCCATGCTGGATCATGAGTCATGCCCCTGCAGGACACCCTGTCTGCTCTGGAGAGCAGTGTCAGTGACAGACTAATCAACTCTTGCTGTGTGAAGGAGAGATTTTACAGATCCTTCGAGCTGTACACATGTCCATCATCTATCTGCTGCAATGCTATATTATACTGTGAATCATCACAAGTGTAATATGCTGTAGTCTAGTTTGCAGGCATCAGGGAGTTGCCATGAATAAGGCTGAGACTCCAGGAGCTCCCTGGTGACCTGGGATGTCTAATTATTTCATCTTATGGGTTACAAGTGGGTCCACACACAGTAAGATGTGATTCTGTATTCCATTATGTTTGAAAGTGAATCATTGGTCTGAGTTGTTATCAGCTTTGGTGGGGGAGTAACAGCTTCAGATCAGGCTTTGTATGATTGTATGATTGGAATAAATGGTCATACATGACGGATCAATGGGCATTTTCTTACTTCTGTAAGTTTGGAATAATGAGGTGTTGCAACCTGCCTACTTAATGGAAAGACAGCCTGCACCAACATAGTAAGGTTGGGGACCCGCTGTCACCTATGTGTATGTGGGAGGAGAGGGCTGCAAGAGGTGGAGTTGTGATACTTCCTGCAGAAACAGGACAAACTATGTAAATCATGCTTGTTTACACAGGCAAGCAGTGGCAGTTTGGAATAAGTAAATTTTCTCATTTCAATATCTGCAAGCAACTTTTGAATAAAAACAAGCATAGAGTTGTCCATAATAAGGAGCCTTGCCAATATTGTTTTGGTCTGTTTTGTTTAAAAGATTCAGTTTAACTATACCAGGGGTCGGCAACCAGCGGCTCTGGAGCCGCATGCAGCTTTTTAGCCCCTCTGCAGTGGTTCCCTGTAGCTTTGGGGAAAAACTTGTCAATTCAATTAAATTCAATTTTATTTGTATAGCGTCTGTTACAGTGCCTATTGTCTCTAGGCGCTTTACAGAGACCCAGAGCATGACCCCCGAGCAAATATCATTAACTAAAATTATATTATTAAATCCAAATCAAGGATAATGGCAAGTAAAAAACTCCCACAGAGAGAGAAAAAACCTCTAAGCTAAACAGTGGCAAGGAAAAACTCCACTTTAAGCGGAAGAAACCTTGAGCAGGACCTGGCTCATATGGTGGGACCGTTCTGCCGAAGGTCAGCCAGGTAAAGAAAGAAAAGAGGGGAGAGACAGGACAGAGAGAAGATGTAGGAAAGAGAGAGGAGAGCACACAAATGACTAAATATAAAGACCATATAAACATAAACATAAACAGATGGAGGTAGCAGCACTGGGATGAGATGGCCAGAGGACTAGGTTGCCGATCACCACATCCATACTCGAGCACATCCACACACACAAGTGAAGGAGAACCCCGGGATGGCCAAAGGATGGAACTGCAAGTCAGCATGCAACCCAGGAAACTCTGGCCTGCAAATACACAGAGAAAAAAAAAAGGGGGGGGGGGGGGGCAAAACAGCACAACAAACCACAGGAAAGCAAAGAATATGTAGCACAGTTACAGTAACAAGGCGCTCCCAATTAATTATGAATGAGCTGGAGGAGGAAGAAAGGAGGAGGAAAGGGAAGGAAAAGGGGAAGAGCAGTGGAGACACCACTCAGCAGATCATGTTGGTGTCTCCCTGTAGCGTAGGCCTATAGCAGCATAACTATGATGAACCTGTGATTAAGACGAGTTTACTCTAGTCTTAGCTCCTACAACTATGGCTATAACTATTAACCCCTACACACTATAGTTTAGACTAACTGTAGGCTTTACTAAACAGAAATGTTTTTAATCAAGTTTTAAAGAAGGAGGTAGTGTCAGCCTCCTGAACCCAAACTGGTAGCTGGTTCCATAAAAAAGGTGCCTGGTAGCAGAAAGCCCATCCTCCAAACCTACTTTTGGATTTTCTAGGAACGACGAGTAATCCTGGATTCTGAGAGCAGAGAGCTCTATTAGGAGCATAACGTGCTATCAGGTCTTGTAAGTAAATAGTGCAGAGCTAGGCCACTTATATGCAAGAAGCAGAATTTTAAACTCAATTCGAAATTTCACGGGGACCCAATGGAGGCAGGCTAACACGGCAGTGATCTCGCTTACGGATTACTGTCAGCACCCTCGCTGCTGCGCTCTGGATCAATTGGAGGCTATTCAGCAAGCTAAAAAATAAAAGAAACATTTCCCGCACCACATCGGTGCTGTCGTGGTGTAACACACAAAAGGAGCGATATTGGAAACCTTCCAAAACCCAACAAATTTGTCTTTGAAACATGAATGTCATTCCCAACACTGATATGAACATGAAGACGTTCACATTTGGAGTCCTGTCAATCTTTGGATCCACATACTGATGTGAGCAGGTTTTCTCCAGCATGAACTACAACAAATGTTTTATGTTCAGGCTCAACGGTTGATTGTTGTACGTGGCTGAGGAGAAAACAGGAGGATGACAACAGACTGAAATGGATTTAAGTCATAATTAAATACAAACTGGCCTATTTTTATATTTATAATTTTTTTTAGTTATTAAGCTGCAGCTATATGTTTTATTTATTTTAAAGTGGCATACTTTTTATTTGATTAATGTTTTACAAAAAAAGGGAATGACTCAAATGAACCTGCATGGTTCTTTGTTTTATTTCAAAGTAGGTTTACGTATGCCAGTGTTTTTTTCTCCTCATTCAAAAGAATCAAGATTTATTATATGTACTTCCATGTCAACAAGTTGATAGGAAATTGTCTTGGTTCTGCTCCCAAACATACAGAAGCAGCCATTATGCAGTCTTTATAAGAGTCTGAGGTTTTCTTTTGTTATAACAGGTAAAAATAGCAATAAAATGTTAACAGTTTTCTGTTTGTTGTTCTATAATTTCATAAATGCAACAAACTATAGTTCTTTTAGAGTGGATGACAAAAAAAATGGGAAATTAAACTTTAATTTGTATCTTGCATGACCTTTAGCATTAAAAACTTTAAAAACTTTCCAAACATACTAGGGATAAGCTTTTGGGTAGATTCAAATCCCTCTGAATACAGAATAACTATATATAAAACTTCATACACTGTTATCTTCATTTTAAGGGTCAAATAAGATTTGCGGCTCCAGATGAATTTCATTAAGGGGAGAAGGACAAAAAATGACTCTTTTGATAGTAAAGGTTGCTGACCCCTAATCTATACTAACAGTCAGTGGCGAACCGTGAGCACTACAGCTGGGCCTTCACCAGGTGTTAATCCCAGATACTGGGAAAACAAGCTTCAAAACTATCCTTTAGAAAACCAGAGAGTTTTTACAGTTTTTTTAAACAGAGTTTCTGATAAAAATTTGATAAAAGCCAAACAATATATTGCTCACGACCCAGAAAGGATAAGGAAGTGCATGGCTTGGAAGACAAGTGGACAGGTAAAGGACTCAAGAGCAGCCTCACAGGTCAACACTTGAGAAAAGAAACAAACTACTTCTCTTGAAAAGAAAAAAAAACACTGCAAACTGGAATGTTTTTAAGCAACCAGGGTCTTTATGTGGGGTCCTAAGCCCTTTTGTTTCAGCTAGGGGAACCAAGACGCAGATGGATTCCAATAATCAGGTATCCAGGGAACCTCCAGTATTGGCTTAGTAAACTCTCATGTGCTCTTTACAAGAAGGTTGCTAATTGCTTCTTAGCTGTGCTTGTAAGCACTGCTGCCAACTTTGCTGCTCCTTGAACATGAAGAAAATTCACATTCAAGCTTTGTGCCACACAAAACTTTCCGATGACAGAGCTGCACATGTCTTGTTCTCGATCCAGGTAGGAGAAGTAGCCAGCGTGAATGCCAGGGTTCATTTGACAAAAAAAGAAAAAAAAACTAAATGAATGGATGGATGGATGGAGTTTTGATGGTGTAGTTACCTAAAAAAAATGCACAGGCTAAACTGAAAACTTTCAGAGTAACTAATTCATTTCAGCTCACAATGAATGAATTGACACGTGGAGTCCCAAACAGATAAACACACGCTGGAAGCCTTCCTTTTACACACAGATGGTTCGGTAACAAATAAGATGAGGTAACGAGCATCAAACACAGGTACATGTTCCAACTAGATTCGTCGAGACACCTGTTCTACCCTCCTACATCTGCATGGGCAGTGCACAGAGCTATTATTGGGGCTCGACGTCGAGCGACAAGGTAATTTTCTCCTCCCTCAGGCCTCCTGTGAGGGGAAAAGTAAACAATGCACAGATGCCTCTGGGCACGTGATCTGCACACCAGGCAGGAACTGTTGTCTTCTTCCATTTCTTCTTTTGAGGAGCTGGATTCTGTGGCTCTTCGAACACTCTTCTTTTGTCTTAAAAACAAGAAACTCTTCTTTTATATTTTGATCCAAATGCCAAGATATCTCAACACACGAGCACAATACACAATTACATGTGTAGACATCTCATTTAATGAGCATTCACACTGAAAGCAGTATTATGTAACCTGGAAAAAAATGCACATTGGAACTTTCCAGAATGCGTTAGCGTGGTCCAAAGGTTGCATTTAATCCCCCCACCCCCCACCCCCGTAATATTATAAATGACTTTGTGTGTTGAAAAAAAAAGTTAGTAATGCAAATAAAAAAGAAAAACAATATGGGACCTGACGGGAGAGAAACCTCAGTCCACTGAAAGTCCCGATGCAACACAGGATTATATTTTATCCCTCTATTGCATGAATTATTATTTATACATGATAAAAATGTTTTAATATATTTTTATTACTTAAAAATGCTTAAATAATGGAAATATTAAAACTTTTTTTTCCTTTTTAAAGGGGGGTAGTTGGTATATTGTTGTCCAGTCTTGTACACGCTGTACACCCACGACTGCGTCGCCACCCATGGCTCCAACACCCTCATCAAATTTGCAGATGATACAACCATTGTTGGATTGATCAACAATGATGATGAGGCACCATACAGGGAGGAGGTCCGAGCACTGGCGGCCTGGTGCAGTGACAACCACCTCAACCTCAACACCCGAAAGACAAAAGAACTCATCATTGACTTCAGGAAGACAAGGACCACACTACACTCAGGTCTGAGCATCAATGGGGAAGAGGTGGAGCAGGTCAAAAACTTCAAATTTCTCGGACTGCACATCTCAGAGGACCTGGGCTGGACTGTGAACACCACCCACATCATTAAAAAGGCCCAGCAGCGTTTCTTTTTCCTGAGAACGCTGAGGAGGAACAAACTCCCTCCCCCTCTGCTGAAAAACTTTTATCACTGCACAATAGAGAGTGTCCTGACCTACGGATGTACGGTGTGGTATGCCAGCTGCACTGCATCCAAGAAGAAACAACTGCAGCGGGTCATCAAGACTGCTCAGTGGATCGTCGGCTCCCCACTACCACGTCTAGAGGAGATCTACTTGAGCCGGCTTCTGCAACGGGCTGCAAAGATCCGGGATGACCCCGCCCACCCAGGACACTCTCTATTCTCCAACCTCCCCTCTGGCAGACTCAGAGTCATGAGAGCCCGCACCAACAGACTGAAGAACAGCTTCTTCCCCATGGCTGTGAAGAGTCTGCTGCAGGAATCATGACACCCCCCCCCACAAATACACACACTACTACCTCCCAGCCCAATGGACAATAACTTCTTGCACCTTAAATACTGCACCTTCAACACAGACTATTTATGTTTATAAAACTTCTACCTTCTACCTTCTATATATATATATATATATATATATATATATATATATATATATATATATATATATATATATATATATATATATATATATATTTATATATATATTTCTTGGGACTGAAGCTGCTATAGGAGAGATGCTGCCAAACAGAATTTTGTTGTTTATTTTGTACAATGACAATAAAGATTCTTATCTTATCTTCTTATCTTATATGGCAACAATGCGCAAATATGGAAAGTACCATAAAATCAAATTTTTTTCTCAAAACATCATTTTATTTAAAACAAGATTAAACAAATCCTACTTATACTTAGTGAAATGTATAACCCAATATTTAGTTGGGCATTTTCTGAGATCTGGGACTAGCAGTCTCTTCAATAGAGGATCCATGCCTCCACTAGGGTCAGCTCCAGCATTTGACTTGCATGTGAGCATGTGTGCCTTTTAGGCAACAGGCCCGCCACTGCATGTCAATGTCCACTCGCCTCCGCTCACTCGCAGTGATGAGCCTATCACAATTTAACCGGGATGGCTGCAGCTCATTGGAAACTTAAAACTTAAAATTTCAGCTCTCTCCATAGATTTTTTTTTTTCAATAGGATTAAGGTCAGGAGACTGGCTAGGCCATTCCATGACCTTGATGTGCTTCTAATGGAGCCACTCCTTCGTTTCCTTGGCTGTATGTTTTGTCGTTGTCATGCTGGAAGACCCATCCACGACCCGTTTTCAATGTCCTTGTGGAGGCAAGGAGGTTGTCACCCAAGATTTTGGCCCTGTTCATCTTCCCATCGATGTAGTGAAGTCAATCTGTCCCCTTAGAAGAGAAACACCCCCAAAGCATAAGGCTTCCCCCGCCATGCTTGACAGTAGGGATGATGTTTTTGGGGTCATATTCAGCATTTCTCTTCCTCCAAACACGTCGAGTTGAGTTGAGGCCACAAAGCTCAATTTTGGTCTCATCTGACCACCGCATCTTCTCCCAGTCTCTTTCTGTAGTCATTAATATGTTCGTTGGCAAACCTGAGTTGGGCCTGGACGTGAGCCTTCTTGAGCAGAGGGACCTTAGGCGCACTGCAGGATTTTAAACCATTCCGTCTCAGTGTATTACCAATAGTTTTCTAGGTGACTGTGTTTTTATTTTTCATTTCATGTAATTTTCTCAATTTTTTTTAATGTTCCTTCTATAACTGTTAAAATAAAGCTGCCATAAAAATCTGAGACTGTTCATTTATTTCTTAGTATGACAGCTGCCAAAATCAGTGGGGGATCAAATACTTATTTCCTCCACTGTAACACCATTTGTCGCTGTTATGGTGGACGAGACGACAGATGTAATGCGGCCCAGCTGATGTGTTTTTTAAAATACTGCAGAACGAATCACTGAATGAGCAGTTCTGCCTGTCAGGGGTGAGAGT
The DNA here is from genome assembly GCA_018398805.1 of Hirundichthys speculiger. Lineage (NCBI taxonomy): Eukaryota > Metazoa > Chordata > Actinopteri > Beloniformes > Exocoetidae > Hirundichthys > Hirundichthys speculiger. The sequence goes on from JAGFBZ010002641.1 coordinate 1,303,720, forward strand.
TTTGTGACACCTTTGCGCAGAGAGGAACAGGTATGATGACATCTACTGTAAGGGACCATAATGAGACTTGATATCTTTTGATAACATGGGATGGGTTATAAGTCTAATGTCTGTCACTTTATTTTGATGTCTTGATCATTGTGAATTTGTATGCATTTTAATATGATCTATATGCGTGAATTGACCGGAAATCCGCTGTGTATGATTGAAATTGATCCTGCAGGGGGCTCTGCCAGGGTTTTTTTTGCTTTTCATGGCAGCCGGTGGTGAATGCGCCACCACTCCACTCCACCTGGGCCTGTCTTGATTCTTTTGTTTGACATTTTTTAAGTGATTGATTTACACTTTGGAGCTTTGTCCCGGTCAGTTCACACATTTTTTAAGTGATTGATGGCGATAAACAGATGATCGCATTTGACAGTTCATACACTTATGGAGGAGAAAGGACGAGTGCCTTTGTTTGCATTCCTTGGAGAGCGCAGCGAGGTATGATGTTTGTTTGTTGTATTTATAACATGTAGACATATTGATGTATGATTTTAGCGTTGTGGAATTTAATTAATAGCTGTTTCATTCATGTGATTTGGATATGCACTGTGGAAACAAGTTTGTAAATGTTTGTTGTTGTATGTCTTTAATACAGTTTTCACGGTGCTGTAAGGACTTAACGAATTAAAGTCGGCGTCATCCAGCTGTTTGTGGATCATGGCCAAATAAAAGAAACCTTACACATCAGTCGAGACTCTCTCTTGTTCTCCATCCGAGGACTGCTACAGTGAAAACTCGGCGTGGTGAGTGAAAAGTCAACGCCATAGTAGCGAAGACTCCGCATGGTGAGAGACTTTGGTCAATTATAACGCTCAAAATGAGCTGAACTTTGAAAAGGATTATTCCAAAATGAACTGAAAATGTGAAATGGACTATTCTAAAACGAATTTAATTGTTGCTTGATGATATTTCGATTGTGCTTGTCATGTGAAAATATTTAAACTTTGTGATTGTAACTTGACCTTAAAATACTGACGGTTTTATGTAAATGATAAACAGTTAATTGCAATGTTGATTCTGTGTAAAATCCGATATTGAAAAGTTTAAGATGAAATTGTAGTCCATGGTAAAGGTTTATTGAAAGTTAAATAATTATGCTCGGCTTTCTTTAGTTTATATGGTTCTGCAAGGTTTTTGATATTTCAATTTTGAATTTTAATTTGTGACACAGCGCTCAAATTGTTATTTTGTTTTTTATATTTAGTCAAATAATTAAGTAATCAATCACATTAAATAATGTCACTCAAAAAGGGAACTGACAATGGAAAGTCTGACACACAAGAAATGACCCCAAGTACTCGCGAGCGGCAGCTCACAGAAAAGGGGAGACAAATGCGTGAAGAAGAATCTAAAAGGTACTCTAAAGCATTCATAAAGGCTTATGAATCCTGGAAGAAAATAGCCAAGGAAGCCAGGACAAGGCTTAAGAAATTCTGTCTTAAGGAGGAGTTGGATGACATAAATAAGCAAGTTCAAGCTGGATATGATCGAGTAAATCAAAATTATGGACCACTCCAACGAAATTCTCTTAATACTCCTGATGTTATACAGAAAATGGATGCTTGTAATACACTGACTACAGAAATCTGTGACCTTGTGAGTAGAAGACTGGACAAGGGTCTAGATAAAAATACCTTTAATCCTGAAACTGAGAAGGAAAGAGTGAGAATGATTCTGAATCGTGACGATTATGTATCAATCTTTGGTGGAACAAACACAGAGACTGTTCTTGATGATGAAGAAGATAACCTGTCAGCCATCTCTAGAACCTCAAAGCGAGCAGATGCAGAAGCAGAACTTGCAGCCAAATTGCAGCAAGCAAGGTCTATGCAGGAGATACAAGCTCAACAAGTCAAAGTTAACAAACTGGAAAATGAATGGAAACTCCATGAGTCGCAAATGTTGGTGCAAATAAAACAAAGGCAGGCTGAGGTTGACTTGAAATTGGAGGAGGAAAAAACAAGGCTAAAATTAATGGAAGCTGAAATGGATGTTAAAGTGGCTGCAGCTCGTGTTCGAACATACAATCAGATTGAAGGTGATGCTGCTGATGAGTGTGACAATGTAGACACTGTTGTCAGAATAACTCCTAAGATGAATTTAAATGGACAACTAGACAAAGCAGTTACACCAATATGTCATGACTCTCTTCAGAGCTCAACAGCTACAGCAGCCATGTTTGCTGAAACAATTGCAAATTCACTTACCTTAAATCGCCTCCCAGTTCCTGAGCCCACCACATTTGCTGGTGATCCATTGAAATTTGTGGACTTTAAAGTGTCATTCACAACTTTGATTGATTGTAAACCTATTCCTGCTAGTGAGAAAATGCTGTATTTGAAAAGTTACCTTGTTGGTGAGGCACGTAAAGCTGTAGAGGGATTCTTCTACCGGAGCTCTGAAGATGCTTACAAAGGTGCCTGGTCTGTCTTAAAGGACAGGTATGGCAATCCATTTGTGGTTCAGAAAGCCTTTCGAGACAAGCTGATGAAATGGCCTAAGATAGGTCCAAATGACTCTCTTGCACTTAGAGATTTTTTCTGACTTCCTAAAGAGCTGTGCAGAGGCCATGCCTCATGTTAAAGGGCTGGCCATTCTAAATGACAGTGAAGAAAACCATAAGCTTTTGAAGAAGTTACCAGACTGGATCGTGCGCAAATGGAGCAGGATTGTTGTGGAAGAGCTTGATAAGTCTGGAGAATATCCAAGCTTTGAACACTTCACTGAATTCGTGCAGAAGGAGGCTCGCATAGCCTGTAATCCTATTGCCTCGCCCTCTTTGTTTAGTGCTAGATTATCAGATGATAAATTTCCCAAAAGAGCAAAATCCCTTAGCACTAATGCCCAAGCCAAAAATCACGCATCCAAGATGTCAGAAAATCTTTCTGTTTCTAAGTCAAGACTGCCATGCCTTGTCTGTAAAGAAGAGCTTCACAGCATCGCTAAGTGCCCTCTTTTTGCCTCTCAGTCAATGGGAGATAAAAGATCATTTATACATCGAAATCGCCTCTGCTTCGGATGTCTGCGCAAAGGGCATGCTGTAAAAGAGTGTAGAACTAGACACATCTGTGGAGTGTGTGGCCGGCGCCACCCCACCTGTCTGCATGTGGATGGAGAGAAGCAGTGTGGAGACGCAGCAGAGGGTGCTCCCACAGAAGGAGAAACAAGTAAGGAAATTCACAAAGCCTTGTCCCATGCACTCGTTCGTAATGCTTCTGCCACTTCAAGTATTGTCCCAGTGTTCTTGTCATCTGACAAGGAACCTCAGAAGGAAATTCTCACATATGCTCTTCTTGATACACAGAGTGATTCATCCTTCATCTTGGAAAGTCTTATCAGAGAGCTAAATGTTACAACTCAACCACTTCAGTTAAAACTCAGTACAATGACCGCCATAGATACAGTAATACCAAGTCAAAGTGTCTGTGGTTTGCAAGTTCGAAGCTTCTATCATGGAAATCCTTTGCAGCTACGACAAGCATACACACGTAATTTCATTCCTGTTGATACGGCCTGTATTCCAACAAAGACTACAGCATTACAGTGGCCACACCTCAAACATCTTGCCAATAAGCTGCCAGCGCTTCAAGATTGTGAGGTTGGGCTGTTAATTGGGTATGATTGTCCTTCAGCCTTAGCTCCCCTTGAAGTTGTTAGGGGCAGTGAGAGTGAGCCATTCGCACAGAAAACTGAGCTGGGATGGAGTATAATAGGAGCTGCAAACCCTCACCTTGATAGGCAAGGAGGCCAAAGATACGTGCACAGAGTCACTGTGAAAGAGCTACCAGTACCATCAGCCTCAGACATTCTGAGAGTTCTAGAGTCTGACTTTAATGAGAGGAGCTCTGAAGGCAAATATGTCTCCCAGGATGATGTGTGCTTTATACAGCTTCTTAGTGATAACATCTGTCAAAGGGAGGATGGTCACCTAGAAATGCCGCTCCCATTTAAAGGTTGTAGACCACCTGCATTGCCTAACAATAAGAGACTGGCCACAATCCGCCTGCAACATCTACAGAGGAAACTTAAAGCCAACAAACAGCTCTATGATCATTACAAGGTTTTCATGGAGGATGTGATCAATAATGGCGATGCTGAGCTTGCTCCGGCAGCATCCACTGGTGATGTCGTTTGGTATATACCACATCATGGTGTGTATAATCCAAAGAAACCTGGCAAACTAAGAGTTGTCTTTGATTGTTCAGCTAAATATTGTGGTATCTCCTTGAATGATACCTTGTTGACTGGTCCTGATCTGATTAATCCCTTGGTGGGAGTACTCTGTCGATTTAGAAAGGAAGCAGTGGCCATTATCTGTGATATTCAAAGAATGTTCCATCAGTTTCTTGTGACACCTACCTAAACATCGCACCTACCTGAGGTTTCTATGGTGGGAGCACGGGAACCTTGATAGTGAGCCCAAAGAATATCAGATGGCAGTTCATCTCTTTGGCGCTGCCTCTTCTCCGGGCTGCGCTAACTTTGGTCTCAAATACCTGGCACAACAACATAAGTCAGAATATCCGGCTGCAGCATCATTTGTGGAAAATAGCTTTTATGTTGATGATGGGCTAACGAGTGTCCCTACAATTAAAGAGGCCTCTGATCTGATTAATAAAGCACAAGAGTTGTGTAGGAGAGGAGGTCTGCGACTTCATAAATTTAATTCAAATGTGAGTGAAGTTCTATCCTGTGTGGATCCATCTGAAAGGGCAGCAAGCACTGAGGGCCATGACCTCAATCCAGATTCAGCTTCAGTGGAACAGGCCCTGGGTATCCAGTGGTCAATCGAAAGTGACAGTTTCAGTTTCAACATAAATTTGAAAGATAAGCCTGATACACGTCGCGGCATTCTGTCAGTCATAGCTTCCTTGTACGATCCACTGGGGTTTGTAGCCCCATTTGTCTTGAGCGGAAAGTGCATTCTGCAGGAGCTGTGTCGCAGAAGTAGTGGCTGGGATGACCCGCTTCCTGCTGAATTGCATCCAAAGTGGGAGGAATGGAAGACTGAGTTCCTTAGCTTAAGCAGGGTGTCAATCCCGAGGTGTTATCATCCACAAGACTTTGGCAAGATTGTGAGGGTAGAACTGCACCACTTTTCAGATGCAAGCAATGTGGGGTATGGTGCATGTTCTTACCTAAAATACAAGAACGATGAGAACAAAGTACACTGCAGCTTAGTCATGGCTAAAGCAAGAGTCGCTCCAACAAAGATAACCAGCATTCCTCGCCTAGAACTTTCAGCTGCTGTGACTGCAGCCAGGTTGAGTCTACTGCTGAAATCAGAACTCAATATGGAGATCGATGAAGAGTTCTTCTGGACGGATTCTCAAGTCACTTTAGCCTATATAAACAATGATGTACGGAGATTTCATGTGTTTGTGGCAAATCGTGTCCAGTTGATAAGAGAGAATACTAGTCCGAGCCAGTGGCACTATGTTGACACCACAGAAAATCCCGCTGACCATGCTTCTAGGGGAGTTCGAGCCTCTGATATTCTGTCGACGAACTGGCTATCGGGTCCTGAATTCTTGTGGAAGGAAGTTGTCCATGAGAAATCTAGACCATCAACTGACCTGTTGATCGGTGACCCTGAGGTCAAACCCTCCAAGGTCTTTACTACAAAAATCAGTGATCGTATAGACATACTTGAACGCTTGTCACGATTTTCATCTTGGACAACACTCCTGAAAGTATTGGCAAGAATTAAGAGACTGGCTTCAAAGCCCAGGCGTCTTACAGATGTTGTGACTGCCAAAGAGCGTGAGGGAGCTGCTGAAGTGGTGATAAAACTTATCCAACAGCAGGCTTTCAGCCGAGAGATAAAGACGCTTGAAGCTGGAGAAAGCCTTCCTTCTTCTAGTCCTCTCCTTTCCCTTGATCCAATTCTGATAGAGGGCAGATTGTGTGTTGGAGGAAGACTTAAGCATTCCTCTCTTAGTGAAGAGTTCAGGCATCCACTTATTCTGCCAAGAGACGGCCATATCACTCAGCTCATCATATCTCACTATCATATTCAAGTATGTCACCAGGGTCGATGTCAAACTCAGATGGAGCTCAGAGCAAATGGCTACTGGATTATCAACAGCAGTAAACTGGTTGCGAAGTTGATCCATAAGTGTGTGCAATGCAGAAAACTGAGGCGTCCAGTTGAGGAACAGCGTATGGCTGAACTTCCTAAAGAGCGTGTTGAAGCATCTGCCCCATTCACTCACTGCGGGATGGATTGCTTTGGACCATTTATCACTAAGGTGAATCGCAAGGAGCATAAGAGGTATGGCTTGATATTTACCTGTCTCTATTCCCGAGCTGTCCATCTTGAAATGTTAGGAGACCTATCCACCGACTCATTCATCAATGCTCTTCGGTGCTTTATCAGCTTAAGAGGAGCTGTGCACCAACTCTACTGTGATCAAGGCCGGAATTTCATAGGAGCAAAGAATGAACTGAAGGAAGCACTCAAACAATGTGATCACCAACTGTTGCATACATTCCTAGCTGAGAAACAGTGCGAGTTTGTCCTCAATGCTCCATCAGCAAGCCACGCTGGTGGAGTTTGGGAGCGCCAGATACGTACTATCCGAAACGTGTTGAACGCCACTTTGGCTCAAAGCCTAGGAAGACTCGACGATGCTTCCCTCAGAACACTCTTTTATGAGGCCATGGCTATCGTTAATAGCCGACCTTTGACTGTAGATGGGTTAAATGACCCCAGTGCTCTTGAGCCCTTAACGCCCAATCATTTGATCCAAATGAAGTCAAAGGTTCCCCTTCCACCCCCGGGAAAATTTGTGAGTGAGGATGTGTACAGTACAAAGCGCTGGCGCCGTGTTCAGTACTTAATTGAGCAGTTCTGGAGTCGATGGAAGAGGGAATACCTCATGAACATCTCCACCCGACAGAAGTGGCATGTAGCCCGGCGTAATCTTAAGGTAAATGATGTAGTCATTATAAAGGAGGATCTACTCCCAAGGAATCAGTGGCAGCTGGGACGAATAGTGGAGACAACTGTGGACAGTGACGGCCTAGTGAGAAGAGTGAAACTGCAAGTTGGAGAGAGGGATTTAGGAAAGCTTCATTCCAAATCAAATCTTACAATTGTGGAGAGACCAGTTCAAAAATTAGTGCTGCTCCTTGAAAGTGAACAATGAATTAGAACACACGCATTTATACAGACATTCACATTCAGCCCTTTAGTATGATAAACCATGTTAATTTGCACACTTCAAGGTTTAAAATGGTCCTTAAAATTTAAATCATTCATAAATATGGAAAGGTTAATGATTGGTGGGAGTGTAAGGGACCATAATGAGACTTGATATCTTTTGATAACATGGGATGGGTTATAAGTCTAATGTCTGTCACTTTATTTTGATGTCTTGATCATTGTGAATTTGTATGCATTTTAATATGATCTATATGCGTGAATTGACCGGAAATCCGCTGTGTATGATTGAAATTGATCCTGCAGGGGGCTCTGCCAGGGTTTTTTTTTGCTTTTCATGGCAGCCGGTGGTGAATGCGCCACCACTCCACCTGGGCCTGTCTTGATTCTTTTGTTTGACATTTTTTAAGTGATTGATTTACACTTTGGAGCTTTGTCCCGGTCAGTTCACACATTTTTTAAGTGATTGATGGCGATAAACAGATGATCGCATTTGACAGTTCATACACTTATGGAGGAGAAAGGACGAGTGCCTTTGTTTGCATTCCTTGGAGAGCGCAGCGAGGTATGATGTTTGTTTGTTGTATTTATAACATGTAGACATATTGGTGTATGATTTTAGCGTTGTGGAATTTAATTAATAGCTGTTTCATTCATGTGATTTGGATATGCACTGTGGAAACAAGTTTGTAAATGTTTGTTGTTGTATGTCTTTAATACAGTTTTCACGGTGCTGTAAGGACTTAACGAATTAAAGTCGGCGTCATCCAGCTGTTTGTGGATCATGGCCAAATAAAAGAAACCTTACACATCAGTCGAGACTCTCTCTTGTTCTCCATCCGAGGACTGCTACATCTACCTTTCACTGAGCGCATCTTGGGTGCTCTGAGCGCGAGGAGAGGGCCAGCGGACGGAGGCTTACGCGCACAGAACAAGAAACTTAACGACAGTGTTCTGGACAACCTTATCTGCCAGTTACAGATCCAGATTTAAAGATCAGGAACATTTAATGTTCCTGTCCCTCCTTGGCCACCAGCAGTTTCAGACATATCGGAAATAAATTCCTGCATTCAACCTTTTCCAGCTTGACATCAGAGCCACAGAGCTCTATTTGATGATCTGACCTGTTTAAAAACAGAAGTGACTGCGATATAGGCCATGACGAACTTTGAAGGGAAATGTCCAAAATATCTCCTAGTTTCCTCCACAGTAAACATCTGAATGAGATCATGCCACAGCTGTACAGACTGACGTGTCTGGCCGTGACTATTCCCACATCCACCACAACTGCTGACCAGACATCCTCTGACCTCAAGAGAATAAAAACATATGCAAGTAATACGGTGATGCGTAATCTCTAAATTACGCAGTGCCCTCTTCTTGTTATATTGCGTTTTTTGTATTGGTGGCTTGTATGACTATTACATCATGATGGATTAAGTAGTTAAACCCGCACTGGCCAAGGTACCAAATGCACGGCCCACCACTGAATAATACTGTAATAAACATTAAACCAGACCACTAGAATTTATAGTAAATTTTAAACATTTTTTTTTTCCTACCACATTTTTTCTCCATTGTTTCCATTTTTTTTGTGTTTTTTTGTTTTTATATTTTGAGGTGCTGCAGCCCCACCAACAGGGGGGGGGGCTGCAGCACCACCAGCACCCCTACATCCTGCTGCACTGCATACAGACAACACAAAGGTTTTTGTGTCTGATTCCACCACTACACGAGAAGCTGTAGGGTTTGTGAGGCTACTGGAGGATGAAAATTTCAACTTCTTCCTGGAACTGTTCCATCGCATCATGCCACGTGTGGACATTCTCTACAGCCAGCTCCAGAAATGGACCATTGACTCCATCTTTGTCCAGAGAATCATGCAGCAGTTTGCAGACAACATACAAAAAATCAGGTAAATTAATACAGTATGTATATTGTGCTGTTTAATATTACTGATATGTTCATTTCTGTGATGCTAGAACAAATTCACAGTGAAAATTAATCGTTATTTTTCCTGGCAAAATTCTTACATTTTCTCTTCTGATTCTGTTCAGAGATTCGCTCTCCACTCTTTCTGGCAGTCATAGTGGCGGCAATGTCACTCAGCAGCTGGCCAAGAAATGGCGCACAATGGGCCCTGGTGAGCTGCAGAGGGTTACTCAAGAGGTGAGATGAAACTTAAATGTGTTTTTTTTTTTTATTGTTATAGTAGTGCTATATTGTGCAGAAAAGTGGCCAACACTCCTATACATAAAGTCCCTATAAAATATAGTAGTCTAGGTTTTACAGAGGAATTTTTTTTGCGCTGATTAAGGAGGAAAGAAGCCGTGGAGGAGGAGGATTTACTGAAAGAAGAGACAGGTGAAATGTCTGACCTCTAGGCTACAAAATATAAAATTTCAATAATTAGCTACACATTTATTTGTGTGTGAATAGGCCTTTATAATAATATAATTGAAGCCTACCTTGGCCAACTGCAGAAAATGATTTAATTGCCGACAATGACTGATGTCATCATTTTCCCCCACAGCTGTCTGAAGAGCTGATCATTGAGTGAGATTTTACCTGGTCATGGAAGCAGCCGACTCCGGGTTTTGGTCTCAGACAGCAGCGTTATTTTTGGAAAGGAAATCTGAGCACAACATTTTATTGAAACTTAAGTAGATTTGAACTATAAAAAAAACCTTGAGAAACCATGGAAGTTTCAAAATGTAGTTCTCAAGGCGTGGCGCCCCACATTTGTGCCTGAGCGCCCCCCTGTCAGCCCTGACGTTTCCAGCGCCCCCCTAAAGATTCAGAACGCCCCCTGGGGGGCGGTACCGCCCCCGTTGAGAAACCCTGATCTTCAGCAATGATGAGTTCAAGAACTGCAGTGGTGTTGTAGCTCTGTATCAGCTCTTCATGAAGAACAATCTTCATGACACCTTCCCAGAGACTGTGGCTCTGCTGAAGATCCTCATCACAACTCCCATGACTACAGCTGAATCTGAGAGGTGTTTCTCAACACTTAAGAGGATCAAGACCTTCCTGAGGAACACAATGTCGCAAGGTCGCCTCAATGCACTGGCAATGCTGTCTGACAAGAAACTTGTCAAAGACATCCCTGACTTTAACCATAGAGTCATTGAGAAATTTGCATCTCTCAAGGATAGATGGGCAAAATATCTGTGCAAAAAGTAAATTCAGGGCCACAAGGTGTCAAATCATATGGCTTTGAGGGACTTATCTTTATGATGTCATGGGTTTTTTGAAATGTAATGCCATAGGTCTCTGTGTTCCTAAATTTCTACCTAAGGGTTTTATTTTGTTGGATGTCTTTTGCACTTACCAAGGCACTTTTTGCATCCCTCCATTTGTAAGTGTAATGAAAAAGATAATCAAAAAATTTGCACTACTTAAGGTACATTAACAGATGGCACCGCGTTGCCTCTTCTCCACTTCCTGCTCTCGGTGGAGGCAGTCGCATTTCTACACATCTGTCCCTGCTGCTTCTCTTTTGTCTTGTCTGAGCTTTTTTTTGGAGCCTCACTCGGCATAATATTCAAATCTCTAATCATGGATCTGATCAGCTGGTTTCTCAATGCAATTAATCAATTTTTCTCAAAGAGAAAACAGGACACAGGAGAGTCCTTCGGTCCCGATGGAACACTGGCTGGATACATCAAGGATTTTGGATGGAATCTGGGATGTCTGCCCCCCTTGTTCATTGTGGACACCAAAGTGTACCTATTGGGATTTATGATCACAGGATTTCTGCTGTTTGGAGTTGGCGGATACCTGCTGTATCGGAAAATTTACACGGCAGCTGCTATCCTGGACACCGCCAACCTGCCTGCTGTGTGTGTGTGGGAGTGAGCCGCGCTGTGAACACTCAGACTGCTGCTCTTGGTGAGCTGAACCAGAAACTGGAAGTGATTCTAGTGACGGTTTTGAACTCTGGCGAAATGGATTCGATCCTGGAGAAGTTCAAGCGCCGCTCAGGGAGAATTGAGCTGTAATTCGGACAATTGGAGTTATTCCCGCCGAGATGGACCAGCAAAAAACTTTGAAGGCAGATAGAATTTATGTCAGCCTGACCGAAAACATTCTTCTCTTATCTGAATCTGGCTCCCCTGAAACGAAGCTCGCCTCCAAGGCTGGCCTTCGACCTAATCTCTCCTGAATATTATGACTTTTTGACGCTCCTTCCCGACCCCTCCCCTTTCCAAACAACACCTGTGGCTCCAGACCAGGGGTAACTGGCTTACGCATACACATACACATGTACACACACACACTTCCCATGTATTCCCCCCCCATGCCCAACTGCCTCCGCTGGCTCCTGGATGTTTTTACCCCCCCACGCTTGATGGAGTGGGCACTTCACGCAGCGAGCGCACAGACTGTTTAGCTGGACACTCCCCTTCCCCCCACCTCTTTCCTGACCCATATGATGTCTTCGTAATAAGTTTGTTATGCTTGTGCTGAGGTTTTTTTTGTGAATCCCACAACATGTGCCTCTGATCAAGGACATGTGGTGTGAGACACCTCTTTTTTATCCTCTCCCCCACCATCCCCTATGTGATCATATTTGCTTCTGCTAAAAGTGCCCTGGCCGGAGGGTGGTGTACTTGGGCATGTGCTTAAGTGTACTACTCTCTGACACGGTAGAAGCGCTCTTATAGCGCTGACCCAAGCACCGTTGACTCCTGTCCATATGTTGTTGTTGTTGTTTCTGTATGTTTCTCTTGGACGGTGTACTGGGAAGACAAATTTCACTGTGTTGGGTCGCTGGCTCAGTGAAAATAATAAATCTGATTCTGATTCTGATTCTGATTCTTGCCTGGTAACTTTTTCTATGTTGGCCTTTTACTCTGGTACTTTACACTCAATAGCAGTGTTTTAATTTGTCACTTTATCCTCTGGAGGTCATGTTCTTAGGAGGTCCTTTTTTGCAGACTTCTCCACATTGTTCAACCCTATCACCTCTCCCACAAAAATGGCCTGATTTGTTCTTATGTCATTTAACAATCTGGAAAAAAAAAATGGATCCACATTAATAGAAGAACACAAACTGCTAAAATGTAAATGTTGCCTTCAAGTAGCACTACTTTGTTATGGACTATAGATTTCCAAGACATTTTTGGTATTGTGTATTTATATTTACATACTGTTCAATCAATATAAGATATGGGGTAAAATGCATTGATAACTGCCAAAGATGGCAGCAACTTAACAAATTGTCGCAAAACACTGCGTCAGGAAAGATACTAGAAACTAAGACAAGCATTTAAATGTATCACAAATTATCAAACTGTGAAATGTGACTTCCTGTCTTGTTTTGAATTGAGTTATGATAGTTTGGTTTGATATATGTACAGGCTGTTCCACAATGATACAGTGTTGCCTGAGGGCAATAAACTTATGGAAAAAGTTTATTTTGAAATGAAATGAAATGAAAAATACTTTAGTAATCTGAGAAGGGAAATTCAACATTTTTTTTAATATTGTGTCATTTCAAATGGTATGAATAAACAAATGTATTCAAATTTTAAACAGTATCTCAATTTTTTCAGTCTTTACCACTATGGCAGTGTTACTTTATGGCTTTAACCTAAAATATTTCTTGAAAATTAAAAAAAAAAAAATTTTACTTAGTCTACTTCAAGAGAAAACATTTTATTCTATTTTGTTATGTTATATTTTATTATAACATGTTATTCAGCTCAGCAAAAACAGGCATTTTTTAAATATACATATATTGATATTAATGTACATACAACGTATCTCCAGAAGTAGAAAAGGTGAATCATTTGACATTTACAAGAAAAATAAACTGTACTTTTTACCACACTACTATGAAATTTGATGAAGTAGAAGTATGAAGCATGCAGTACATTATAAAGAGTAACAGGGTAAGGAGTAAAGAGTCAACAACTTTTGATACTGAACTCGAGTACATTTTACCACCTGGTACTTTCAATACTCAAGCACATTTAATGTGAAGTACTTTTAATACCAAAGTAATTTTTGGGGGGAGACTTTTACTTGAGTAACTTTCAAGTAAGCTATCTGTACTTCTACTCCAGTATGGTTTTCCAGTAATTTTTTACAATACTGATTTTTAGACATAGCGCCAGATGTGTTATACTTGTTCTTTATCTCTTTGGCCTGAGCTACTAAATTCTCAGCTTCCCTAACACCAGTGTTATGTGTAAAATGTTAAGGCTCAGCCCCAGTTTAGCCCTTCTGTTAATGGTTGTAATCTTATTTGGGATGACTATGTTTGGAAGAGAGGAGGCAGTTTAACTATCATATGCTTACCTTATGGGGAGTCAGTCCATAATACAGGTCTGCTATGTTACAACGCTCCCCATGTTACAACCATATCTAGTCTCCTCTACTCTGTTCTGTTTTGGTCCCTTACAGGAACCGAAACTAATCAGAGTGCACTACCAAACTGCAACAAGATAAAACAGGAAACAAAGCTCAGAAATGAAACTTTTCAAGACAGATTTCAACCACATATGCAGAGAGGTGCTAGCATGGTGGCTTAGTGGTTAGCACTGTTGCCTCACAGCTAGAAAGTTCCTGGTTCGAAGCCCAGCAGGGGCCTTTCTTTGTGGAGTTTGCAAGTTCTCCCTGTGCTTGCGTGGGTTTCCTTCAGGTTCTCCGGCTTCCTCCCACAATCATGTGTGTAAATTGCCAGTAGGAGTAATTGTGAGTGTGCGTGATTGTTCATCTACATGTGGCCCTGTGATGGGCTGGTGACCTGTCCAGGGTGTACACCTGCCTTTTGCCCGAAAGGCAGGTCCTGCAGACCCCCGTGACCCTGCAGAGGATTGAGCGGGTATAAAAAAATGGATGGATGGATGGATATGTGGAGAGGTTCCTCAAAGGAGTTGAAAAGCACATCTTATATGACACCAATCATCTTTTTCATCTGTATAATAGCAATCCAAGACATGGCAATTTCCAGCTGAACGGGCGGAGCTCGGAAGTGCTCCACTTCTGAAACACTTCCCGATGGAAGTGAGGTCGAAAATGAAGAAAAAAACACAGTGAGGTAGTTTTGCTTTATCGAGCATGTACACAAATATGTAATAGCCAGAACATAGCCACATTGTCATTCAATTGTACCAGTTAGACTCTGCCACATCACCCATGAGCCGAACACACTAGCTCATGAGGATTTCTTCTTCAGCTGTATTTGTCAGATCAGTCTGAACCTCATCTGCTCAGTTTTCATCAGAACCAGCATCCATGTCTCACACTGAGCTCAGGAGGAGTTCTGCTCCCCATCCATATCTGAAGTGGCTGGCCCTTCCCTCTGCATATATCTCTCACATTTATGTGTGTGTGTGTGTGTGTGTGTCGGTTTGTTTCATTCTTCTTCTTATTTTTCTGTTTCATTCTGAATGGTGAACCTTTTCTTTTAAAATGGCTCTAATGTCAGCTACCCAAATATTCCCAAATATGGCTTGCCACCAACTCATGTAAAAACTGTTTTTTCCTGGCTGTAAATGGTTCCACAGTGATTTTTAGCATCATATATTCATCTTTGATGTCATCTACTGACATTCTAAGTCATGCACAGCTGATGAAATGATCAATAAACACGTTTCACAGTGCTCAAATTCCAAGGTCTTTGGCCATTTCTTCATAACTTCAATGGCATGGATACCTGAGCTTGCTGGCTAAACTCTTTGCAGCACCAAAAACCGCCCTACACTGGGCCCTGCGCTGCCCAGATGAAACTTCCACTCAGCCAGATGCAGTTCACCAGCTGAGGGAAGTGAGAGACAATCTAAACCAATATGTCACAAGAGAAGAGCCCCCCCCCCCCCCCCACCCCCTTCATTTTACTGCGAGGGCAATTTCATTTTGTTCTCATTTCTAAAAGTAGACATTTGTATTTCAACCCCCAAAAATTGCAGTAAATAGGATAGCAAAGGGTAAAAAGCATCCATTAGTCACTCCACTTTAGTCAGTGTGTTGGGCTTTGATGCTGCATCTCTTTACTCCAAGCAAAGTGATACTTTTGCTCTCTATGTCATATGGCATTATGTGCATCTTTCAACATATGAATGAATATACTGTAAAGTATGCAAATGTGTTTTGTGAATCAAAGATAAAATCATGCAAGCCTCACCCTATTATCAGGTACATTATCCACACTCACCAATTGATCTTCCTCACTATCCAGAAGCCTTGGAGAGTTCTGGAGACTGACAACAGTCGCTTCCCAGATTAGGGGTCTAAAGTAGACAACTCAGATTTTTTTATCACTTGTACCAAATGATAGTGTTTTGATATCGATTTATGCACATGCTCCATGTTCCTGGCAGTCCTGCTCAGAAAAGTGAGCAAGAATAGCAGGGTAGGGGTTATTGGAAGGCTAAGGGAGCCACTCAAAACCACAGGAAAGATAAAGAAAATGGGCTCTGAGATGTAGAAAACCACACACGGGGGTTTTTGAATTGTAGTCTCTGAGAAATTAATTTACTGAAGAGCTTCACCAGGATAAATGGATTTCAAAATCACATAATATGAGATATCTGGGGATAGCACTGTGTCTTGGTGGTCAGCACCGTTACCTCACAGTAAGAAGGTTCCTGGTTTGAACCTCAGCAGGGGTCTTTCTGTGTGGAGTTTGCATGTTCTTCCTGTGACTGCGTGGGCTTTCTCCAGGTACTCCAGCTTCTTCCTGCAGTCCAAAAGCATGCATTTTAGATTAATTTGTGGTTCTAAACTGCCTGTAGGAGTGATCGTGAGTATGCGTGGTTGTTCATCTACATGCGGCCCTGTGATGGACTGGTGACCTGTCTAGGGTGTACCCCTGCCTTTCGCCCAAAGAGAGCTTCAGCAGATCCCCGTGACCCTGTGTAGGACTAAACAGGAATGGATAGATGAACTCTATGTCCGTTATTAGATTTTGAATGAGTGTAAACCTTTGTTAGGAAACAAAACCATGAAGCATTTTTGAGGTACAACAAAATTAATGTTTGGAGCAAATGGGCCCTACAGATGAACTGTTATGGCATCAGTGGCCTTCATTTACAGTGAAGTTGGACAAGAGAGCAGGGAAGACAAGCAGCAAAGGGTCACAGACCAGGAATTAACCTGCAACTGTTGCAAGTTAAATGTAGCCTCTGCACATGGGGCACATGCTTAAAACACTGAGCTACACAACAGCGCAGAACTGAGGGAATTTTTACTTTTTGACTTTGTAGAAACTGCATCAAAAAGTACTGTTTGTACGTGATACCCCTTCAACGTCTCTGCTATCTTAAGTCCGTACCAATTGACTACCAAATGTCAGGCAAAGTACTCTCAACAGACACATTTCTCATCATGCGCACTAGTCTGTGCTTGTGTTCTTGTTAAACATCATCAGTCTCAGTCTCACTACTTTTCCAACTCTAAACTCCACATCTAAACAAACACAGTAGAAATCCTCGGGTGTGTTCTTGCCTCACCCATTTTATCAACGGTCAACGATAATGTAGTAGACTCGAGATGACACAGTATCCTACAATGCATTTCACATCACCAAGCAGCAACAATGGCAGAGGAGAAAGTAGTAAAATAGGACCTTGTAACATTTTCATGCGAGAATATAGTTCTTCTAACTTCAAGTTTGTTATGTGAGCTTTAGAATGCAGAAGGTTGTGAACACCTGAGCTGGACTGGTCAAGCTTGCCCCGCTGAGCTGCTCCACTGTGGCAGGACCCCATCAGCTCACTCCACTGTCTGGCTTGGCTACCTGTTGGCCTCATTAATCACGATTAGCTTGCTGTTGTTGGACAATCATTACTTGCTACCTTCTAACACCTGAGGTCGTGGAACCGTGACACCTCTCCATTAATTCCTACTGGTCATCAGAGACAACAAAAGGGAGGCAAGAACAGATCAGAATGGAAACAGAATTCCTTTCTTTCATTTCTAAATGTATAAGGCAAGAAATAAACTCACAAGGTTTGTCTTGGTTTCCCAGGGCTGTTTCTCATTCCATGGATGTTAAAGTTAAGGAAAAAAATAAAATAAAATCCAGCCTCACTATGTTTCTGCATATGGACTGATTCACAAATCTCTTACGTCCTTTAAAGCATAAGCATAAATAATACTTGCAAAAATATGTGTCAGATATACAGGGACCTGGCTTTAAAACAGATTTAAAGTAAACAGCCATGCTAATACTCAACAGAGACATCTATTACAAGGTACTGAATGTCTGGCATGACATTCACAGTGAAAAGTGTCGTTTTCTAAGGAGGCTGCACCCTGCAGCTCCACTCTTTCACACCTTTCAACTTGACATTAGACAGTTGATATTCTGTGATACTATGATAGGGTTGCCTCTCTGGTTTTTCTGTGTCCACCCACATTACCTATATCAGCCATTCCCAAACTTCAGAATACCGAGGCCCAATTTAAAATGTGAAAAATCTCTGCGGCCCACCGAAACCTTTAATCACAACTGTAATCAACATACAGGGCAAGAAGCTATGTTCTGACATTAAAGGTGGGGTTGGTGTTGTCTGAAAAACCGTTCCAGCAATCCAACTCAAGTGAGATTTTGAAAATATACACTTCCTCCCTCCTCCCAAAGGCTCCGCCTCCTCCTCTTCAGCTCACCCCTCGAAACCACGCCTTCACACGATTCACGATTACATGAACCGCAGGGAGGGAGGGAGGGAGGGGTGGGGGGGAGTGCATTGATATTTGATGGACGTATTAGGCAGCCAATGAAAGTAATGATGATCACTATTTTGATTGGTCAGAGTTTTTCTCTGATTATACCCTCTAGACCGGACCAAAACATTTCGTTTTTTTTTGCAAACATATTATTTCAGTGGGTGCAATGGGAATGTAAAAAGGTTTTCAGGCAATATTGTAAAAAGTGCTGCAAAAAAAGAACACCTACCCCACCTTTAAGATGATGGTAGAATAACACCTAACTGGTTTGTTTTGTTACTTCTTAATGTTTTTAAAACATGTCGTTAATATTTTACATATTTAAAAAAGATTGAGCATTTAAAACATATTTGTTTAATTTTAATGACGTCTCACTGCCCACCTACAGTACCGCGACTGCCCACCAGGGGGCCGCGGCCCACACTTTGGGAATCACTGACCTATATTATTGTTTATTTCATCTCTGATCATGTTTTATTATGGGTGGGGATTAGGGAGGCAACTTGGTTTTTACTTTGTTTATCCCTTGTAAAGCACTTTGTGATTGCATTTTCCTGAACAAAAAGTGCTATATGAATAAAGTTTGAATAAAGTTTGATCGACTGATTAAAACATCACCATTAGCACTCAACAGGTGTTAAATTGGGCTTGATGAGATTTTTTTTTTTTTTTTTTTTTTTGAGGTTTTAACTGAGCCTTGACCAGAAAACACAGGTGGGATGACACTTCTTTGAAGGGAAAAAAAAACAGTATAACACTGCACTGAAACAAATCTGGAAGGAAAATACAGGGGCAAATAGCTCACCAGTGCTGGTACAGATTTTTAGTCCAAAAACACATCCATTCATCCAGACACGCTGGTTGTCAGCAGGTCAGAGTGGTAAATACATCCAGTCACTGGTCAATGGTAGACAGACCAGCAGCTTCCAAAGACTTGACTTGAAGGTAGCAGGTAGAACTGCTCTTTGTCTAATTTGGACAGTTTTAAGATGAGGTGCAAGAAACTTGTACTTAAAAGTTGACAATAATAGAAGAAGATCACTGAAATGCTACTATTTTTCTTTATCTTATGCAGACCATGCACTAGAGCTTCACAAAAACTTTAGAAATTATTTTAAATAACAAACATGACATATCTAAGGATGAGAAGCTGGAGTTTTAAGCCACAGACTAAAGATCTTGCAAAGTTTGGGGATCTTATGGGTTACTATTGACAAGACTACAACCAGATTCCTTTGTGACTCAAAAGAACAATAATACTTGAAACAGGTTGTTGGCACAAATTGCATCATGGAATGACACAGTTTGCATAAGACAAGACTAAAGACTTGATTTTGTTGAATACCCGTAAACAAAGAGGAGCTTGACAAACCCCCTGTGATGTCCCTCAGGTTTCTTGAAAGCTGGGTTTGAGCTGTGTTTAGGGCTCTGGGAGACACTATATTGGCACGAGCAGACTGTGCAACAAAGATCATATGATCATCGGACAACATATACAGTAAACATGGCAACACTATCCAAAACTGACAGCACAGATACATTTTGAGTTGAGCTGTGCAGAGGTTTGCGCCTCTTTTGACTAAAAGAGTTGAAACAAACAATTCTCCAAAGGGTTCTTTTTTTCACCCACAAGTAACCATTCATTGCCTTTGTAATACCCCAAAAGAAGATACATTTTTCATCTGCTGTGCACCCTAGAGCCCGTTATTGCCTCTTTTTCGCAGAAGTAAAACAACTAAAACACCTTTCTGCAGACAACCCTGATTAATCTATGAAACAGAGGTGGGGAGAAAACACTGATGTAGAGGCCTAACTGGATCCTATAAGTGAGAAAGAAAGATTTCCTGTTAAATTGTATTAATTTGTGTGACACTTTTAATCTCGTACTTTTCTGATTGTCATTGTAACAAGATATTCTAAATGTGGAAGCTTAAACTGCTGTGGAGGAGGGCTGTAGCCTCGTGACCCATATTAGTAACTCAGTAATGTAGCAGGCTGTGTTTTCTTTTTAAAAAAAAATGTTGTTCCTTATGAGTGAGTTTGACTTCTCCTGAGTTGTCAGGGTTTGTTGTTGTGAACAACTTTGTTAACAGCATTGTTAACAACCATGTCTAGTCAGCTGCTCTTCCTGTGTACTGTCCTGTTTTCCCTTCATTCCCCGCTAATCCATCATCTCCCTTACTGTCCTTCTGCCCTTGATCATGCTTGTTCCTCTCTCCCTGTGTTGCCTGCTGGTTGCATCTATTTATTTATTTAATATTTTGCTTAGCGCAGCATTTTCAAAATAAAGGACCTTTTTTTTCGTCCTGAATTTGGGCTCCTATCTCCTGAATCACGTCAGTAGGGACAGGCCAACAATGGGTGCAGCGGAGTACTTGGACCTTCTGAAAGGATATATCTGAAAAGCTCACATCAGCCATCTCCAGGTCAGTAGATATAAACCTGAGTCTATTTGTATATGGTCTCTTTGAAAGAATCTACAATCACGACCAAGGCATCTGTCAAATCTGAACTTTGCTCATCACCTGGAGATAAAGGCTGCAGCCTTTACCGCCGCTGAACTCCCTGCTTCAGTCCCAGCCTCACTCCCTGTTCCTGACCCAGACCTACTCCATGTGTGTGACCCAAACTTTGACTCTGCTACTGACCTCCATTCTGCTCCAGTCCCTTACCCAGTCCATTTGCTGCTTCTGACCCAGAGTCGTCTCCTGTCTTGGATCTGTCTCCTTCCTCTGTGCTACCCAGCTCTTGAGACATGGGTATATCTTTTCATTAATGATTGAAAGATGAAAGATTGGAGTTTTTTTTTTTTTTTTACCTTTCATGGATTTCATTAATCGTGACAAGATGCAAAGAGGAAGGGTCGCCACACACTAAGTGATTCACTGCACCCCCTAAAACCAGCTGCTATGAATTGAGATGTTAAAAACATGTTGATACGGTATGTTGCACTGTATCTTTTTTGTATTCAGGACAAAGCATGTCACAAACATACCATTGAAAATTTTAGGATATGTAGAGAATCTGTAGTGACGTTTACACAGTGTATTGTAAAAGGTTTTCTAATCAAAACTCAAACTAAATGAATTAGTCCACTCATTGAGGCCTAGGGAGTTCTCTGAGAGATATGACTTGGAGAAGGGCAAGTGGATTCAACAATAAAACTTAATCACAGCGAAAGGTACTGGCCAGACGATACTGCCATGTAGCTGACAGAACAATCTGGCAAAAGAAAAGCAGACAACTGATGATGAAATACCGCAGGGTTGATGAGTAGATGAGCTGCAGGTGTATGGGAGCTGCCTGGGGGGAAGCAGCCAACCATGCTGACATACAAACAGAACACAAACACACAGGAAAGAGGAGGCAGCCAGGCGTGGAACCTAACACAGTGTACTAAACCACATACTTAAGTAGAAGAGTCCAGGTGCTGAACTGACTCTGCCTGCAGTCCAGGGGCCTGTTTCAGACTCATTTTTGGTCAGTTACTCAAATTCTTTATCAAACACAAAAGGGACATCATTCATTTTCCAAAACTTCAGCAGCCAGTGTCCTCAGTTCCCAGATGCATATTGATTATTGTTAAAACAAACAAAAAAAAAGAATGGATGCTACACAGTGGTAAATATTGTGTTTCTATTATCAAATCCAATGTTTTCTTATTCTTCTGTGGAGATGGTACTTTTTTCCTTGACATGTTTTCTGTGTTCTTTTGTGAACAAAATATGGGTGTTGCTGTGTGATTAAAGTGTTGTGGTGACA
This sequence comes from Hirundichthys speculiger, assembly GCA_018398805.1. Taxonomy (NCBI): domain Eukaryota; kingdom Metazoa; phylum Chordata; class Actinopteri; order Beloniformes; family Exocoetidae; genus Hirundichthys; species Hirundichthys speculiger. The sequence continues at coordinate 1,325,375 of JAGFBZ010002641.1, forward strand.
AACATACTCTGCACACTTGTGATTAAGGAAGAATGCCTCAGAGGGGACGCCTCTAAATTTGCAGGAAATTCTGATTTTACAAATAGAGAGTGATATGGTGTGGGTGTGGTGTGTGTGTGTGTGCGTGTTTTGTCATGACTGCAGCTGCCCCGGGCCCTGAGCCCAGAGCCCAACAGCACACAATCAAAATCATTTCATTTGACTAACTAATGAACAGTTTGAGTGCAGAAGTAGACATCTGCCATTTGAATAACTTTAAGCATATTGCTTATGCTGTACACATTTGTAAATGTGTATTCAACAAACACAAATACATCATGGAATATTTTACCCAACATCCTGTTTAGTTTCTGTTTAGGTCAAACATACAACTAGAAATTTCAGTTGTATGTATGAAAGGATTTCCAGTTGTATGTGTGAGAGGATTTCAAAAATGTATGTGAGTGAATAAATTTCCAGTTGGATGTATAAGAGGATTTCACATGTATGTATATAAGCTTTCACCTGTATATGTGTAAGGTTTTCAGTATAGTATCTGAGAGAGTTCGGTTTCATATATATGTGTGTGTGAATGCTAATTCAGAATAATGTCCCTCATGCCACCTCCAGTGGTGGAGCTTCAGGGGGGCCTGGGGGGGCAGTACTCCAATTTTTCAGTGTAATGCTGAAAAATTAATCTACGCATTTGTCAGTTCTATATTAGATTATTGCAATGCGTTGTTAGGAGGATGTCCGAAAAGCTCGCTGAATAGCTTCCAATTGATCCAGAACGCAGCAACGAGGGTGCTGACAGGAATCCGTAAGCGAGATCACATCTCTCCCGTGTTAGCCTCCCTCCATTGGCTTCCCGTGAAATTTTGAATTGAGTTTAAAATTCTGCTTCTCGCATATAAGGCTCTTAATGGCCTAGCTCCGTGCTATTTACAAGACTTGATAGCACGCTATGCGCCTAATAGAGCTCTCCGCTCTCAGAGTGCAGGATTACTCGTCGTTCCTAGAATATCCAAAAGTAGGTTCGGAGGACGGGCTTTCTGCTATCAGGCACCTTTTTTATGGAACCAGCTACCAGTTTGGGTTAAGGAGGTTCCCCCTCCTTCCCTCTCTCTGTCTCGCCCATTTCCCCCTTTTGCTCTCTGTGGTGGGGGCGAGGGAGCTCGCCTGTTCCTGGGCTGCATGGGGTGATGGCTACCGGGGCTGCAATTTTCTGCGGTGCTGCTGCTGTGGGCCAGGGCCTGGTGGGTGTGGAGGCCTGGGGGTGGGCGGCCCTCGTTGTGGTTCTGGCCTTCTGGGTACCCTGCCTGACACTCCTGTCAGTGGACGTATGCCTCGAGGGTGTTTGCCCCTTGACTTCTTGGGTCGGGGGGCAAGGGTCCTTTCGGGCCAGTCCTGGGTGATGGGAGTTAACTGGTGTTTTCTGACCCATGGGAGGATTTGAGACGGATTAAGATAAGGAGAGTGGTGATGGTAATGGTGATGACAGTTTCCTTGGTACATGTGAGTATGTATGAGCATGGACACATTTATGCTTTACACCCCCCCCCCCACCCCCACTGTCAACACAATCAATCGATAATCCTTACATCAATTCTCCATATACAGGTCTTATTGCTTGGTAAAAGGTGTTCATCCAGTCTTCTTGTTAGTAGTTTCTGCATATACATTATCTTTTAAGTTTGTTTGCTGTCACAACACAGTCCACTACACAACACCCCCTCACACTTCACAAACCCAGCACACACCACACCCTCACTGTCGTGGGAAGGACACTTTCACCCTTCACACTCCCACAAAAAATAAGTCTGCTATAAGATTAAATTGTATATACATACTAGATAGTTTGGCTAGATGATGGCTCTAACCATGAATGTAAATGCAGACACACAAAAAAAGAAAAAAAAAATTTTTTTTAATGTTCTCTTTATCCATCCACCCATCCATCATCTATACCAATTATGTCCTATGCAGCAGTGGTCCCAAACCCCCGGGCCGTGGACCGGTACTAGGCCGTGGATCGATTGGGACCAGGGCCGCGCAAGAAAAAAATAGCTATTTAAGTTTTATTTATTGTATGAGTCTGAACGAGCTTTTATTTTGAAAAATCTTTTATTTTGAAAAATGACCGGATTCTCTTGGTTAAATCTCGGTTACTTGAGTGCCAAAATTTAACCCAACTAGCAAAATGAGTGAGAAACAGATGTCTTTGGAAAGTTTCCGTGTGAAGGGGAAAATGAATAGTGAAGAGAAAGGAGAACAGCCTTCGACTTCCAAGAAAAAGAAAACTTTTAACAGACAATACCAGGAGTCCTACTTGAAATACGGATTTATCACGACAGGTGATTCCTACGAACCAAGCCTGTTCTGGGTGAGTGTTTTGGTTATTTATTTAATGGGTACGGAGGATGTCATCAGAGACTTTGATGTAATGTAACGAGTAAGCGCCCCCCCTCCTCCCGCGGTAAAATTGTCAAGCACTGACCGGTCCACAGTTACAAAAAGGTTGGGGACCACTGCTATACAGGGTCACGTGGATGGGGTTTTTTTTAAGACTTTAGTTTGAAAACTGGAAGTCCACTAATGCTGCCGTACTTTTTGGGGGCTTAATTCATCAGCTTCTTAGCGTATTTTGTCGGGCTGCTGCTTGACAGCACTAATTTGCTGATAGTCCCTAAGCTCCACGGCGAACAGTGAGATACTCAGAGGGACATTCAGTGCTGTTCCTAAGAGTTTTTGCCACACTCACTGAGCTTGGAGGGTTTGACCCATGACCCATTTTCAATGTCCTTGTGGAGGCAAGGAGGTTGTCACCCAAGATTTTGCGGTACATGACCCCGTTCATCTTCCCATCGATGCAGTGAAGTCGACCTGTCCCCTTAGAAGAGAAACACTCCCAAAGCATAAGGCTTCCACCGCCATGCTTGACAGTAGGGATGGTGTTTTTGGGGTCATATTCAGCATTTCTCTTCCTCCAAACACGTTGAGTTGAGTTGAGGCCAAAGAGCTCAATTTTGGTCTCATTTGACCACACCACCTTCTCCCAGTCTCTTTCTGAGTCATTAATATGTTCGTTGGCAAACCTGAGTCGGGCCTGGACGTGAGCCTTCTTGAGCAGAGGGGCCTTGCGCGCACTGCAGGATTTTAAACCATTGCGTCTCAGTGTATTACTAATAGTTTTCTTGGTGACTGTGGTCCCAGCTGCCTTGAGATCATTAACCAGCTCCTCCCGTGCAGTTCTCGGCTGATCTCTAACCTTTCTCATGATTATTGAGACCCCACAAGGTGATATCTCCATGGAGCCCCCAGCCTCAGTTGATTAACAGTCATGTTGTACTTCTTCCACTTCCTTCTCATTCAGCTTCTTACTTATGGTTTTGTAGCCCATTCCAGCCTTGTGGAGTTCAACAACTTTGTCCCTGACATCTTTTGCCAGCTCTTTAGTCTTGCCCATGGTGGAGATGGTGGAGTATTACTGAGTCTGTGGGCAGATGGCTTTACAGGTGACAATTTGGAACAGGTGTCTCTCATGTAGGTACTTACTTCAGTGAGATTAGGAGTGTGCCAGTGGTCTGTGGGAGCCAACACTGATCAAAGTTGGTCAGGGATCAAATACTTATTTCCCTCAATGACTTGCAAATTGATTTTTATTTTTCATTTTGTGTAATTTTTTTTTCAATATTCTTTCTATAACTGTTACAATAAAGCTGCCATAAAAATCTGAGACTGTTCATTTATTTTTTAGTATGACAACTGCCAAAATCAGCGGAGGATCAAATACTTATTTCCTCCACTGTATATATACATATATATATATATATATATGTATATATACAATAATCCCCCACACACTCTCAACAATCGCGGTCTCAGTACATCGCGGAAGTTTCAAAAATATTAATAGAAAAAAAATATTCCAAAAGAAAATTGAAAAAAATTCAAACAAAGCGCGCGAGGCTGAAGCGAAACCCATTACATCAAGAAGGAGTCTCAGGAAGCAACGACAGGGGAGGCCCCATGAATGAATATCAAGACCTGTGATTGGCTGCTATGACGGGCATTGCTGTGCCGTCGGTTGTCTGTATGCTGATTGGCTGACATGCGTCTCCAGCGTTGTCAGGTGTACGATAATTATCGTATTTGTACGATAATTTGGCCCTTTGTATGATCAATAATCAAAAAAATCAAAAATTATCGTACATTTGGCCGTTTAAAAATTATTGCCTGCCGCAACTGTCTGCCGGAGAGTTTTTTGTGAACCCTGAAGGCATGTGATATGTTTCCAGCCAATCGTGCTTTGCTGAGCGTGAGATACGAGTGTTTGTTTTAAAACAACGAGCATGATAGGCTGATTGATCAGCTGCGCCTGCCCCATGAGACGCTCACAGTCAGAACCAGATCAGGAAGTCGAGCGAGCGAGATTTAAACTGTTTAAGCAGAAGAGAAAAAGCAAGGGAAAAAATAGTCTCCAAAATCGCCACGAGGCCTCATAATTTGGCTCTTAGTTCCCACCTCCAGGCCCGGACTGGCCATCGGGAGAACCAGGAGGTTTCCCGAAGTGCCGGCCTGTGATTGGCCTGCTGGCCTGCGTCTCTCTCTCTCTCTCTTTTTTTTAAGTCTGCCGGTCAGCAGGCGCCGCGGCTATCTGACTTTTTTTTTTTTCTAAGTGAGAGAGGCAGGCCTGGCCAATCAGAGGCCACTCAGGCCAGTAGCATGTGAGGAGGACAAGGCGATTGGTTTGTTTTGATTAACACCCGCCCCAACAGTCCGTGTCAGAATTATATCAAAACATTTCACATTAAATTCCACGTCACACTGATTATCAATATAATGGACTATTAATTTATGTTACCTGCGATTTAGTAAAACGCTTCTTTTATTTGAAGCGTGGGCAGATGGCCAGGGAATACTACAAACATATTCAGCAGTTTAGTAAGAGCAAGTACAGTATTCCAGTATTCTGGCTCAGATTTTCTGCATCATCAACTGAATGCATCTAGGTTCCCGCAGCAAAGAAACGCACACCGTTTGCGCTGCTGTGAGCGCACGGCTGCATTTGGTGGCGCTGCCAATATATGGCTCTAGCAGATTACAAATGTAACGTATTCCCTCAGCTGAAAATCTATAGTGATCATAGAGAATATGGTCATGGGAAGCCAGCGGATCAGTCCGGTCTCTGAATACTCTCCCTCCATTGCACAATCCTGGCGCTCATGTCAACGGGATTGGGTGAAAGTGAAAGGGCGGTGCTTTTTATAGCCGATTTGAGCCTAAACTCTGCACATAACCTGCTCCAGACCAGGTTAAGCTTGCAGAGTAAATTACCATGGTGATCTAGCCAGGTTAAAATGGAGCCACCTTCGTCGTACTGGAAATCCTGGCTTTAGACTCAACATACCTCGCTAACCCTCTAATCTCGCTTCGTAGTACACCCCTCTGGTACCTGGGTCCTTGAGGCTGTACACTTTTACACAGTAGGCTATAGGCCCTGGCTATGAAATTAAACAAGCAACTTTTTATTTACTGTTATCATTCCATTATTATGTATATGAATAGGGCACAATAAGTGAGACATAGGCTACACTATCTTACTATATAAACTATAGTGTATGGAAAAACACTGTAAGCATATGTTTGCTATTCAAAGGTGGTGATGGTGATGACATAAGTCCTGCTGGTACTTCAGGAGAAGCCAGTGCAGAGCAGTTGGCAGAAGGTACAGAATCATTTCTAGAGCAACAACATGCAAGTTGCAGACATAACACCAACAGGCACTGCCAGTTGACATAAATGGCTCTCATTTCTATTAAGTACTAGTGGTGTTGAATTTTGCTGTCTGTTGCTGACTTGCTGTTATGTATCCCAGCCCTATATTAGAATATGAGTCAATATTATGTGATTGCTTATTAGGAACAATACTCTTGGACTGTATTATACATTGTGTCTATCAGTGCATGCATGTTCTGTGAACATGTATTCAAAGGCTGTCCCCTCATAGCTGATTAATTGTTTGATTTGGACTTTGTTGTCTTTGTTTATTAGGTTATATTGTAGGCTACACATAAAAATTATGCCAAAGAGGCAGTTGACATTCCACATGATATGATGTTTAAGTAACCTTGGCACAGCGTTAAACCTTTATTCTCTTCTAGTGAGTGTGTTAGTGGATTTTGCTGAGGATTGTTGTGTTACTGTATTTTACCAGCCCGGCCCCAAACACAAAAGTTACTGTATATTCCTAACTTAGTTTGTACATAGGTCCCATATTTGAACTTCTATTTGGAATGCAGTGTGTGTGTGTGTTCGTGTACATGCGTGCCAATGCATGTAGGTGTGGGCGTGAACGTGTGGGCAAGGCCAGGATGGCCTGGTTACATGACTGACTCCTGGCCTGAAAAAGTCTCCCAGTCCGGCCCTGCCCACCTCTAATTCATTTTTCGGGGACACATTAGTCTAACGCAACTGTAAATTGGGGCTGATGTGGTGCCGTTAACCCATTCCGTACTAACGCCATGAAGCTGTGAGTGCCTGTGGGACGCTATTTATCACTAGAGTGATTATATTTGACTATAGCACATCATTGGGCTTGTTATTTTGGTTATGACAGATGTACGATAATTTCCCTCAAAATACGATAATTTTGTGTCTCTGGTACGATAATCCTACATTTCCCACCTGGCAACGCAAGAGATGGCAAGAGCCCCCATTAACCGCAAAGTGTGGGGGATTACTGTATATATATCTATCTATATATATATAGATAGATATATATACTGTATATTATATATATATATTTCTTTTTTTCCCCTAATACACTGAGAGGAAGCTTATTTGATTCTTGTCACCTCGTTTGCCTCCATCTTTGTACTGATATGCAAAGATTTGTTCAGATATGGCTAACCTCTAACAATTAATCACAGCTGAGCAACCCTTTCCTCACCAGATGGAAAAAAATAGTCAGCAGGTTACTCCACCAACTGATCCAAGTGGACTTTCTGAAACAGTGCCTGAATCGGTCACTGCCCAATGCGTTGTGTGTCCCACTTCTAAGTCCCTGTACACCTGTGGATATGAGTCGTGCTCAGACCTTGTCCAACCTGCTGTATTTACCACCAATGTTGATCTGGAAAGACATCAATACTCCACAGAACACTGTTGATCTCAGATGCAATTTACTCAGATGTCAGTACACATATTTAATGAGGTCTGGTGATTGTTTGCCGACAGCATGTCATGACAGCTTGTAGGAGATTATTTCAGGGGCAATTTATCAAGGTGTCCCCTGTAGGCAAACAGGTGAAGCAAATAAGAAACACCGTCAGGATGAAAGGTTTAGTCTTTCTGTCGCTGAAGTATAACTGCATTTTCTTGACTGAGACCTAAGACCTGGTTACTTTGATGCAACCAGAAATAAATATGTATTGAGTTTGTCACATTATCCACACAGCTACACATGTATGAATAAAACCAATCTCCAAGTACATGAAATAAGTTTTTAGAATCAGGAAGAATTGATTTTGGGAGCATGTCTGCTAAGGCTGCTGACTGACCAATCTCAAACTAGATCGAATGAATCACAATAACGGAGCACATAAAGTGGAGAAATTTGCAAATACCCACCACTGATACTAAACATTTCTGTTTAGCTACTCCAGTAGTTTGACTTCTCTCAGTAGGTGTATAGCCCTTCAACTTTGATGCCTCTTCGTTGGCTGTTCTGTAAATTGTCTCAGTCACACACAGTGGGGTTAAGAGCTATTGCAGTTCAAAATCAGCATCTACTCAGGATTTGGAAGCCAAGGTCTGGCACACCAAAGCCCCTGCCCTTGGCTTCCCTCCAAAAAAACACATTGCACCCATCCCACACAGTACTCCTCTTGCAAGTGATGACTTCAACGAAATGGGAAAACCGTGTCACTTGTTTGGGCTGAGCCTGGCTGGGCCCCAGTGAGTAATGCCAAAGGCATCCAGTGTGGTGGCCTCTGGCTTCAAGCTCTTCTTTTTGCTCATGATGCAGTCCTGTTGGCTTCATTCAGTTCTCGCTGAACAGTTCATAGCCTAAGTCTGAAGCTGGGAATCGGCACCTCCAAATCTGATACCATTGTTCTCAGTCAGAAAAGGGTGGAATGCCCTATCCAGGTTGGAAGTGATGTGAGGCCTGAAGTGGAGGAGTTTAAATATCTCGGGGTCATGTTCACAAGTGAGGAAAGAATGGGCCAGGGATTGTGAGGCACCTGTGGCACATGTGGACTCTGTGCTGTCCGTTGTTGTGAAGAGAGAGTTGAGCTGAAAGGCAAGGCTCTCTGTTTACAGTCTGATCTTTGTACCTATCCTGACCTATGGCCATAAACTTTGAATAGTGACTGAAAAAATAGGATTGCAGATACCTGTGGCTAAAATGAGTTTCCAGGTTACACAGGTTACTGAGCACTCCCTTAAGAGATTAGGTGAGACGTTTCAATCATTCATTAGGAACCCAGATTAGAGTACCAGCTCCTCCACATCAAACAAATCCAATTGAGGCAGTTTAAGCATTTGTGAGGATGCCCCCTGGACCGCCTCCCTGTGGAGGTGCTTCGGGCATGTGCAAATGAGAGGAAGCCTCATGGCAGACTAAGGACACGCTGGAGAGATTATATATCTCTGCTGGCCTGGGAACGCCCGGGTGTCCCCCTAGAAAAGCCGGAGGAGGTGGCTGGGAACAGGAAGGTCTGGGCCTTTTTGGGCTGTCCCCACAACCCATACCTGCATAAGATTACTCCAGTGTTTCTTCATTTCATTGCTTCTGTTGTGAAAATGCTGTAGATGTCCCTGATGAGAAGATAAATGAGGTCAAGAAGATGCTCACAAATGTCTTTGTGTCTTTAATTTTGCTCTAGCAAAGGAAAACCTCTGTTACAGGGGCGTATTTAAGATACTTGGACCCACGTGTCCTCCTAGGAATATGCAACATTCTATCCTATAAGAGTTATGTGTTTAATGTGTGTTGTCCAATCGGAGTAAAGATGTCTATGCTATGATCAGAACACCTGATCAGCTGTGGAAAAGTAACTCATTATTTTATCGTTTATGAGAAAATATGTGAGCAGTAGTAACCTACTGACGACTGAAGGTTTCTCTCACTAAAGCTACTTTGAAACTCAAGACTGAACTCTTCCAGCTCTGTGGATCTAGTTTGAGCCAGTTTTCTGAAGTCTTTACAGATAGATAAAAGCAAAACATCCTTTCATAAATGGAACAGCTGACTTAGAGACCAACACTCTCATGCAACTTGTTTTATACACACAGAACAAAACATAAAATAAAATGTCTTGAATAAAAGCATAAAATAGAATCTCTATTACACTTCTGTACAGTCTTAGTTAATTTTAGGCAGAAGGTTTAACATCTCAGTTTTTATCTTTCTAGCTTCTCCATTCTTCAAATTTCCATAAAGCCCCCAGGTTTTAGATGGCATTTCAAAAAACTAAGCTTAGGTCATAATGGATTAAAGCACAAATACCGTCAAAGAACCAGACATGACGGTATAATTATGCATGCAGCAAATGGTGAAGATAATTATCTCAATCATTTGGTCGAAAATGAACAAACACCTCCATGCACATTAGTGACAAACAACAAACACACATTTTCAACAGTCTAGTTCAAAAACAGAAGTTCAGACACCCTTTCACATATACTCCCCGATTGTGGTCTTTTGGTAAATAAAACTATCATCTCTTATTAGCATCTTGTTGACCTGTTCATTCTTAATATTAATCAGGCGGTAATTATGTGATCAATGAGGAGAGCACTATCCTGTCAAGAAAAAGATGAATGAATAAATAAAAGCCCATCTGGAAGGTTTCAAGGTTGTTGTTCATAAACATTATCTGACTCAGTATTATCAGCCATGTGTGTAATTTTGTTTCTATCTGCAGAAGTCTGTCTGGGTTTTTGACTGTCCTTTCATTTTCAGCAAAGTGCTTCTTTGCATTAAAATCATGGAGGTTGCAGTACTGCAGCAGTCTTTCTGAAATGAACATGTTATGGGAACCAATGATGGGCATCTGCATCAATGCTGTGCTGCCTTTAAATGCAGTTTTAAGTGATTTGTACTTACAGGCCTCAGTTATGTTCATGTTAAAGCCCATAGCAGCACAATAGGAAAAAAAACTGAAGAATAGGTTTGTTTTAAATGGTTGAAAAAAAGCAAATGGAAGCTCATTTTGTTTGCATGCATCTGAGAAAACCACAAGACTTATAAAAACAATATCAGGACAAATAAGACTAAAGAAGTGTTGTTTGGCCTTAATGCCAAGTGGCATGTTTGGAGAAAACCAAACACAGAAACTCTTTACAGCCAATGTCAGGCACGGCAGTGGAGGTGTGATAATTATGGGTTGTTTTGCAGTCACAGGACTTGGGAAAAATGTGAAGCCATCTGTCTGACAGTTAAAGCTTGGCTGGAAAGTGAATCATGCAACAGGACAATCTACATCAGAATGGTGAAAAAATAAAATGAGTCAAGGTTTTGGAATGGCCTTGTCAAACACCAGACCTCCACCCAACTGAAAAAAGAGCAACCCAGTGTGAGGAACTGATAAAATCTTGTAGGAAATTACTACTTTCGTAAAGGTGGAGCTACTGAATCATCATTGTTTTGTTTTGTTTTGTTTTTTGCTTCATTTTCATTAAATAAATGTTGGAACAGTGAAAGACTTATTTGTTGTAAGTTGGCTGGTACTGTTTTTACCTAATAATAAGACCCACTACAGTCAGATGTTTTCTATTATGTTTTTGCACAAGAAAATAAAAAAAAATTAAATAAATTGCAATTCTGCAATTTATTGCAGAATAAATTGCATTTTGAACAAATCAACTCTTTGATCAACAGGAAACCAGGTTTAGAAATCACAGAACAGAAAAGAAATGACCCGCTTTTTCTGGTGAAAGTATCTCTCCGTGTTCTTTTTATCTGGTGCCTAAATGACAAGACTAGAAACAAAGATCAATCAAAGAATTTAATACAATCATGAATACAAAGAATTATTATGGCATGCAGAATATTTTAATCGGCCGATGGTAATCTTCCTAACATCTCAAGAGATGCCAGGGAAATGCACACTTGGAATCAGATTCTGTCCCTCCTTTAAGGATCCAGAGAAGGCGGGTCCTGTTCTCCTGGGTTTTATGGTCCTTTGTCTCCGGAAATCCAATGGTCACAGTCCCAAAGTCCTGGTTAATAAACAAACTGTTTTCCGGGGGATTTCAAACTGTTGATCGGGGGTCAGGAGGATGTTACAGTAATTAAGTCGTAAACCCAAGCTGCGGATCTCAGGTCATAAAAGGAGACATTCCCTCATGTCAAGTTTTAGCTTTAACAATTAAACAGCCCTCAGATATTTTATTCCTAACACTGGTTTAAGTGAAAAGTTGAGCTGAAGCATTCTGAATATGCTCCAGCTGTGTAATTTATCTGTCAAGCAAACCAGACGTTTTTGCTAAATCACCCTAAGAACTTTAAGCATATTTTTTCTTAAAAAACTGAGGTAATGTAACCTGACTTCATAGCCGACTTGATATGGCTGTTGAACTTTAGGTCCATGACTCCTGGGTTTCTGTCTTCCATTCATCCATCTGTCCAACCATTATCTTCCGCTTTGTCCGTAAGCGGGTCGGGGGGGCAGCGGCTTCAGCAGAGAGGTCTAGACCTCCCTTCCCCCAGCCGCTTCCACCAGCTCCTCTGAGAGAATACCGAGGCGCTCCCAGGCCAGTAGACTGTCCAGCGTGTCCTGGATCTGCCTCGTGGTCTACTCCTTGTTGGACATGCTTCCTGTCTTGACTGAGGTTTTTAACATCAAAAACTTTAGTTAAATATCTATGTTTTATCTTTTTTTTCTTGGCCTTAAAGATTTCAACCTCCTGCTCCTCCTCTTTCACAAATAACTCCTGACGCTCTTCTCCTCCCACACCACCCTATTTACGGTCTCTTTTTCATCTCTTTTCTACACTCCCAATTGCTCAGTTCAGTTGAGCCCAATTATTTATCTTCTTTACCTCTATTTCTTGCGTCCTCACTGTTCTGGCTGGCTCTTCCATTTCATTTACACACATATACTGTACTTCATTCCTCTGATCTCTTGCTCATACATTCAACTCATCAGGTTTTCTTACATCTGCTCCCTTCCATCACAACAGATCACTGTGTTATCCACAAACATCATTGTCCATGGAACTTCTGTCTTACCTTATCTGTCAATCTTGTCACACTATGGCAAACAAGAAGGGACTCAAGGCCAATCTTTTGTGTAGTACCACTTCCATTAGAAACCCATCTGTTAGTCCTACTGCACACCTCACTGCTGTCATGCTGCCCTCAAATATGTGGATATTTAATATTAGCCTAACAACAGCAGTTTTTGCTGTGGACTGAACCTTGTAGCCTATAGATGGTTCAGTTGAAAGACAATCTTTTCTATGATTCAACTGAAAAAAGGAAGGTGCAATACAATAAATACAGTACTTGTATTTATTATTGTTGTGAACTGAGTTACCACCGAAGGACGCGGTAAAGTTAGTTTCACATCTGACATTGCTTGTTTTTTTTTCTATTTAAACATAATAACATCATGAACACGGCACCGATTTCATCCAGGTTTATATTAGTTTGTAGATATAAGTTTTCCAGATATTTCACAAGTGTCATCAACCCTCCAAGTTCAGTGAGTGTGGCAAAAACTCTAAGGAACAGCACTAAATGTCCTTCTGAGGACCTCGCTGCTGCCGTGGAGTTTAGGGACCGACAGCAAATTACTGCGGTCAACTATATAGCATATAATACCATTTGTCGCTGTTACGGTGGACGAGACAACAGATGTTGGTAACGCGGCGCAGCTGATGTGCTTTTTAAAATACTGCAGAACGAATCATTGGATGAGCAGCTCTGCCTGTCAGCGGTGGAAGGGTTTTTTGACACCATTGAGCCAGAGGAACAGGTATGAGACATCTACCTTCTACCACTGAGTGCATCTCTGGTGCTCTGAGTGCAAGGAGACAGCCAGTGCATGGAGGGATACGTGCACAGAGCAAGAAACTCCACAACAGTGTTCTGGAAAACCTTATCTGCCAGATACAGAACCGATTTTAAAGAACACAGCAATTAATGTTCCTGTCTGTCCTCGACCACCAGCAGTTTCAGACATATCGGAAATAAATTCCCACATCCAACCTTTTCCAGTTTGACACCAGAGCCACAGAGCTCTATTTGATGATCTGACCTGTTTAAAAACAGAAGTGACTGTGACGTAGGCCATGACGGACTTTGAAGGGAAATGTCCCAAAGATCTCCTTGGTTTCCTCCACAGCAAACATCTGAATGAGATCATGCCACAGCTGTACAGACTGACGTGTCTGGCCGTGACTATTCCCACATCCACCACAACTGCTGACCAGTTGAGGTCATCCTCTGACCTCAAGAGAATAAAAACATATGCAAGGAATACGATGATGCGTAATCTCTAAATTACGCAGCACCCTCTTCTTATTATATTGCGTTTTTTGTATTGGGTTCATGTATATTTATAAAGTCATGGTGAATTAAGTAGTTAAATTGCACTGGCCCAGGTACTAAATGCATGGCCCGCCACTAAATAATACTGTAATAAACATTAAATCAGACCAATAGAATTTATAGTAAATTTCAAACATTTTATTTTTTCCTCCCACATTTTTTCTCCCTTGTTTCCAATGTTTTTTTTTCTTTACATTTTTGAGGTGCTGCAGGCCCCCCTGTTGGTGAGGCAGCAGCATCCCCAGCACCCCTACTTCCCGTGGTACTGAAAGACATGTTTGGTTATTTGACCAAACAATAGTCACATATATTTCATTAAGACCTCAGGAAATTGTGTAACTTTTGAAAAAAGCAAAATGTATCTCTTAATGCATAAAAGCGTGATTATATCTAAGAATACAATAATTGATTAAAAAGATATCCCCTGCCAAACATCATACGTATGGCAATGATAAATGTAGTGCTTTTAAAGATTTATCTGCCTAGTAGTAGCTGTTGGCCAGGAGTTTCCTTGCAGGTTAACCAAACCTTTCCAGTTAATTAGAATTCAGTACATGAACTGGTAGGGCTACTTGCACATGGGAAGGGAGATAGATATGGAGACTACTAGAGGTATCAGACTTGTAGTCTCAATTCAGTGATTTGTATTTTGTAAACATACCTGATGTAGTGTAAATGTCCTTGAGCTTTTCCTGAATCGATGAACCCCGTCAATCAGATAAGCACCTGTGACCGTACAGGAACGAATAAAGCATGAGTAGAAAAAGGAAAACGGAAAAGAGAATAAAGTTCTGTGGAAAGACAGATTGGCAGTACCAGCTGTTCATTAAGGTGTATGTGCGATGACACCGGTCAGTTATGAGTTTCTGGGAATTTCCCGCTCAGAATGATAAAGAAAATGCGTGCAGAATAATTATCTGTGTAAAAAAAGAGTTAAATGATACAGGGATGTATTTTAAAGAAAACAGTGCTGACTTAAAAAAATGCCAAACTCAGCCGGCCAACACAGTTAGATTTAAATTTTATCTCAGAAGAAACAAAGGAGAGGGAGGGAAAAAAGGAGGGGCAAGAGGCGGGGTTCTTGCCCCAGGATTGTATAAATACTGAGACATTTTGCATTGTGAACCAGACCGAGCCCGGGCTTTGGTCTCAGAAGGAGCTATTGTATTGACAATAAAACCTATTTTGACCTTTGACCAGTTTGTTTGATTTGTAGAATTTTTAATACTTTGAGAATATTTTTGAGATCATTGGCAAACCAGACACCAATTTTGTCACGACAACCTGAATGAGCAATGGTTTTATCCGGTTGGGAAAAATGGAGACTGCTTCTGGAGTTTTTGCAGAGTGGTGGGGCAACATTTCTGACAGGTTGTCCGGGTTGTGGTGGTTTATACCTAAGAGGGATTAGAGGAAGCAGACAAGGTAAAGGGGTTTTGGCAAAGGAAAAGCAGAGGTCTATTGTGTTTATGCTGTACATGATGCTTACGTCATGTATAGTTATCACCCACAATCAGAGTCTGAGGTCCAGTCTCGAGTCTGTTTCTGTAACTTGCTCTCAAATTCTGCATCAAAATAAATGGCCACTGATAGAAAAAAGGAGACTATTGAGACTATTGTATGATTAGTTTCCTTTTGCCACATCAGCTTTCTGTGACCTGATATATGTGTGGGTCTAGTGCAGGAGGTATGATGACATTCATGAGTTAAGGTCATGTGACTACCATCCCATTGTAAGATGTCTGTTGTTAAGCTATACCGTTAAACCTTTAGTGACCTTAATTTCTGTCTTCCCCAATTTATGTAGGTCTCAGTCTTGTGGGGGTTGTGTAAATAACTTGTCAATTTTGTTCCCTTTGAATATTTCAATCATTTGAAATATTCAGACGACAATCATAAACCAGATATACAGTGATCCCTTGCCAATTAACACTTTAAGTTCAGCGGTTTTAGTTATTCATGGATATTTCAGAAATATATAATATGAAAAAATATAATAATATAATAAGAAATAAAGAAAAACCATGAACCACGAAAATTAACCACGAAAAGTAAGGGATCACTGTATATCCTATAAGAAGCATTTGCAGTCTTCACTGACTGTAAACTGCTTCCTTGTGAGATTAAAAAATATATTTTATAATCAATCACTAGAATCACTCCTGAGTATTTGTCAATTTTCCCAACAGCCACCCAGGTCATCAGCTAAGAATTCACAGTCTTCAAGTGGAGCAAGTGCCTTTGCGTGCATCTTCAAAGGGTACTTGTGAGGTAGATAGGAATATTAATCGTATTAAATATTTATACAACAAAAGGAAGGCAACGTAGTAAATATTAAAAAGGATATACAAAAAAAATTACACAAATGTAAACCAAGTTATTTACAGTCTATAAAGTGTTCTGTCGGCCAGTATTGCACAGAGTATTGCACTGGAAGTATTTCAGTACATTCACAGGGTTGTGTGTAAGCTGCAGGGTGTTATTTACAGTTATTGTTCAGATTTATTGGTAATAAAGGCCAGCCAGTTCAAGCACAAATCTCAGACCTCTGAACTCTGTCTGCAAACCGTGACTACTATTACCTATGAAGATGATTTTGCCACATCTGGCGTTTACCTACAGTTGTTTTTAAAATAATAGCAGTGTGTTTAAAAAGGTGGGTACAGCTCATAATCCTTATCATAGCTTTTATTACCAAATACGCAAATTGTGAAAAAGAGTGCAGAAAAAGGAATATTAGGCTGTTCAAACAGCAGTATCTGCATTTTTCTTTCCAAACTCAAACACTTGCTGTATAAGCTGAGATATGCTTGAAGATTTATCTTTCCTGTGAATCAACGAACTAATATTTAGTTGTAGAATCACTGTCTCTGGGAACTGCTTCACATCTCTGTTCATTCAGTTGACCAGCTTCTAGCACCTGTGAACAGGTGTTCTAGCTCACGACCACTGGACTACATTCTGCATTTCTTTTTGCCTGTTCATGTTCTGGAGGTCCAAATCATAGTTCAGACTGTGGGTCTAAAGGCTCGTGCAGACCGGTTACGACGACACGCTTTAGTCGCTCCTAATTTGTGGTATGAACACCTCACGTGAACTCCACCATGCGCTGTTAATCCACCTGTAGACGTGTAGGTGTTGCCCCCCCGCCCTGATCCGCACCAGAGTCGCTCGCTGAGCTTGAACTAATCACGTCGTGTCTTTCACATACGGATCCGTGCAGCTGGCCATAGGATTAGATTAGATTTAAATTTATTGAGACCTTTAATCTGGACAATATTTTATTGGTCCATAACATCCTTATTCTCCGCTGAAAATATTATGTTTCCTATTGCTCTCTGTCTCTAGTGGCTCATTATAGTTGGCATTGTAAACTTAGTTATTTATTTATTTATTTTTTAATAATTGATAATATTTAATCATTATATTACAGGGGTGTCAATTCTCCGTGGATTCGCTGATTTCCGAGTGTTTTTCCATCCTGGGGGTCATTTTTGAGATACGTGCAAATCCGGTTTAATATTTTCGGGGGGGGTGGGGTACCCTCCACCAACGTGACGTGAATTCTCGATTGCGATTGGTTGATTGAGTGATTGAGACTAGGGCATGCGCACTGAGCCCGTTGACAATCCAGCCGCTATCACAGCCAGATCAGCAGTCAAAGTAAGCCCGAAGCACATATTTTCTGATATTACTTCTCCCTTTTTTGTTTGGATGGATGATTATTAGCTTTAAATTCACAGGAGAGATGTTTATTCCTTATTGTACTTATTTATTGTTAGACAACACGGATGAAATATACAGCGCTTCTCACCACTGGTAAATGTTGGTAGGAAACGTAAACTTGTTTGCCTCGTTTAATTAACATTAAAAACCGCTTAGCAATGTAACCTCCAGGTATATTTAAATTGCAGATTTCTGAAGTGCTCAGTTTACATATTAGGGCAATTATATGATAATTAAATTAAAAAAAAATCTCCCGACCTGACCTGCATAAACCCTGATATTTTATCTTTACACAATTCATCAGGTGAAGCTCCCTCTTTGACGTCATGACCGCCAATTAACGCAAACTCTGATGTTAACTTCACATTTATGTTACACTTGGTCCATGAGACATGGACCATGACTCACTCACTCTTCCACATACATCTATATCGCTACTTTTATATGCATTTACAGTCCTTTTCACTCACCTGGAATACAGGAAACACAGGCACATGAATGCTGCTGCTTACTGCATACCGTCTATTAATTAACTAAGGTGGCCGCTGGCGCAGGACACCTAGCTGCCCAGAGTGCCTGTGTGAGCTTTGCTCCTTCTGACTGTATTTTACTGTCAAAAATATTGCTGTTGTGCCTGTGACTGATCAGAATACCAAAAAAATAAATAAAATAAAATAAACCAAAACAATAAAAAAAATAAATGAGAATGGGGGTGCTCCGTGTTCATCACCACGCCCAGTACTACTCCAGGCCCTACATACTGTAACGCTCACACTAAATATTCAAAGTGATCTTTTGCTCAAAGTGATATGTGATGGGAAAAATGGACAGAAGGATGGAGGATGTTCAGACTGTTTCTTTCCTCATATGTCATATGGAGCAGTGACAAGGACACAGCAGGAATATCAGGAATCCAGTGTTTGATGTTCTCTAAGATGTGTCTGCAGGAACATATTAATGATATATAATATTTAAAAAAATTAGGCAATACGGGCAGAAAGAGAAGAAGTAAGAATAACAAAGGCAGGATTGGAGTAGATGTAGTAAACAAATAGGGCAATCAATAACAAACATGTGACTGTAAAGGAGTAAACTGGGTTATTGAAACAAGGGAGCCATTGAAGATCCTTGATCAACAAGATTCTTGATTGACAATCTTTTACGAAAGGAGAAAAGCTGTTTTTTTAGCCAGTGTAAAAGGCACATCCACCCTTAGGAAGGCACTGTGTCACACTTTTAGATCTGGATCTCTTCCTTTAAAACTCTGACATAAATCATGTAAAGTATTGGCTTTTAAGGAGGTGTAACTCTGCAACTGCTAGTCTTTATTTTTCAATTACAAAAAAATATATATAATTATAATAAAATAAAAACACTAGCGTGTTTTTCACATTCTTCGTGGTGTTGTGTTGGTATGATATTTGAAATCCCAAAAAAGATACTCTTTTGCTCTCAGAAAAATGTTAGAAAAATTAAACAACATGTCATCCTTGACAGCACTGGTGCTTTTTTTTTTTTTTTTTGAAAAAGCAGAAAACCACTAATACTCAAGGATGTATATAAGATCCTCATATTATAGATGCTTTTTGCAGTGTCCTTGAGCTTGATTTAAGATTTTTTTTTTATTCATCCAAGAGTTCTAGAAAGATGATTAGATATTATTAGAATTCTTTATGAAAAGGGTTTTATTTCTCAGAGTTTCTGCAGTGATGAAGTTGACACCAGAGGGTGGCAGGACTGTGCTGCAGAGCCGCCAGAATCAAGATGCATGACTGTTCTCTGTTGAGGTTTGATTAGGTGGTCTGATGATGATGATGATGATGATGTGTCTTTGTGTGACTCAGTCTTTGCGTAACCAAGTCATATGATGGAAAGACACAACTTTTCCACTCATATGTGATCACATCTGCAGTCACTCCTGATCAAATTTAAAACAATCTCACTCCTGTATGTTCATTTCAGCATCTGTGCACTTTTTCACCTCCATTTACATAATTGTGCACACTCAATCATCTTCTTAATATGTAAACAGACATGCAATGTGGTCCTCCTGCAGGTTTTTTTACATAACAATCACACTTCACAGATACTTTTTTCTTTTTTCTGCATGATGGGGGGATGATGACGTGATGATGACCCATACCTAGACATCTGAGAGGTGACAAACAAGAGAAATATAGCAGTCTGCTTAGTGAGGAACAACAGTGAAAAGAGAGCACAGGTAATGTAACAGGACAGGAGGGGAAGGAGGTCATTTGAAAAAGGCCAGTGTGTTCAGCACAGGCTTGTTTGAAGTGGACCGACAGCTTGCAGCCAGCTGATGTAATACCTTGAAATAACTTTTAGCCAAAACATGAAAGCCACTCATCAACATTTACATCAGACTTCCACTCTCTGGGTCCCCAGTAAGTTCATTTTCATTCATTTTACTGATTCATTCCAGACATGTCAAAACAATCTTTTAAAGCATAGACAATTTTAACACTATCATGAATCTATGTATCTGAAAATAAATATAATATATATATAAAATAAAATATATAATAATTAGGGCTGGGGAACGATTAAAATTTTTAATCGTGATTAATCGCATGATTTCCCTGATTAATCACGATTAATCGCATTGTATACAGAAAATCAAATAATGAATTCAAAAGTAGTGTAAAGTGCATTTTTATTTATATGTTCTGCTGCCATATGAACTAAAGTGTCATAACATTTGTTGTTCAAACACTTTTAACATCAGCACTTGTCGGTAATACATACTTTGTGTAAATCTCATCTTAAAAAATGCCAAATAAAATAAAGCTTATTGCCACTGCCAGGGCATTAATGTCATCCTGTTTTTTTTATGACAAATAAAAAAAAGTCTACCAACAAAATCCTGAGCCACAATCAGAACATTAAAACAGGTCATTTCTGAGGTAACAGCAGAAACGTTTAACGGAGAGTTGAACTTGGCAGATGTTACAAATAACCTTGTTTCTGTTGAATCCTCCATCTGGGAGAACTTTAAAATGAAAATGTCCATGTTAAAGTTCTGTAACTTTATCAGTCTGTGTATCATTCGTTCTTTCCATTTTCAATTGTCAATCAAAAATTTAAAATATTAAAAAGTGACATTTTATTTTGTTTTTCATTATTTAATCTAACACAAAAAAATGAATTGAAAATATTTCAATTTTAGACTTGGATCAAAAATACAAAATGAAAAAAAAAAACAGGCAATGGGAATTTGTTTTTAATATTTAATTGTCCAGTTTAGTGACCCTGAAATGCCTTTGTGTGCTGCAGTTCAGGTAGCATGGCGGCACTGGAATCACATACTATAATATTTGCAATATTGTGAAAATCTGAATCAAAACTCAGCTCACTCAGCTCTCCAGCTCTGCGTCTGTCATAAGTCTTTTTCTCCTCAGATCATGGCGAGCACATTGCCCATCCGTTGCTTAATAAGTCCTTGATCAAACTACTGTATTGACCCAAATTTAGGATGATATTTTAATCTAGAAGACATATTCTCAAAAATGGGGGTCATTTTATAATAAAGGACTAGACTTTTTATCGTCATTACACATCTTTGCCACTAGATGGAGCTGCACTGAAGTAACCAGTAGAGAATAGCACGACAGTGAACGCATGGAGCAGATCTGATGTAAAATGGAGGAATGACGTGACCGTCTTGAACAAAGGGGTTTAAAAGTTTTGTGTCAGTCAAGAATTTTTTTTCAGACAGAATTGTTAATATTACTACCTAAGTTGCTACCCGAACTGTAAAGTACACGGATTTTTACCACTCTCCATGTCTGTTTTAGCTTTTATGCAGGTTTTTAAGTCAATTCTCTTCCGTCTCCGCAGCAGACATTAACAGACTTTTCAAAACAAAAGCATGTGAGCAACATGCGTTAACGCGGGATAAAATAAATGTCGGTGTTAATAAATTAATGCGTTAACGCGATAATAACATGTTAACTTGCCCAATGTATACCCAATGTATACACACCGATCTTTATACATACTGTTAGGATTAAAATTAACTGAGAGAACTGTTTAACTGTTAAAACTAAACTTTATGGCATGTAAGAATGCAGTCTCCTTTTATGACCGTGAGTTCCTCAGTTGGCTGGGAATTTGGTTTTGACTAGTGTTTTTCAGTTTTGAATAGTCAGAATGAAAGTTAAAGATATCTCAACAGCGGTTGCTGTTGTCAATAGGGTAGTCTGAAAGTTGCACGAAATTGAACGAGTTTATCGCCAAGGAGTTTGTGGAGAACGAGAGCTTCGTTCACTTGAGAGATGTAAAAGAAATGTTCAGCGTATTGAACATTTTTTATCTCCCAACACACTTGAGGACCTGCGACAAAGTCTGGATGGTGTTAGCGCACTCATCACTGGAGGAACCGATTCAGCGGAAGATGGAGGGTTTTCAGTTCCTCGAATTCATTCAGGTGAGATTAAGTTTTGTGCAACATAACACAACGTTTACTATTAATAATCAGACAGTAAAAGAAATGCTAAAGTTGTTTTGCATCAGTGCTGGCAATATACAATATTGGTCAAATAATCTGGGCCACGAGGTTATTAAAAGTATTAAATTTCATTTACAAATTTTAAATTTTGCTGACAAAGATCTTTTTCTTGTCCTTTTGTATGTTTATAGAAGTATTATAACACCATAAATAACTGTCAATGCATATCTTTATTACAACGCTGTAGCCTCAGCCCAGCTTCTGTATACTTTAGTGCAGTGGTGAGAGACCGTGAAGTAGACCAATGACCAATGTTGTGCATTAGAGGTGTAGTGATTCAAAAATTACTTTTAATTAAAAAACCAAGAAAGGAAAATTTATAATAATAAAGATTTGTGATGATCAAAGACAAGTCAATTGAGGAATACCTGGAATACTGAGATAGATAATAAAAGATATAAAGAATAAAAACTCAGCTGGGTTTCTTTAGACCAATGTTGTGTATCTAAGGGTAAATTACAATGCCAGATTTTCTTATGACTCCAGGTATATTGATATTCATTTAAAGTTCACTTTCTGTTTAATACAGTGGTTTTCATTGAAATTATCTCAATAGAATTTGTGAGAGATACTTTATAGGAATATTAAATTATTTTCTCCTTTGTTTCAGGACAGTGAGCGCGACCAGCAATTCATGTAACCAGGGAACAAATTGATTTCCTGAAGAAGCAAGGCAACACAGTGAAGCGAATGGCAAAAAATTTTGGGGTGCTCCTCATCATTTCTGTACAAGAGGTCAAAGTTGCTTGGTATTCCAGTGAGGAGCAGATTTTCTGCGATAGATGATGAAGAACTTGAACATCATGTAAGACGACTTCAAGGCCTGTATCTAAACTCGGTATATTAGGTAATAGATGGTTTACTGTATTCTAGAATTTTGTTTCCACCAAACATCAAATTGTATATATTTTTTAATAATTAATATTATTCCAATTTCAGATGATGAGAGCCTTGTCGCATGCAGATGGAGTGCTGGTTCCCCGACATAGGGTGCGTGAGATGTTGGCTCAGATAAACCCAGCAGCTACTGCTAGGAGATGGAGCAGCACTGTGTCGAGACAGGTGCATCATGCACCTTACCCCAACAGTCTGTGGCATATAGATGGCAAAAATGTGCACCTCATAAGGTGAATTCATTATGGTTCAAAATTTTTGGTTAACCACAATCTGTGACCTCTATACTGTAATGATGTAGACACAGCTGGAGGTCAGGTAGTCAACATTTGGTCACGAGGCACATATTAAAACAGTGCTATTGAAAGTTATATGGGAAAGGAATCAGACAACAAATATAAAACAGACTATCTCTTCCTTTATGTTATTTCAGTCATTCTGAAGAAAACCAACAAACAAATATTCAACTCCAGTATAAGTTACAAAATATGTTGTTTAGGAAGCCCGTATGAGAATTTGGAATACAGTCTACTGTCTTCTGTGTGTTCAGATGGGTGTAATATCAAAGAAATGTTTCTAACATGCTTTGGGTCAGACAAATAAAGATCGATCAATCTATCTATCATTTTCCTTGTTTATTAATCACAAGTGTTCTTTCATTGTATTTATCATTCTAGATGGGGCTTTGCAGTTCATGGTGGCATAGATGGACACTCTCGGCTGATCACTTACCTGAACTGCAGCACAGACAACCGTGCCACCACTGTGCTGTCTAACTTTCTGAAAGCCATGCCTTTATGGACTTCCCTTGAGAGTCAGATCAGACTATGGTGGTGAGAACGTACAGGTGGCCCTATTCATGAAGCTAGTGCAGAGCATTGAGCGCCGGAGTTTCATAACAGGGGAATCGGTCCACAACCAAAGAATTGAACATCTTTGGAGGATGTGTGCTTGCATGTGTTGCAATCTTTTCACAGCATGTTCTATACTCTTGAGGATTCACAGCTTCTTGATCCCAGTATGACATCCACAAACTTTCTCTCCAAATTGTTTTTCTTCCTGGGATTCAAAAAAGCCTTGAGTACTTTAGGGAGGTCTGGAACAACCATGCTTTGCGCACAGAAAACAACAGAACATCAACTCAAATCTGGACAGAAGGCATGCTCTCAAATATGGCAACGGATAGTGCAGCAATCAGCAATGTGTTTGGTGAGAACCTCTACAGACCACAACATCTGGAGGAAGTTCTGGCACAACATGGAATTGAGTCCTTCCCCACTATTGATGGTGATGATCTCCCAGCTGTAATTGTAGAACAATGTCAAATCAGTCTCAGTCAGCAGCAACAGGAGTCAGTCTCTCATGCCATTGATGACATTTCTGATTTGAAGACAAAGTATCTGACATGCTGTGCAGAAATTTCAAATGTCATAGCAACCTATATCTTAAAAAATAAAACACCTGAATGCATCAGCTGTAGACAGAGCCAAAGAGCTTTTCATTTGACTTTGTAGTTTTCGTACTATATTACAGACAATTTGTTTATGCTTTCACTTATTTAACTTTGCACATAATTTTGCACCTTATCTTTCAATTTCTTCTTTGTTTGTCGTGGATCTTGTTTTGGTATTGTTTATACCCTGATTTGTATTGCACATAACCTTTGTTGAATAAAGTTTTTGGGAAAAAAACGGTTTGTCAGATAATCTTCATCCTGTTATTTCCAGCTTCTTATCTGTTCATTTATTTATTTTTCTGTGAGTTTTGCTTAGTTAATACCAGCTGTTCCATCTGGTGTTAAGAAGCAATGCATTTAGTGACTGGAAATAAAAATGGAATGCACGTTTATCTGTCAACTGAGCAGGAAGTTCAAATGTGGTCACTCAAGATGTCTTTTGGTACACATTTTAATGCTAGGCATGAACACATGCTCTAAGTGCTGGCCGCTTCGACTTTGATAAGATTCATCAAGAAGTGTATTAATGCAAGGTTTGAACAATGTCAAAAGCCATCTCTAAGCAGCTTCATGTTCCTGTGACTATAGCTGGAAATACATTCTATTGCCAAAAGTATTCACTCACCTGCCTTGACTCACATATGAGCTTTAGTAACATCCCATTCCTAATCAATTAAATTTTACTTGTATAGCATCTGTTACAATACCAATTGTCTTTAGGCACTTTACAGATATGATGTGGCTCCACCCTTTGCAGCTAGAACCCTTGTGCAGACCAGCTGGCCCACGTGCTCACAGACATCTTCAACATCTCACTGAACCAGGCCACCGTCCCCCCGTGTTTCAAGTCAGCCACAATAATCCCGGTGCCCAAGAAACCAGTCATCACATGCCTTAATGACTTCCGCCCCGTTGCACTTACTTCCACCATCATGAAGTGCTTCGAGAGGGTGGTTAAGGACCACATCATCTCCACACTCCCCCCATCACTCGACCCGTTCCAGTTTGCATACCAGCCAAACCGCTCCACCGAGGACGCCATCTCCACTGGTCTCCACCTGAGCCTGGCGCACCTGGAGGAGAGAAACACCCACGTACGGATGCTGTTCCTGGACTTCAGCTCAGCATTCAATACGATCATCCCCCAGGACCTGGTACGCAAACTGGAGCCACTGGGCCTCAAGACATCGCTGTGCAACTGGCTGCTGGACTTCCTCTCAGAAAGAACCCAGTCTGTCCGAGTGGGTAATAACAAATCCAGTGTCATCTCTCTGAACACCGGTTCCTCCCAGGGATGTGTTCTGAGCCCCCTGCTGTTCACCCTGATGACCCATGACTATCGCCCCAGGTACAGCAGCAACCACATCCTGAAGTACGGGGATGACACAACAGTCGTGGGCCTCATACAGGACAATAATGAACTGGCCTACAGGGAGGAAGTGCAACATCTGGTGGACTGGTGTAAAGTGAACAACCTGGTCCTGAATGTGGATAAAACTAAAGAGATCATTGTGGACTTCAGGAGATCCAGACCCAGCCACAAACCACTCCTCATCAACAACACAGCCGTGGAAGTCGTGAGCACAACCAAATACCTGGGGATGCATATCACCAACGACCTCAGCTGGTCACTCTACACCACCTCCCTGGCGAAGAAGGCGCAGCAGCGCCTGCACTTCCTGCGTCGGATGAGGAGAGCTTCCTCCCCCCTCCCCCATCCTAACCACCTTCTACAGAGGGACCATTGAAAGCCTGCTGACCAGCTGCATCTCCGTCTGGTCTGGGAGGGCTGCAGGGCCTCAGACTGGAAGTCTCTGCAGAGAGTGGTGAGGACGGCGGAGAAGATCATCGGGACCCCACTCCTGCCCATCAAGGACATAGCAGACAGCCGCTGCTTATCCAGAGCCCATCGGATCCTCTCTGACCCCACCCACCCCCACCATGGACTGTTTCTCACGCCGCCTGCCGTCTGGCAGAAGGTTCCGCAGCATCCGTTGCAGAACAGCCAGACTCAGGAAACAGTTATTTCCCCCTGGCCATCAGACTACTCAATGGACAAATAAACCCCCAACCCATGGACAATGGCGCATAATTTCCCTTATGTAAATATCTCTGAAATATATTTTTTCTGTGCAATACATTTTTCAATTCAAATTCTGTGCAATATTTTTAATCTCAATTTCTATGCAATATTTGCATATGTGTATATTCCATAGTCATATTCATATTCATATATATATATTTTTATTGCTGCTACGTAGCTCTGCACTGCACTTGAACCTGCTGTTTACACCGGATTCTGCTGTTTTACATCCTGGTTTTATCTATTTATTCTCTACGCTGCACTCACTACAACCTTTAGGTTTTTTAGGTCTGTAGCACTACAGTATTGTCTTGTAATTTTTAAAGCTGTAATACGGAAAGCCAAGCAACGACATTTCGTTGACGAAAAACCTCACTGCCGTGTGTTTTTTTGTGCAATGACAATAAAGAAGGTCTAAGTCTAAGTCTAAGTCTAGAACAGCTTCAACTCTTCTGGAAAGGCCTTCCACAAGGTTTAGGAGTGTGTTTATGGGGATTTTTGACCATTCTTCCAGAAGAACATTTGTGAGGTCAAACACTGATGTTGGACCAGAAGGCCTGGTTCTCAGTCTCTGCTCTAATTCATCCCAAAGGTGATTCTATCAGGTTGAGGTCAGGACTCTGTCCAGGCCAGTCAAGTTCATCCACCAGACTCTTCCATCCATGTCTTTATGGACCTTGCTTTGTGCACTGGTGCACAGTCATGTTGGAAGAGAAAGGGGCCAGCTTCAAACTGTTCCCACAAAGTTGAAAGT
Organism: Hirundichthys speculiger; assembly: GCA_018398805.1. Lineage (NCBI taxonomy): Eukaryota > Metazoa > Chordata > Actinopteri > Beloniformes > Exocoetidae > Hirundichthys > Hirundichthys speculiger. Next base: position 1,352,359 of record JAGFBZ010002641.1, read on the forward strand.
ATGGAATTGTCCAAAATGTCTTGGTTTGTAAGACAGTCTGACCCTCACACTGAAAATGTGATTCAGAAACAAAGAAAGCCTCCCTCAGACTGGATGTAATCACTGTGTATATTCTGTCTTTGATTAATGACTCCCTAACACCTCCTGTCTATCTAACGACCCCCTACACTGTTACATGGGCTCAATGTGAGAAGTACAAAGGGCTGAGTGGTCATAATCAAAAGGTCTCCAGATGTGATCAGCATCTCCATGTAAATTAATATTTGATAGAATTAAGAAGTCTCTCTCTGCTCGGTTGGGTATTTAAAGGAAAGAACAAGAACCCCCCCCCCCCCCTCTTTGAGTTAATCTGCCAACCAGAGCTCCCACACATCACATGTGTCACATCATTTTGTTGGCTGTATTTCTATTTCTTTGATATTATCTTTGATATCTGTTTAAATATTTTTTTTTTGAAATATATAAAAATTGTACAAAATATACAAAAAGTCCATCAAGTTTAAATATTTGAATCTTCTGACATTCCTTTCATTACTTGCATTTAATTTCTTTAAGTTTTAAGTTTCTATATTCATCAGCTGAAACTGGAAAATCTGGAAATTATTCATATGAATTAAAAACAATGACAAAAATAATAATCAAAGTAATAATGGTAATAGGGGCAGCACGGTGGCTTAGTGGTTAGCACTGTTGCCTCACAGCTAGAAGGTTCCTGGTTCGAACCTCGGCGGGGGGGTCCTGGATTGAACCTCGGGGCCTTTCTGTGTGGAGTTTGCATGTTCTCCCCGTGCTTGCGTGGGTTTCCTCCGGGTACTCCGGCTTCCTCCCACAGTCCAAAGACATGCATGTTAGGTTAATTGATCATTCTAAATTGCCCGTAGGAGTGCATGTGAGTGTGAATGGTTGTGTGTCTATATGTGTGGCCCTGCGATGGACTGGCGACCTGTCCAGGGTGAACCCCTGCCTTTCGCCCGTAGACAGCTGGGATAGGCTCCAGCAGATCCCCGTGACCCTTCAAGGATAAAATGGGTATAGAAAAGGATGGATGGATAATGGTAATAATCAAGCATTAATCCCTGATATGTAGATCTCGGCTACAGTTGGCTCTGTATCTCCATTTAAAAGCGATGCGTCCAAGCTGCTCTGCCATTGGCTATCACTTAGCATCTTCCTGGCAACCCATTGGCTAGGAGGGCCCCTTGTCTGTATGAGCATAACCCAGCAACCCAGGTAAACAAACAATTTTTACCTCCACCAGAGGGGTATACTACGAAGCGAGATTAGAGGGTTAGCGAGGTATGTTGAGTCTAAAACCAGGATTTTCGGTACCACGAAGGTGGCTCTCTTTCAACCTGGCTAGATCACCATGGTAACTTACTCTGCAAACTTAACCTGGTCCGGAGCAGGTTATGTGCAGAGTTTAGGCTCAAATCGGCTATAAAAAGCACCGCCCTTTCACTTTCACCCAATCCTGTTGACTTTAGCGCCAGGATTGTGCGAGGATAGGAAGAGAGTATTCAGAGACCGGACTGATCCGCTGGCTTCCCATGACCATATTCTCTATGAACGCTAGAGATTTCCAGATGAGGGAATCCGTTACATTTGTAATCTGCTAGAGCCAGATATTGGCAGCGCCACCAAACGCAGCCGTGCGCTCACAGTAGCGCAAACGGTGTGCGTTTCTTTGCGTTTCTTTGCCACGGGAACCTACATGCCTTTAGTTGGTGATGCAGAAAATCTGAGCCAGAATACTGGAATAAAGGTTGTACTTGCTCTTACTAAACTGCTGAATATGTTTGTAGTATTCCCTGGCCATCTGCCCACGCTTCAAATAAAAGAAGCGTTTTACTAAATCGCAGGTAACATAAATTAATAGTCCATTATATTGATAATCAGTGTGACGTGGAATTTCATGTGAAATGTTGTAATATAATTCATAGATTCATAGAGGCCAAGGCAGCCTACAGGAGGAAAATAGAGGACCACTTCACTGCGAACAACCCCAGGAAGATGTGGCAGGGAATAAATCACATCACCAACTACAGAGGCAACAACCCGGTGAGTGCGGAGGCCAATGCCTCGCTAGCAGAGGAACTCAACCGCTTCTTTGCTCGCTTTGAAGCAGACAGACCCTCAGCAGTCACTCCACTCACACCACCCTCCATCCCACCACCCTCCAGCACCGTCACACTGACACTTCAGGAGCACGAAGTGAGACGTGTGCTTAAGTCTGTGAACCCCAGGAAGGCGGCTGGCCCCGACGGTGTACCTGGTAAGGTACTCAAAGCGTGTGCTGACCATCTGGCGGGAGTTTTCACCTGTATTTTCAACCTGTCTCTGGCACAGGCCATCATTCCATCCTGCCTCAAAGCCTCCACCATCATCCCCGTCCCGAAAAAGTCAGCAGCGGACAGCCTCAACGACTACAGGCCTGTTGCACTTACGCCTGTGGTCATGAAGTGTTTCGAGCGTCTGGTCTCGCAGCACATCAGGAACTGTCTGCCTCCCACTCTGGACCCCCACCAGTTTGCCTACAGGGCAAATCGATCCACTGAGGATGCTATAACCATAGCACTCCACACTGCGCTGAGTCACCTGGAGCACCTGGGGAGCTACGTGAGGATGCTCTTCCTGGACTTCAGCTCAGCCTTCAATCACATCATCCCGGAGATCCTGGTCCAGAAACTGTCCCACCTGGGCATCTCCACCCCCATCTGCCAGTGGATTAAAGACTTCCTGACGGATCGTCCTCAGTCCGTCAAACTTGGCCCCCACCTCTCCTCCACCATCACTCTCAGCACTGGTTCCCCCCAAGGTTGTGTATTGAGCCCCCTCGTGTTCACTCTTTACACTCACGACTGCTCTCCGACCCATCTCTCAAACACCATAATAAAGTTTGCGGATGACACCACCGTGGTCGGGCTCATCTCAGAGGGAGATGAGTCTGACTACAGAGATGAGGTAAACAGACTGACAGCGTGGTGTTCAGCTAACAACCTGCCATTGAACACCACAAAAACAAAGGAGATAATACTGGACTTCAGGAAGAGCAGAGCAGACCCAGCCCCGCTTTACATCCAGGGGGACTGTGTGGAAAGGGTCAGCTCGATCAGATTCCTGGGCGTGCAGCTCTCCGCGGACCTCTCTTGGACTGCTAACACCTCGGCGGCAGTGAAGAAAGCCCAGCAGCGACTCCACTTCCTGAGGGTCCTCAGGAGGAACAACCTGGAGGAGAAGCTGCTGGTGATGTTCTACAGGGCCACCATCGAGAGCATCCTGGTGTACTGCATCACAGCATGGTACACAGGAAAAATGAGAGAGTATTTTTTTCAGAGTTACCATTATTTTCCTCTAAAAGAGTACTTTTTATTAATTTTGGAGTGAAATTATTTCCAGTGGCCACTAGAGTGGGAGGAAAAAAATAGAGAAAATCCTACTGGAGTAATATCAAGGACACGCCCACTAATGTTTCTTAAGTTTCGTTTCTGCCGCCATCTTTTATCCCCGCAGTGGAAGGTCGAGGTGAAGTGGTGGAGGCGGTAAACCAGGTAAGTCAACAAAGTAGCTTAATAAAATGGGTTTTATTTCAGATAAAATGTCAGTAGAATTTGGTTGGCTTGCTTGAAAGGTAATGCTTATGAGTAACATTGCAGCTGGCGAGTTTGTGGGAGCCTCACACACTGCATAATTGCCAATGTCGATGCTAACGATAGCTTCAATACAATTTATATGTTGGATGTGAATTTAAACAGAACCTCAATCACGTTAGCTTAATTTACCACATGTGTTTTTACTGAGCTTACTGTTTAATGCCCTCGGTTAGCAAGTTCGTTTAAATTTAGTTTTTTTATGGGCCAGTCTTGTATGTGTGCAGTGTTTTCTCTACTGTTTGGTTAGCAAGCACGTGTGTTTTACTCTGAATTTAGGTATGTACACCGACCTTATAATTGTTCGGTTAATTAGCTACGGTAACCTACATGCCGACCGTTAGCAAGCACGTGTGTTTTACTCTGAGTTGAGTCATGACGTTTTACCGGACTTGTTCTTTGGTTAGTAGTTAAGTGTGTTTTATTGTGTGGACAGTTAGCAAGCACCTGTATTTTACTCTGAATTTAGGTATGTACACCGACCGTTATAATTGTTCGGTTAATTAGCTACGGTAACCTACATACCGACCGTTTGCAAGCACGCGTATTTTACTCTGAATTGAGGTATTTACACCGACCATTTTAATTGGGGGGGTGTTGGCTCTTTTCACCTGCTGTTTGGTTAGCAAGCAGGCGTATTTTACTGAGTTAAGTCATAACTTTAACCTAAAGTTACGGTTTTACCTGCTCTCCGGTTAGCAAGTGTTTTCTTGTGTGTGTGTAAGACACAAATGGAGACAGTCTGTGATGTACAGTCATCCCTTGCGCAAACGCAAATAAGTTGTGAATTTGAGTGGAATGGAATTATGCGAGGTTTAGTGGTGAACTCAAATGAAACTGGTTCCCCAGCCATTCTTTGCTCAGGGATGGGGCGTTGGGGTGTTGTGATGTGTGCTGGCGCTGCAGCACCATAACCTTAGGTATGTGAATTGAAATGCATGTTAACACAGCACCCAACGAGAAAAATAATTATTTTACCCAGCTTTCAAACAGCATTTAATTAGATGTAAATGCAGAGTGGTATCAAGCCTACCTGTAGATGGGGCCTTTGTAGTACTTAAGCTAATTGTAGCATTCAGTGCATGAATTGTTGTGCTCAACATCATCTTGGTAACTGTTTTATTTTTTCTTATTTCCCATAAAGGATGCAGGCTGTAAGAGTGAAGTACCAAGACCGCCAGAAATACATTTGTTATGAAGGGCAACTGACCTTCAAATCATTTTTGGAGTGTGGTGAGTGAAACAAATTGCATAACCTCATGTGTAAATTAGTGGTGCATTATTATTATTATTATTATTATTGTTATTATTAATATTGTCAAGGACCCTTAGAAGTATATGTATTTGATTGTGGAATCTCTAAATGTTGTTTTCTGTACCCTGAGAAAAAGAATGATTTGAATTAGACAAATCTTCATGATTTAAAAAAAAAAAATGCAGATCTACAAGCTCAGCGTGGCACTTGTGCTACAGTATGAGCTTGTAGAGCTGCTATTTTTGGAGTATAAAATCGTTAAGTGGTTCAGCTCTAAAGTGACGCTGATGTGTGAACTTTTAATAAAAATAAGATTAGTTGCACGGCACAATATCAGTCTTGTGCAATGTTATTTTGTCTTCACAGTTTCCAAGAAATTTGAAATTCCTACCTTGGACTTAAAAGTCTATGATGATTTAAACACGGAAGTTGATGAGGATGCATTTGCATTTCTTGTAATGAAACCAGACCTGGGTGTGCTTGAGGTGTGTTTGCCCAAGGGCTCAGATTCTGGCGGTGAGTCACTTTTTAACTTGGAGTCTTATAATCCATGCAGTCCTGGCTAACCTTGTAATGCAACATAATAAAGAGAGACTTACACATGTTGCATGACATTTTTGAATAAACATGCCTCTACAGACACTTAAGAAAGCATCTGAGGAATAACTAGCCTGGTTTGTGGATCCATCCTAATCTAACGTGCTTTTTACATTACTCTTATCACAGATTATCCCCTCTTGCTAGTGACATGTTATTATAATTACACCTGTTGTGTCAACATACTAGATTCAGTGAGCCCCTCTTCAAACCGCTCCATTGCCAGCAGAAGCAGCTCCTTTCTCAGCTCTGGAGCAGAAAATGAAGGGGACTCAGATGACACCATCATTTTGCAGTCTAGCCCTGCCCAAAGAAACAGAGATGACCTGACTCGTCTTGCTCAGGTAAGCTTTGCAGATGGAGAGATCAAGATGGTGATTCTGATTTTAAAAGGGGGGGACCAAGTAAAGTTGCAGAGAAATACGGGGCATGGTTAACATTTTTATCACTGTAAATGTAATTGGCCATAAAATCCCTGTGTCCGTCCGTTCCCTCTTTTTCCCCCACACGCTTAGACCATTGAAAACATTCTGAGGGAGAAACCTGGAGGAGAGAGAATCCTAACCGAGTATGCTCGGAAAAAAAGCCTAACAGATTCCAGAAGACGTGACATGGTGAAGATATTGGTTGCACACATGGCGAGTGAACATGGGTATGTTGTCATGTAATTAACATCCAACCCTAACATTTCTGATTTTATTTGGTGCAGAAGGCATCAGCATAGCAGTACTTTTGTTTGGATTTCGTGTGTGTGTGTGCACTGTAGGACGAGCCCTTCAAGGCGTGTTAAAGAGGACTACGCAAAGGGCATCACTGCCTTGTTTCCATACCTGGCTGATCCCCAGGGCACTTTGGGCTATGTAAGTACATAAAACAAGTCTAACCTGGTCTACTCATTACTTCTAGTATTGATCCAAAAACCGAGTGAGATTTTAACTACGGTAAATATTAAAGGGATAGTTCAGGTCTTTTGACATAATATGTATGGCAATCCTCATTAGCAGTGTAGTGCATCAACAGTGACTTGCCCCCGACGAGGTAGTCCGGCTAGTTGTCTGGGGTCACGAAAATAAGCGTTTTGCTTCTCAAAACAATATGCGTTCAAGAGTGTGATAATTTGCATCACACACATCACATTGTCCTCAAAAAAGTCAGACATCAAGATCGCCTGGCGCTATTTTCTCTTCGTTCCTATCACTCCTGCACTGCCACTTCTGGACAGCTGTGCAGGTTCAGTGTTTAGTGTTCAGTGTTTACTAAGGTATCACTTGTGTCATAGTGGCAGCGCAGAGTGATAGGAACGGAGAGAAAATAGCGCCAGGCAATCTTGATGTCTGACTTTTTTGAGGACAATGTGATGTGTGTGATGCAATATATCACTCTTTTGAACGCATATTGTTTTGGAGAACCAAAACGCTTTATTTTTGAGACAACTAGCCGGACTACCTTCGTCAACACGAAAACCAGGCCGGAATTTGGCTCACAAGACGCAGTCGGGGCAAGTCACTGTTGATGCACTACACTGCTGATGAGGATGCCATACAGATTCATGTCAAAAGACCTGAACTATCCCTTTAATATTTCTGTATGCTGACCCTTTCTCCTAACCTCAACAAGGTGAACACAGCAGATTTCAGACTGGTTGACCTTGATTTTAGCAATTCTCCAGACAAGGACGTGTTAGTTTTTTTAAGGAGGAAAAAATAAAACGCTTTGATTTTTTTAGGAGCAGTATTACAATCCAGTAGATGGGAGTGGATTCTTGCATGGAGAGTGAAAACGCTTCAAAAAGAAGCCTCAGAGGGACAAAAGAAAAGAAACCCTCAGCCACTGACAGGTACATGATTTTGAGTGTAGATTTTTCTTTCAATGAGAATTCACATGTTAAATTCATTTTTAAAGGGAATTTTCAGTTACAATGAATGTTTACCTCGGATATCAGGTCACCTATTATCATTTAATTTCATTCCATCCATACTCCCAACTGCAGCGTGGAGGTGTTATATATTCTGTTTTTGTTGAAGATTTTTTTTTTTTTTGAATGTTCATTAATGAGCTCTGGACTCATTTTTAAAATTTCCTGGGGTCGCAAGTTATGTATGGTTGCGGTATGTGGTTTCACTGTTACAGGTGGTCCAGATTCTAGTGACAGAACTCCCTTCAGTAAGGAAAACCAGCTAACCACAGAAACCCAGTGTCGTGAGGCCATCGCATTCATGCAGCATACAACTGATGAAGCAATCATCAAGGAGAAGATGAAACAGACCTTCATGTATCGCCAAGCAATGGTTCATGACCCAGTGAAGTCCTCTGAAGTATTCACCACCTTTCCAAGATTTCTTGACATCACGGGAATGGTATGTCACTCTTAAACTGCCTTGCATTAAAATCGAGCTGAAATGAAAAATTACTTCATCTCAACTCAGATCTCATCCCTGGTGCACCTATTAACAATCTATGCCATGTTTGTTTTCTGTATCCCATCTTGTCTGGCATAGAGCAGGATTTCAGTCTGATGTTTGGTGATGAACATCTCTGCTACGTTCCTGGAGAAGTGGCCCTACTCACTACAGGCAGAAAGTCCTTGAACAAAGCCATGGCCTCACCCAGACAACGACCTTGAAGATCTCCTTCATAATGCTGAATCCACAACAGAAGAGCTGGAAGATGGTACACTTGAATTAAAGAAATAATAATGGATGTGGGAAATGATTTTGAAACAAAAATATAAACATTTTAGGAAAAATGTCTTTCTGAATTTTCTTGTATTTTCAGGATGGGACAGTGAAATGTCCTCCATCTTGCTCCTTATCCACCTTATGCCACCATCACCTCATGGCCGCAACAAGAGACCAGGAAAGCTCTCCGCCAGACAAGCCATTGACCACCTTGTGAAATTTATCAAGGTAATGTTACAGTTTAATTGAAGTTTAAGATGGCTCACTGTTCTGTCCATAATATTAAACCTTAAAACTACACTCTTGTGAAATCATGCAATGACCATGCTCCTCTGTAATCGGTGAGGGCCCTGTGATATTTATCTGATTTGGGTCCCCACAGATCTATTATCACCCTGAGATATGCTAATATGAATAAGTTTATTTCTTTTACATTTAGCAGAATAAAAATATAAGGCTGAAAATGTACATGTGTTACTGCAACAGATTAATTTTAATAGCAAGACTAATTAAGTTTTCTTGTCACAGACTGGGACCAGTGCTGAGGGGCATCTGGACAGCATCACAGAGAGCCGTCAACCCTATCTACTGGCTGTGGGGACCCAGAGGAGCACCATACACAAATATTTCATTGTGATTGACAAGCATGCAATCCCGTGTCAGTCACCAGATTCTCTTGCCTCTTTTGACGAACTTTTTAAAGCCCATTTTGTCTTCGCTACCTCATACAACAGGGATCTGGCCAATGTCTACCACTTCTTGCAAACCGCTGTTTACCAGATTGATGCTGCTACCACCAAGGTTAATCCCAGGGTTAAAGAGATGAGAGCTCGGATGCTACACTGACTTTGATGCTTTGGTTTGGAGGGTTCTGATGTTATACTGCAAAGATCTGTTTTGAGGGATCTGATGCTGCACTGATTGTAATTGAGATGTTTTGTTTTATTTGCAAAGGCCTTCAGGCAAATGCCAATTCAATAATTAAGCACTTTAAGTTGATACATGGACTTTATTCAGGAAAGACACTTCGTCTGAAATGTGGTCAACCTGGTTGTTATTTTTTTACTTTTACAGTATTAACATGTAAATTATGGGTGTTCAGGCAGGTGTTATGCATTTAAAAAAAAATACAATGCATTGTTGAATATTAATTTCTGGTCTTTTTTATTTCAAACATTTTAATCCAGAGTTGTTGTTGTTGTTGTTATCAATATTGAGTAAAAATACAATTCTTTATTGAGTGAAATAGAACTCTATTAATAGTAGAAATAGAACTCTATTACGAGGCAGTTACTACTCAGTACAGAGTAAAATACAACTCCATTAATAGTAGAAAAAGCGCTCTATTACGAGGCAGTTACTACTCAGTACAGAGTAAAATACAACTCCATTAATAGTTAGAATAGAACTCTATTATGAGGCAGTTACTACTCTGAGCAGAGTAAAATACAACTCTGTATTGAGTGAAATGGTGGTGGAGTTGTTCTCACTTTATGCTAAATTGAGTAAATTTTAATCTTGTGGAGTAAAATTTGAACTCTAGATAGAGCAGAAATAACTCTGAAATTTAACTCTTTGACAAGAGTAAATTTTACTCTTTTTGGACTGGGACCAAATACTGTCTTTTTGGGAGTAAAATTTTACTCAAATTGAGTCAAATTTACTCTTCAAAATTTACTGTGTACGCAGGGTGCTCAGCAGCAGACAAGAGAGGGCTGCAGAGAGTGATCAACACGGCCCAGAGGATCACTGGCTGCTCTCTGCCCAGCCTGGAGGACATTGCCAGCTCTCGCTACCGCAGCAGAGCTGCCAGCATCATCAGGGATGCATCCCACCCCGGCAACCACCTGTTTGACCTGCTACCCTCAGGCAGGCGGTACAGGTCACACAAAACACGGACAAACAGACTCAGAGACAGTTTCTTTCCGCAAGCCATCACTGCAATGAACAATTTCAAATGAACAATACTAAACTGCACTACTACTGCACTATTTTTAATATGGGACTTATGTGCAATAAGATTCATTCTTCTTCAAGTGAATGTCTACTGAACAGTTTTTGAATGTACATATATTTACATAGCACCTGCCACTTTTTATACCTTATATTTATATCTTATTCCTACTTAATTTTATTCTACACAAATGCACCGTGGAGATGCACTCAAATTTCGTTGTATGCAATACAATGACAATAAAAGGCGATTCTGATTCTGATTCTGATTCTGATTCTGATTCCCGAGGGTGATAGGGTACCTATTAAGGTAAGTGGCCGGTGAGCGTATATTGGTATCACAGATAATATTAAATCTTAAATTAATTTCACATAGATTTAGCAAAAAACTAAAGTGATTTTTATTTATCATCCATAATGGGACAGTCAGACCTACATAATGTTTAAATCTGCTGCATTAAGTTTAAAGTTTAAGCGCTCTAAAAGAGGGAGGGAGATTAATTAAGGTGTATTAAGTGGTGAAATAAATATAATTTACTGTGGCAAGAGACACTACAGATAGCCCGGGCGGGGTTTGATCCCCAGACTCCTGGGTGAAAGTCACGCATAATTGCCAGTCAGCCAAAGGCATATCCCCTGAGCCATGTAGCCAGGACACGTGATCAATCGGAAGTCAGTGACAGGCCCTCACACTGTCACATTACGAATTTACACGATCAGCAATTTTTTGCCAGCACTCCTCTCTGGCTTTATTCGCACCTACAGTATTGCTTTTGGCCGTAAAGATTTCTTTGAAATCCTCATAGCCCTGCATTATTAAAACCTGTTCCTCCTGACTGAAATATACGGACCGCCATCTATCCATTTTATCCGTAAGAGGCGTCAAATGACGCGTCAAACGCCCCCTTTCGTGTGAACGCGCACAGAGCAGAAAGCAGAAAGCCGTGGTTAACAAAGATAGTTGATAACCACCGTCGTGGTACCAGTTATCTCTGATCGCGAGTTTCAGGTTTGTTAAGCCAGCTCACCCAAAGAAAGCCTGGCTGTGTCGAACTTGCTTCGTAGTATACCCCTCAGGAGGCAAACTCTCTATACCACAGGTGTCAAACTGATCCATGAAAGGGCCGTGTGAATGCAGGTTTTTGTTCCAACCATGCAGAAACACAGCTGACTTGCTTTAGTCAATCAACTAGTTGCCTTCACTAATAGGTCTAAACCAGTTCAGTTGATTGAATGAAACAAGTCAGCTGTGTTTCTGCATGGTTGGAACAAAGACCTGCAGCCACACGGCCCTTTCACAGATCAGTTTGACACCCCTGCTCTATACATTTAAGGTTAGGCTTAAGATGAAGCCTTTAACTATGTAAACTATCTTTTAGCTATGCTGTTATAGGCTTAGCCTACTGCTGCATTCTTTAGAAGTCGTCTCTGCAAGACAAAGTCAAGTACTGTACCAGGGACATGCAGCCAGAATTAATATGAGAAGCAAATAAAAGCATCTGTGTTGCTGGTGAACACCAATAAGTGATTAAATTCCAAACTGATCTTTTATTAACGTAATCAGAAACCTTCATACTGTTCATACATGAAAAGATAACTGTAAGTTATCTTTTCATGGTCTTTCTGAGAGAATTTTGATATTCATTGTTGATAATCAGAAGCAAATCTACAGGGTGTCAATTAATTTGGCTCAGACAACACTAGTAGTTGAAGCCACATTTCAAGGTTTCAAATGAAATGTTGAGCATTTAGCTAAAAGAAGACCTAGTCCCTTGTGCTGTTGTAGAAGAATAGACAGATAAAGAGCCGAAATGAGACAAAGGGTGTTGTTTGATGTTTTCTGCTGGTGCTAAGGGTCTGAGAGGCCCCAGATGGGTTATAGAGACGATGAGAACAAAGAGAGGACAAAAAAAACAGACAGATGGAGGGAGAAAGTGAAGGACTGAGAGAGAAAAGGGACACAAACAAACACACACACACACAAAGAAGAGGAAAGAGGAGGGAGAGCAGAGACAGAAGTCTCTGGTGCACTTTTCAAAGTTTGATTAACCTCAAACCTGTCACATATTTGTGCTTTCATGTACAAAATCAATTAAAGGTGGGGTGGGTGTTCTTTTTTTGCAGCACTTTTTACAATATTGCCTGAAAACCTTTTCACATTCCCATTGCACCCACTGAAATAAAATGTTTGCAAAAAAAACTAAACGTTTCGGTCCGGTCTAGAGGGTATAATCAGAGAAAAACTCTGACCAATCAGTGTACTAATCATCATTACTTTCATTGGCTGCCTAATACGTCCATCAAATAGCAATGCACTCCCACCCACCCCTCCCTCCCTCCCTGCGGTTCATGTAGTCGTGAATCGTGTGAAGGCGTGGTTTCGAGGGGTGAGTTGAAGAGGAGGAGGCAGAGCCTTGGGAGGAGGGAGGGAGTGTATATTTTCAAAATCTCACTTGAGTTGGATTGCTGGAACCGTTTTTTCAAAGAACACAAACCCCACCTTTAACCTTTGTGTCGTGTTTGTTTCTCCCCCCTTACTTTAGTGCTCCCGGTCAATTTTGACCGGCCTGTTTTAACTGCTCCTACATTAACAGAAAAACCACTGATCGTCACCAAATTTTATTTAGCTCGTTTTTAAGCTGTAAACAATGTCTCAGACCACTGGTTTACATGAATAACTGCAGTGAATATACATTAAATAGACATAGAAAGACACAGAAATAGTAAATTGTATTCCAAAATTATCATTTATTGTAAAAAAACAGTGACCAAATTCACACAACATCAACATGAGCCTATCATTTGTATGTGTGTGTGTGTGTGTGTGTGTATGTGTGTGGTGGTATATTTGTGGTTGTGTACTATCTGATGGATGAACACAATCTAGGGTCACCCATTAATTTCCTATGGTGGTCATTTTTGACCGGGAACACCACAGGTGTTACAAAGTTAAATAAAATACTTAAAATTCAGAGAAAGTGGTGATCAGCAATTATATACAGTCATGGAAAAAATTATTAGACCACCCTTGTTTTCTTCAGTTTCTTGTTCATTTTAATGCCTGGTACAACTAAAGGTACATTTCTTTGGACAAACATAACAATAACCACAAAGATTGCTCATAAGAGTTTTATTTAAGAGCTGATATCTTACCATTTTCCATGGCGTTGTACTGCCAAAAACACTGCTTTTATGCATTCAGTGTTTTCTTTTCTGTCTATTTTAGTCACATGATGACGTTTAGTGGTACCAGGTATTAAAATGAACAAGAAAGTAAAGAAAAAATAGTGGTCTAATAATTTTTTCCATGACTGTATGTTCAAATGCCTAGTGTGGAGGATATCATAAGGCCCTGAGACAATCAAATGTAAAACACTATATTTATGATTGATGAAGTAGGAAATAGGTCAGATTTGACCTGAACACGACAGAAAGGTTAAAGCACTTCCTGCATAAAGACAAATGCTGGGGCAGTGTCTTTTCTTGAGCCTAAGGTTCAGCTCACATTGTGAAAATTTAAATAATTAAATTATTTTTAGGTATAATCATTATGATCTGTTATGATCTTGGCTTTGTTAAGTTCTGGTCCCATCTCTCCTGATTGTCCACACGTGTGTTTTCTTACTTCAGTCCAATTATATTCCAATCAAATCACACTTGCGATAATCTAATTTTAAGTTAAAAGATATTCCAGCTAGGGAAACCAAGGAGTTGCATCAAAGCTTTACCTTAATTCGGTCCATGGAATGTAAACTGGTGATAGCGGAGAAGAAAAACTCCCTTTCAATGGAAAGAAACCTTCACCAGAATCTCCCAACTGATCAAATCAGTTGGAGATTCTCACAAATAAACTACAGCTTTCCATACAACTCGATATACGAACTCTGGAAACTATTGTCAAGAAAAGAAATCTGTTTAGGTTGCTTTTTTTGACTTTCTGAGAAAAATATTATGGATTTACTGTTTCTCCACAGGTTGAGAAAAATCTCATGTTTCACCACTGAAGCTAAAATAATGCACAGATTTAATACCATGATCAAGTTTTGCAGGTTTAATAAAACAAAACAAAGAACTATATCACTTATCACTTAAATGCTAAGAAATAGCTGTTGAAAGTGAATAGCCTTAAACAAATTTTCAGATCGAAATAAAAGTATGTTTCGCTACAGTGATCATGAGATAAACAGGAAGACTATTCAGAGGGCATGAGGCAGACCGTCACCTCTCCATTTCAATCAAAGAGTTGTTGACTGGCTAATGGCTTTGAAATGAAGACCTCACCAATACTCTCATCACACATTTATTCAGCCATACTTATTAATGCAAATGAGGAGGATAAGCAACAACAGACAGAGTGGGGCTATGATTTACATGATAAACATTCCCACTTGTCAACATAGAGATGATTTTGGCATGCAGAAATATGAACCCCTAAAGATAGATGTAGTATAGTGATGGAAAGACTGAAAAAAATCGAGCCGATGCCAAATCTACATCAGTAAAATTATGGCCTATTCCCAGGTTTAGCACATACTAACAGTTATGAGAGAGAATATATGCATTTGATATATGATTAGGAAATTATGAAAGACAACAAAAATAATAAATAACAAAAATGAGAAAGCATCAAAGGCAATCAAAAACTAGTAGGGGAGAGTGAGGGAATGTGAGAACATTTTTTTCTGCTCCCCCCCCCCCCAAGCAAGCTACAGTGATGTATCTCTGAAATTAACATATTTCCCATTAATTTACGATGTTTCCTAAGAACGGAAATTATCAGAAGGTTTGCAGGACTAAAGACGGTGAAAATATGACCGTTTAAAAAAAAAAAGTGGTCAAGTGTCTCATTTTACCCCAGCTACAGGAGGTAAACTGAGACAAAGCCTAGATTTCAAGGGGTAAAGTGACCCTGCTAGGGGTCTAGCTTTTACGAACATGTGCCACATCATTTTGCTTTATGGCAAAAATGGGTCTCTGCCACACTTTTCCATTTCCCTGGATTCTTCAAGTATTCAAGGATCATTTATTGTCACTTCAACACATGTTAAACATGGAAAAAAACAAAATGAGTTACCCTGGTCCTGGAGTAAGCCCAGTAATAATTTAAAATACAATAGAAATATATAGAATAAACAACTTAAGTATTCACAAAATAACAAGATAAAAATGCAGATTTAAACTAAGTAGGGGAGAATGGGGTATTGTGAGACACTGGGTAATGTGAGACACCCCCTGTATCTAAGAAACAGGATGCAGCTGTGGTCATTTGAGCAGCTGATTACCAAGGCTCATCCTTTTCACCGTGACTAGGAAGAGCCTGACTCTGCTGTGCTGTGGTAAGCATGTGTTTTGTACAGAAATACATTTTTGGGATGCAAAAGAAATTTTTTTGGTTTTCACAATAATTAACTTTGGTGCTAGAAGTAATTGATTCAAGCGGACAAACTCATATCCTGTATATTGTCGAAAAGTGGTGGAGGGTTAAAGTGAGACAATTGCCATGGGGAAAAGAGACACACTACTTCACTTTTCCCCTGGAGGCAAAGTGAGACAAAAAATAAGCTTTGTTTTTTTGTGTCTTAAACAGTATGAAAAATCCATCATGCCAAGGAAATCCAACAGGAAGACAACCTGGGGCCGAACCTCCATTGAACAGATGGAAAGTAAAGCCACTGAGGTCATGGAGAAAAAGAGGCCCTTAAGATGTGTTTCAAAGGAGCGAAATATTGACAAGTCAAGCCTCCTTAGATTAATAACAAAGAAGCAGCTGGGCCTGGACTGTGGTACTGTGGGCTGGGACTCAGTAGCCATGGCAAAGAGAATTTTCACAGATGAGATGGAGGAGGAACTCGCCAAACACCTGAAAGAACTTGCTGAACAGTCCTATGGTCTCTCTCCAGCTAAGTGCCGCACACTGGCCTTTGAGTATTGTCGTGGAAAATTTGAATACAGGATACTCCAGGTATAGTGCTCACAGATGAAAAGAGTGTTCTGATAGAATTTGAATACAGAATGCTGAGCCGGATGCATCCTCTTTAGACCCTAAATGAAACTGCTCTGGTAAAGAAAGTCCTGTCTTTTTATTCTCTTATAGCTTGTATATACATTGTGTTATTCTCTGATTTTTTTGCAGTCAGGTAAAGGGAAGATAAAGGACTCTGACTTGGAAATGTACCAGCTTCACATCTGCATTGCATTTACTTCAACGGAACACTTGGATTCTACTTCTGCATTCAGGCATAATGGATGTGAGTGCAGCAATGACGGATGTGTCTGTTTGTGTAAGATACATAGTGGAACATCAACGAACCCTGGGTAATGAGCATCTGAAGCATGTGTGACATCTGGCTAATGCCTTTAAACTTTCCCCCTGCCCTTCTCATCTGGCACCAAGGCATCTCCAGTGATATCCTTTACTCTTCACTCTGCCACCCTTCTTTTTTTTTTCTCATCTGGCAATTTTTCCCTGTAATTCCTCTCTTTCCCGGCTCTGTTTGCTGAGGCTCTGCCGTTGGCAGATGTGCCATAGATAAAGGGGAGCTGTGTAGCCTGAGGAATGATGGGCACAAAGAGAAGAAGGGGGTGTCTTAAGTGGTGAAATAGAGAGTTTTGGGGTAGTGGGGAGTACAAGATGAAGACTAATGAGAAAGCATAAAAAAGGCAAAAAGACTTGACGAATCTTCTCAAGCTGACGGAGACTGAATAAAAGGAATAAGAAAATAATTTTAAGAAATGCAATTGCAGACAAAGACAGGTGACACTCTGAAGCTCACTTGAGAAGGGCAGTAAGACGGAGTAAAAACCTCACTTCTTACAATACACAGAAATACGCAAGCAGTGCTTTCTCTCTGAAAGAGTACAGACTCACAAATTCCCTCTGAATCCAGAAGCAATGCAGCTCAGCTCACAGCTGCCGTATCCTCTCTCCATTTTCCATGGTCTTATTACCATAATCGGCTCTGAGCAGAAACACAACAAGAAAGCGCACACAGCCAGCCTCTGAGTCAGACAACCAACCCCAGCTATCAAATCACCTGTACTTGTATCTGCAAACATACATCCTTTGCAGTTAAATCTCTGCTTCTTTTTGTCACTGTTTTAGTGAATTTTCTGGAGAACTAATTAATGGATTGCTATGCACAACTCAAGATTTGGTACATACATTCAGGATGAAGCTGAGCAAGATTTCATTTCAAGATTGTTAACTACCTGTTAAACATGAGAGTGATTGCTGCTCATATGTTGCATCAGTGTTGTACGCCTGGCGCCACCATCTGTTTATTATGTGCATTAGGAGAAGTGATGGTGAGCTCAGACTGTGACCAAATGTTTTGTTCCATGTACTCAGGAGAAATCACAATGCACAAATCACATGTCTTTTGTGCATTCTGGTCCTAAAGCCATATTTTCAGAAGGATAAATTAGGAGGAAACATCTGGATATATATACTATATGATGTAAATACTGGACATTGGTAAGTGAATTTACTCTGCAGCCCAACTACCTCTTATAAAAGTCCTTCAAACATATTTAAATTTATTTTAATCTATCCACACAGTTTTAATGTTATTACCACCATGCCCACGAGAGGCTAAAAGCCTTTACTTTCGCTTGTAATTTATCATTTTATTGGCGTAAAATGAGTTTTTACGCCATTTTAACAATCACCTTTAACTTTGCGATGATCCTATATAATTGTATAAAATGTCAAACAGCAAATATAACAAAGAAATTGACAGTATTTGCTTTCATATGAAACTCCACTGTGTTTCATTTTGTCTTGAGCTGACCTCCACGGACTGATATGAGACACAAAAATGCATTCTTGCCTTTCTTTTATTACCACCACCTGACAACCCCCTTATACTTCTCTGGCTTGCTGAAATGCAACATTAGTTGCCACATTACTTCCCTACACTCGCTTATCTGTATCTTTTTTTCTTTTTTTAAGATGCCAGTTAAGCCTCGGTTCCTGGCAGTGCCCTCCTGACTGTTCCCTACTGTTGTGACACACTGGACCGGCGTCCCAACTCTTTTCTGTCCAATCCAGAGCAGGTACTGATCATTCAGCTGCTTTAAAAACATGCTCAAACTGTAATTTACATCAGCTATGACCTCATTGGAGCAAAAGGCTTTCTGGGAAGGCTACAATTCACATCTAAGATGTCAAGTTTGCCAAACAGCACTTGGTGCTAAGGAGCAAAAGTGATGATAGTTAGCTGTTAACACCATACAATGCAATGTAGCTGCTGCTGCTCCAAAAATAAAATAAAATCGAACTTGCATTCATTAATGAAATGCTACCGCATGCTTTCATTTCATACTGTCAATAGTGCAGAGGAGATGGAGAACCCAAATGAAAACAAACAAAACTAAAAAGTCAAAGGAAACTAAAAAAAATCCACAAAAGTAATCCAGGTATCCAGGCAGGGGAACATGGAGGAAAAACAAGTGACCAAAAACCAACAGAGAACTTACAGGACATGAGACAACAGACCAGCACAGACAGGGGTGATGACAAGACTTAAATACACAGGGAACCCAACGAGAGGCAGGTGCAGACAATCAGGATAACAAGAGGGAAGGAAGCAAAGCTGAAAACAACGGAGACAAGACATACCTTCAAAGTAAAACAGGAAACAGGTGACACAAAAGACAGGGATTGATGCCAACTTAACACAGAACAAGGAAAAACCAAAAATGGCCATCATGGCCGCCCCAGACCATGACACATACAGTAAATGGGGTGAATTTTAACAAAACATTTTTGAACAAAATGCCTTTTCACACATTTTGACTCTCCAAAACCTACCTTTCCTCAACACTTTCCCCCATATAATTCTCCAACAGAGTGAATAGAAAATGTGAAATGCTGATAATTGGTTCTATCAAATTTCAACACCTTTTACGTAAATTCTTTGATTTAAAAATAATCTGAGTCGATAAGTGAGTCTGTCAGTTTCGAGTTGGGTCACTAACCCTGTTGCCAAGCCAACCATACAGCTCTACTGTTGCACAAAGATAGTCACAAAGATTCTGCTGGATAACAAGGTCTGCAAATGAGACTCGCATTGTGTAACGAAGTAGCCAGTTAAACTCCTGTGTGGCACGCTGCCGCAGCTTACAACAACAGTGTCAGTGGTGATGATGAAGTCCACAATACTGAGTCCAAACAAGACACGAAGCTTTTTATTTTCCCACAGACAACAAATGTGCTACTGTTATAACTGATATCTTTGAGTGTGCTGTTGTTTTTGGAAGGGTGTAAGTGTTAACAGGTGCACATGGGGATCTTGGAATTCTGATCATGCAATGATGCCACGGTTATGGCCAGTTTCTGATCAGGGTGTCCATCCTGATTTATCTCAAAAATGTAAAAACAGCATGACTAAAAGTTAACATCTGAACAATTGTAGGTTCATTTTGTTCAAAAATCAATTTACTGACAATATCTAGCCTTTAAGGAGACTCCACCTGTGGGTGTCATGAAAATGTCATTCATGCTCCATCTTGAGAGGGCAGTTGTCTTCTCATGCCACTGTGCTGCAGAACAACAGACTGGTCTTTCCTTCGGTACAATTTGATTCTGTTGTGCAGCATCCACGAGCTCCAAGCCAGAGCCACATCACATCCTTTATCAGTGCAGGGAGCAATGCTTGTATTTCTGCCGACATCAAAAATGGGAGATTGGGTCTCTCTGGATTGTCACCCTTGATACTTGATCAGCCTGTGCATCTGGGTCAGAAAACTATGAGAGTAACGGACTCTGAGAACTTGTTATTGCCATGTGTGATGTCAAACCACTCAGGAAATCAAATTAGTTTATAGCTTGCCACTCTGGCAAGGCTTTGAACAGCAGGGAGAAATGTAAAATAATAAAAGCTGCAATACTGGCCTGCATTTTTAGACTTTCACAAATTTCTGCGACGTAAATTGAGAGTGAGAAAAGAGAGATCACAGCACCTGGGTCCTTTATAAACCAGCCAGTCGTGATGTTAATTAATAGTGAATGTTGGATTAAAGAAAATTTCTGATGATAGAAGACCGCAAACCCAACATTTGAAAGTTAAGGGCTGTTTTGACCATCGAATTTGAATTTGGAAGGAACATAAATTAGTTACTTTTGTTTTCTTGGTGTATGTGAGAGCAAAGATCTTTAAAGGTGGATGCAGTAAAAGTACAAAGAAGTTTGTTTGCCTTCTCGAGATGGCAAGAACACAAACAAAGGTCTGACCAGGACATTTCATATACTCCACAAGAAACTCAGGTGCAGAACTTGGGAGTCTTCCTAGGGCAGGGGTCTCCAATCTCGGTCCTCGAGGACCGGTGTCCTGCAGGTTTTAGATGTTTCCCTCCTTCTTCACACCCTGATACAAGTGGCTGTGTCATTAACAGACATGTGCTGACCTTAATGACAAGATGATGGTGGCCATTAATTAGGATCAGGTGTGTTAAAGCAGAGAAACATGCAAAACCTGCAGGACAGCTGCCCTCGAGGACCGAGATAGGAGACCCCTGTCGTAAGGCTTCTGCTTTTCTGCATTAACCACTTATTTCACTTCAGATTTCTGACCAATCACACAATAGTTGTCGCATACCAAATGAGAAAAAGGTTTACCTCAGACTCGGTTAGTGGGTGTCCTCTTCAACCCCTCCAGGAAAGACCTGAAAGTGTTGCTGATGGAGTTTTAAGGGAACACCTGTCAATGTAGGATCATTTAGTCCAATGAACACAGGTCCAAAATTTTTTATTTTATTTCAATATTATTGTTTTGTTTTTGTTACACATCTTTGTCTTAGTTCTGAGATTTTATCATTTGTAGGATAAAGGTGTGAAATGTACATTTTAATCAGAAAAGATCATAGACATAAATTAGAATGATGGAAGTAGATGCATAATGAAGCTGAAGATGCTCTTAAAGGTTGCTTTGAGGCTACGGACTGGAATGTCCTCTGTGAACCTCATGGAGACAACATCAACGCCATAACTGAGTGTGTGACAGATTACATAAACTTCTGTGTGGACAGCATCGTTCCAACAAGAACTGTGAGGTGCTTCCCCAATAACAAACCCTGGATCACCAGAGACCTGAAAAAGCTGCTGAACATCAAAAAGAAAGCCTTCAGGGATGGAGACAGGGAGTTATTGAAGACAACACAAAAACAAATTAAAGCACAAACCAGGAAGTGCAAAGAGGACTACAGGAAGAAGCTAGAAAGGCAGCTCCAGCAGAACAACATGAGGGATGTATGGTCTGGAATGAAGAAGATCACCAGCTTCAAGGCAAAGGGGGACCAGACTGATGGAGGTCTGGACAGAGCTAATGAACTGAACACGTTCTTCAATAGGTTCAGTTCCCCCCCTGCCTCCAGCCCAACAGACCACACCCCCTCGGTGTGTGCACCCTCACCCTGCAGCTCAGTCATGGACCAGAAAACAGCATCATCTTTCTCCACCTCAGAGACCTCCTCTGCCTCCCCCTCCACTCTGTCTGTCTCCTGCAATCAGGTCAAAAAACAACTAGAGAAACTGAACCAGAACAAGGCTGCAGGTCCAGACGGTGTCTGTCCCAGAGTTCTCAAGACCTGCTCACTGCAACTATGTCCGATTCTCCAGCACCTCTTCAACACCAGTTTGAGACAGAAAACAGTTCCTGTGCTGTGGAAATCATCCTGCCTTATTCCAGTGCCTAAAATACCGCAACCAGCTGAACCTTACGACTACAGACCAGTTACCCTGACATCTCACATCATGAAAGTCCTGGAGAGACTCTTACTGGCCCACCTCAACAAGCAGGTCAGCAGCTTTCAGGACCCATTACAGTTTGCATATCATAATGGGCTTGGGGTTGAAGACGCCATCATCTACCTGCTTCACAGAGCCCACTCTCATCTGGACCAATCAGGCAGCTCTTTGAGGGTCATGTTCTTTGATTTTTCAAGTGCTTTTAATACAATTCAGCCTGCGTTGTTATGTGAGAAGCTCCATAAGTTCCAGGTGGATTCCTCCACAACCTCCTGGATTTATGAACTACCTCACAAACAGACCACAGTTTGTGAGACTGAAAGGTTGTGTGTCTGAGATGGAGGTCAGCAGCATTGGAGCACCACAAGGAACTGTTCTCTCACCATTTCTCTTCACGCTCTACACCTCTGACTTCCAGTACAACTCTGAGTCATGTCATCTGCAGAAATACTCTGATGACTGCAGTTGTTGGGTGTAACAGCAACGGACAAGAAGCCGAGTACAAAGAACTGGTCTGTCAGTTTGTGAAATGGTGCGTTAACAATCATCTCGTATTAAATACCAGCAAAACTAAGGAGATGATTGTCGACTTCAGGAGGAGCAAGAATCAACAAAGCAGTGTTTCCATCCTGGGAAAGGAGGTGGAGGAATACAAGTACCTTGGAGTGGACGGACTATACCTTCTACACTGCTCCTATTCCAGCTTCCTCCCACAGTCCAAAGACATGGCATGTTTGGTTAATTGGTGGTTCTAAATTGCCCGTAGGAGTGATTGTGAGTGTGCTTGATTGTTCATCTACTAGAGATGCGCGGTTGAACCGCGCACCCGCGGGCGGAGCGGATAATCCGCATATCGGGCGGATGACTCGTCAAAAAATAATACTTTAATTAAATTCGGGCGGGTTGCGGTTGAAGCACTCAAATAATAATAATAAGAAAAAATATTTTACATATTATTAAAAAGGATGGCGGGTCGGTTCGGTTTTGAAAATTGGTGAAAAAACGTTCCTGCAAATGGATAGCGGGCGGATAGAGATTTTAAGAAGCGGTTGCGGGTTAAAATATACGTCATCCGCGCATCTCTATCATCTACATGTGGCCCTGCGATGGACTGGCAACCTGTTCAGGGTGCTTCCCTGCCTTTCGCCCAAAGAGAACTGGGATAGGATCTAGCAGATCCCTGTGACCCTGCATAGGACTCAGAGGGGATTCCTCTGAGACTGCAAGGGAAGCTGAGCTTCCCCTGCCTCCCTGCCCTATAATGCCAAAAAATAAATGACCTAATATGTGCAGTTGTGTTAACATTTCATTGACTGTAAATGTGTTAGAGCATGTTAAACATGAAGACGAGTTGATTCAGAATCAGCTACTTCTTCACAAGTAAAGTAGTTAACTTGTCCATACATTCCCATACCGCTCTCTGGTCAATGCATTTCCCCTTAGAAGCTCAGCATCTCAGGGACTGCATGGAGCATTTTTTTTCATTGCTCCAAAACTCGATGGCATTGGATTACATGTCTTGGTCAGTTGTTGTTGCACATCTCCATCTCCATGCCAGCCTGCAGCAAAAAATTAAAGGCACTTCCACCAGCCTGAGATGGGATAAGTACTCTGCTGTATATGTAGGAGATGATGTTTGAGAATGATTCTTCTCCTCTCATTTACAGAAATGCATCAACCATCTCGGCTGCTTCTGTGATGATCTCATTGGCTCTTCCATGTACTTGGTGTTTATGTTAATATTGTGACAAAACCATTGCAAAAATAGTCACATAATTGAAACTGTCAAAGAATGCTCACGTCACTAAAGAGCAGTAGATCCTACTGGGTCCTACGCTGTAATGGAGTTTTAAGCTGGATCCCTGCTGGTGGGAAGAGCATCAAGAATCTGGTCTGTATTAAAAATAAGATTCCAAGAACAGACCGTGAGTCGAATATTGATTTATGATAGCCCATGGAGGCCACAGATGAACAAGTCTCCTCGTACAGATTTCAGTTTATTTCAGATTTATGAGGAGAGGTTTGTTAAATTAGTCAAAAAGCACCTTTAATTTGAACCAATCACCTTTTTATATATAAAGATAACAGCAGAAGGGATGAGACATGTTGATAAATACTTCTTTAAATGAAGGCATTATCTTGGGATTCTCATGTCAGATTTTTAGATAAATTTGTAATCTCAAGAAGCCAACCAAACAGGCACAGCTCTAAGGCGCATAGCTCCTGAAAGGCTCCTAGTGGAACCTGACATTGCACTGAGGTTGCAGCAAAACTGCAGTACAGCCGAACTTCAGCACTGCTGGGTTGAGGTGCTTCTGTGCTTGGTGGGTCCTGGGGATTAACATAATCTTAAATTTAACCAGACATAATTTCACCCTTTCCACAAATTCTAACATTCTGTCCCATTAGAACTAGAATTAGGGCTTTGGACTATTGCTCCCAACCAAGCCTGTCGTACCAGGAGAGGTCCTGAAAAGGTAACAAAAACAAGAACTTATACAAACATACATTATTCATGTCTTCAAATATCATTAAACTGGTCTACATTCATTTCCTGGAGTCCGATCGAAGCGTGCTACTTCACTAAACCCAACAACGAAACCTATTTTCTGTTTAAAATAAAACTATTTCTCTTATGGACTTGAATTTTACCCATCCAATATGTTTTTGTCCCTGCACCATGAACAATATCTGGACCACAGACAAATAGATGTGGGCACATACTAGTCTTCAATTTAAATCTTCAGTCTCACAGTGGCGCAGAATACTAAACAGACTTAGCTGACGTGACTCCGCATATGTACACACCTGAGCATTTACAGAAGTGCTGCAAAGACCCACACACAAAAGTCAAGGAAGGTGACTGCAAATAATATTGTCTCTCCTGCTCTAATTATGACTCAATTTTCTTAAATTCACTGTGAAGAACCTGTTTTACATGGCTCATTACATCCACCTGGAGTGCACAGGTAGAGGCATATCAGGTACAGCAAAGTTTTACAAGGTCTTCAAATAGCAAGCATGCTTGAACATTTAATAGATCACACAGACACGGGCACAAATGGACACGCCTGTTCATGCATGACAGGGTATCACCTCTCCAACAGCCGTATCCTTGACAACATGAAACCTGCAAGCAGGGATGGAGAGAGTCAGCAGCTAATGAGCCCCTGGGGAAGAGGGAACGTTAGGAAGTACAGGAAGGAGGAAGGAAATTAAGGGCTAAAGGACTGAAGGTGTGTGTCAAAGGAAGGGGAGAGAAGGGAGGAAAAGACAAAGAAAGAAGCAATCCATAGGCTGTGTAAACAGCTTATATAACACACGGTTATGTTTGCTTTTTTAATTTCAGGCGTTTGGTTAAATGGTAATTGTCAATTGTGACAGAGGGAAAAAAAATAACGGACTTAAGTTCACTGTGGAGTGGAGTAGAACAATCATATAACGTTCACAAAACAATCATGATTTATCACTGTTACATTAAGGGACACTATTTTGTTGGTTCCCTTAGCAGCATGTCCACATAACAGCATGGTATAATGACTTTTGTCACTTACTTTTAGGGTTTAGCAAATACATAAATGAGCAAACAACCTCGTTCATGTACAAAAAGGTCCTGGTATGTGCTAAAATACATTCTGCATGACACAGTCACTTAAATGGACATCAATGGGACACTAGAGAGCTCATATTCCTGAAAGTTGTGCTCCATTTTCCTCAGAAGTCGGAACGGGGAATGACGTCACACCTGAGTTAGCCACAATCCAGAAGTAAAGTCTCAAAAACGTGGAAGCTTATTTGCAGTGTGGGCTTCTTCAAATGTTGGACTAGTCAGAAAAGTAATTCATGACAATGCACGTGATATTTAGAGCACAAAAACACTGTAGCAACATGTCCACTGATGAAATGCGACCAGTGCGACGTCTGTTTAACTAGTGTGATGTTGGGCCATACCATGTGCTACAGAAGACCGCATGGTTCTCTGAGACAAAGAAAGACAAAGGAAATCTTTTAAAACTCAAATCCCGAGCATTGCTTGCAAGTTCACACATAGGTGTGAACGTGATGTCAAGGCCTCTCACTGGCCGCGAGCCCTAGTCTCAGCGGGGTTCCCCAAACGGAGGCGGACTGCAGATCCCCCGTTTAAATACCGGCTCCCTCCTCCCATTCTCTTTCTTGCTCCTTCATCTCTCTGACCTCAACACCCCGGAAAGGTGCTCATCTCTCTGGCCTGCACCAGCAAGGTAAATAGCCAAAGGCCTGTTTCCCTGGCGACCTGTCTGCAGGAGATCCCTCTGGTTGTCCGACGACAACCACACGCCTGGTCCGACCGTGATGCGCCACACGGAGTGAGCCGCGACGTACGGAAGAAACGACACGTAGGAATCACCCGCGCGCCTCGGACGCGTGAACGGCCTCAGACGAACCGGGACGGACGCCCGGCTGTTGTTGCTGCCCAACGCCGCATCCCCACGTTAACCACGCAGGGAGAGAAAAAGGAGGAGAGCCGCTCTTGCGACCACCCGTGGAGCGTAATTGATCAGCGGTGCTGCCGCCATCCCAGCCTGACCAACCCCCCAGGACACTACAACGCCACCGATCGCTTCCGGAGTGATCCACGTAAGAGGACTTTGTGTCTGGGCAGAGTTACTTAGTTTAGTTAATATTTCTGTATATACTGTGACAGTGGTCACGATTGAGCCCGCCAGTAATCCGCCGGTGCGTATTTACCCACGTGAGTGCAGTGTTTCTTCACCACCAGCTGATCGCGCCGTGATTTCAGATAAACAATCAGTTGGACAGTGCGGGAGTCAGCTCCACACTCTCCTTTCTGTGGAAATCCTCGGAGCGATCACGGCACCGGTGGTTAGGAATCACCCTCGCGTTGTTGATTTTACCCTGCCTTTTCTACACTGCCTTTCCTACTAACCACCTTTGTGAGGACGTCACCACGTGACTTTGTCGGCCTTCTTGTGACGGCCTATCGCGAGAGTCGGCGGCCATCTTGGTTGGGGAGGAATCACAGCGTGACTCCATCCGCCATTTTTGGTGCCCTATCACGAGAGTCGGCGGCCATCTTGGTTGGGGAGGAACCACAGCGTGACTCCATCCGCCATTTTTGGTGCCCTATCGCGAGAGTCGGCGGCCATCTTGGTTGGGGAGGAACCACAGCGTGACTCCATCCGCCATCTTTGGTGCCCTATCGCGAGAGCCGGCGGCCATCTTGGACACCCCTCTCACATTACCGCACACACACACACACACATGTATATAAGCCTACATTGGTCCATTGAATGTTTAATTTGCTTATGTTAGTTTTACTCATCTTTTAGTTAGTAGATATCAGAATCTTAATTCAAGTGTTTGTTCCTTTGAATATTTGTGTTAATAAATTCTGATATTCTAATGATAGAAGTTGCTTGTGGTTATTTTACACAGTTTTGTAACATTGGCTGGTTGAAGAGGTCTGTGCTCGGACTCACATCTTCTCTGTTGCTCTGTAGCGCCACACCTGGTCACAGGCTGGCACGCATAGAACAACAGCCATTTTGAGACTGATTGTGCCATTTAGTCCTTTTTCCTGATTTATCAGGTGGTGCCCCGTTTCATTTTATTAACTTTCTGGTTATTAGCAACCGCCCCTCAAGACGGTCGATAATAACCCCTTTTTGGACTAAACAAGCACTTTATACGCCTTATTGCACAACAGTGATAAGCGCAGTAACTTTTGCACTCCCTTCCAATGCATCTGAACTGTTTACATACTGCACTGTTTTGTATACGAAGCAGTTATGTGCCTTATGCTCTTTTTTTAAGTTTATTTTTTTCTTACCTTTATCTTAGTTTACTATTGCATGCACTTGCCCCTATTTGTATATTTTTTTAAGACTGTACTGTTTAGTGTTGAGAGGTTTTTATCTGAGCACCAAGGGTCTGAGAGTAAGCGCAGTTTCAGGCTCTGTATGTACTCGACGTGTGGTAGAATTGACAATAAAGCAGACTTTGACTTTGACCTATATCTGTCTTAATATTATAACAATTAGGCAGAAGTGCTGTAAATAGTAAAATTAGCTGAATGTTTAATTTGGTGATATGAGAGGTTGCCATGTAGAATTCTCAAGTTCCGACCAAGGGCTCCTTTGCACTGCACAGGTTCTGCAGTTGTATAAGATTATGACATCTCAAGTTGTGAGTTTTAGTTGAGTTTTATTTCCTTGATCAGGGTTACGATGTCCAGAATGGTATGCACAGACTGTGTTTTGTGCTTTGAAGAGCCATCTTAAATCGTAGGATACGACTGATGCAGAGATGCGGCGGATGCAGGAGTGCATCAATGCACTGACAATAAACAAACAACACATAAAAATAAATCGCTCTGTTGTAACATTTATATGTGCTGAAAATTCTTTAAAATAGAAATGGCTTCATGGTCAGGGAGAAGAGGCCAACCTGGGATTCTTATTTTCCTTTGGCGCGAAGGTCGTATTAATTAATACGTCATTTCAATTTGCATTTTACTTGGCGAGTAAGTAGACAGAGGCGTGGGATGTCTGAAAGTTGCATCACTTAATCTTTGGTCACAAGACCAATGTGACATCCGTCACCAAACCACTCACTTTGTAAGACAGACGATTTTGATGGAGGATATCCCCGTGACTCCTTCACAGCAATCGTTTGTCTGCGACAGCCTAAAATCATGCAGTATATAAGGGCCTTAAGAGCTCTGAAACTCCAGCTTCCAGACATATGAAACCATCAGCCCTTAACGTACTGTGTTCCCCACATGCCTGCACCAGTCACCGGCCAAAGGGCGCAGGCTGGATTCAAATGGTAAGGAAATTTGAATTATAACACAGGAACAGCTAACTTAAATTTATAACACAATTCCCCACATTAGGAAAATATTATACTTACATTATTCTGAGTAATATTAAGTCGCTAAACCCGTTTCCTGAAGTCCAACCCTTGAAGTGGATTGATCTCATTACATCTGCAATGGCATGCTTGTATCCACAAAAATCGTAGAAGGTAAACAGGGCTGACAAATGACTTTTGTCATTATACAGTACTACAAAAAGTCTAACCCATGGTGCATTGATGTTAAAAATGACAACTCTGTCTCAAACCATATCCTATAATTTGATGCTGCCTCACAGAGAAACATTAAAATATTTATGTCATTAAATTAAATCTCCAAAATAAGAACTGCAAGCGGCATTGCAGGTACCGAATTGCTGCTGTAATTTTGGTGATATCCCTTGAAGATATTTATGCTTCTTTCCAATTAAAACCTTTTTTTAAAAACACATTGAAAAGCACACACTTTCAACTTGAAATCTTGTTTTTATACTCAGAGTATCGTGTCCATATAAGTGCTGTGCAAATTAGATTTGAAGATCTCTTTAATAACAAAGTGTCGCCCTGCATCACTCATTTATGCTGCTGAGCCTTGATATTGCTGTAATTAGCCAAAGAGCACACAGTGGTGATGTAGAGGCAGCAGACAGTTCTCAGGGGCAACACAACGCTAATTACGGCAGTATTATATGCAAAGAAATATGGTGCAGTTGGTAAATGAGGTTGCAAATGAAGCATAGTGAAGTGGATCAAGAGTGGATCATTTCAGGAACAGTAAAGCTTTTTCCACTTTGTAATGTTGCTATTTTCTCTCACAAAACCGAGCAATGAAGTTTTTTAGTTGTTGCTCTGTCCAATTCTTCTTGAAAAGATGTCTTGTGGTGTGTAATAGCACAAGATACTTGTTGCATTTTTTTGTTCCAAAATTCTCCACCTGTTCTCTATCAGGGACTGGTCAGGACTGCAGACAGGCCAGTCCAGTAGCAGCACCCTCTTCATCCTCAGGCCATGCCTTAGGAATCTGTGCAGAATGTGGTTTCACATTGTGTTGTTGAAAACTGCAAGGTCGCCAATGGAAATGTGTCTTTTTAAAAAGGCAACATATTTTGCTGTAATATCTCAGTGCACTGAACTGCATTAACGTTGCCATCAAGGAGGCATAAATTACTGTTACCAAGGGCACTGATACAACCCTGTACCATTGCAGAGCCTTTCTGCTGATAACAGTGTTGCTACTCACACACAGTGTTTTTTTTTCCACCAAAGATGAGGACTACTGATTTGTCTGATCACATTTCCACTGTGTGATGGTCTTATCCCAGGTGCATTTGAGGCCTGAGACACCAATGTCTCCTCTCCGTAAAGTAAAATTTGGCTTCTCTTTTTTCTATAAGAAAGGTTTATGTGGCATTTCATGGGATCACTGGTGTTCAGTTAAAGGGTTTTGCACTAGCCCTTTATGGGCTGAAGTTTTTTTCAGCTTCCTTTTGTTATTCAGTGATATTCTGCACTGTAGAAAGAGACATATGAATTTTTCTTTAAAGATTTCTTTTAATTTTTTTTTTTTACAATTCTCTGCATTTGTTAACAAAGCAAAGCTCCTTCACCCATCTTTGGTCCTTCAAGGACTCAGGCTGTCACACAGACTGCATTTGTATCAAATCATCATAACAATCACCTGTAGAAATACTGCCATTTTTTTTCTTTCTATTACACCCTAACTAGCACTACATTTCCCCAATCCAACTTTCTTTCATGTCCAAATTTTTTATCTTTGCAGGATCAATCATTATTTTGTTATCAGTGGCAATGTTAAAGCATTCATATCTAGTCTTTCTATATCCATTCACAATCTATCAAGCCCAGTGTGGAATAACTATTAGCAGTCTGTGGTAGAGCCTGAGTTTTCGAACCTTTTGTCAAGCTGAAGACTGCTGAATTGAGATGTCTTATTGTGCAATTGTGGTTTTCTTGACTTTATTTGACAAGGAAATGAGTTTGCATGCATTGCTTGACTTATGTTTTGAGGCTAATTCAGGAAATCACTGAGGTTACACTTGTGAGTCAGAAGGTTGGGAGCTGATGCTTCTCTATATCAAAATTAAAAGAACGTCTCAAATTGGACTCTCTTGGAGGTAAAAATATTTTGCAAGTCCAATTTTTCATATTGAGGAAGCTAATTCAGTTTTTGCTCTTAACCTTCATTGGTTAGCTCCCAGCCACAAACACACACCGGTCTTAATTAAATTAAGCTCATGGTAGAGTCTGGTTAAGTTCCTCAATAAGCCAATTATTTCATGATGCTTAATGGCCTCTGCAGTCTCAGTTTGCTACTCTCTACTTGTAAACCTTTTTCTTCCCTTTCCTCCTCCTCCAGCTCATTCATAATTAATTGGTATTCTTTACTTTCCTGTGGTTTGTTGTGCTGTTTTGCCCCCCTTTTTTTCTCTGTGTATTTGCAGGCCAGAGTTTCCTTGGTTTCATGCTGACTTGCAGTTCCATCCTCTGTCCATCC
Organism: Hirundichthys speculiger; assembly: GCA_018398805.1. Taxonomy (NCBI): domain Eukaryota; kingdom Metazoa; phylum Chordata; class Actinopteri; order Beloniformes; family Exocoetidae; genus Hirundichthys; species Hirundichthys speculiger. Next base: position 1,383,605 of record JAGFBZ010002641.1, read on the forward strand.
CGGGGTTCTCCTCCACTTGTGTTTGGGGTTCCAACTGGCGTGGTGATCGGCGACCTGGTCCTCTGGCCATCTCACCTCAGTGCTGCTACCTCCATCTGCTTATGTTTATGTTTATATGGTCATTATATTCAGTCATTGGTATGCTCTCCTCTCTCCGTCCTACATCCCTCTCTCTGTCCTGTCTCTCCCCTCTTTTCTTTCTTTACCCGGCTGGCCTTCGGCAGGAGGGTCCCCCCATATGAGCCAGGTCCTTGCTCAAGGTTTCTTCTTCTTAAAGTGGAGTTTTTCCTTGCCACTGTTTGGCTTAAAGGTTTTTTCTCCCTATGTGGGAGCTTTTTACTTGCCATTATCCTTGATTGGATTTAATATTATAATTTTAGTTTATGGTATTTGCTCGGGGGTCATGCTCTGGGTCTCTGTAAAACACCTAGAGACAATTGACATTGTAACAGACGCTATACAAATAAAATTGAATTGAATTTAATTTAATTATCATTATGGCAGGATGCATTTTTTGATACTTTAGGCGCCTTTGTTTAATTACATAAATGTGTCTTTTCTGCTTAAATGCAGGGTGATGATGAATGGAATGCCCTTTGCGGTTCCCAGTAGTCTAGTTAGACTAAGTTGAGGAGAAGATCTACTCTCTGTTCCATGCAGTCCCTCTGGCCCCCCATTTACCTTAATTTACTGGACTGCAGAGTAATCCACTGTTGACTCATTACCCAGGAAACTGTGCTCATCTTGAGCTCAGAGTTTGCAGATATAGTAAACAGAACAGAACTGAGGCAATTTAAACATTGACGTACCCCTTTACCATTTGGGAAGGAGTTTTAATAATCTGCAAAAATGTTTAAATGTAATCACTGATCATGTTTATGCAGAAGAGAATCGTTAAAGTAGGACAGAGAAGTTTTTACATGTCAATATTAGCTTCAGTCATTGACTGTAGGCCTATATACTGGATGAAGTATGTGGTAACGATCCTGAATCGAATTCAAAATTCAGCTACTCACATATAAGGCCCTTAAAGGGCAAGCTCCTCGTTATTTACAAGGCCTGATAATGCCTTCTACTCCTGAGAGAGCTCTCTGCTTCAGAGTTCAGGTTTACTTGTAGTTCCTAGATTATCTAAAAAATGATTTGGAGGACAGGCCTTCTCCTATCAAATGCCTTTACTATGGAACTAGCTACCAGTTTAGGTTCAGGAGGCTGACACCACCTCCACCTTTAAAACTAATTTGAAAATATTTCTGTTTTGTAAATCCTATAGTTAGTCTAAACAAACAGTTGAGACACATTTTTGCTCTAGCCTCTGAAGAGTGCAGACATGTCTCTTGCTTGCTACTGCTGCTTCCTGCTTTATGCACTTTTAAATCATTCAACTTTTTTTCTGTCATTTCTATTTTTTTTCCACAAGTCTTGGATGTGTTATTCTTTTCCTTCGTAGTGCACCAAGACTTTCTGAATAATTTTTGCGTACAACTCATCTGACAAACCAGCAAAGACAAACCTCTCAAGATGCCTGAAGGAGTGAATCCAAACAAAGTCTCCCTGTGAAAACTGTTGGATATACCGTATCGACAAGAAATCTGCGTGCTTCAAGAAAGGATTTTTGCCTTAGAAACTGAAAAAGGACTTCATGATACGCTCCCAATGGAATCCAGTGGTGAGAAGTCCACATTTCCAAAGGAAAAGGTGAAACAACTACTACTGACAACTTGAAGCTAAATGATAATGTGTCTTTTCCATGACTCTGTAAAGACATTTATATTGGACTTTGTGCTCAGCCAAAGCAAAGTCAGAATGTTGGTATCAAAGGAGGACATGTAACATCACCCGGAATAAAGTTAAACAGATTTTTACCACTATCAGAGCCAAATGTGACTGAGTTTAACAAACAGAGAGTGAGTACAAAGCAGCAGATGAACAGAATATCTGTGTCACATGTCAAGTTCAAAGATATCCTTATGCTTGGAGACCGAGCCATATCTAACATAAATATAAACAGAGAAGTTACTTGCAGCTATCCAAGTGCCACTGTCTCTGACATCACAAGGCTACTACCTGAGGTCCTGGAGAAACACCAGGGGGTGAAACAGCTGATTGTTCATGTGGGTGCAGTGGATACAAGAAAGGGAAAATCTGAAATCTTTAAAAAAGACTTCAACAAACTATTTAAGAGTCTTGATGAAGCGGAAATACCAAATTCATTAGTGGACCTCTCCCAAACATCGATAGGAGGATGGGCAAATTCAGCTTCAACTAAACACATGGTTGTCCAAAGTCTGTGAGTCCTGAGGGCTGCATTTCATTGAGAATTTTATTATTTTCTGGCAAAGAGATGATCTGTTTCATGGAAGAGGCCCACACCTGAACAGAGGTGGTGGAGTGAGACGACTGATGGATAATCTCCTCCACGCTCTGAGGCATCAGAATGGACCAGGACCAGGACCTGTGCTGCCGTCCAAGAGAGCTCCACCATCACCCACGAGACTTCAGTCGTGCCCCTCTCCCTCCTCAGTCTACTCCACCAAGCAAAGCCCCACCAGCTCAGGCACCACCATGGGTGCCCACAGCTGTTGGTTCCAACAGCTTCAATGCTGCTGTCTAGGAGGGCCTCTGCGTTGCTAAACCCCATATCAACCAGAGGTCCAGGGAGGGAGTGTATTCTTCTGAAATAATGACTATTGTCAAACCACAAAGATTAGATAAGAGAGGAACAGTCAGAGTGTCTGATCAGAGAAATCTTATCCATATCCCCTGCAAGAATACAGTGTCCAGTTTAACTCTAGCAAACCTCAAACATGCAGTACTCAATGTCAGATATTTGAATAACAAATCATTCTTAGATAGTTTTATTTCCTCACACAATATTTGTTTTATGATTTTAACTGAGACATGGTTGGACAAAAACACAGCCAATGCAGTTCTGATTGAATCTAGTCTATCTAACTTCACCTTTGTGTCTGAAACATGACAAAAGCAGAGGGGCGGTGGTGTTTGTGCCATATTCAGGGACAATATACTCACACAGAAGTTATCATTTGGGGTTTCTTCATCATTTGAATATGTGTCATTCAAAATGGAGATGAAACAATCTTCCATTCTCTATATCTCCATTTACAAACCACCACAGAATTGTTTTATTGATGATTTTACTGAACTACTTTCAGTTGTGTGCACTGATTTTGACTGTTTAGTCATAACGGGAACTTGAATTTGCATGTAGATGTAACCCATGACAAACAAGCAAAAGAACTTATTGCTGTCCTTGAAATGTTTGGTCTAACTCAGCATGTGACTAAGCCCACCCACAAAAGGGGTCATGTGACGAAGCAACACTTTGTTACTTAGTGTAAATAACTGTACAGCACTTTAAATCATGGGTGAAGCACAATTGCACTTTAACACTTTTCACTTTAAACATTGCACATAAATTGTCTTTATTTGAACCACTTCATCATGCAAGTTTTGTCTTTCAGATCCTCTAAAAGAGAAGCATTGAAGTTATTGGTTTAAGTAAATGTGTGCAGGATGTGATTCAGGGAAAATCATTAGTACTCACCTAGGAAGTGTCCTCTCCAGGGGTGCTCAGGCAAATACTTCCCCAGAGATCGGGAAGCTATTTAAAGGTTCTGGGAGAGGCCATTGTATAGATGTGGGTGGGGATGAAATTGGTTGTCTTTTGATTTAAAGTGTGGAAGATAACTACTTTAATTTTCAAACATTTGCTGAATTTTACTGTAAGTTAGATGGTCTGTCTGTGTGTAAATATATGTAGGTTTATTAAGATTTTAGGATTGATTTTTGTATTAAGATGGGGAGGAACCTCTGTTCTTGGGAGTGGTTCAGGTCAATCAGGAGTGGGGAATATAAATGAGGCCAATTGGCTCATTTAAGGAGAGGCTGAGCTGTTCCACACTCAGAGGGTGTTTCTCCTGATCTGTTTTATGCAAGAGAGAATAAAAATATTTTGTATTGGATTCTACCACTGTTTCCAGCCACTCACACAGCAGCCATTCTCCACAGGGCACACTTTAGATCTGCTTACCTCAAAGTGTTTCCTTTAACCTGTCTGTTTCACTCAAACTAGCAGTTGGGTCTGTGGTTGCTCAGGAAAGACTCATAAATGACAGTACAGGGGCACAGTTTATGGAAATGATTAGGTTTGAAACTACCCCAGGCTCTAATGTTGATGATCAGTTGAATTTTTACACATCAAGTGTTTTAAGGGTTTTGGATACAATTGCTCCTGTCAAGGTTAGAATGGTTAAAAATAGGCAAAAGGCACCATGGAGAAGAGAAGATTCAGTCAGGGCACAGAAAAGGGAGTGCTGGAGAGCCGAATGGAAATGGCGCAAGTCAAAGCTTCAGCATTATGAGATTTACAGAGAAAAGTTATGTATGTTCAACCAAACACTGCATAGAACAAGAGAGCGCTGTTTTTCTGAAATTATCAAAAACTGCAGTAACAACTCTCGTGTCCTGTTTGCTACAATAAACAGATTAACAAACCCTCCAGTTTCACTGCCCTTAGAACTCAAGTGTAATGAGTTTGCAATATTCTTTAATGACAAAGTTCAAGGTATTAAAAATTCAATAATTTCCACAACACAAATAACTACGCTACAACCAACTAGACACTTAGCACACCTGGCACTGACAAAACAGTCAAAAAGATCATCTGCAGTCCTCTGGAGTCCATCGACATGCTGTCTTAATGAATTGCCCACTCAATTTCTAAAGTCTGTGCTGAGCAGTTTGTTAGTACAATTAACTGATCTAACCAATATCTCTTTTAGACTGGAATTCCCAGAGACCTTAAAAACTGCTATTATTTAGTCTCATCTAAAGAAGAGCAGTCTTGATGCCACAGTAGTGAAGAACTATCGGCCCATATCAAACCTGCTATTCCTTGGCAAAGTCCTAGAAAAAGCTGTATATCAAGAGCTTACTGACTTTCTACTGTCCAACAAATGTTTTTGATAGTTTTCAATCAGGCTTCAGGCCCCACCACAGCGCTGAGACAGCCCTGATCAAGGTAAAAAACCTTATTTGTCTCAACGCAGAGTCAGGCAGAAGTCTCAGTCCTAGTTCTGCTGGATCTAAGCGCTGCCTTTGACACAGTTGACCATTCGATCTCACTACAGAGATTAGAAGACTGGGTGGGAATCTCTGAAACTGCTTTAAACTGGTTCAGGTCCTATCTCAGGGACAGGAGATACTTTGTTGAAATTGCCAACCGTGTCTCAGACCAAATGGCCATGACCTGTGGGGTAGAGGTCTTCACGGGTCCACTTTCATGGACCCGAACCCGAATAGACCCGTAAAAATTCGACCCGAAACCGACCTGACCCGAGCTATTATCATAAATCCGGGAGTCCGAACCCGAATGGACCCAAAATATTTGGACCCGGAACCGACCCGACCCAAGTCTTTAGTTTTTCGATCACGACAGTTACCTGAATAGAACCGAGACAATACAGTCCATAGCTGCTCATGTTAAAAGTTGTCTAGCGTTAAATAAAACTTGATTTTCTCACCTAAACACTGTCTTCTTCTATATGGAGGGATTTTTGTTTCTTTAATATGCAATCAAAGAAAAAAGAACTTTCAATCAAAAAACTGTTTAGAGGAAAACTATACAAACTGTAATTAAATAAAATATTATTGCATATTTTAAAAAACGTTTCATTGAAATGTCAATCTAGAAGTTTTATTTGCAAATCTAGAAATGTTGTTTGCGAATCCAAAAGTTTGGTTTGCCAATGGACAAAATCAATACTCATTAATCCAGTTTACACTATTTTTCTTTTGCTTGGGGGAGGGGAGGCGCTGCTATTTCTTCCTACTATTGTTGAAGTAAATGAATATTCTTTGGAAGGCATAAACATGGTTGTGCAGCTACTCATAAAAAAAAAAAAAAAAGAAAATCTGATGTGACACAAAATAAAAACCACTAGGCTGATTACATTTCCTTCGGAAGTTGTCAAAAAAAACTTAAGAGACATACTACCACCTTTTTTTTTCCAAAATCTGAAGCTGCTTGCTGAGATCTTAATGAAATATCTGTGATAGGCTTTAGTCAAAATATAATACGATAAAGAACACTTTTTAACCACATTTTTACAACTCTGTTAATTGCAAGGCTGGAGTCGCCCACTTCTTTCGATTTTTTTCCACCCCCTCCCTTCTGCCTCTTTAGAAAATGGTGTCAAAGCTTTGCTCCGCATGCTTCCGAACCCCCTGAAAGCGTCTTTGGTGTCGCCGTCTGTTCACTTTAAATGGAGTGACTTTAAGTGTTGCTGAAATGGATTGTGGCTTCCATGGGTCAAGGAGGCAGCATAGCTCCAGCCACAAGTTAGGTAATTTTCAACAAACGCAAGCTTCAAACACACAAATAAATGACCTCGAAAGCACAGAAAAAGTTATATTTTTTAAAAAGACATATTTATCCCTCCTGCAAATACTTGGAGGGACATGCATGTCAACCATGTGGGATTAAAGCAAAACCTGGAATCTTTAAATTATCCATGCATTATCTATACACACTTCTCTGGGGAGGGGGAGTGTATGTGTGTGTGTGTGTCTCTGGGGAACATGCTTTTATTTTTTATTTTTTATTTTTTTTTTTGCCATACTGGAATAAAGTTTAATTGCACATATTCTGCAGTAGGCAGCAGTGGCACTCTCAATGTCACAGTGGGCGCCAGGAGTATTAGCTATATGGTGTCATTTTTTTCTTTTCTTTTTTTTTTGCACAGACATGTGGTGCACACGCAGCACAGAGGGGGAGATATGAAGTGATCAAACAGTTAAAAGACACCACTGAAAAATATTTAACAGGGATGAAAAAAAAAGGTGGGGAGAGACAGAGATAATGAGACAAACTAAAGTCACCAGAAAGTTAAGACGAGGAAACATGACGATGCTGATGTAGCGCAAGGACAGACCTGAGACAGGGTGTCTGCATAGGGCCACATGTGGACAAATAACCTCAAATGCTCTTCCTGTGGCAATTTAAGGTCACCAATTAGCCTCGCATATAAATTTTTGAACTACGGGAGGAAATCAGAGTTGTTGGAGAAAACCTAAACAAATCCAGGAAGACTACACAAACTCGTAGCGAATCAGAACTGATTTATTGGTTTGTAACTAAAAAAGGTGAGCGCTTAGGGCCCTTATGTTGGAACAAACTACAGTGATCATTTTCATCTCTGCAGATATTAGTGCTGTGCCTTTTCAGATCCGTCCCCCAGCCCCCCCACCCCCACACCCCATTTCTCACCCCCGCCTGCCGTCTCCCTGCAACCATCTTTTCATTAATCATGCTTCTCCTCTCAGTTAACTCTCATCCCCCCACTGCCTCCAGAAAAACCAGGAAATGTCAGCAAGCCCCGACAAGGCCACATCAACATGTTGGAGAAGACAAGAGTGACGAGAGCTAGAATCATAGACTTTTCTCAAATCAGCATTTTATTATAAATGGATTTGCGAACACAAACATCTGAACCATTCAAGTAATAATGGAATTAAGGTCATATTTCTATAACTTATGGCAGTATATTTAACTTATAACATGTTATAACAAGTGGATAAGTAGGTGGATATTAAGGAAAATATCCTGACCTGAAAACAACCCTGTCATCACAGAATACAGCATCCATCTGTTAAAAAAAAAAAAAAGGAATTTCAAATTTTGATAAATGGCACCAGTGGACAGTTTTCCACTTCAGTTCAGTTTACTTCAAATGACTTAGAGCCAGGACAAGGTGACGGTGTCTTTTTTTCCTCCCCTTTACATGAGAGAAATCTATTTTTTAATTGTGGGCTGCAGCAATAGTATGTGCAGTGACAGGGGTTTTCACAGATCCTCCTGAGCCACTGTATCAATTTCCACTAAAGATTTTTCATCTTTTTTTTTTTTTCAAGCTTAATGTATCACCTCTGGAAGCCGACATGTGTTGCACCAGAGCAGCAGAATCTCAGCTCAAAACAATCACAGCCAAAAACCTATGAAAGCCAACAAATCTCTTCAAACAGCTACCAATCTTTTCATCCAAGGAGAAACAGAGCAAGGCTGACCCTGGTCTTATCCCTGTCCTGTGGAAATCAATCTTGAACTCTGCCCACACCACTCTGGTAAGAAGGGACTGGCAAACATGAACATGGACGACTCAGCTGTTGCACAACCCATCAGAGCAGCTTGGATAGCAACACATGGAGAGATAGTGATCACAGTCTGTCGTAACAGCATTATTGGACTTCTTCATTTCGTTTTATGCTGTGCTGAGGTGTGGGATAGATCATATAACTACCCTGGCATTGTCATGTCACCACAGCCTTTAGATGACACTGCAAACTTGAGTTGTAACACCTTTATTATGTGTTGTCATGAACAACTTATACTAGCATGTATTTGGTCATCTTGCATGTAAATGCATGTTTAAATCATGAAAAAAAAAGGCAGAGTATTTATGTTGAGAGCTATTCGTGTCATCTTCCTGGATCATGCTGGTGCGGAACGGTGGATTCACACGGACGCCTTGCAAGCTGTGGCGTCTCCGTTGCCAAACTGAACATGTTGGATCCATGCATCATGTTGATAGCATTACCTCCATCTGAAGTTGGGGGATTTTCAAGTTTTCCCACTTCAGTACATGCATCAGCCAATTGAGTTGCGGCTCCACCATCTGAGCTAGCCAATGAAATCGTCCACAGAAGTGGGACTAATTCAAAGCACGCAGCTTATTTATGTAGCAAGCAGGAAGACATTTGAATGGTTGTTTTTGGTATGACAAACAAACATCAACAACACCCCTACCCACTTCCCTCGTGCGCTGCCACACCACCAGTGTGAATTCAGTTAGTCTGGTTCCTCTGGATTTGACTTTGATTTCCAGGGGCCAGTGCCTACGAGTACAGTAGACATTGCCTGTGGACAGTCCTGTATAGGGTAGGCATGTAACTCAATACAACCAGACCTGTTTCATGAGACAATTAAAGTGAATAGGTATGACCAGGCAAGGTGGGGAATATTGTTCCCTTTAAAAAGTAAAACTCAGAAGATTGGAATTAAAAGTTATTATTTAAACAAAAAAAAAAGGTGGCAGTTCTTTCATGCAACTATAATTCGCATGTAAATTTAAACTACTTTATGCATATTGATTCATATATATTGACTACCCTATTCCTTGATTAATATGCTGCTTCACATTCACACATATTAACTGCAATAAAATACAGAACTGTCACATCCAAACCAATTTCAGTTCAGTATATATTATGAATACAGCCTACAGGCTGTATTCATAATATCAAGAAAAAAATACTTTTATCGTTCGAACGTTGTGTTAAACTTTTTCATGGAATTAAAAGAAAGATTTTTATGAAACTGTTGCACCTTGAAAAAAAAACACATCAACACATGTGCATGTACCATGTATCGGGATACACATTCATCAGAGATATTGGTGTAAAAAAAAACTTGCATTTTGGTGCCCCAGTTATTGAATTCCAGAAATGCATCGAGCAGGAGACAATTACGTCACACTGCTTGATTTTCTCATCAGTATTCTACCACCGACATTTCCACTGCCTGCCTGATTGTCACACAAACACTCCAGATTGGGAGGTGTGTGTGTGTGTGTGTGGGATGGTTACTCACAAGTTCCATTTCTTCTTGTCACTGTTGTTTTAATATTTGGTAAAGCACTGCAGTGTATGTTGGTTTCACTGGTGCTCACCAGTGAACTGGGTTAATTCCGTGCCTGTAGTCACATTCCGGTTTTACCTACTCGTGTCCCTGTTACCCTTCACTTCTGCATGTGTTTGTATCATTCAAATGAAATTAACAATTTTAAGATTGCCAGCCAGGGTAAATATCTTACCAGCAAAACAAGAGTCTAGTCCGAGACTTTAAAGAAGGATTTTATCAACTTCACCCACAACATCCGACAGTTAAATATACACTGCATCATTTCCGGTCCACTACCTTCACCCCGTTATGGAGACATCATGTTCAGCCGCATCCGACAGCTTCATATCTGGTTAAAAGGTTACTGTCACTCCATCAATATTCCATACATTGACAATTTCACCACATTATACAATAGACCCCACCTTTTCAAACCAGATGGCTTACATCCCAATAAAACAGGTTCATATCTTCTGTCTATGAACATTGAACTAATCCTCAAGTCTCGCAAAGCTTTTTCTGATCGATGGTCCAACCAGAACACATCTCATCCAGTTAAAACTCCCTCTTTTACACATTATCTAGCAGCAGGGGCGCCGCTAGGGATTTTGGGCCCCATGAAAAGAATCTTTACAGGGCCCCCCAACACACCGGCGAAATTTGTTGATGCTATTTTTGATCATCATTAGGGGCCTCTCTGGGCCCCCCTCAATCATGGGCCCCTATAATCCGTATCCTTTACCCCCCCTTTTCGGCACCCCAGTCTACCAGTACACATAACCAGCAGACATTACAAACATACCCATTCATATTCACTTACCTCTGCTGTTAGATGTCTCCATCCATTATATACAACTCCTGTTATATAATCTGATTTTAAACAATGACATTGATTGTCTCTTTTTAACTGAAACCTGGCTTGGCACCGATGCACCAATTATTCTCTCCGAAGCCCCCAAATTTAAATTTTTTATTTTCCATGAGAGGAGGTAAAAAAGGTGGTGGAACAGCTTCAATTGCTCAGAAATCAATTTCAACAAATAATAAATAATCTCAATAATCTCACTAACAAATTTTCCTTCATTTGAGCATCATTCATTTGTTTTTAACAGCCCACCTGTTTTATCTATTACGGTTTATAGACCACCAAATCACTCCCTTTTTATACAAGAATTTTCAGAGTTTTTATCTTCCATATATATTAAATACAACAAGATTTTAATAACTGGTGATTTTAACCTTCACATCGATAACAATAACGATCCCTACGCCAGATAATTTTTAAACCTTTTAAACAGTATGGGTTTTAAACAACACGTAACACAGCCTACTCACAACAGAGGACACACCCTGGATCTGGCCATAACCTATGGTCTGTCCACTGGGGTGTCCTCTGTTGTTGACCTGGCTGTGTCTGACCACTATTGTGTGTTTTTTAACATCACCAGTTTTAGCCAGCAGGAGGCCCCAGTGAGAACTGTGAAGAAATTATATATTACTTCTGAAGTGGCTGCAGATTTTATTGACATTTTAATTCAAGCTCCTGCTCAGATTTTACCTGCATCCTGTGATTTTATTGTTGATAATTTTAACAACAAGCTAAAATCGGCTCTTAACTTAGCAGCTCCACTTAAGACAAAACTGTTGAAAAATAAATCCAAGATACCATGGAGAAGTGATGAAATTAAAAAGCTGACAACAATCGATTATGAAATTTTACGTGAACAACTCAAAATCTACAATAATACAGTTAAACAGGCAAGAACACTTTACTTCTCAAATCTTATTACAGTGAATAAAAACAATCCCAAATTCCTTTTTAAAACAATCGATAGTTAAATAAATACAGACTTTAATAAATCCTCCATGTGGCCGTCAGACGCTGCATGTGAGAATTTTGCAGACCACTCCAGAAAAAAGATTAGTGCTATTAGATCTAGCTTTTTATCTCAACAAATTGTTGATTTTAACAGATCTGAAGAATTGTTTTTACCTGAGGAAACACTGGAGAGTTTTGTCCTGGTTGATGCAAAGATGCTTGGTCGAGTTTTCTCCCAACTGAACCCAACAACCTGCCTTTTAGATCCCATTCCCACATCACTGTTAAAATCATTTTATGGTTTCCTTGAGTGTGAACTTTTAAATATTGTAAATTGCTCTCTTCAGACGGGTGTTTTCCCCACTGCTTTTAAAACAGCGGTGGTGAGGCCCCTTCTGAAGAAGAGCAATTTAGATCCAAATATCCTTGATAACTATCGGCTTGTATCCAACTTACCGTTCTTGAGTAAAGTTATTGAAAGAGTTGTTTTTATTCAATTAAATCAGTTTTTACATGAACACAATATTTTAGAGAAATATCAATCTGGTTTTAGGACAAACCACAGTACTGAGACAGCCCTCTTAAAGATTGTTAATGATCTTAGTTGTAATTTAGACTCACAGAAACTTTCTGTCCTGGTGCTGCTGGATCTTAGTGCAGCATTTGATACAGTTGATCACCACATTTTACTAAACATGCTCAGAAGCCTGGTGGGCCTCTCAGGTACTGTTTTAAAATGGTTTTACTCCTATCTCACAGATCGAAGGTTTTTCATAAGTATGGATACATGCTCCTCAAGAACCTATGAAACTCAATGTGGGGTTCCCCAAGGATCAATTTTAGGCCCAATACTTTTTAATTTGTACATGCTACCACTTGGGGACGTCATCAGGAGACATGGCGTTGGGTTTCACAGCTAAGCTGATGATACACAGCTTTACATCTCGGTGTCTCCTGATGACCTAGAACCAGTCAACATTCTTTTAAACTGTATTTTAGATATTAAGTCATGGATGGCAGAGAACTTCTTACAGCTCAACCAGGACAAAACTGAGGTTTTAATTATCAGTCCTGAAAACAAGAGAGAGATAATTTTATCAAAATTAAATTTAAACCTTCTTATTGTGTGAGAAACCTAGGTGTTCTTTTTGACTCTGAGCTGAATTTTATTCCACATATTAGAAATATTACAAAAACAGGTTTTTATTATCTTAAAAACATCGCCAGAGTCCGCCCATTTCTCTCTCTTGCCAGTACGGAGGTGTTGATGCATGCTTTTATCTCCTGTAGAATAGATTATTGTAATGCCCTGCTCTCTGGTCTTCCTAAAAAATCAGAATCAGAATCAGATTTATTGTCACTGAGCCAGCGTCCCAACACAGTGAAATTTGTTTTCCCAGTACACCGTCCAGTCAACGGTGTCTGGGGCTGCAGCTGCAGATCGAATCTCAAACTTACTCCAGAACTCAGCTGCACGTGTTCTGACGAGGACCAGAAGACAGGAACACATTACACCAGTTTTAAAATCACTGCATTGGCTCCCCATGTGTTTCAGGATTGATTTTAAGTATCATGGCCTGGTCAGCCATGGCAGCCGTGTGTGTGTATGTCTGTGTCAAGTTGGCGTCTCTCCCTGTCTTTAGTGGTTCCTGTTTTACTTTGAAAGGTCTGTCTTGTTTTCATTGTGTTCTGCTTTGCTTCCTCCCTCTTGTTACCCTTATTCCCTGCACCTGCCTCTCGTTTGTTCCTCTGTGTATTTAAGTCTTGTCATTTTCCCCTGTTCTCTGTGGTTCCATTTCGTCTTTGTGACATGTTGCTGTTCTGTCTGTTCACCTGTCGTTCTCATCCTCATCCTCATCCTCATCCTCATCCTCATCCTCATCCTCATCCGATCACCAGAAGTTAAGTTCAGTTTTGTTCTTTGGTATTTTGGTGTTTTTTGAACTTTAGTGTTTTGGATTTTTGGCATTTTTGATTTTGTGTTTTTGTTAATAAACCCTTTTTTGTTTGTACTCCTGCTTCTGGGTCCTCCCTTAACACCTCCACAACATGACATTAATGTTCTTTTAGTTGTTTATAAATGTCTTAATGGTCTTGGGCCTTCTTATTTATCTGACCTTCTTTTAAATTACGAACCCTTTCAGACTCAGAGGTCCTCTGGTACTGGCCTTTTGGTTGTTCCGAAAGTAAGAACTAAAACTTACGGCGAGGCTTCTTTCCATTACTATGGGCCTCATCTGTGGAACAGCCTGCCAGAGGACCTCAGGGCTGCAGAGACTGTTGATATTTTTAAAAAGAGGCTCAAGACCTTCCTTTTTAGTTTAGCTTTTAACTGAATCTTAATTTTTTAATTTGGAAAGGGGGTATATATATATTTTTTTTTAATCATAATCACTATTTTATTTATTGATTGGTTTATTTAATTAAGTTTTTATGTGCATTTAAAGGTTATTTGATATCTGTTCTGAATATTTATTTAATTCTATTTTTTTATTTGTTTGTTTTTACTATTATTTTTTTTTTTTTAATTCTTTTTTATTTCATAATTACTCCAGTGTTTACCTCAATGGGATCTTTCATGCTGGGGGCTCTGTCTGCTCTGTCTGGGGGGCTGTTGCCGCGGTAATCACCCTCGTCTGGGTGGCTGGGGTACTGCACTGCAGTCTAACGACTGTGGTCTGGACCCTGACCTGCCCTGGGTGGTTGCTGTGGTGATGGCCTCTCTGGATGTGAGCGCAGCTAGCTCCTGGGGTGACTAGATCCCCAAGTTATCATTTCCTCACAGCAGTGCCGAGCCAGATATTTTGATATTTAATTATTTATTAATTTATTTTTGTTAATTAGTATCATTTTTATATAAGAGACTGAAAAAAGGGGGTTGTGTTACGTTTGTGGTGCATGGGGGGGGGTATTTGGAGGACTGCTTTGGTTGTGTGTGTGTTTTTTTTTTTTTATTGTTATATAGCATATTGGGGTGTGTGATGGCTTTTATTTTGTTTTAATGTGCAATGTTTTTATTATTATGTAAAGCACTTTGTTGCCTGAAGGCATGAAAAGTGCTTTATAAATAAAGTTTGATTTGATTTGAAAAGGTGCTGGTAAGACAGGTTAACAGGCCTTTACTAGTTATATATGTTAGTACATTAATGCACAGCTCATAGCTGGCTATGTTGAGGAATGCCAGCGTCAGAACATGGTTTCAAAATTAAGTGCTTGTTGCGGCCTTGACAGGATTTTTTTTTTCCAATGAGTCAGCTGCTACTTCCCACACATTTAAGAAGACGTGTAATGAAATCACACGTCAGTGCTCAAAGAAAAGTTGTGTGCCAAGCTGTTTAGCAGGCAATGGTTGTTCAACATATGACAGCAAAAGCCTTTGGATCATCAGGACATGATTTGGAAAATAATAAGGTGATTACTAACCTGTATTTTTTGTCAGCATTCAGTGTGGAATGTTTGACTTACATTTCTATATGGGAGAGATAGGTAAAATATGAGTCACCATATGGTGAGTTTTCCTACTTTTTTTAACCTTACCTTTTTTTTTTTTAATGAGGATGGGAAAACCTGTAGATTGCACATTAGTCTGTCTTTTCTTCAGTTTCTATGCGACCAGTCCAGCCTTATCCTCCTTCCTCTCATCCTGCATTCCCTTTTGATTCTTGACCTTTTACCATTGTGCCTTACATCTGGGCCCCACTGGAGTGTTCCAGCTCCATGACCCCAGCCACCATGTCCATGTGGGCCCATCTGGGTTAAAAGTGGGCTACTTTAGTACAAAGCAGGCTTGGGCTTGAAATGGGCAATTTCCATGGTTTCTTTATGGTTCCAATATTAATGGCTCCAAATGATAAAGCTATGTGGGATAAGTGCACTGAACTGGCAAGAACCTGGTAAAAAGGAGGTCAAATTGTTTGGGTCCCATTCAGTTTTTGTGACATGTGTTCCATATTACAAAATTAACCAGCTGGTCCTCATCTAAAAGCCAGTTAGATCCCACTCAGAGTTCAAAGTCAGTGTCTGTGTACAAAACGCAGGTGAGGCCACCATGGAACCTGTTGTGTTTAGTGATGGGTCGGTCGCGAACGAGAGCCGGAAAAGAGCTGGCTCTTTGAAGTGAACGACGGGAGCCGGCTCGCGATCGACGGGAGCCGGCTCGTGAGCCAGAGCGATTTTTTTTTTAAATTATTATTTTATATTGTCTTTTAAAGCCGCATTGGTCAACATGTGTGGCTGTGGCAATGTCTGTGCGACTACACTGAGCAGGAGGGGGGGGGGAGCAGAGTCAACAACACTCTGCTGGGGGGGGGGGGGGGGGGGGTTACAGACACACAGAGGAGGCAGAGAGACGACGACAGCGAGAGGAGCGCAAGAGGATTTGACCAGTTCACCAAAGCACGAA
The DNA here is from genome assembly GCA_018398805.1 of Hirundichthys speculiger. Classification (NCBI taxonomy): domain Eukaryota; kingdom Metazoa; phylum Chordata; class Actinopteri; order Beloniformes; family Exocoetidae; genus Hirundichthys; species Hirundichthys speculiger. The sequence continues at coordinate 1,399,526 of JAGFBZ010002641.1, forward strand.
AACAGCAACAACAACTAAATTGGATTTCCACAGTCTCTCTTGGTTGCTCTACTGGCTTGATAGAAATGCTCAAATTACAGCAGATCCAGGTTTATCACCCACTTCCCAGGTGTCCTGAATGCTAAACTCTAAGAAATCAAATCTTAGCAGGCTGCTACGCACATCAGGGATCCATCCATCCATCCATTATCTATGCCTGCTTAATCATCTGCAGAGTCACAGGGATCTGCTGGAGCCTATCCCAGCTGTCTTCAGGCAAAAAACACCCTAGGCAGGTCACCAGTCCATATCAGGGACTCCTGCTGAGGTTTGAACCAGGCACCTTCTTGCTGTGAGGTAACAGTGCTAACCACCAAGCCACTGTGCTGCCCCTGCATCAAGGATGTGTTAGAAATACAAATTGTTTGCACAGGGTTTTTATTTTATGGCAACTTTTAGCTTCTGCTGCTCAAGATGATAGCATGTTAGGTGTATTGTCATTGACATGCAGTCTCTTATGTCTGTAGTGTTGGAGTGTGCATCCCAAGGACACAATATGGGGGACGGAGACGGGCTGAAAAATCAGGACCCATGTCCACAGACTGACCTGACACCACAGAGCCACCTGGATCTATGGACGCATGGCTCTGTGATGAGGAGACATGGAAGAAAACAAGTGATACTCACCCAGGTGTACAAACTCACTCAGACTCAGATTTGGTTGAGACATGGCATATGACTGAACCCGAATCTGGATGCAGGAGCATTTAAAATGTTAATCTTATATCAGTGGTTTTCAAACTTTTAATACTGCTTAAAACCTGAGAAACTGTTCAGCTCTCCGAGTACCACCATGATGACCAATTTTTAAAATATAGCCATATATGCCTTTTCAATTAACTTGAAAAACACAGAGATGTTTATTCCTTATTGTGGTTATTTACTATCTAAATTGTTACTTTACTGAATCAGACATTTACATCTCTGTCCAACAATTCTCACATGCTCATACTCCCATACAGAGCAAAATAAACACACATTTAAAAGTTGTTACATCTGCACTGCAACTAAATATGCAACAAATACTATTTATAAGACATTTTTAATTCTCAAGCTACACATTTCATTTGAAACGTATTTATAATGCATTGCATGTTTCCATTTTTTTTTCCAAGTGAAAATGTGGAAAGTCATGAAATTCCCATGCATACCACCAGAGAGCGCTCGCGTACCACTGGTTTGCGCACCCCTGTCTTATATCAACTTCATTAAACTCTTCTGCTCTACATAAACAGTGGTACTTCAACTTACGAAATTAATTTGTTCTGAAAGTCGTTTCGTGGGCAGCAAACGGAAAGGTAGTGACAGGACTTGTAAACACACAGGAACAAACGAGAGGCAGGTGTGAACAATCAGGCTGACAAGGGGGAGGAAGAAAAGCTGAACACCACGAAGACAAGACAGTCCTTCAAAGTAAAACAGGAAGCACTGGAGACATGGAGAGACGCCAACTTGACAAAACACACAGAATATACAGAAAAACGATCATGGCAGATCCAGGACATGACATATAAATGGCCTAATCAGTTCCAAGGCACCCAAAAGTCGGACATAATATTTTATAAATTATAAATAATACATGAAATGACATAAAAATCTGTAAGAAATGCATGTTCGAATTATATTATTTCAGAATTATACTAATGTAAAGAACAAAGAACAAAGTACATTAAAAAATAAAAATGTTTTCGTTTCGTTTACCTTGGTTGCTGGGTTACGCTCATACAGACATGGGGCCCTCCTAGCCAATCGGATGCAAGGAAGATGCTAAGCAATAGCCAATGGCAGAGCAGGTCAGACGCATCACTTTCAAACCGAGATACAGAGCCGACAAGTATGTTTACGTTCGGGAGCTGCGAGTAGCAGTGCGTATTTTGAAAACTTTCGCCTTCGTAACCTGGAATTTCTTTCGTATATGGATGCAATATTTTTCTGAAGAGGCCTTTTGCTCGCTGGAAATTTAGTTAGTAGATAAGATTCGTAAGTAGAGGTACCACTGTACTGTACATTAGCAGTCAGCTTTGGATGTATTCATTTTTGGTCAGAGAAAATTATATGCACTCATGACCTGAGAAGAACATTCTGCAATGCATTACCGATGGGAGCAATCCACTGCTTCCACGCCTCCAACCAGCACACAGGCACGGCAGCTGCTCATTTGTGCAAACTGCCTGTAGGTTGTTGTAGTCCATATTGTATGTACCATTTATTCCAGATTGACAGCAAATGAAATGCTGGAAGAATCAGGGGTCGATTTAATCTATTAGAGTTCTTCCTCTAATAGATTGACCAGTTGCCAAATGAGAGTTCAAATACTTTTAGATTATGTTTTGTTCACATACACACACACACACACACACACACAGGGGCAGAGGGGCTGGCTGTGATTGACACCTCGTTAGCATAAGGTGAAACATTGTCTTAATGGGCAAACAAAGCTCTAAAGAAATATTACTGATGTTCTTGCAAGATGGAGCATGAAACAGAAATAGATCTGACCTGATGCCTGCTCATGCACATAAGGTCACCTCAGCAGTTATTACTGTTTGTCTCTGCTTGTCTTTATTTGTCTCTGTCTTTATTTCATTCATACTTGGTGCTTTCATAGCATTGGTAATTTAATTATTTACAGAAACGCTGGCGGCTTTTTCTTGATGACATCCAAGACGTTAAGTGCTGTAAAAATACAGGAAATGTGTTTTTAATTCCTTTCTTGTCCTCTGATTCTTCTCATTTCTCCAGATTCTGTGGGATTACCTCTCAGACTTCTCACAGCCCAATGGTCTTCGGGAGGAACTGTGCACAGACGGCAGGCACCAAAACTACATCTTCCTGGTAATGTGCTGCCCCCCGCTGTTGATAATTTTGGTTAAATCTTTGAACATCAATCTCAGATACGTGTCAGGAGACATCAGTACATATTGCTGCCAGAATCTTTGCGTACTCATGTACCATATCATGTAATAATAAGTGGCAAAGTCTGTCTCAAACAAAGAAAGAGCTGTTCCAGCTTTTATTGAAAAACTGATGGATTTTTGAATCATTGTCACAGATCTTGTCATGTTTTATACTTAACTGAATCATTAGGTAGAGACATAAGAATTATTTTAAAAAAAAGATAAGAAGAAAAAAGAAAAAGTACATAAAGATTGAAGACGATGCTGGTACAGTTTGGCACAGAGTAGTTCAACCTAGCACGCTTTGGGATATCGACACCAGCTTGGGCAGATGGTGTGCGTTGTGATGAATGGTAGCCAGTAACAGGGACGTCACCCAACACAACTAACACAACTGTCCACATTCACATGGTGATGCCATTCACTCCCACACACACACTCATACACAGTGCACATGAGCTGGGCCGGTGTGGGTTACATAACTTAAGTTGAGGAACTTTACTGACAGACATCCAAGAGTCATGAATGCAGTAGTCATGGCAACAAACATTAGAACATGCATTCACATAAACACACAGGCACAGGCACGTTCAGTAAACAAGCACAAGCAGGCAGTCGGTCTCTGAAGATCTGATCTCTGAACAGAGAAGCTGTCAGAAGGTTCGAAGTGCCTCCCAATGGTCTGCTGCTGCATTCTGGGTTGAAAGATTTACTTCATGACTCAGTATCGCACACAAACAAGGCGGAAGGAGGAACGCAACAGCATCACAAATCATCATTAGACAGAAGTTTTGCAGTTGAATTGCAAATAATTTGCAGATGGCCAAACCTTCATGTGTAAAACGCTGGTTTTCTAAAGTAAATTTGGACACCCTTTTTTTAATTCGCAGACACGTGAGCTCTGTTTTCAGGCAGTGTGCTGAATTTTGAGTAACCTTGAATACTGAATCATCGCATGGTTCAAGAAAACACGGATGCTGCTGTGTTACCTGTTCTGATATTTTAAAGATTGAGAGTTGTGCATATACATATGTACTCCACATACGGGAATGGGCGCGCAGGTTTCCAGGGGGATGCTGTAAATGGAAAATTGAGGCAGAGTGTAGGGGTGTAGGAACATCACCACTGCTTTAAGTTGACTGAGGTATAGGACATCAGAGGTGACTTGTATTATGAAGCTGATCTGCTGCGCACCCATGTTCTACAGCTTCTTCCAGAAGTAATCCTTCTCCCCAACCCCTCCAATCACATCCAAGCTCCCTATCTTACTTGGGAGACTGCCTCTGCGCACCTTGTGGCCTCCTCTTGTCATCACGCCTCTTCAGCCACAAGTATCCAGAGTTGTGTTGGATTTGCTTTGTAATAAGATGGACCAAACTCTCCCAGGCCAAGGTTTGGGTCATAATGATATCAACAGTTTATTGCATGATTACACACACACAGGGCATAAAATTAGAATTTTTACTAAGTAGCCCCTGGCTACCAGGTGTTTGAAGTTGGTAGCCAGCTAGCAATTTTGATCGCCAGTGTTTTTCGTCGCCCCATACGCCCCCGTAGACTGCTGACATAAGTTAAGTTAAGTTGGTATTTTTGTGTTTTGGGATTTTTGGTTTTGGATTTATGGATATTTTTGGATTCTGGTGTTTTTGTGCTTTTGGAAATAAACCCTTTTTGTTTTTTGCACTCCTGCTCCTGGGTCCTCCCTTATACCTAACACCTGCAAAATATGACAGAATGGACCCACCATCACTTGGACCCAGCAGGAGGCCTCAATGCCTTTCGGGGCATCCGGTTGGTTCTGGGGGGACCCAAGAGCCTTCAGCAGGCTGGTGGGAGCTCGATGTGGGGTCTGACCCGCTATCTGGCGGCGTTGACCTCCCAGGCAACGGAAAGGACGCCTCGGAGAAGGCGAGGCAGGCACTCTTGGTCTGAGGCAACCTCACAGGGTACCAAACCTCAAAGGGCGGAAAAACCAGCTCATAACGTGGATCCGGCTGGTGGCCAGATCACACTGTTTGAGTATTTCCGCAGGCTGGCAGCCCCAAGCTCCCCCTGTGTGGAGGAGCCAGAGGACGAGGTCTCCAGGGGCGTGCGCCGGGGACCTGCCCGGAGGAGGCGAGGAAGACATTCCTCCTCCGTGGCGTCTTCTCCGGTTCCTTCCTCCGGGACAGTCCATATGGACACTCCTTCCCCTCCAGTCTCTGAGACCGTCCCGGACGCACCTCCTCCGTTGTCTCTGGAGGTGGTCCTGGACACGTCTCCTCAGTCGCTCTCTGAGATGGTCCAGGACGCACCTCCTCCGTCTTTTCCTGAGGTTGTCCTGGACACATCTCCCCCAGCATTCCCGATTCCTCAGCCGCAGACCAGCTGTCACCACCGCCACGACCATCAGCGCCTCCCGTCCCCACACCGCGGATCCCGTTGTCACCGCCCAGCCTGGTTTCTTTAGCAGACCAGTCCACCTTGACCCAGCTCCTTGCCCTGCCGACCCTCGAGTCACTCTGCGCCAACCTGATCAGGTGTAGGGAGAAGCTGGACGCATTAACATCAGTGCACAAGGAGGTCCCCGGTGTCTTTCCATCCATCCCCGTCTCCGAGGCGGCCGACGCGCCTTCACGTTCCCGTGTCTCCGAGGTGGTCGACGGACCTCCCCTCGCTCTCGAGGTGGTCGACGCATGCTCGCCTTCCCGTGTCTCTGAGGTGGTCGATGCACCTCCCCTCATCCTTGAGGTGGTCGACGCACCCTTGCCCAAGTCCCTTGCCCCTGCAGCAGGAGCTGCAGCCGACCGAGACTCGTCCTGGGATTCGTCTGTGTGGAATTCTGTATTACAGTAAGAGGGGCAGCAAGGAGAAGCAAGGCATTATGGGTGAGGGCTACCCAAGCCCAAAGTAATATTATCTTACTGTAAGTAATATAGGTGCTATGTTACTATAAAGATTATCAACACATGGATAATCAAGATGGCAGACATAAATCTTGAAAGTCTGAAAGTAAGGCCAATTTATCTTAACCTGGCAACAAAGGCAAGACACAGCTGTCTCACCAAGTGGAAACACTAGTTCACAAATAAAAATCCAAACCTCTCTCCACATTTAGGATTGCTCTTAAAAAGAGCCTTTTTGATGAAGCTGGGACACCTCTAGCCTGCTGAGGGTCCTCTCAAGTTGTACTCACTTTATTTTTAGGCCGGATGTACATCACAGTTATAATAAGTCATTTAGTTTCTTCTCTATTGTCTCTGTAAAAATCTGAAGGATTATGTTTGTTGTAAATTGATACTACCTTTTTTTTCAAAGGATCAGTAATTTCCTAAAATGGGATGTAAAGTAGATTTTGCTTGGGCTAGTGCCCTTCATTTATAGTGAGTAGAGGACAGGGAAGACACGCAAAGGGTTGCAGGCTGGGACTCGAACCTGCGACTGCTGCAGGAGGACTCCACAGTGGCCCAATGCTTGGGATTATTTTTAATTCAGGCAGCACTTTTGTCAACATTTGGGCCAAATGTTCATTTCTAGCAGGATGCTGGTGTTGACTCTCAGTCATCCAGCTCATGGTTTACTCTCAAAAATTTGAATCAGGTCAACTAGACTTCTTTTCCTTGTTCTTGAAGCCATTTCGCCTTCCATCATGAAGGCTTCATCAATTGTCATGAACTGCCTTGATTCAAATCTTTTGAGTTTCCATCAGGGTGTATTCCTGCTCCAGAAAATGCACACTGGTCCATGGTAATGCAAGTTAACTGTGGTGAAAGGATACGTTAAGATGCAAGTTCCAGTCCAGGAAGTGACAAAAGGATGGCTCCCTGATGTTAGACCTCCAATTTGTCAACTTGGATGAACTCAGAAGACCACAAGCTCAGTAATAAAAACGGCTTTCCAATGCATCAACCACAAGTACATTTTTTTCCTTTTCTTGTCAAATATACTAACCTATACACAATACTGTCTCACTGTTCCCTATAGGCATTTATAAAGCTATTATTGTACATTTTCAATCCATAAAGACATACCTTACTAGTGCATTACATTTCTTTTGGGTATTTGCCAGCACCTGTTTTATACTGGAATGGTTTTTCTGTCACTATAGTCCTCTCATCCTCTACAACAGTTGGCCTCCAGGTTAATACACTTCACACATTATCTTTATTATTGGTGTACTGGTTAGAAAACAGTTGCAGCCACTTTCAGATCACACAGCAAGACACCAGAAAAAGCTTTTGACAGTGAATAAGGGTTAGCTTTTATTGGTGTTTGGAGGGGAAAAATAGACCACATATGCCATCATCCCTGTGGACAGCACACAATACTGGCGAGGAGTCTGGATAGTGTTGCACTCATGGGAATTGTAGTTCATAACAGTCAGTCACAACAAGGAGAAGTTAGCTGAGATTCCACAAAGAAATTCAAGAAGAAAGAACAAGGCTGTGTACATTATTGTTATCATCATTATTGTTGTCATTATTACCCGCAATGCCGTTTTACTGTAAAGCAGCAAACTGTCACTGCCACCACGTGAAGAGTGGGCTTCAAACGCCTGCCAGAAAAAGTCGAAACACGCTCAGCATCACAATTACATAGAAAAATAGCACTGTCAAAAAGTTTCTGAAACGTGTGTGAACAAAGTCCCAAATCCCAGATATCATAATAAAACACACAACTCTGAGACTTATCTTACAGGCTTTTCAATTCAAAGGTTTGTGTCTAATATTCAAAAAAAAAAAAAAAAAAAAAAAAAAAAACAAAGACAAGAAATAAAAAGGTTATATAGGCTCACTGGGAAATCCATGGAGTTGATTTTGAGAATCAAAGGAGGATTTGTGTAAGAATCAATTTTCAGCTTTCCCTGAAGAAAACAAGCTGCATGACATCACTGAAAAGAACATCACAACTACAAGAGCAATCATGACACTTGCAAATGTGACTGGATTGCAGATAACAAAAAAAAAAAATGGCATAGTTGTCATCTGTAAATAAAACTTAACAGCTCTTTATAACCATCTGCTTAACCCCGCCCCCTTTATGTGACTGATCAATCACAGTTTCGTGGCTGTGAGGAGACGTAGCAGGCCCGTCAAGCTTTGGACTCCATAAGAGACGATGCAGTCTGCACTGCATTTGTTCCAAAAACACAGAGGTAAATGCAATGCAAGCTGTAACTCAACTGTCTTTTTGAGGAAGTTCCTGTACAAACAGGGCTGGCTTTCTTGCATTTATTCAAGTGTTTATTGACAGCATCAGCTTGAAACTTCTACCCCAGTTGTTCATTGGCCAAGGTCCAGACCTTTGACTCTTGATCTTTTCACTATTCACCATGGCACGACACAATTTCTTAGATTAAAAAACAAACAAACAAAAAAACAGTTATATGTTTGCTGAAGGTGCACTTTAGCCAAACAGCACCAAGGACAGGATTAAAGGGTTGTTGTTTTTACACATCAGAACTGAACCTCTACTCGTAGGACCCCCACGGGTTAACATGAAGTCAACCTGCAAGTCAGAGCCTGTTCGTGGTGTTTTATCCTGAACGTTCACTGTACTCTCTATGGCAACGGGCAGCTGTTTTGCGGACTTGAGGGTGAAGCAGTTTTTGAACAGGAAACCAGTTCAGTGGCCGTCAGAGGTATTGCACTTTAAAGCGCTTCCAAAATCTGCTTCCTTTTTTTTTTTTAATTTTATTTATTTATTTTTTTCTTAATAAGCTCTTTTTGTCCTTTTTCTTTCTGTGGAGTTTTAAAAATGCAAAGCTTGACGGGTGTGGCATCTTTAACTGGTGGGGGCGAAGCTTAGCAAACAGTCAGTTGGTCTGTGGAGAAACTTCTTCATCCCATGCTGGTGACTTTGTAAGAACTGGGCTAAAACTGAACCATGACAACAAAAGAGCAGAAAAGAAAATACCATTTCCCTCCAGGAAAGTTAAAAAGAACCCACAAATTCTAATATTAGATCAAAGATTTATGTGTGTGTGTGTTTTATTAGTAGTATTATAAATATTTAATACCTCAGACAAAAACACCTGAGAGAGAACTGACAAAATTATGTTGTTTTTTTGTAATATATTCAGTTATTTACAACTATAATCACATAATTCAAGCATATATATATATTTTACCCACACACATATATGTGTATATGAGAATACTTTAAAATTCAAAAGTACAGTTGTATGGTACAGTAGCAGAAGGGTGCATTTCTCTTTCTCATTGGATAAAGTTTGTGGGAGAGGTATAGACAAGTGCTTGTGTGTAAATCTATAAATGATTTATCAATACAATATGCAACAAAAGAGAGAAGAAATAAACAAAGAAAGGAATAAAAGGCAAAGGAAGGGTGGAGGCAGTTCAGTACTTTGTTTGAGATGTATGTTGCAGTGTGTGAACATGATTTTTCTGTGTTGGTGTGCAGAATGAGGATCAGGTCAGATCAGCACCAGAGGAGTCCATAACAACATCCACGACAACAATGAGGGTTCAAACCAGGGAGCGGACTGTGCAAGTGTGTGGGTGCGTGAGTTTGTGTGTGCATGCTGAAGGTTTCAGTCACTGTCCGATCTGCGCACATCAAACCTAAACGAGTCAGTGTTACATTTTTGCACTTTCTGGACATGACTGAAGAGTAAATAGAGTACATATGAGCAAGACGCATTCATCAAATTAAATGCAAAACCTGCCAGCGAAATCTTTTTTTTTTTCTTGTTTTCTAATTCTCAAGCATCTGTTCTTATCCAGCTAATTGTCCTCTTTCTTCACCCCTTTTTTGCTTGAACCTTCAAAAATAAAAGCCCTAAATAAAAGTTATGCACGGAATCAAATAGAAGGAAATAACTCAAGAGCTTGAATGAGTTCACGAGGAAAACAAACAAAAACAAGAGTTTCTGAAAACTATACAGTTTTGTTGTTTGTTTCTCCCTCCTCTCCTCTCCCGCCACTCCCTCACAGAGAACAGCCGTTAGTAAGATACCTCGCCTTGTCTCACGCTCTGTGAAATACCTGATTCAGCCGTGATACATTCTCTGTTACACCTCAGACTGACCAGTGCCATAAGATTGAAAATTGTTTGGTGATAAACAGCTGAGAGAAAAAGCACATCCTGTGGCCCTGTGACTGTCCAGCTAGCAGCCCCTCCCCACCCCACATATAAAATATACAAAAGGTTATCTCCAAAATCCTCCACCTTAATGTCTTCTTATAGAAAAATATACAATTTTCCTTTTTCCAAAATCTCTTTGCATTATGGATGAAATCCCTGCACCTCGCCCTCTGCCTCTTTCCACTTTAATGCTGGACTAGTCTCGCCTTTTGTGCCAAGTTCAAAAATATACTTTTTTTTGTACTATTTATAGAAATAAAATTGCCACCTGACCTCTCCTGGCTTGTGTCCATGCCTTAAGCTTAAAAAAGTGAGATTTCACTGGCATATTGTGAATTTAACACCCTGTTTGAACTGGCCAGGGCGGCAGCTGGAACGCACTACCTGCAAAAATGCTGTGCGACACCAGGCGTAAGCCCATTAGCACCGGGGGGGGGGGGGCCTGCAGCTGCCGAGGTGTCGCGAGGTCACGGTACAGTACGTTGTTGTGGATTCACCGACTCGGCATGTGCAAACTGGAGAGTCAAACTAGGGAAAGAAAATGGCATTACTGTGCTTTCATGACGTCCTGAAGCACAGCGGGCACAATGAAACACACGTTGACATACTTCGTGCTTGCGCCAGGTGTCACACAGCGCTTACTGCAGATCTACTCCAGCCTTCCCTCCTCACCACTTCAACTAAAGTGCTGCTCTTGTTGGGTTGCCTTGTACCCTTAATCTTCTCCTCTTCCCCTCCCGCCCTTGTCCTCCTCCGTCTTTGCCCATCTCCTCCGCCTCACAAGTCTCCGTGGCGGCTTTCGTACTTGTTGATGATGTTCCTGCAGCGGCCCAGCTCTTTCCGCATGTCGGCTACCTCCTGGCGGAGTGCGGCGTTCTCCCGCTCCAGGAAGGCGGCGCGCACCGAGATCTGGTTCTCCTTCAGCCGCCGGGCGTCCCTCGAACGCTTCGCCGCCTCGTTGTTCTTCACACGCCGGCTCCAGTACTTCTCATCCTGTCAAAGGCAGCGGCGGTGTGGTATGTTGGGGTGTGTGGGGGAGAAGGTGAGGGGAGGAGAGGAAAGAGTGGGATGAGAAGGATCAGTTATGTGATGAGAGAAAAGGTAGTATGAAGAGAAGAAAGTCTGCAACAACTGAATAGGTAACAACAGAACAGTAATGCTTCCTCTTGCACTCAAAAGTCAGTTAACTCGGGATTCAGGTGACGTCAAATCTGTTAAAAACCAGTAAAAGCTAGGGGTGTGCCAAAAAATCTATTCGCATAAAAATCGAGATTCTCATTTGCTACGTTTCAGAATCGATGTAAAATGTCTCAAAATTGATTTTGAAAGATAATAAAAATAAAATAAAATCCACTGGCTGTCCGCGTCCATTTTGTAACTACACGAAAAATCCTGAAGCCACGCATTCGGCTTTGGAACACACACACGTGCGGAAAGCACCAAAACAAAGATGGAAGAAAAGGAGATCCAACCGGCCCCGTGTTCACTCAAAGTTAAAATTTGGCATTATTTTGCTTTTTACCGAATGCCCGGAAACACCGAGCTGGACATGACGAACACAGAGTGCAAGCGTTGCAAAAAACTAAGATCAAGCACTTCGGCAGCACAACAAATGCGTGGGCTGATGTTACGAGGAATCACCTGGAGATCTAAGACACACCAGCTGCAGACCAACGCACACTGCAGTGCGTCACGAAGCTCTCTGCCAGCTCCAAGCAGGCAAAAAAAAAAAAAAAAAAAAAAAAATTGTGAGCGATACCACAAACTGGTAAATGCACTTTCCTTAGAATTTAAAAGGCAGCATGTTTAACTGCACTATTTCTTTCAATAAAGATGCACTTTTATTTTTGTTACTGAAGCAGTATGTGATATTGCTTTGATGTAACAGTTGCAACAATTCCATTTAAGCATGGATAAATGTTTAAAACCTTAATAAATGTGAAAAAGACACTTAAAAGACTGTTTTGAATCGAAAATCGATTTTGAATCGAAATCGAATCGTGGCGCCACAACTCTGAATCGAATTGAATCGTGAGATAGTAAAAGATTCACACCCCTAGTAAAAGCTGAGTTGGACAGGTTAGATTTTCCACAATATGACAAAGTCAGAAAATCAAGATCAAGGCGTGTAGGTGGGCTACTCTTGTGCTTTATGAAGCAGTATTTCCGTGCACTGTAGCAGCATGCGCACAGGGGACAGTGGGACAGGATTGTGGATTGTTTACCAAATCCAGTTTTGAGTGCAAATCATTGTCAACAGGAACTAATGAGTTCTGAGTCTAAGATCCAAAGCTGAAATGACAAATGGATCGGTTCCCAACGTCCAAATGCCAGTCCTAATGTCCACGTTAGCCCAAAAAGCCACAGCCTTTACACAAAACATGCATATTACTGTGCATGAAAATATTGCGTAGCTGTCCTGGAAGAGTCCACCTCGTTTTTCTGACTTCGTCACGTTGAAGTAAATCGAATGCATTCAACTCAGTTTTGAACTCGAATTTAACAGGTTGACTCGTTGGCTCGAGCTCTGTCTTCTGAATGTAAATAGGAAAGCAACATAAGACAATGACAGTTTACTAAAATATAATGGTCTTTTATGAACAAATCCTAATCTATAACAAATCTTTTTTTTTCTTTTAAATGGACTAAAAGACATTGTGCGGTAAGTATAGAAATTTTTAAGATTATATTAGCTAGAGTGGCACAAATGGAAAATACTGGAAGTGGTTTGATTTGATAGCCTAAATACTGATGACAGTTTTGCAGCACACAGGTGAAAGACACTCCAACTGTCAGAAGGTCCCATTATCTTATTTTATTCCCACTGTGATTTTTGTTATTAAGCTGTTCTGATATTTCAGCATTACATGTAACGGATGTCTGTGACAGGCAACAAACAACCGTCAGCCATAACATCACAACCACCTGCTTAAACACCCAGTTTCTCCTCCTCACGGTGTCAATAGAGCTCTGAGCGGTCTGGGCAAGGACAAAGATAATCTGAGCGTGTGCTGGAGTTGTCTGGTTCTAGGATCCTGGAGGCCCAGTTACTGCCTCAGAGTCTTTGTTGTAAACAGTTTTTGCAGGTTCTGCTGTTGTCCTGCTGAGGGAGGCTGCTCTAAGATGGTATAACTAGTCTGCACTCACTACCGCAGTGGTTGGAAGGTGGTTTAACAGGCCGTGTGTTTGAGTGTTATCTTTGGTAATGCTATCCATCCCCCAAAGAACCTCCATAAATAAGTCGATACTGCAAGCGACTGATAAAGCTGATAGTAAACTACGATATTTATCATTCTTTGTGCTTCTCTTTGCCTGCTGCCAAATAGCCACAGTAAAGTGGCAGTAATGATGCTACAAGATCTCTAATACATAAAACAACAGTCTCTGCCTCATCTGTTACTGCCTGCGCTGGAACACCTCTCAATATCTTATTGCTTGACGTATCTTTGGTGTTGAAAATATAATCAGACCCTTAAAAACTAAAAAAAAGAACATATAAAGATAAAGTCAGCGATGCTTTCTGGGGAACAAATAGCCTGCGTGTATACTGAAAGAATTAACAGGTGAGCTTAACTTGATCACATTCATCTCACACAGCGTAGCCTGGAAAAGTCTATGAGGTGGAAAACAATATTCATGGCTCATATAGTATCAATAAATCGCCATGAAAGATAATTCTTTCCTAATCCAGTCGAACAATCCCGGCCTGCTGATCTGCTCGGCTGAGCGTCTAACCGCGCCCTGCAGCCTGCACTAGTTTGTTTGAAGGGCATGAAAAAAAAATGATCTGATGAAGATCTAATGAGATGAAGACTTTGGGGCCTGTAGAGCCAAACAGGAGCTCAGATTGAGAGTGAAAGATATTTATCTGAAACATTCATGCTGAGCGGTTCAGTGCCGGCTGGCGGGAGATCTGTCTGCATGTGGTTTTCATTATACTGAAAAAAAATAATTGTCCTTATTATATATAACATTTTTCAAATGAGTTCTGGGTGTTTCAGTATCAGAGATGGGTTTTTGAGCATCAATTCCATCTGCAGAGGAGGTTTTGTGGGTGCTATTTTACCTAATGTGGGGAATGGAAACAGTTTTTCAGGTCAGCCTTGGCTGAGGTCTGCAACATCAGACGGCTCTTTTATGTAAAAAATAATCATTTGATTCATGCCATGGTGGTATATTTTCCTGATTTTCCTCCTCTGCGATGCCCAAAAAGCAGAACCTAAAAGCTTGTATATGAGGGGCTGCTCTGCTCGGCAGATCTGAACTGCATCTTTAGATTTGGCCACAGATCATTTATTCAAAGCTGCGTGCAAGTGATTTATAGAAGCGATGATGGCTGAACACAGCAAGGTGAGCGGCCTCATCTCTCCATAAATTATAAACGCCTCAGGAGCTGCAGCTGCTCTGTGCTGAACAGTGAAAGCATCAGCTATTGATCACAGCTTTCCCTATTGTGCAATGAGCCGTGTGCAAAATATTTTAGGGCTCTGGTCAGGAAGCATCAATACCGGTGGGTGTCGTGCTTGTCTTTTTTTTTCCCACATCAGCACTGGAGCTGTCAAAGAGCCGTGGCTTTTTAATGATAAAGTTCAGGGTTCAACTCTGCGGCTGCATCCTCTGTTTGAACCTGCAACTGAAACCACGACTTCTGCTGAGCCTGAGTCTGTGCAGGTTTTATCTTTAGAAACCTTTCAAACAAGTATCACTGGCTCATCTGTGGGTCTTTACACAGATGATTTTTTTTTTTTTTTTTTTTTTTTGTATTTGGTTTCAAAACAAATTCTTTAACCCCAGTAATTTATTTCAGTGTTGCATTAAATTATTGAAACCTGTTTTTTTCTTTTCATTTCTTTATTGGAACATTAGAAGAAAAGCAAACCCTGAATTAGAGGGAAAACTTGAAAACAAGTACATATTTTTGCTTTACCTGAAGAGTTCCAGGAAAAGGAAACTGGTTTTCTTTGCTCATTAATCACTAAAGTCAGATTATTTTATTGAGATTGTCTATTCTTATACTATCTTTGACCACCTGCTAGTCCTGTGCATGTTTCCATCCATATTTCTCAAGGAGTAGCAATTTGGAGATTCATATGTATGGCAGAGGTGTATTGTGGGAGATGGAGTACCTTCTGCTCGTTAGGAACCAGCATCTTGCGGGCCTTCTTGATCATGGGCTGAGGCTTCAACTCCTCTTCTGTGAAGCGATGCCGTCGTGGGTCGAACGCCTCCTGTCCCGGCACGCTGGACAGCGCCAGGTCTGCCGGGTCGGGATCAAAGTTCACCATGATGTCACTGCTGCCGTTGGCAACAGCTGGAGGTCCGGGAGGTCCTGGAGGACAGGTGGAGGAGGGGGAAGGGTCCTGATGCACTGCCTGCCCACCTGGAATGGATAGTGGGAGTGCAAAGATGTTCATTTTGTCAGAAAAAAAATTTCAAAACTTCTCTAACTTTTCACATCTCTGGCATTTTCAGTCAGTTTTTTTCAAAGCAGGAATTGATAATCTGACGAAGCTGACAGAGCTACTGCGGTGGTGCTCATGCAGAAACGAAGCACATTGTCTAGACCTGTTATTAACACCCATCCTGAATGAGCCGATCACAACCAGATCGCTCTGAGAGCGCCTGCTCACACCTACTGTTAACAAGTCTCCAAATGAATCATGAGAGCCAACTTGTGATTGGATCTCACTCTGATGCACCAGACTCCCCAGACCGGCTTTGTTTGACAGACGAACCGTACATATGCAACAATAATGGCAATGAAAAAATATCCAAAAACATGGACAATGACAAAAAGATTAAGAGCACTGAAACAGAAATCCGACATATCAGAAATTAAAAGAACAAGAACTAAAGAATATTGAAAAGTCCATGATGTTGTGATTGTGGCTCCTGTTTATTATTTCGCAGTCTAATATGACACCGTTGTTGTGCAGTGAGTACGTCCTTCCAGCTACACAGAAGATGCCCTTTACTGTGGCCCAGGATGCATGGTGTTCACACTGATAAAAGAATGACCGCGTGTCACTCAGACCACCTCTGAATGTCGTCTGCGTGGTCGGATCTCAGTGCAGCGTCCTGTTGATGTTGTCCTATTTGTGTCATTGAGTGTGGACTCCAGCTCTCGCTGGAATGGTTTGCAGCTGAGTGTCCAGTAAGAGGAATGAGACCACGTTTCAGTCAGAAAAAAATAATTAAACAAAAAAAAAAAAAAAGAGTTAGGATCTACCGCCTCAATCAGAGGAGTCCAAGCATCTCAGGGTGTTTAAAATGTTTACAGGCTGCTCTCCCAAGATTTGTTACTTTGTTTCTACTGGACAAACACGGCAATTATATTCTTTAAAAACTACATAGAAGGCGGAGGAGAGGAGGGAGAGAGAGGAAGCGTGTTAATCGTCTTTACGTTGCCACTGAAGTGTAATCTGCCTCGCACTCCATTCAGATGCGATGAACGCAGAATCACCAGCTTAATTACTCTTTTGGCTGTCCAGGCATCATCGTCATCTTGTTTCGATTTTATCTGCAGATTAGAGCCCATCTGCCCTCGCCGAGCGCGGTCACGTGCCAAAGAGCAGCGGCAGAGTCGAAAGCTTAACAACACGAGGATGACAGAGGAAATAATCCCAGCAGGGAACCAATCACATCCAGCGCTGAACCACCAAAGAAATCATGAAGATGATGTTATTGTTTAGCATTTTCTATAGCTGTAAAATCGTTTGTCCACTTTGACTGACTGGAGGACAACCAGCCAGCTGATTTCTAAATTTAACCTATAAATGTCAAATATTCTTATTAACAAATTATTTGTTTTATACTCCCATGGAGGACAACCAAAGTGGAAGATCAAAGAATCCCTTTTCCTGAAGAAGAAAATGCCCTTTGCAACATTAACAGAAGTAAAAAAATACTCTGGAGGTTGTATCATTGTAGATTTTAACAATCATGAGACACCTTCATGAATGCAAATACAGAGAGTTTACAACAAGGTGTGAACTACTGGTAAGATTCAAGAACAAGGAAAAACCAGATTGAACCTCCATGTTCTGGAATCAGATTATCTGGACAGATTAAACCAAATAAAATCTGCATCAGAAAGAAAAGTACAGAGAAGGACAGGAACAGCGTGAGTCAAACATGATGGAGGGAGTGTCATGGCATGGGCGTGAATGGTCGCCAACGATACGGGCTAACTGACTGCTGAGAGAAGCAGCGAGAGATTTGAGCCAGATACTACTAAAGTGATGTAGCAGCAGGTCACAAAACAGCTGGATAAGGACTGGGAACATACTGACAACTTAAGGCAACTTAAAACTTTTTCTGGCCAAAAAGGAAAAGTAATATTCTTCACTGGCCAAATTAGCGGCCTTCACTGAACCCAACAGACCATAATATATTTAAAATTATGGCACTTTGTCCAACTACCTTTAAGCCCCTGAAAATGGGTGTACTTTGCTTGAAATGGCTGTAATTCCTAAATGGAAAATGCCACATTTCTGTGAAACCTCTAAAATCTACACTTTCATCACACCTTGATGTTTTTTTTTTTAATTCATTGTGTCTAAGTACATTCTGGAGGTAACCATATTTGCATCTAACCGTCTCATATTCGTTCAAGAAACAGAAACAGCTTCTCCTCCTGTTATTTGAGAGGCACGAGTCTGTTGTGATTCAGACCCATTTCATGTGATCATTAAAGCAAAGAAGCTGAAAAAGACTTTGTTTTTTGGTATTTAAATCCTACACGTGTGAGAATCCTTCAGCTTCAGTGTTTGCAGCTGAGATCCTGCAAAGTGTCAAATGTGCTGCACACTCTCTCATCAAGGAAGCAAAGCCCCCCAAAAAATAAAAATAAAAATAAAAAAGGCCCACTCTCATGAGCTGACCATAAAGAAGATTAAGCTGTAGGCCTTGCACAGTATGTTCAAATTTAATTCTTAATGAGTTGTAGGAAATTACAGAGCACTTTCATATTAAATTTAAACACGTCTGTTTTCTTTTAGATATTTGTAGATAAGTTCATTCCTTTATATCTGTCTTCAAATCAATACAAACAAACAATGTCCCTATTCTCATTTTTATAGATCAGCAACAATTGTAGTGACACGAGTTCACCACCAGGTGTCAGGATTGAACCAGAAATGTAGATCAGTAACAAGCAGAAAAGCTCAGGGTTGGTTCAACTCTTTGTGATACACGATTTAAATGTGTGTGTGTGTGTGTGTGTGTGGGGGGGGGGGGTGTCTTTTGTAACTGAGTGCAGATTCAGAAAGATTTCATCTGATTAGATCTATCCCTCACATTCAAAAATGCCTCTCTCCAAAATAACAAAGAAAGAGGCCTGACTGGTGTTATATTAAAATTCCCCTTTAAGCTTGAAATAACATTATACGAACATCCAGAATACCAGGAATTTGAGGCCTGGAAAAGAAGCAAAATCCCTCCCTGGATCTTGACAGCAAACTGTGAGCCAGCGAATGTCAAATTCTTCCACGAAGCTTTTCCCCTGCAGCTACTCCACACCAGCAGTGCTTTGCTTTAACGCATCACGACAGAACCAAGAGTAGAAGGTCCATTCTCAGGGAAGTATCTGCCCCAGCTCGTTTTCAGGGCATTTCTCCCCTCCTTTTAATACCTCAACAGACCTTTATTTATTCATTGATTTGGAAGCCTGCGGTGCCAGTCAAATGTGTATTGTGGCAGCACTGGTGAGACATTTCAGAGCTCCAGGCTCTGTGCCACCGATTATAAATAGCTCCAAAGCTGGCGTCCAGTATCAACCAAAACAGCACTGGAACAGCCTTAGTTTTATAAGCAAATTAAACCGTAAACAAGCACAATTAGTGGAAATGATTTGGTTTCTGAGCTATTTTTAACAACATGAATCAGAGGTCATTCTAATAGCGTTTAATAGGTATGTCCCAAATTATTATAAAATCAAGTTTCAGCTGAATTGATTTATTTTTTGTTTTACCGCATTTGAAAAAAAAATCCTGAACCTTTTTGTTAAATCTTGTTTAAGTTTAGTTTTTTCTTGTTTTTTTTTTTTTTAACCTGGAAATGTCAGTCATTGTTAAACACCGACTTGCTTCCCGCCTGCTGCTTTGAGCTGTCATTCATTTTATTATTCAAATCAGCCACAATACCACAAACAAATCCTCCACAGGCTCTCAGGCTCTGAAGCATCAGAGGGAAACAGCACAACAGCTGGGGGGGGGGGGGGGGGGCAGCCCCATGTTCCCCCACAGAATCCAGCTGAAAACACTTTACTCACTCGGCGGTTATGTAAACTTTGTGAATGGTGGTGATTTTCAGATTTAAACTCATGCTGAACTCTGAGATAAAATCTTCTTATGACCTTTTACATTTCATTTGGCTCCATTCTGGATCCCTGATTAAAATCCCTCAAGGAGTAAAGGAAAATGACGTTCGTATACAGTTCAGTTTATTATGCCAAATAACAGTTGTGACCAAGTAAATGTTTCAGTCAATACAAAGCCCATAAAAATGCTTGTTTTTCTAAAACCTGTGAAATGCACTCACCACACACTACTCCATCCTTTACAGTTTTTTTTTTTCTTTTTGTCTTCTAGCCTTGTTCCCTTCAGTCTGAGTGGAAACACTGACTATCCGGCTCCCCAGTAATCAGTACCAGTTTGTAACCAAGAGTCACATGGACCCGCGTATACAGCGGCATGTCCTGTAGAGGTTTTTGCTGAGGGAACAGCCAAAAGTCATCTTTGAAAATCATTGTCTCTTGAAAAGCTTTGAATCGTTTGAAAATGTTTCCCTAAAAAAAAAACTTGTTGCTAAGTTTGAATATTAAACCTTTATCGGTTATGAATTGGATGGGTAGGAAGAGGAAACAGGAAATTTACAATAAAATACAAAAAAGGAAAACAGAACAGAGGGTCTGATCATGACACTTTCAAAGGGAAGAAGACATCGTGTTTTAGAGATGGCGTCATTACGTCACTATGCTCTCACATGGGCAAATAGCTATTTGGTTCTTGATATAAATGCATAATGTCATATATTTTAACTTCAACCGTTTCCTAACGAGGCTATTTTTGAGATTCTATCTCGACAATGACATATCTAATTTAAAATGAGTATATCGTGACTTTAAGGTTTATTTGAATACATTTAGTACAAAAGAAAAAGAGAAACACGAGTGTAAAACGAGGCAGACATATTGCCAGGCCAGAGTAAATGAAGACAACAAAAATTAAAAAAAACTGTATCTCCGTTAGGGGTGAGTATTGGCAAGGACCTCGCAATATGATATGTATCGTGATACTTGGGTCACGATACGATATAATTACGATATCACGATATCATGGTATATTGCGATATTCTACCCAGTTAATATGAAAATTAAAAGTAGAGATGAAAAATCAAGTTGCTGTATATGTTCATCAGATAAGTGGTTCTCAAACTTTTAATACTGCGTACCACCTAAGAAACTGTTCAGCTCTCTGAGCACCACTTTGATGACCAATTTTAAAATATAGCCGTATATGCCTTCTCAATTAGCTTTAAATTCACAGGAGAGATGTTTATTCCTTATTGTAGTTATTTATTGTTACCTGAATTTTGTTTGAAACGTATTTATAATGCATTGTATGTTTCCGATTTAATAATGATTTTTAAAAAAGTATAATTAAGGAAAGTCCTGACGTTCCCCCGCGTACCACCAGTGGTACGCCTACCACAGTTTGCGCACCACTGCATTAGATGATATTGATCATTCAGAGGACAAATTGAGTCAAAACTATTAGCTTCAAAACAACCTATTTATTGTTTATTATTAGTGTTGTTGCACATTTAAGTGAATAAATGAATTTTCCTAAAAAATCGATATTGGGAATTGAAAAATCGATATTATATTATATCAGGCAACCGAATATCGCCATATATCGTCAAACCGATTTTTTTTCACACCCCCTAATCTGTGCAGATCTTTGCTTTCATGTAGTGAAAACCTTAACGTCTAACCTTTTAATACACCGAGACAAATTTCGCTTTTGATTCAGGTTTTTATAGAGATTTTTTGAAGAGAACTGTTTAAATGGTCTTTTCTTATTGGCCATTTTGACACATTCAGGTACAATTTATTACACATAAATGTGTCAACCATGAATATGATTTCTGATGGCGAAGCATCATGGGTAAGAACAATTCAGAGAGTGAAGTTGGGTTGTTATTTTTGTTTGTTTGTTTGTTTGTTTTTTTGCTGTTTTGTGTTGCATGTCGCAAGAATGAGGGTTACCAAACTATATAAATTGTTTTATTCATTTTATGTGTCACGAGATGATGAATTCCTCTCAAATATAACTGCTATGGGTTCATTTGTATCAGCTGGCCTCTTCATACATGTGCTGTGCGCTTAGACATTTACGACACAACAGGCACATGTTAGAAGAGGGTCTGCGCGACATTCAGGATTCACTTGTGCAGACGTATAAGGAGATGCTGTGAACTGAACGGAGATCTGTACACCTAGGGAGTAAAATGACATCAGGTGTCTGCAGGGACCTGATCCAAACCTGTCACTGTTTTTGAGTCTTGTCATGGGCTTAAAACTGCCATTTCCCTGCAAACACATTCCCTTCTCGCTCAAAACTGCTTCGATTTACATTGTTTTGGTCCCTGATAAAAGTTTATTCTCCTTACCGCCCATTAACACACCTAGGTTTTTTTGTTGCTGTTGTTGTTGTTGTTTAAAGAGATCTAAACAAGACTCAAACAAAACCCCTTGACTTTGACACTTTTAGCATCATTAATCTTCGAGCAGCTTCACTGTTTCAGTTCATTTAGTCATCCCAGCTGTTGTTTCAAGTTAAAAGATAGATGGAATACCAAAATAGGGTTGATGTATAATTAGGATCATGAATTGAGTCTTTGGTTTATATGGTTTATATAAGCTGTACAAGTTCCTGTACATTACCATAAGTCACAATATAACGCCCCTGCTTTTACATCATGTGGTCCATGTGTAATGCCATCAGATAAACTGCTGCTGATTCCCTGGCAGCTGGATGACGCTGATCCTGGATAAGTCTGCCCAAAGCCTCGTCCCAATAACAGCCGTTTTGGGCAAAGAGTTGAAACAGGTCCAAAAACATGGCTCCTGCTGCTGCTGGGTACACAGCCGCCAAACACAGCTTCATCTGGCTTCATTTCCTGCCCGAGAGCAGGAGACATTTGGAGGAAGCAGCCGCTGACTCGCTCTCTGCTTTGATTAATTTAGCTCAGATTAAGTGCTTTTCTTTCTCTTTCTGTCAATCTTCCTCTTCATCTCTTATTATCCATCTCCTTTTCACTGAGACGCAGATTCAATTACAAGACAAACACACTTATGTGATATGTAGGTTCATTAATTTTGACATAATATCACACACAGATTCCAGTACCAACAGATCTGAAGCTATAAAGTAGCTACATAAACGCTAACACACACTCACACACGACTTCAGTGTTCTTGATATTATTGTCTGGTGATATTTAGAGTTTGGAATAAAATATTTCATTTTTTATTTATGTTGTTGTAGAATCAAGAAGTCTAGCCTGAAGTTCTTCATTTAAAAAAAAAAGAAAGGATTCCTCCTCCAGTGGAGCGTTCAGATGTATGTTAATGGCTTTGAGTGTTATAACTTGGAAACATCAACATTTCCTTTCTTGCTTGTGCCCTTCTCTTTTGAGCTGACGTTGTGCTCCAGTGTTCGCTGATCACACCGGCAAAAAGAAATCAGCTGTTGTGGGCAGAGACGCCCACAGCAGCAGGCAACAGACAGGTTGAGGTTTGAGAGTAAGGTGTGCAACTCCTCCTCTTGACTAATCTCTGGTTTGAGCTAACTATAGCCTCACATGATCCACCTACACATCAAGCTGACTGTAGAACTCCCAGCTGCCCCTGTGGAGCTGCAGAAAAGATCATTTTGGTAGGAAACAGGAGGTAAAACAGATTTAGCAGGGAAGATAAAATACCATTACAGCACAAAATCCTCATTACTTACATTTTTTTTTACTTTCTAGACTCACCATCAGCACCATCTTCTGCTTTTCTAAAGCAGAATCTTTCCATTAAATCCTCATTTAAGACCTTTCCTATTCTTATTTAATGGGAAAACAAAGCAATTAACAGGAGATTAGCTAATTATTATAGTTACCAGAAGATCAAGGTAATAATTAACATCTAACAGAATGAATGAATTGATCTTTGTGTACTTTTCACAGGCTTTTCATCCCCAGTGGCTTTTCAGTTTATGTAATTTTCACTTCCATGCTCGTCTTTGGCTTTAATTCTAAAAAGACATTTCATTTGGAAACTTTTGTGCAGGTGCAACCTTTAGCTTGACATAAAAAAAAAAAAAAGAAAAACCTCACAAAACCCTTCAGTCACAAAATGCTTTTTACTTGGTGCTATGGAGGAACAATTTATGTCCTCTTTCCACATGGATACCAAAAAAAAAGGTGAGATGATATTCCACACATTATCAATGTCACTTTCACTTTTCAAAATGAGACAATGGGAGCTAGTTCAGGCAGTCATTTCGAGCGTCATTTCATGCTTTTTTTTTCCATCCCTCTGCACGCTTTACTGCATTTCATTCACTCTTTCAAAATTCAGAAGCAAGGGCCACTCATCTCTCACTTCCCTACGGAGGTGGGTAACTAACGTTAGTCGCCCCCGACATCCCTACGTATACCGAATAAATGGGGATGCAGGTGCAACGACGGAAATGAATGCAAACCGATCAGTGTCATCTGACCCTTTTTCGGTTGCAAAGGGTTAACGTATCAGCTTCATGCCACGTTCTAAAATGAGATAAATGCAACTTCAAATGAAGACTCACCGCATGACACATTACACTGTCATTATTTATTTAGCATTCGTGTTTACACCATTGGCTTAGTTCAAAAATATTTTGGTGCCCAGGGGGCCAGGTCCTATGACTGAAAAACAAGCCCACATCATCGCTCTTCCACCGCCGTGCCTGACAATCCATATGAGCTGCTTGTGCTGATATGTTGTGTGAGGCTCTGCGCATAAAGGCCAGATATATCCACATCACTTCCCTCTGGACATTGGGAAGTGATGTCTTGTAGTCTTGTGTTTTGTTCAGGCCTCCAAAATCTAAGCTTCGCTGCCATTTTCGATTTGGAGACAAGAGGCTTTATCCAAGCAGATCTTCCAGACAAGTGTGTGATTAACTTAATCAACTCTGAGATGTAACTGTGGTTTTCTTTCTTTCTCTCTTTCTTTTTTCTGTAATTTAAGGTAAAATTGTCCAGTGATGCATTCCTGGGAAGATTGGCAGCTGTCTTGAAAATTTTTCACTGGAAAATTGTCTTTTTTTTTTTTTTTTTTACTGTATGATGTGCTCCAAATTATTTGGAGGTGGTCTTAAACCCTTCCCATGTTGATGGGCATCAACAACTGCATCTCTAAGATGACCGCTGTCTTTGCTCCTTGACATTACATCAACACACAACTGCATGCTCGAGGCCAAATCATTAAATTAAAAAAAAAAAAGAAAAAAGTCCTGATATGTAAAACCTTAGACGTGAAAATGAGCGTGCTTGTGGTGTTGATGCTGCAGACACCGACAGCTTGGGCATCAGGTAGTAGGACACAGTTGTGGCAGTAGCAGCAACCTTTTTAATCCGTGTTTAGAAGTTTTTCAGAAGTGGCAGAAGCAGCCTGAGGAACTGCAGCAGCGTTTTTAGCATTTACAGTCCCAATAAGTAGCAGCAGTTGTACAGTAGTATTAGCACCACCGTGAGCAGAAGTAATCAGATAAAAACTGAGAACAGCTTTTCATTTCCTGCTCAGTTTGTTTCCATTGTGAACGACATAGACTATGAGCTTTGCTGGCAGCTGTTTTTTTTTTTTTTTTTTCACCCACCGACATAAGCTGGAAATACAATACAGACGTGGAATGTGATATGGGAAGTGTGTTACATAAAGAGCTCCCCTCCCTGTAATATAAATATCAAGGCGGGTTCCTGCTCTGCTGTCTGTCAGCTGACAAGTTTAACTTCTGCATGTGCGGCTTAAAGCCCATCAGAGCCTTAACTCGGAGGGAATTCACTCGTACGGGGCTGGAGCTGAGCTGCACTTTCACCGTTTATTAATCCGTTTATATATTTAATTGAGCTATAAACATGGAAGTGAAAAACAACCATTACAGACCAATAACCTGCTTGGCTGAACAACTGCTCCAAATAATCTGATCCTTTAGCGATTCCTGCATTCAATCGATTGTGTTTTCAGTGTTGCGATAAACACAATATATTCTGGTAGCCTGGCCAGCAATCCAAGTTCTTCCAGGGGGCAGTGCCGACTGACGCAGGAGGAACGTCACTGGACAGGCATACAGCCAATCAGAGAGCAGAAGCATGCGATTTAGACCAACAGCCAGACTTGTGTCAGCGAACGACGCTAAAACAAAAGCTGTGCAGTGGAAAAGGAAAGTTGTTGGTTTAGCTTTTGATCCAAGCTGTTATTAGCCATTCTGCAGCCATCTTGGTTGTTCTGAGTACTGAATCTTCAAAATTCAAGGCCTGCTCCAGTCCCAGTGCAGTTGTTTCGGTGCGTTTTGTACCAGAACCATTTCATGAGAGAGAAGTTGAACAGAGTGAACAGGCATGGCTGGCCAGGTGATATTTTGGTGCTGTAATGATCACTTGACAGAGACTGAAGCTGTAAGTAACCACAGTTTAGAAGCAAAGAATTTTTTGATTTTTTATTTTCCTTAAAAAACACATTTTAGATGCTTTCTGTTTCAGAAATAATTTCTATGTGAGCTTTAATGACCATTATCTGTTCATTTATTTGTATATTGTACAGCTTTATCCTTATTTGAGACTAATTTCTGCATTTTTGATTGTGATTTTTTAAAATGCAATCCTGATTTAATGATTTTGGATAGCTTTAATAGATGTATTTTTTGATTTTTGATTGGTTAACTTGAAATTAAAAAAAGTAAAAAGAAGAAAAAAAAGTGTTTTTACAGAACACCTGTTAATTTCAATCATTTTATCTCAGAACACAGAGCCTCTCACATCTGGTCTGTGTCTCAGTTTAATTTCACTGTAGTGTCAGACGCTGAACAAACACACTCACACACACACGTGCACACACGCACACACTGAAGCTCGTGCTGACTTGGACTTGCTGCCGCCCGTTTAAACAAACACAAGGAGGCACGTGCATGTTCGCATGAGTAGGCCAAAACAATAAATCTTTTTTTTTTTTAAAACATCTACAGCATACACACACCAGAGACAATTCAGCCCAGCCTGGTGACACACCCCAGAGTGTTGTGCGTAATGTCAACACACTGACTGCGAGTTATGTCACAGCATTATGGAGATGGTAGGGACCTCCCCCTCCCCCTGGTCCTCTCATCTCACCAGATCATTGCTGAAGCTCTGCCAGTGGTCAGGTCAGATTATGACACACTGACTGGGCTCCTGAGAGAATCACATGGCTGAATGTGTAAGGAGACCCCAGGTTTACTGTAACGCTGACACGCTGCCATCGATCGCAGGTAGGGTCTGTTTTCTGTTCACACCTGAGATAAAGAGGTTTCCACTCCAAAGATTCCTTTTAAAGACACTTACACAGCTCTATTGAAAATCTTAAAGAGGGAGCAGAATATTGTCGTTTATATACTGGCATCCACATGTCCTGGTTTCCAAGCCACAGCTGTTCACAGCTCATGCTAAAGCGGCTCAAATCTGCCTCTGTAGCTGCAGTTGCTTCAAGAGTACACAACTTTCAGCTCAAGAACTCTGGACCGTTCGTTGTCTGGCCTAAAGTCCTGTGAAGATGAGGCAAATTGATCTGCTGGCACATGAAAAAGTAAGCTACAGTGGTACCTCTACTTACGAACATCTCTACATACGAAATTTTCAGGTTACAAAACGCCTCGAAGGGAAAATATTGCCTCTTGTTACAAAAAGAAATTTTAGGATACGAAAGGCAAAAATACAGTATGCGCTGCTACTCGCAGCTCCCAGAGTTCACTCAACGTAAACATACTTGTCGACTCTGTATCTCGGTTTGAAAGCGGTGCGTCCGAGATGCTCTGCCATTGGCTATTGCTTAGCATCTTCCTGGTATCCCATTGGCTAGGAGGGCCCCTTGTCTGTATGAACGTAACCCAGCAACCCAGGTAAACAAACAATTTTTACCTCCGCCAAGGTGGTTATGTTTTTGCCGGTGTTTATCTGTCTGTTTGTCTGTCTGTGTTCAAGATAACTCAAAAAGTTATGGATGGATTTTGATGAAATTTCCAGGAATTGTCAGAAAAGGAAGAACTGATTTCATTTTGGGTGTGATCCGGAAGAAATCCTGGATTCTGGATCATGTTCAAATTTTCAATAATTATTGCGTTTAGTTGAGGTCTGCGCTCTCCAAGTGCTTTTCTAGTTCTAACATGTATTTCTTACAGGTTTTTATGTCATTTCATGTATTATTTATAATTTATAAAAAATTTATGTTCGAATTTTGGGGGGCTTGGGACGGATTAGGGCATTTACATGGAAAACGCGTCTCTACAAACGAAGGTTTCAGGTTACGAAACTACTTCCAGAACCAATTAATTTCGTAAGTAGAGGTACCACTGTATTGAATGACAAACTATAAACAACTATATAATAAACTGCTACTGTCCGTGTTGTTATACATGCAGATGGCAGTAATGCGGGAGCCTATAATGAATATTTTGTAGGGCAGCATTAACACAATGTGAAGCCAACCTGCAGGCGTGAAGTTATTTTAATGATTAAACCCATATATGTATTTATGTATAACAATTATATGTATTCGTGAGTAAATATGACAGATTATAATGGATTTGGAGCCTTGAAAGTATTTCTGCCATTATTGCAAAGCTTCTACAAAGATATTCCACATTGTTTAGCGTGAATGTGCTGGTAAGAAATGATTTGTGGCCTGAATGATTTCTAATTGGTGTTATAGAGGAATGTTGCTTTGACATGATGAAAATAAAGCCTCTATTAATATTCACTGAATGCCCAGCCATCCTCAAAATGCCCCTTTCTAAAGCTCCTCTTCTCTTTTTGCTTTGTGTTCAGTGTTCATTTGCTCTGTTATCTGCACTGCTTCCTCTCCCTCTCAATCTCCCTCTGCTTTCCTCTCTATTTCCTCCTCCAGCCCCTCCCTCCCTCCTCCTCTATCAACCTCCTGCTCTCTCCTGCATGCTGCCTCTCCCACTTGGATGATCTCTGCAGCAGCACGTGACGTGAAGGCCGCACATGGCCTGAGCGTGTGAGAGACAGAGCGAGAGCGAGAGAGATTTCAAAACATGCAAAGCAACCCCCCCCCTCCCCCCCGCGCGCTCACTTCTCCAGCGCTGCTCTCTCTGTATGTGCAGAGCTCCAGAGTGCAGAGTCAGTGTCTTGATTAACCCTTCCCTCCCCAGGATTAATCACAGCCATGAATGCAAAATCACGGGCTGCCCCAGCGTGGCGTTATCCTTCTCTTTCACTCCGTTTTTAAAGAAACAGAAAGCCAACTGCCTCACTGTTTCAGCAGTTCCTGCTTCTTTTACCTTTTAACATCAAATGGTTGGAATTAAAGAATTTGCATTACATCTTCTTTGTCTGCTTCTTTTCTGTGGTTGCTTAATTTCTCGCCCATCAGCTTGGTTTTAGTTTGAGGTGTGACAGCTCCCTGGTTTAAAGTAAAATCCAGCTCTTAACTCATATTTTACACATCTACAAATACCTAAAAGTTGCTTCTGTAAAAGATAAAGGTAATTCTAAACATTTGTCTGACTATTCCTGCTTAAAGAGTAGAGCTGTTGCAATGCAACAACTGAGATAAAATAAAGGACTAGAGAGACAGAGAGGCATTTAAATCTTTAGAGATCAAAATGAATGCCTCAGACTTATGTGTGTAGCCTGGCAACAACTGAGCTGATGACATCACATGCAACGTCAGCATATCAAACAGGTAAACTCTGTCAGTAGACAACACTGGTGGAAACTCACAGCCAGCAGTTCAACATTAGGGTAAAGGGAGGCTCCTTCACAGTCACATGTTCAGGATTACACCTTTTTGTTGTCAACAAGTAATGCAGTCCCTCCTCCACACGCACTGCAGTCCCTAATTCCTTCTTACCGCTCTGTCTGCAGTCTCTCTCCTGTATCTACTGAGGGCTGGGTACAGAGAAGTTGCAGCCATGAGTATAGTCCAGCTAGCATTCCTATGTGAAAAACACATAATTCTGCACTGTCAATATTCCAGCTTTTGTCCTCGTCAGTGCTCCAAGTTTGTCCATTTGACGGAGATAGCACATTACCCATGGCGATAAAGATAAAAAAAAAAAGGTTTAATCTTCCCCCTCCTAACCCTCTACTTCTGCCGAAGTAGCTACATTTCAGCCTCTGGGTTGAATCCAATGTGAGTCTAAGAAAAGTTACAGTTCTGCACCTGACCAGTAGGGGCTCGCCCCAAAAGCAAGTCAATCTCCACTGACTCTCAAGTTAAAACGTCCAACTTTAGAACAGAAAAAAAAAAACCCAAAAACAAACAAAAAAATACATTTACAGCCCCGTTCAAAGCACAGTTTTGGTCTCCATAGCTAGATTTCACATCCACGACAACTGTATAGAAGATGACTTTTTTTGCACCACATCAGGTAAAATTATATGACACATCAAATTTATGTATAATTAGTCACCTGGTCTTTTGATTGACAGCATGCATAGCCAATGACTAGCCGTCATCACTTCTGCTACTAAACACTTGCACTTGAATACTGATCATAGCGTCCTCTGGCACAGGTCAGCTGAAGGAGCCAGGAGCCATGGCGGCTCATTTCAGGACCCTTTATAGTAGAAGTCTGCTGGGACCAGCAGTCAATCAAAGCACAACAGGGTGACAGGAGTCCAAGTGGAGCTCATTTCAGTCCTTCCACCAGTTGTTTTGGATGTTTTTTGATCAGAGAGAATGAATCAGAGAGAAATATTAATTAGTACTATAGGTTAGCATAAGCTAAACTAGCCAAGCTAAAATAGCTACCTGTGAGTAAAATAAGGCAGCAATGTTCCAGTTGGTTTCCTTACCAGCTCGTTTTGCCCATTTGCAACATTGTGCTGCGCAGTACAAGGAAAAATAGGCATTTCTTCAGAATACCTATGAGTGATGACACAGATGGTTTGTCCAGTTCTTCTTATATAGTCTATGCTACTGCGCTACATCCTTGACATCTTCTCTTTAACCCATCTGAATTAACTAACTAAAAATCTGTCCATTTAGGTTTCTATAAATGTATAAAAGTACAGGACGGCATACTCTCATTTTTTTTGTTCTCATCTGTTCCTCCTGTCAAGCTTTACCACTTTTGCTTTCACCGTCAGTCTCCGTCTGTCAGCACAATGATTTAAAAAGTCATGAAGTCTGTTCTCATGAAGTCTGCTGGACAGAAGCCTGGGGTGAAAGAACAACTGATTGCATACTGAGTGGGTTATTATTCAGACCTTCTATCCAGGTGCCTTCCTTTACCTGTCAAACCACTGGATGCGACAAGTTGACATGATGCGTGCCAGAGTTCATGTTTATTCGTCCAATTATCCTCCATTTTTGTAATCTCTCAGCTTGTCCAGTTTAGCATTTCCTTGTCCAGGAAGAATACTTTTGTATCAGCTGTGAAAATTTTGTTCACCACAGAGAGGGTGAAAGTTTAATGAGTTCACGCAGTCTTCAGCGTGCACAGTCTCTGGGCAATCTACGAAGAAAAGTCTGGCTTTAATTTAGGAGTATTCTGAATGAAACACCCTGGATGTACTGAAGAAGTGGGATTGATGATTGTTTTCTTGAATTTAGGAAACAGAAGCCATTCATCACAATGAAAGCTGCAGCTCTACAGTTCCATGCTGGGAACATTTCATGATGATTAAAGTTGCATGGTCATGTTTCTTTAATTTAATCATCAATTGTGTTTTTATAAAGTTATACAGTATGAAGCATCAACTCGGGGTGCCGACCAAAATTGTGGTTAAATCTGATTAATTATCTTTTTCAATAAATAAAACACCAACAACAACCCTTTGCAACCCTGACTGAAGTGATGCGGCCTTGACAAGGCTCAGGTGTGCTGGAGATATGTTCTAATTTATATTGATTTTTTTTTTTAAAAAATGGTGTTAATGGAGTGTATTTCTACTGCAAAAAGCAGAAGTGATTGCCAGGTGCCAGCTGCCCCCGCTGGACGACCTCTCCATGCCCCATCACCTCTATGGGGCAATAAGGACCGTACTCACCAGGGATACCACTACTCTGAGACGTTGCAGAGCTGCAAAAACAGATATACCTCCAGATGCACTTTTTTTCCCTTAATAGCCATTGCCTAATATAAAATAAGTAATTGTTTTAACGCTGCCAAGATTCAAGTATTGCACTGTGCTGCACTTTAAAGTTTAAAAGTAGTTATATGTACTTTAAAGCATTGAGATTCTGAGCCATTTTATTTTCTTATTTATTGTCTTAGGAAGTCCTGTGCTGAGTGTTGACGTGGTGAAGGAATACACCACTTAAGTTGCTGTTGCTGATTTTGTTGTGTACATCTGTACAATGGCAGGCGGGAAAAAAAAAAAAATCTTTTGATCTGATGTGAATCATCTAGCTAAAATAGTGTCAAGATAGCATTTGCACTGCTCATAAAAACACCTAAAGGCTTTTCTTCTATAGTTATTTTCTCAGTGACTGCTGATTACATCTGTTGGAAAGTGACCTGATGTTGGTTCTGTCCCCCTTTTTTGTTGTTGAATTTCTCTTCTGGGATTAATAAAGTATTTTTCATTTCATTTCAGAGACAGTGAAAGACACTGATGCACTGGTTCCCTGGAAATATTTTTCTTAAATATCTGCAAAATCTGTGCTTACAAGCTTTACTTTGGTCTTCCTGGGGGAATGAGCGCCCATTATTAACTAACCTTTGTGCCCACTACCTACGTTCACCTGACCAAAATTATTCAATTTTGTCCATCTCCAAGTCATACTCTCTCAGCCTGAGTCCTGATTTACATCATTTTGAAGAGCAAGCATGTGAAAAACATCACCAGTATGCCTTGTAAAATCACAGCTGCATCCATCTTTTTGTGCTGTACCTTCTGAGCTGTTCTCCATTTTTCCTGACACGAATTAAAATCAAAGTAAAACATGTGCATGTGGATGAGATTATTATTTCCAGTCTATTTTCCATCTATTTCTCTGGTTGACTCTCTCTCTCTCTTTGTAGCTCTGTAGTAACACTTCAGCTCCACAACAACCGGAGGGATTTCTGGCTGGATGCATCAAGCTCAACTCAGTCACGTGTTTATAATTCAGAATAAGGCGCACGCACACACACACACACAGAAAGATGAAAGCATGTTCCCATTAAAGCCTACATGACTGCATGCAAATGCCAAAACAAAGAGGACACTCTCATATGCACAAAGTTCTGCACAGTGCATGCACACACAAAAGCATCAATGTGCATTCAAAAAACCATTCATGCACACAAACACACACTGATGGAATATATTCACAGACTCTCATAGAAGCACTTGAAGCTGATCTGAAGACTTGCAGCAGTGGTATTCTCTCCGTTGTAGCAGCAGCTCTGTCCTCACTGAACCTCTACTTTTCTCTCTTTTACTGGATCTCATTCTTAACTGTTTGTCCATCATACGACTCTGCTGCTTGTCTTCACATCTCCTTTACTGCCTGACTCAAAACGAAATGACAAACTCAACGTGCCAGACAGATTTCTTATAATCCGATCCTGCTGGGCACCACATCTCTCTTTTGCTTTTTCTCCCTCTGACTCAGGATCTTCACTCTGCATGCTCAGAGCGTTTTATTCTGTCAAAGATATATGGAACAATCATCCCCTGAAATCAGAGCAGCCCTTTGCATGCAGCATGACAAATGATGATGGTAGAAAATGCAAAACTCAGTGGACTCCTCTGTGTAGTGGAGTAGTTTACATTTGTGGAGGTGAACAGAATTTTGGGGAAATGTGAATAAAGTGTTGCCAAGCTTTAGTGAACTACCGGAACAGGCTGATACACAAAGCACGAGACATTGATTTACAGTGTGACAGAATGCTGTTTTGTGATGTTTCACCTTCTGCCAGAGGTGTCTCTGCACACACCTACTCACCTATGATGCACACACATAGCTAGCTAGTGTTTTAGATGAAACACATTAAAGGCTGAATGAGAGATCTGTTTCTGAAGATTTTTTGCCATATAACCTGAAACCGTCTTTACACATTGATAGCAAGCAATTAATTAAATGCTCTACTGCCAAAATGAAATATATTAATGACTGAACCTTTGGCTTGTCTGTCAACTGCAGCTTTGGAGGCAGATCTGTTTTCTGTTTTTTTCCCCAGCATCTTCAACCCATTTATAAGCCGCCTTAAACCCTTTTTTTTTTTCCTTTCACAGGTTGAGACAGTTTTCAGAGGTGTCAATTAAATGTCTGTGATATGCTTGGGCTAAAATACAACAGAGATACAGTAAAACAATTCTGTTCAATGCAACCGATTATACACTTTGTTTCTGTGCACTCATGTGATCCTTTAATTAGTCCATTCACTCCAATGGAAACCTCTGTAACATCTGCACTTCTCCTTACAGTGTTTGTCAAAGTCTATGCAAGGGAGGCACAGGAATGAATTTCGGAGAGAATGTTTTCGCTATGGCATCATTGAAGTACGATTATCTAGCAAACTTTGTCAACCATTTGCTTGACGATGTAACGAAATGTATGCTGTCAGTAAGAAACTAGAGAATAAATGTTTCTCCCATGGCAGCAGTGAGCTTGCATCAGCAGCTTTAGCATCGGTAGCATTAGCGTTGAGCTAACCAATCTGTAAAGACTGGGCTTCCTTGCACTGAGCACCACTGGGTATAATCCGAATGTCAGAAGGATTGAAGGACGACATGTGGACATGAAGCATTAAGAGGGTAGATTTAGACTGTCCCCTCCAAAAATGCCAACAAAAACTTGGAGGGCATATGAAAAATTAAACTAAGGTAATTTTAGAAAATTCTATATCAGGCAAGCATGCAATATGCAATATTATAGTAAATCATAAAAAACATACAAAAAAACACTTGCTCAATTGACAAATAAACATACACTATTTTATTGCTACTTTATCCCACTAGGTCAGTGTTGCGCAAACTGTGGTACACGTACCAGCAGTGGTACGCGAGTACTCTCTGGTGGTACACGGGGGAACATAATGACTTATAATCACTTACTCACTTATACTCACATTATAAACACTTATAATCTTATAATCACTTAGACTTATAATCACTTTAAAAAAAATGGAAACATAAAATGCATTATGAATGCAACGTTTCAAATGAAATGTGTAGCTAGAGATAATTAAAATTGTCTTTTAAAAAAATATTTGTTGCATTTTCAGTTGCAGTGCAGATGTAACAACTTTTAAATGTGTTTATTTTGCTCTGTATGAGAGTATTAGTATGTGAGAATTGTTGGACGGAGTTGTAAATGTCTGATTCTGTAAGGTAACAATTCAGGTAACAATAAATATCTACAATAAGGAATAAACATCTCCTCCTGGGTGTTTAAAGCTAATTGAGAAGGCACATATGGCTATATTTTAAAATTGGTCATCATGGTGGTACTCAGACAGCTGAATAGTTTCTCAGGTGGTACACAGTATTAAAAGTTTGAGAACCACTGCACTAGATAGCAGTAATGTAAGTAAAGAAAGTAACAAGCCAAAAGAAGCAATACATTTTACGTCATTTTCTACCTTCAAACAACCATGATGTACCTCAGCGATGCTGCAAAGTGAACATCACATATTGTAGTTCCAAAGCAAAGACGCTGCACATCTGTCCCTTTATGACTGACATGACGTGACTGTTCGAAATATCTTTCAGCCGGAAGATAAAAGGTACTGAATCAGCATGAGCGTAAGGCCAAAACCGGGAAGACTGTTGATGTGCTGAACCTCACAAGAAAATTCCAGGCTATGTTCCCGTCATTTCAACAAGGCACAGGTCTGCAAAGCCCCAGATGACTGTGAGTGCCGCCCCCTTACAAGTCATGTTCCACAGTGCGTGGGTACCCTCTATCAGAGTTAATGTATCCACAGTTAATATCAAAGCAAAAAAGACAGAGCAAAAGAAAGGGTTGGTTTCCCCCCTTTTGAGGTACAGTGCATGCAGCGTGATTTAATGTTGTCGTTGACATCAGAGGTGGAGAGAAGGATGGGATGGCTGGATAATTTTATTCTGATTAGGGTCTGTGATGTCTCAATGCTCTGCAAGTCTGATTGACTCACTGTTTGACATATTTATAGATTTAAGCAGCAATAAACAAGGTGGCATGGTGGTGTTTTGTTGGAGTTTTTGGAATAGCTGCTCCCTGAGTACTGTGGAATATAACGTGTAAGGGGGCAGAACTCACACTCGTCCAGGCCTTTTGCAGACCTGTGCCTTTCTGCGCTGTGACTTCCTCCAGTTATTCCGGGTAAAGTAGACAGGATCACCACTCGTGTTGTCGTCAGCGCTGATCTTTTCCTAGCCGAACTGGTGGGAACACGGCCTGGAATTTCTTGTGAGGTTCACCACGTCAACATTCGTCCCTATTTTGTCCTTATACTAAATCAGTCCCTTCTGAATCAGCGGGAGATTTGAATTATCACGTTCAAAACCGGAAGTTTTCATATTTTCCTAATGCAGCAGTAACGACCGTTTCAACTGGTGCTGCCACCTAGAGGATACGATTTGGACAGTACCCCAGTCACCCTTATAAGTATTCACGTCAAGCAAGCCAGCGTTGACATCGTGCTGATCCCAAGCCCAGATAAATGGGACGGTTGTGTCAGGAAGGGCAACCGATGTAAAAACCTGAGCCAAATCAATATGTGGAGCATGAAATGGAAAAGCCAAAAGAAGTTGCTTTGGTAGTCACTTCAGACAGAAATTTACATTTTTCAAGCACATAAAAAGTGATTTACCGCCCTCTAGTCAATGTACTGCATGAATGTGGACATGATGGTGATCATGATCTATTTCTAAAATTACCCTTCAACTAAGCCTTTTAGCGAACCTTTGACTCAAAAACGCAGATGTTTTTTCACATCACAAGCCACAAAGCCAACTGATGATGGAGCAGCAGCAATGATGCCCATGAGGTCAAGGGACTGACTAAAAGATTTAAAGAATTAGTTTAGCATCACACTGCTGGCTTTGTGTCACTCAAAAAAGTGAAAATCACGTGTTCAGACAGTCTGAACAGAGAGAGCACAAAGATGTTTGGTCTCCACTTGTCTACTTCACATACTCATTGTATCATCCTTTTTTTCTTTTCTTTTCTTTTTTTTCACATCTGCTGAACATTCACAAAGACATGTAGCAATCTGTAATTAATTAATCAAAATGAAAGTACCAGTGATGATTCACTGGATGGCTGACAAAAGAATCTATTGTCAGCATTGTTAACGACAGTCTTGTGGTTTGATTAGTCACAACTGGAAGTTGTCAGACCTTTTAGATTTAATAAAAAAAAGACATACACAAAGACTCTTCTGATGTTCTGTCCATTTTGGTTTGAATCGAAAGTAAGAAGAGAGAGATTATGAATACATAACTGATGAAAACAATATGCTTGAGAGTCGAGGGTGGTTAGAAAACAGTGTCAGGCACTCATCCAGTAGAGCTATAAGGGAAAATCCTACTCTGGTTATTGTTAAAGAGACCAAATGGTTGAACTTCGTTAGGTAATATAATCCATGATGGGTCTGCGTCCTCATTAGTGCCAGATCGTATCACAGACTTCGAGCGCTGCTTCGCATACGTCTGAGAGTATTAGCTGGTCAAGCAATGTGCCGTTTCTATTTTCTAGGCGAAAAGGTCAGATATGATCATGCTGATGACTTCTCCAGAGAACACTGCCCTAATTTTTTTACTTTTTTTTTTTCTAAACTGTTTTAAGCTCCTCACAATGTTATAAAGTCTTAGGGTGATGTATGAAATGGGCACCAACAAATAAACCAATATAGATCAACAAATCAGCATCATCGTGTTTTGAACTTCACAGTCACTCACCATGTAGACACTCAGCTCCTCCCATCATGCTTTGCTGCTGCTGCTGCTGCTGCTGCTGAGGTGGTAGCGGTGGCGGCTGTGGCTGGACAGTTTCCAGTCCAAGGAGCGAGGAGGAGGAGGATGAAGAGGACATGGAGGATGAGGAGGAGGAACAGGGAGGAGGAGATGTGGGAGGACACTGGGAGCTCTGGTTGGGCACAGCAGACTGGGAGCTCTGGGAAGTGAAAGCAGAGAAAAATAAGAACCTTGGTTATGGCGAGCATTCACTGTGGTATTGCTTTGATCAGCTTATGCGGTGTCTCAACATTCATTTCCGTACAGAGTTGTGTTTATTTTTTAGAAAGATCTTGTTGATGAACGGTCCAGGCTACTGCATAGACTCTTCTTCCAGCTCATGCCACTGATTCTCAAAGGGGTTCAGGTCTGGACTCTGTGGTGGCCAATCCATGTGTGAAAATGATGTCTCACACTCCCTGAACCACTCTCACAATCTGAGCCCCATTAATACTGGTATTGTCGTCTCAGAATATGCCAGTGCCATGACAGAAGAAGGAAATCTATTGATGGAAAAACCTGCCCTATGAGTTTTTTCAGGTAGTCAGATGGCCTCATTTTCTTTTTTCGGTACATAACGTTGCTGGACCTAGACCTGACCAACTGAAGCAACCCCCATATCATAATATTGCCACTGCAGGTTTGTACAGTAGACACTAAGCTACTGATGGCTACATAACTTAATCTAGGGCTAGGAGATATGGATATCAATATCATGATTAATTGAACATTTTACTTAGACTACAATTAATGATCTATTATTTAGTTTTATTTGTTGCCCTCATAGGTTACTGAGACGTTTTTTGTTGCAAATAAGCTCAAACATGAAAACTAGGGTAATTTTCTATATTTTCTGATTACAAATCATTGTGATTTTTATTTATGATCATTTATTGAATATTTCAAACAATAGAAATAACTGACATGGGCAAGATTATATCACTTATAGGATCTGAATATTGGTTTTGATTAATTTTCAATTAACTTTCCAGTCCCAAATGAATCCATTGCTCTTCTTACCGTGATGTCTTCATCACTCTGAAACAGGATAAATCTGGAGTAATCAGACCACATGACCTTTTTCCATAGCTCCGGAGCCTAATCTTTATGTTATCGCCAGCAAAATGAACCCTTTTTATTGATTAGCCTCGCTGGTAAGTGGTTTCCTTAAGTCTAGTCAGCACATTAGTCCCGGTATCAGAGTTCTCTTCACACTGTGCAGTGAAATTAAACACTCTTATTTTAACCATAAACCACTGCTTTGAGCTCTGCTGAAGATTCTGTTTGTCATTCAAGATGTATTTCCAACCACATTACAATTTTAATAGCTTCAGCAATCACCTTACTAGCTTTGTTTGATTAATGCTGACCAATAATTTGACCCTTTTGAAACAGAGTAACATTTTTTCCACAGCCATGATGTATATTCTGACATGGATGTTTAAGGACTGAGGAGCTTCTCGTTGCATCAGTTTGGGTTAAATAACTTGTTAAGGCTGCCATATGTTTTTCACTGTGGTAGCTCTCCACTGGGAGGCTCCTACCTGGTTACTTAGTTAAATATGGGTAGTGACTTTATTTTTAGCCAGGCAGTATATTTTCAGTTTAATCACCACAGTGCATCCAAACATTTTTTTAAACTTCCATCACAATATTCTTCATATTCTGTCTTTGTCCTATGGAAGTATTAACATGTTGATCCACTCATGTCAGAGCACACTTAGCTTAGAAAGGTAGAAAGATTGGACTCTGTTTTTATTTTTTATTTATTTTTTTTTCTCAACAGCTGCTCTGCCGGGTATGCTCAGGGAAACTAAAGCTGTGATATGGAAACTCCAGTCTAGGAAACAATTATTATACCACTTGGGATTTGAACCAGTGACTGATGCATTAATGATAAACTACTGAAAATCAATGCATTGCTCCACCAACAAACACTCCAAAGTGTGAAGTAATTCCATCCCTTACTCCTAAACAAATATCACATCTACACTATATGTGAGCACAGAAACTGGGAGAGAAACAAACAGACACAAGCCAGCAAACAAATGAAATGAGATGATTTCATATCAAATCAAATCCAATCAAATATACTTTATTGATCCCCCAAGGGAGAAATTCAAGTTTCAAGTACACCAGACGCTGCAGTCTGGTGTACTTGAGGAGCTGCTGGCGTCCAGCGCTCCTTCTTCATGTCCCGGTCCTGTGGTCCGAGTGCTAACTCCAGTTAACAGCCGTTAAAACCAGTATATCTCCACAATGGTGAATTAAGTGAGATATCTCCAGGTCAGACGAGGAAACACCGATGAACCAAACTCCGATATATGTATATGTATTAAGCGACTTTTATATCAAGCTTCTCTTGGAAATAGTTGACAACACTGATTATTCTTTTGAGTGAGCCTTTAAACTGCTTTCCCACTTTTCCACAAAGTCAAACCATAAACATTTCAAGGCACTCTATGTAGGAGTAACACATATGACCACATGGGGGCAGCATATCACAAGAAAGTTAATATATCAGCCCCCAGTGTAAGACACAATGGCTGCGGTTACATGATGTTTTTTAATTCGGAATTAATAATTAGGAATTAAATAATTCCGAATTAAACTATTTTCCTTCGAGTTTACATGGAAATAGTAATTCCGAATTAAGGTTTACATGGAAAACACGTTTGTTCGGCTTTATCCAACTCCGCTTTAGGTCTGGGGGTTGGGAAGGGTTCTGATGGGATGGGGGGGCGGACGTCTTTACATCTACCGGAAGAAAACAAACTTAGCTAACTCGGTTAGCAACAACATTCCACTTATTTTTGACCTGGGTAGCGTCTTAAACTGCGACACCTCCTTCATTTAACCTGGCCGCTTTGAAAAGCTCACAATTTTTATGTTTCCTACCATCTAATCTTTTAATTATTTCTAGTTCCTCCAAGCTATTTATTAAATAAATCGTCTCTGCTCTTGAACACCGTTTACTGCGTGCTTCTTGCTTTCTGCGCATGCTCGTTCCAAGGGAACGAGCATGTGCAGAAAGACGGGAATTAATTTAAAGAGGAATGAGTGTATACATGACCGCGGAATTACTTAATGCGGAATTAAAATGGGAATAAACCAGCCACTTACTTCGGAATTAAGTTTTATTCAGAATTGACATTTTCATATGGAATTAAGTGTTTACATGGTAACTTTTATTCGGCTTTAACTTTAATTCTGAATTAAAGAGGAATTAAACTTCCCATGTAAACGCACCCAATGAAGTCCTCTGCTAATGGGACAAATGGATAACAGGACGTGCCAGACCGTTCTCACACAGTATTGTCAGTGGCTCTTTGCTCTAATACATCAGATCTACATGTACCCATGTGGTCAGATGTGGTATTCCTACACAGCGTAGCTTTAATCTCAGTTGCTCTTTTTATAAATTAAAATGTCTCAATTGTGAAGGGAGACAAACTTCAGCTTGCAATGCGATTTACATCAAGTTCATGATCCTGTGGTCATACCTGAGAAGGGATCTGGGCGCTAGCGGAGCTGGGTCCATTGCTGTGCATCCCCATCCCATTTTCAGTCAGGAACTCCTCAAGATCCATGTACTGGAGCTGGAACAGGCCTCCGTCACACGGCAGAGTCCTCTCCCACAACAGTGGACCCAGGAAGGCTGACTGGGAGTTGGGTCGCAGAGGGCCGGAGCCTGGGGTTCCTCCCACCCCGCCAGGCCCTCCAGCATTGACACCCAAAGAGTCTTCATCAGAGTCCAG
The DNA here is from genome assembly GCA_018398805.1 of Hirundichthys speculiger. Lineage (NCBI taxonomy): Eukaryota > Metazoa > Chordata > Actinopteri > Beloniformes > Exocoetidae > Hirundichthys > Hirundichthys speculiger. Next base: position 1,440,486 of record JAGFBZ010002641.1, read on the forward strand.
GGGCTTGTCTTTGTCTGGAGAGGAGGAAAAGTAAGATCACTTACTAACAGAGGCTGCTATATGACATTTGCTCCGTTGAAAGATGGAAATGAAACATGTTCACTTTCTCTTTTATGGTGTTTGTGTTAAAGGACGAAAGTTTTCTACTCGAGCAAGGTGAGATAAACTGAAACTACAGTCAGAAATCTGGACATGGAGAAACCATGCATGAAACTCAGAAGTCTTATGAAAAAGACTCCAGCTCCGCAGTCAAAGCTCCCCACTGTGATCTCATTAGTTTACTAGTCTTATACTGCACTCAAACCATGGTGGGAATGATTTCTTGACATTTCCATTAAAGACTAAAAAAAAAATGCCTGTCAGATTTGCAGTCTTTTATTCCAATACACTATCTCTCCAATTAAAGCTACATGATGCATACGGGTTTGAAGGGTTCATTGCTTGTTACATGGAAACTACTATATGTTTTTACTGATTGAAGAAAAAATTTATTTCTGCTAAACCACAGGCGCTATGCTCCACTCTATAACTCATTCATTTCAGTGTGCTGGCACTGGCACAGGAGCATATCAGGTGTTTTTTTTTAAAACACACCTGGTGCAAAACCATTGCAAAACTGGACCACGGCACTTCCATTCTTGGCCGGACCTCTTAATTATTGACAAACAGCAACCGCTACGAGAGCATGTTGTGAAAGGGAGTGAATTCCTTCCCTTGTGCTTCACTTAATTTACTTAATGAAGTCCAACACAAGCTGTTACAGTCAGGCACAATACAATAACAATGCCATTGCTTCAGAAGAAATAAAGATCTTAAGATATTAGAATGAGAGTCTTGCAACACCTGATGCAACCAAACACTGCAACACCTCGGTATGTTTGTTTCAGTAAATGTACCATGATTTCTGTGGCTGGCATCATTTGCATTTTTTAACTAACTGAATGCACCAGTGGATGATATTATCAGCTGAATGGCTTCTTCAAGCGATGATGAAGAACCTTCCAGACTCAGGAAAGTTTATATTCATTGAACCAGAAGTGCCCCCTCCCATCTGCACTTTTTCACAACGCAGGCTAATTTTCTCTGCTTAGTAAATCTGGCTCCTTCAATGTAATTCAATATGCATGTGTTTACTAGAATTTGCGCTGTATCTGAGTATAACTAAATAATGGATCCCCAGCAAAGACACTTGAGGCTGAGTTTGCCATTTCATTTTAACTTCTGTTGTTTGCATCACATGGATGTCCACTCCAAACTTGAGTCAAACATCCTGGACAGTTTGAGATTAATTGATCTAACGTTACACCCACAAATAAAACCTTTACCCAAGAGAGAAGAGCTCACACAAAAGATGAGCATGAACATGGACATTTGTTTCCACAATCTCTGGCTCTTCTCACGGACCTTGACTTTGTTCAGTTATTTCAAACCAAAACTTCAGAGGGAGACTAACTTGGGGTGACATCTGATGTATGAAATATTTCAAAGAGCAGCCATACCAAGATCTTTCTCAGATTTTTTTCTCCTAAAACATTCATCAACTGCATCCACAGACTCTAAACTTCAAGTGCAGATCAACCCAGCCCATGCAGCTATCCGATCTATCCCGAGCTGGGGTCAGCCCCCACCCCTTAAACTCAATTCAGTTCAGTTCTGTTGCCATGGTGTATGACTGACAGCGACAGATTGGTTCAGGAAGGTGACCAATGAACGCAGAGTGAGCGGGGAGCAGCGGAAGGGAAGGCCAAACAATGCGCTCACAACAGCACAGAGAAAAAATAAGATTTAGGCCACATGATCCAGATTATTAAGTAAAAATAATATGAATAGGGATCAAAGCTACATAATATGAGAACTTTAACATTTATTAGGAGAAAGGCATCTGACAAGATAATAAGGATAACTTCAATCACAACTGTATACCACTTGGACAGAAAAATAACCCAAAAAGACAAAAACCCACATCTCATTTGAGGTTTGTGCTGGTGTTTGTCACGTGTGTCCTCAGCTCTCTGTGCAGCATTAAGCTGCAATCATTCAAAGGCACCTAAAAATAAAGTTATGTTGACTGACCCTAGCACTCTGACCGAGCAGAGTGGCAAGTAGTCCCATGGAAAGATAGATATGCACTTACTTGAGCCATCAATAAAACATCCCCATGAAAAAAAAAACTAAAAGGAAACTCTATTAATTAAAGAGGAATCTAATTTAACTGAGCACTGCATGGAAAGAGATACAGCAATCGTTTCACACCCTTAGATTTTTGAAATTTATTTTAAATTACACAGCCACAAGTTCATATAAACAGCATGCTAAATTATCAAGCTTAATGAAATAATCATAAAAGAACATATTTAACTGGGCTGGGATAAAAGAGTGAGAGTGATGACAGAGATGGATATAAAAGAGTATGAGAGGCTGAAAGAGCATAAGCACGTGAGAGATTACAGAAGGAAAGCAGCTGTGGTTGAACAGAGAGATGGATGGATGAGTGGATGGATGGATGGATGGAGGCGGAGGGCTGAGAGAGAAGGCCATCATATTTGTTCCCCTGGTAATCTCTCTCCAGCAACATATTCCTCACCTCCCTACCTGCTTTTCAAGAATTTTTGTGTATTTATTACATAGAGCGTAGAGAAACCATTAGCTGATGTAAGAAGTGATGCATCACCAACACCGGAGTGAAAAAAGTGAAACATCGAAAGTGTCACCATAAGACACCACAAATCCTTGTTTGTCATCTTTTTCCCACATTTAAGTGCTCATTGTTCTGTTTGCTTTATTTCATAGTTCCGTAAATTGATCAGATGAAAAGCTGATCACAGCTTTGACTGACATCAGCTTTGAAAAATGAAAAATACTAATGAAATTAGCTGCTTGCACATGTCCAGGATTATTTCTTTTCTCGGTTTTTATGGTTTCCACCAGATGAGCTGTTCTGCAATAAACACTTTTCACAGAGACACCTGATTGGCTTGCTCCAGCTTTTCAGTGAATTAAGTTTGTTTTGAAGGCAGACTTGATGATTGTGTAATTCCTATTGCGTAGAACCATAGCTGGAACCCTAAATCACGCGTAAGCGCTAATGTGATTTGCAGCCCATGAAACTACAGGGAATACAGTGATGTTCCAGTGTGTTTGTGGCATTTGTAGGCGTACATAAGGGGCTGGAGTATGTCATGTCTGTGTAGGTGTTTTTCTGAGAGGGTCACTACCACCCCCATCCCCCCCACCCCCACCTTCACCACACCACACCCCCGCCATGAGCCCATGAGTAGTAAAGCAGTAAAAACCTGTTGAGAAGGGAGCCGTGCGTCTGTGGTACATGGTCGAAAGCATGTCACAGACATTTCACGACATCGTGTCAGTTTTTGGAAATAAATGGCAACATATGTCTCCTTTTAAAGCACTCAAATCAAAATTTCCATTTGAAATAGTACAATCAGTGAGTCACAAATGCTGCAGTTACATTATACATTCTGCAACTTGTCTGACGAGGGCGTAAAAAACATGAAGTCGCCTTGTAACCTTGTTATTCAGCATCACACTGTTTTCCTTGTGATACAGTCATACCCACTAATGAGAAGTACCTTTCTCCTTGCATACTAGTCACTCCAGCCGATCAAATATGGCCCAATATGTAGATATAGAAGTAGGGGAAAACATAAAATGTAATTTCAATCTTCAGAGAAATTGCCCAGTACCCTCAGATTAAACATTATTCAAATAAAAGAGGGCTTTGATAAGGGGTATCTAGGACACTTCTCTGCAAAGCACGCAGCAATCCCATTGCCATGGCAATAAGCAACACCACGAACGATTAACATTAAAAGAAGCACTACAGGTCAGTGTACAATAGGTGTAAATAGTCATGCAAAACTACCCTCAATGCATAAGTCAGTGAAACAGACCTTGTACATACGTTCTTTCCTGTTCCCCACACAGGCCATTGTGCTAATACATATTAGAAATTGAATGCAGAGTGAATATTTAATTTGAGCTTGATTATCACTAATTAAATCGGAATTAATATTTGTCAGAAAAACAAACACCAGCCCTCAAATTATCCAGGTTCCCAATCTTCACCTCCACCCAACTTCACATCATACTGCAATTTCTGTATCTCACAAGTGGGGCGGGGCTCAAAGCTGTGTGACAGATCTCAGAAGGGTCACACCTGTCGGTAGAGGACCTGCTATGAGCAAAGCTGTGAAGACACGGTTGAAAAAGGAGCTTTTGTAATGCATCGCTCCAAAAATTGTGTCAGTTTGAAACAAAGGGGCATCAACAATCTAGAAATTCCCAGGAGTCTTTTTTTTTTTTTTTTTTTTTTATTTGTTGGGTCCTGAAGGCAATGAATGTGAGGATTTGGCGCATAGATACCAAAAAACATCTTACTTGAAAGCAGCAAACACCTGATTACATGACTGGCCAGAGCCAAAGAAAGAGAGTGACGGTAAAAGATTGCAAAGGAAAATGGATAGATTTCTTTACGGTGGTATGAGGCAAAGTCATCAAAAAACATAAGATAAGTCTTAAAGGCAGCAAAAGGAGAGAATGAAACTGGTGGAGGAAGAGGTCAAATGAATTGTAAGAGTAAGTGGAAGTGACAGTAAAATAAAGTAATGGTGACACTTTGAACTAAAGCGGACAAGTCATTAAAGTGTGAGAAAACAAAATGTTATAGAGAGAAGAAAGACCAGGAAAGAGTGAGAATGAAATTGAGAGAAGACAAGAGACTTATACAGGAGGCTTCCAAACAGCTTTGGAAAAGCATTCTAAGAGAAACATAGCCAGGAGGAAGAAAAACTCTGAGAAAACAAGCAGAGGGACCATGGTAGAGGGTGGAAGATGGAGTGTTCTGACAAGAAGAGAAGAAGACAGGAACGTGTGAGGGGAAAAAACTCAAAGATGTGTGATAGAGAGAGAGAGATGTGTTAAATAGAGTGGGTGTTTGCGAAGGCGTCAAACAAAGCTAGCCAGGGGAGGAAAAAGCAAGAGTGTGACAGAGAAGCATCCATACTGTATGACAAAAGGGGAAAGGCAATGAGAACCAGAGGCAAATGACTTAAAAAAAAACAGACATCCTCTCCTCAGCCCCAACTGCATCACCTTGGAGAATACTGACACGACTAGTCAAGGCCTTTGAGATGGTTTTCAATATCTTGGAGAGCATGTCAGCTGTGCTCACTATCATCATCATCATCATCATCACCTCTCCCTCCTCCTTCTCATGAAAAAAAATTAAAAAATCCAAAATCCAAATGAATGAGCTGCAGCTGCACCAGTAAACCACCAGGGGACGCCAAAAAAGCTGGGAGCTGCTGGAAAGTGCTGTATTTGTGTTTCCTCTGTGATTTTGAGTATTTGTATGCAGAAATATGTTTTATTTATTCTTGCAAAGACTAATTCTTGGAAATCCACTTTTTGGGGGGAAGATTTTTTTAGTAAAGGTCACATTTCCTGGCCTTTTATTGATTAAGACCCTGGTCTTATAATTTTTTACTTGAATTTGAGCTTAAGGTCCCTGTACATGTACAAGTCAGAGCAAACCATTCAGGTATCTTCAGGTAAGTGTGTGTGTGTGTGTGTGTGTGTGTGTGTCAGAGCAGCTGACAGGAGTTATGATATCCCCACAGGCAGAGAGGAAGCAGAGGCACCCTGGTTAATATTTGCCATGGCAGCTGGTAAATGGGAAACAATTCAGTCCTACTCAGTAACCTTCATTTAAACAGTCCACTGAATCAGATTCAATCCAAACAATTGTTTCTGTTGCCTGGATTTTAATGGCACCCACTCCAGATTGTTTTTCTTTTCCTTTTTTTTTTTTGTTGAAACACTCTCTCCTTCCCTCTCTCCCTCATTAAGATTATTTAATTTCGCCATCAAATATAAAAAGGAAGTGTTTAATACACAAATCAAGCAGGCCAGACGGAGGGTTGAAGTGAAACAATGTGCATGTGAGTGTGTTAGGTAACCAGCTCCTGAGTATTTTACAATCACACCCAGTCACATGCACGGACACACACACACATTCACCTATAATCCCAGTAATAGTTGTGTGAGAGACAAGACGTTCTGTAATGATTACTGGCTGCTTGTTTTTCAGATTGGGATTAAAACTATTCATTCTTCTGAGGATCTGCTGTTGTGCAGTTTATTAAAAATTAAATTACAAAAAGTAAAAAAAAAAAAACAGACAAATGTCAGTCATAGGTTTCCCAGGCACCTGCCCACATGTCACCAGGTATGAATAACAGTTTAGCGTCTAATTTAATGAAGAAAATCAGTGAAATCCAACTTTTAAAAGTGAAATATTATGAAAAATAATTAAAAAAATTTAAAAAATTTCCATGCTCATGATCTTTTAGTTTGATGTTTGAAGTGACTACCAAATCAAAAGCTATAACATGACACAGCTCTGTCCCTTTGGGACAGTCTAAGTGTAAACATTTCCCATTCAGTGAGCGAGATGACAGTTGCAAGGTCCTGTGACATCACAGACCCAGATCAGATTAGAATCATCCGTCTTCCCTGTCGTTATATCGTTTCAGGCTGATTCGCCGTACCTTGTTATTGGATAACACACAGCTGGAATACGGATTTCTAAAGGGTATGATGCTGATGAGAGGGGTGGAGTGAAGTCGAGCGCATGACTCTGCCTCTAGAACCAGCTGCTATGAACACAGCTGTAAATATGGTTGAAAGGGGGAACTGGTTATACTGTATTTCTGTTGGAGCACACACTCATGGACTCACAAAGTGTACTTCCGCGTGACACCCTGGCAGTGACCAGGTATTTGAGGTATTCCCTTTATGCAGGGGGTCATAGGACCCCCCCCCCCCCCCCAACTTCACTCCCACCAAACTTCACAGCCGCTCCTGCACATACTCACCCTTCATCTCGCAACAGTCCTTGGGTCCTCTCTGGTCGGCCTTGATGGGCAGCTGGAGCAGGGACTTCAGGTTGGTCATGGAGGTCAGCTGTCCACCTGGGGGGCCACTTCCAGCCAGATTGCTGGTCCCAAACTGCGGGCTGGTGGCCCCGGAGGGAAGATCCGGCGGCAGGAGCTGGGTGAGAGGCCTCGACATAACTTCGAGGGAAGAGGAGAGGAGGAAGAGGAGGGGAGGCGAGGGGAGGTGCCGGCGCCGGAGGGGGAGTAGAGCAACCTGCAGGGTCCGAGTTCAAGATCGCAATAATCCACTTAGTGGCTGTCGCTGACGGGCGCACTGTCAAAAGGCGCGCGGACAGGTGACGTGTAGGCGCGCTGGAGATCTCCACCTGATATCCCTCTGTCTTCGCGTCCCATGCAGGAAATTAATGTGCAAAAGAAACAAAACGAGGGGGATTTATCTCCAAAATGGCAGCATGATGGCTTTAATTCATCCTGTCAAACAGCACAATCCTGTCCCCGTCTCTCTGCCTTTGAACAAACGCGCACTCATGAACGGACAGATGAGGACAAGTAGAAGTGAATCAAGTGCTCTTTGAGCGCGCGGAGATGAAGCGACGGCTCAGTGCTGGGTCCGGTCCGGTCCGGCGGACGGGTCTCCAGCCGATCGACTTTCCGAGAATTTCACCCCGGAGTGAGCGGCAAACAATAATTAAAGCAGAAACGAAGACGATGGTCTACAGTCCCATGACACGAGCGCAGAAAGAGGATTAGTAACAGCAGAATAGAATCGAGACGCGGCCGTGGGAAGTCTCCATGACAGATGGAAAATCTACCCCCCAAAAAAGAGGAAAAGAAAGAAGAAACCTGAGGGAAATAATGTCAATAATGTCAGATGAAAGAAATAAAGAGAACCCCCCTCAAAAAATAATAAAAATCCAGAAATATGAGAGTCACATCGATGATGGCTCTTATTTTCCTCCCTCTCTCGCTCTTCCTCCCTCTTTCCCTGCTTTGCTGACACGCGCGCTCGTACACACACGCACACACTTCTCTATTTTCGTCGCTCTCTGGCTCTCTCGCTCTCTGCCTGTCAGCTGGAACCAACACGGGCCGCTCGCGTGACGTCACCGCTCACGGGGGACAGGCGCTTGGGGGCGTGGATCGTTAGCATAAAAGGCCACGCCCCTTCAGTGCTGACAGCGCTGGTCTGCGTTCATGGTAGATCAGGAAAGTGGGAAATATGAATTTTCACAACATTTACGCATTCCTTTTCTTCATTAATGCAAGTTTAGGGGCTGAATTTGTTAAATTTAATTCTACTTTGAGAAAGTTAAGATTAAGCAAGAGCATGCACATTAAAAAAATGTAGAGTTGGTTTAATTGTTTAGTAATTTGTTTGACCTTCATCATGAAAAATTAGTCTGAGTCATATATAAGACCAATTTTTACCTCCACCAAGGAGGTATTTTTGCCAGCATTTATCTGTCTGTCTGTGTTCAAGACAACTCAAAACATTATGGATGGATTTTGATGAAATTTTCAGGAGTTGTCAGAAATGTGAAAAGGAAGAACTGATTTCATTTTGGGCGTGATCCAGAAGAAATCCTGGATTCTGGATCACTTTCAAATTTTCGATAATTGTTGCGCTTGGCGGAGGTCTGCGCTCTCTGAGTGCTTTTCTAATTTTTTAATTCATTCTTTCTGATCTTAGAGCCAAAACCTGGTTAGGATCAGAGAAAATGTGTTATCATTTGGCTAAAAATATGATACAAACTGCTCATTCCTACCACAGCATCAGTAAATGTTCAGCTGAGAGTAAGTTTGTTTCTTCAGATTCAGAAATACTCTGAGGGCATCCTTGGGGCCTTCTGACTCACTTGTTTGTGTTGGTTTCAATATTTTGTAACCATTCTATGACATTATTGACATATGTTATTTCAACTGTACTGTACAGTGCAAACATTGTACCAAGGAGTGAGAAACTTGAGAAAAATGGCACCTAATTTTAATTTTCTTGGATATTGCAACAAACTCATTTTGTCTAATATAAGGAATAATTCAATATTATGCACAATGTATGCATTCAAGATCTCAAAACTACCTCTAAAATTTGAAGTGTAAAAATCTAGTACATTAAATTATTTTAACTTTCATTGGTCTCCCTATATTGTGCTCATAGGACTTGATGACTATGATTGATCCTAAATACCAGCATGGTACATAGGCTTGTTCAAAGAATTTTTTTCTGAAAAACCAGAAATGTGCTGAATAAAGTACGATTTATATTTCAGCATTGCATATATCCCATTAAAAAAGGAAACAGAAATAAGTAGTAGTTCAGAATTCATCATGGTTGCTGCAACAACACTGTAAAACCTCATCAAATTAACTGTTTATAGCAGCTCTGTCTTACTTTATACACTTTGTCAGATTTACACGATAATGATGGCTTTTAAACAGTGGACATGTTGCTTTGCTGTATAAAGTGCTAAATAGTGTTTTTAATTAGCATTGCTTACAATGTCCAGGTTGGCAGCAGCATTGGCTCAATGATTAGGTTATCATTGATAACATAAGTGGAACATTTTTGAAAGCTTTCGCTATCTCACATTTCTTAAAGTCTTGCACCTGTGCTTGCTTATCATCAGTGTTTTGTAGAATTTTCTCTGCCGTTTTTTTCTTGAACGCATCACTCAAGGCAAACACAAGGTATGACGCCTCCTTTCAATTTAGACCAATGGCATGCGTTTACTGTGACTGTTGCCCACCAAATCACGCTCCCCCTCCCCCCACTGATCTCCTTGCAGGATGGACTGTCCACACGCTCCACACTTCTGTACCTCCTCTCACGCGCACATGTAAACAGGATCCAGTGCCAAAGCAAAGAGCTGCAAAGACAGGGGTAAAAACAAATAAGATGCACGGTTCTGAGACGTCCAGATGTCTGCTTTAGCTTTTCCCTCTCTCTCTGAGTGAGAGAGAGAAGGAAAAAAAAAAAAAAAAAAAAAAAAAAAAAAAAAATATATATATATATATATATATATATATATATATATACACACACACACACACATATATATGTGTGTGCATGTGTGTCTATGAAGAAGATTCATGTGAGCAACTTTTACAAATCATACAGGGGAGTCACGTGGATGGAAGTACTGTAGTTATTTTCCCTTACAACTAAGAGTAGCACTGAAATCTGTTACTTTTAAAAAAGTGGAGACCCAGGTCAAATAAAACAACAATAAACTGGAAAGCTGGATTTGTTATTTAAGTATTTCTACTTAAACAAATACAGTTTGCTGTCTATTCTATAACTAATTCACGGATAAGCTGTATTAAACTTATAAAAACGGCAGAAAACAGCGTTTGGTCCGCAGCTGTCCCTACTTGCCCCTCGCGAGCTCAGCTCTGACGGAGCACATGTTCCCCGCACGCGCCGACTGTTGCCTACCGGCGAATGTGCTGCGCTGTGATTGGCTGAATCTAGGTCACTCGCTGCCGCGCTCTGTCTCCTATTGGCTAAAAATAGGTCACAGGCTCCGCCCAATTGTTACCCCCATGCTACTACCGCGTGACAGGTCGGCTGGGAGGTGGATTTGTTTGGTGTTTCAGCTCAGTTTAATTACCTCCGCCAAGGAGGTTCTGTTTTTGCCGGCGTTTATCTGCTTGTCTGTTTGTTTGTTTGTCTGTGTTCAAGATAACTCAAAAAGTTATGGATGGATTTTGATGAAATTTCAGGAGTTGTGGGAAATGTGAGAACGGAGAACTGATTTCATTTTGGGTGTGATCCGGAAGAAATCCTGGATTCTGGATCACTTTCAAATTTTCGATAATTGTTGTGCTTGGCGGAGGTCTGCGCTCCCCGATTGATTTTCTAGTTAAAAATCATATGTATCATTCATATGATATGTATCATATCATACTTTACTGATGTACAACAGTCACTCAAATTTAAATGCAAGACAAAACCAAACAATATTATGATAAAAACGAGATAAACCGATATGTCTCTTCTATTCAATAACAAAGAGGGTAAGACTAGTAACATTTTGCATGAAGATACAAGGAGAATGTAATATAATGCGATATAAAAACATGTCTTTGCAGCTATTTTTAATTTATGGTAGTTAAAGTACTACTTGGTATTCCTTATCTTTCATATTTTTCACATTCTGCATACACTGCATTTACTGACATCATGTACTTTCAGCTCTCTGAATGCTTATGTGATTACACTGGAGTGCATGTCTTCTGGTATTCAAATAATACTAACATTTAAAATTAACAAAAAGACCAAACCACACACAAAATGCCACATCTTGCATTTCTAATGAATACTTAATTTACCAAAAGCATTAATCAGATGCAACAGCTGCACAGTGGGACTGGCAATTCCTAGAAAGACCCCCCAACCACTATCTGGTTATATACAAGTGTTGCATGTCAAGAAAAGGTTGTTAGAAGCTGAAATAATCTGCCTCACCCAGTGACAGGAGTTTGTGATTGCAGACATTCTTCAGTAAAGACTAAGGGACATAGCTGGACTACGCTAATGTGTGATTTGAGTTCATGAGGCATTTTTAATTAAATAGTTTTCCCCTGGTGTTTTCCTCCAGGTCTCTTCTTCCTTAAACTGTCATCGAAAGACTTTAAATGGTACCATCTGGTGGCTGTTTATTGGTACTACACCAGTAGAGGGGCGCTCAGTAAACGCTACTGACTTTAACAGGTTGTACATCAGGCTGGTACACTAAGGGAAATATAAGTAAAGTTACTTCGTCTTTTTTGCATTTCAGGCCTGCGACACATTCTTAAAGTGGCAGATGGGCACTCTCATGCTTGAAAGGAGGTGACAGAAAGGTAATGAGGATTATATGAAAAGGTGATGTCAGCTGATGATTGGTACAAAAGGAGTTTCATTAAGGGCTGAGTCTCTGAGGGACAAAAATTACTCAATTTCTGAACAGATGTGTGAGACGAATACATTGAATGTTTTCAAAGAGTACCTTAAAGAAAGATGAAAAAGGATTAGCATGTTTCTCCTTCTACAGTGCATAATATTATTAAAGTATTCAAGGAAACTGGTGGAATGTCAGTGCATAAATGACAAAGACAGACTCCTAAACTGGATACCTGTGATCTCCGATCCCTCAGATGGCACCGCCATTCATCAATAGCCGATATATCTGCAAGGGATTACGTTGTAGTGCTTGACAAAGGTTTCCCAATGCTGAGCTAAACAAACAAATGCCACTTCCTGTGCAAAAAAAGATCCCATGTTACGCTTCTTGGTTTGGCTGGCATCTGGGTGGGCCATCATACAGTCAAAATGTGTATCGTGGTCCGACGATTCAGTATTCCAGATGTTTTTTTAGTAAGAAATGGGTGCTGCATGCTAAGAACTAATGACAAAAAGAACCATATAGGTTGTTAGAAGCAACAAGTTTAAAAAGATTAAAAAAAAAATAAATAAATAAAAAAAATTAGGATCTTTACCATCATGAAGACCAAACGTCAGGATCTATGAAAGTACGCCTCAGTGTCCTTGGAAAAGGTCACTTGCACATCTGCGGCACCATTAATGCTCAACAGAACATGAAGATCAACATATGCGACTGTCGTATGTGGGGTTGGGGGGGGGGGGGGGGGGGGGGGGGGGGTTAACTGAAATTCTTCATCACTTGGTATTTCAATGTCAGAATACCTTTGGAGTGCTGTGAGAAGGAATATGAACATCAAAAAGTGGTGAAAGCCCAAACTTCTTATGGAGTGAGCTGTAGGCTGGAAAAAACATCTGCATTTACAAATGACATGAATTATAAATGAGCAAACCTTAAGTATCTTGCTTTCATATCATTTTCAAAAAGTAAATGAAAGTTAATGTAAAAATCACTGCATATTTTCTTTAATTTGCATTCTCTACATTGCCTCAGCTTTTGCTGATTTAAGGTTGTGGGAGGAGATAATTGCATCTGTTTCAAGTCAACGGCGCTGCTTTGTGTGGAGACAGAAGCCGTTTAATACCCGACATGACATCTGTGAATGTAAGTGTTCATGATAAAGAAACAATCAAACCAAAGCTCTATTTTACCCATTTCTAACCTCATGTCTGCATATTAAGCCTGATTCCAACGTATACTTACCTCATCTGTGATCAGTGATCATGATGTATTAGGTCACAGTTGCCTGCATGTTGGAGTTGCAGTTTCAGCTCTCAGCCTGCAACTACTTGCTGCATGTCTTCCCTACTCTCTTCCTCTCCTGTCCCCTTAGCTGTAAATAAAGGTCACTTGTGCCCAAAAAAAAAGCCTACATGTTAATTGCCATTGGTAAAATATTCAGTCTATGAATTTTTCTTTAATCACAGCATCTAAATACACATCATCAAATGTGTCAATTTTCCTTCAATTACAAGAGGAATGTTTGTGGGAGACATGTAGAGGTGGGAAGACATTTGTGAGGTTGAAATGATACTAATCTGCACGTAAAATCCGAGGTTTTGTTGTTTTTTGGATTTATTTTTAAGTACTCAATAGTAAAAGTACGATGAAAATATCAAAAATATATAGGGAGACCTCTGAAAATTAGACTTGCAAATATTTTGGGGTTCTGACACTCAGTTACCAGCATATATCTGTTCAACTGCTTACTCAAGAGGTATTATTTTAACATTTCTGCATACACTTTTTGCTATTTTCTTTCCCTGCTTGATCCTAGTTAGGGTTGGGAGGGGCAACACAGTTGTAATGGGGTGAAGGGTGGGGTACGTTCCTTGATTTAAAACTGCAAGTCTACCTTCAGGTTTATTACTCATTTACTGCATAATTGGAAGAGCTTATGTTAATCAGAAACTATTATACTATTATGTTTTTCCCCCTTAAGGAACCCGATATTTTTCACTTGAACAAAAATCTAAGCCAAAATTGAACATTCCAGATTTTTCTTTTTTTAATTTATTTAATTTGAGTGTTTTCAACAAGGCGAAGAGGATAGTAATTTAGTAATAATATTACATGTTTACTTTTACAGGAAAAAAAAAAAAAGGAAAAGCACATCTGGACAGGACCTAAGTAATGAACTATGTGTACACGCTTTTGTTACAAAAACAGGGGCATACGTGGAGCCTTGAGGGAGCATGACAACAGGGTTCAGAAAAGGGGGGATATCACATAGATACACATATCCCACTGTTTTATAAAGATAGTCCCAAACTGCTTCCCTCCCAGCCCACACAATACCAACAATAATGAAAGAAATTATATTTGGAGTAAAAAAACAAAACAGCAAATATATAATAAAATATAATACTAATTATACAGTACAGTTATTTGTTGTCCTTTTCAATCCATCGCACATTAACAGTTTGAGTCATGTTTCTGCTCCACTCACGCCTCTTAGAAAAGAAAAAAGGTAGTGTACATTTATAATCAACACCTGTTTGATCTCCCTTTGTTTTTTTTAACGTTTCAATCACTTCAGCACATAAACTAGCATGGCATTCTGAGACATACTTGCTGTGCTAAGAGACAGTTTCATGACCCACTTAGTGTCAGGTCAAGATTTCCTTTTTCTTAAAAGAATAATTTAGTGTGAGGGCAAATTTTATCTCAATATAAAAAGTGTTTGTCCACTAGGGTTAAAAATGAACAGAAGACGAGGACTGCTTAGCTGTAAATAATGTGAAAACATCTTGAAGAAAAACTGGTACTTGAGGTACCTTCCCTCCTAGAATATGCATCAAATCCTTATTGATGCAGAACCACTGCTAATAGGAAATTAAATAAAACAGATGCTACTAAAAATGACATTGTCTTGAGTTCCTTAGTCTTTGGGGAAACAGGGGAAAGACTCTTAATTTTGGGCCTTTTTAAGTCCACGTTAGTTTATCAAATACCTCTGCTGTCGTACACTAACATGGCATACAGGTTTACCGGGGGGGGGGGGGGGGGGGGGGGGGGGGGGGGGGGGGGGGGGGGCAGGCATGGGGATATTACACTAGTTATACTAAACCCTGCCCACTGGCCCAACTTTTTTTTTTCTATTTTTTTTTGTTAAAAACTCGCTAGCTGTTGATCGCTTGCTTCTTGGATTATTTCATAAAAATAAACATCAAAAACAATCTACTCTAGAAAACAGTTTTTTTTTTACGGACTGTAATCACTAAGAACCGTTGATCTCTCAGGTTGGACCAGTACAGGAACAGTCAGCTGGATCGGTGAATGTTCACGGTCTGACTGGCTGTGCGACGACGGTGACCTCATCTTCATCAGTCCCCAGCTGCCGCCTCCACTGCTGCCGGTTGCCCCCCGACAGGAGAACTTGTGGCGGTTCAGCAGCAGGGGGTTCCAGAAACGGTGTCGGCATTTGTGGCATTGGAAGGCAGCTTGTTTAAGATGCTGGCCCCTGTGTTTCAAAGCTTTGTGTAATGATGTGGTCCGTCTTCCACACACCTGGCACAGCAGACGGGCGTGACGGCCTGAGATTCTCGGTGGGTGCCTGACGGCGTGGTGGACCAGCAGAGAACCTTGTTTGGCATATGTGGTACTGCGGCAGATGGGGCAGGGGAAGCGCTTGAGAGGGACGTCCATAGAGGTGAGCCCTGTGACTCTGACAGCTCCTCCACACCACGACCTCACTTTCATCCCACCGCCTTTAATCCTCAGCTGGGCCAGGAGCTTTTTTCTGTTCAGCTGTATCTGCAGCTTGCCCTTCTTTTTCCTTAGAATCATCAGTTTCCGACGAGTGTCTTCACTCAGAGGGACACCCACCAGCTTCCCATCTCTCATGATGCTGTGGATTACCACGCGCCTTTTTTTCTTTCTATGTTTTCTTGTCTGTCCATGACGCTTTTGGAAGTTTTTTGAACGGTAGTGAAAAGGGTGCTGAAGCTGTTGCTGTTGCTCCTGCTGTTGCTCTTGCTGTTGCTGCTGTTGTTGTTGCTGTTGCTGCTGCTGCTGTTGTTGGTGCTGCTGTTGTTGTTGCTGCTGCTGCTGCTGCTCAGAAACCCCCTGCTGAATGTGGGTTGATCCAGTGTAGTTGGAACCTGAACCGGAATCAAAAAAGAGCGGCGAGTATCCAGAGGCTTGAGTCTGGTTTACACGCTGACCGTTGCGGTCGATGCCATGCTGAGACAACTTGTGTCGCACTAAGCTGTTGGAGTAGGCGAACGCTTTGCTACATACTTCACAACGAAAAGATTTTTCCAGCCCCACCCCCCCACCGTGGACAGTCTGTTGATGTGCTGTGAGGTGGAAATAGTGGCGGAATGACTTCCAGCACACTGTGCAGGTATAAAGCCTCTGAGAGGGGGTGCCAGAAGTAGGAGACTTTTCTTCTTGGGAGCACGATGAGAAGTAATCCGAATTTGCAACTTGACTAACGGCAGCAGCGGCAGCACCTTTTATTCTCCTTCCCTGGTTGTCAATTTCGCCTCTTCTGTGCAGCTTCCCATGTCTCACTAGGCTCTGTGCATAGGCAAACATCTTCCCACAAAGATTGCATTTATAATTCTTTTGACCAGAGTGCACAGTCAGATGCTTGGTGAGGTGAAAAGGCTCACGGAACATTTTGCCACACACCTCACAGGCATGCGGTTTCTCCCCTGTATGAACACGATTGTGCCGCCTAAGAGTTTCCGCCCTACGGAAACGTTTACCACAGATTTGACATCCATACGGCCTATCTGAGCCGTCACCTGGAGGAGCTGGGCTCCTCCTCCTCCTCACAATGTTGTTTGGGTCCCTTTTCTCTCTGGGTTTTCGAGGCCTCCTGGGCTTTGTGTTTGGCTGGCTGGGATGGGTCAAAGGCATGGTGGAACCATTTAGGCTTGACGTTGACGACGGTCCACCCATGTTACCGAACCCCAACCCCCCCAACAGACCTCCAATGATATCTCTTCTTTCTCCTTCCCGGCTCTCTGCATTTATATCACAGGAGGCAGCGGCTGCAGCGGCGATGGCTGACATTGCACTGCTAGTAACCTCATCCTCTGAATCATCCAACAGTGAGGACAGGGGGAGGTGGGGCTGCTGTTGCTGTTGTTGCTGCTGCTGTGGATGGTGGTGTTGGTGCTGTTGCTGACTTTGTGGATGTGGATGAAGAGTAGGGGCTAAAGGGGCCTTTCGGAGAGTTTGGCTGTTCATTTCGTTGGCTAATGTACTCTCTGAGGAGAACAGAGATGAAGGCTGTGATCGTCTGTAGTCGTCAACCCCGCTGTTGTAGTGTGTCTGATTCTGGTAGCGGTTTCTGGAATAATCAGCTGCATACTTGTCACTTGCCATCCCCGTTCCATCATTTGGAATTCCTACCCCGTTACCACTAGTTCCCATTTTACTGCTGCTTGGGTTAGCGGGTGTATTCCCTCCACTGCTGGCGCGGTTTTTAGAACTGCGAGGTGGTTTGCCACAGGCACCTGAAGCTGCGTGGTTGAGAAGAGAGGTGCTCTCACGGAAACAACGCCCACAAGCCGGGCAGCGGAAAGGCTTCTCATCGTGGATCTTTTCATGTCTCGTAAGTGACTCTCGCCGGTTGAAGGACTTTTGGCAGATGCTGCAGACAAAAGGCCGGTTTTCTGAGTGGGTGACACTGTGTTGAATGAGGTGACCCCTCTTTTTGAATCTCTTCCCACACTCGCCGCAGCAGAATATTCTTTCTGGGCTGGGAGAGTTACAGTCCAACTTCCTGCTTTGGCTTTCTGGTGTCAAGCCATGGCTGCGGAGATGCCTTCGAAGGCTGGAGAGGTGAGTGAAGGTTTTACCACACTCACCACAGTGGTAAAGGGGTTCTGGTTCAGGCTGTCCAGATGAACTGTTGTTGTGACTTTCTTGAGATTTGGACAATGGCTGGTTGCCGTTGGCTACAAGCACAGAAGTGGAATTTGAGGAAGCAGGGGCAGATGAAGATGAGACAGTGGAGGATGGCTGCTGCTGCTGTGAGGAAGATGAAAGAAGAGAGGAGTGCTGTGACTCGCTTCCAATGCCACTTAGGCCAACAGCCCCAGATCCTCCTCCCACAAGGCCAGATGAAGAGCTTTGACTGTGCCCACTCGAGCTGCTGCTGTGACAGTTAGTAACACTGCTGCTGCTGTGGCTGTGACTGCTGTGGCTGCTGTGACTGTGGCTACTACTGTCCGCTTTCCTCTGGGGTAGGTACCCTGCCATTGCCTTCTTTCGCCTGCTTCCCCCACTCGAAACTGATGTAGACGAGCTGTCTCCTGACTTTACTGTATCTTCTTTAGATATGGACAGGTGTAGGGGGAGGGGGAGGGGAAGGCCAGCCTCTTGCTGCATTAATGATGCTATCTGGTTAGAAGAAAGCACTGGAATGCCTTGGAAATCAAAGCCACCCAGTGGGGCAGGCTGAGGGGCAGGGTGGAGAGGGTGTGGGTGGTGAGTGTGGCTGTGTGGATGAGATAAAGCATGAGGGGTGAGCTGTTGTTGCTGCTGCTGAGGCTGTGGAGTTGTGTGGCTGTGGGAGGAGTGCAGTGCAGGAGGAGGGGCCAATGCCGAGTTTGACTCCGTGGCCCCCTGGCTGAGGCCCAGGCCCAAGTGATTGTGAGTGCCTTGCTGTACAAGGAACTGCTCCAGGCTGCTGTTGGTGGGGACACCAGACAGAAAGTATTGGTTGGCGGCAAGCATGCAGCTGAACTGCTGGTGGAGGCTGCGGGGATCAGACTGGCCTACTAAGGGGACCGCAGTGCTGCCGGAGGCGTTGTTAGAGGCTGAGGCAGAAGTGGACGGAGAGGGTGAAGAGGGAGAGGGGCCAGGGGAGGGCTGGGGAACAGAGAGACCTGGATGCAGTGGGGGAGGTGGGGGTGCAGCTGTGACACCTATTACCCCAGCACTCCCTCCCACTACCGCTTCCACCAAAGTCAAACCGTCCCATCCCAGAGTGGAGCTGCTCCTGAGCCAGTGCAGCCTCAGCTGGATGAAAAGGCCGCAGAAACTGGGGGTATCCTGATGTGGAAGTCCCACTTCCACTGCTACTACTGCTCATCTTACTTGATTTCCTGGAGCTGTGTGACGAAGAGGACGACTGGCTCTGGTGAGTGATGGATGGAGGAGGTGCACTAATTTTGGCAAATAACGATGAGGAATCAGCAAAGGCATTGCTCCGAGAGCTCTGGAGGGACCCCAATCCGAGGCCGGACAGGAGGCTTCCAGAGCTGTCAGAGGACGGTTGGTGCTGCTGCTGGAGCTGCTGCTGATGCTGCAGTTGGACTTGCTGTTGGTGACTCAGTTGTCGTTCCAATCCAAGACCTTTGAATTGGTGGGCTTGGTGTCCACTTAGCATCTCTAAAATGTCCATGGGGTACTTGCTGAACTGGAACATCTCCCAAGAGAACTGTGGCAAAATATCCAAAGGGCAGAACAACCCTGTTCACTAAGTATGTAGAAGCTAGAAACCGAAGAGAGCCCTTATCAAACTAAGAAAGTTTGATTTTCAGAGATAGTCCTGCTGTGCTGTCGACTCCACTAAAGCACTTACACTTCATTCGGGAGTGAAGCCTTCAAGTGCTTCTGTGGGCACATTATCAAATGTGTCATAAATAGGAACTATACTAAATTATATTATAAAAGGACAGCGTCTGTAGTGTTTCTTTAAAATGTTCCATATTTGTAAGCTGATTTTCAAAATCCGGTTCCAGTGTCCCACAAAGTGAAGCGTGTTCCTTATTTCAAAGTTGGATGAACCATTGCTTCAATGGCGCTCCTTCCAGTTAAGGAGTTCTTTGTGGAGTCTGATGAGGAGAAAAAAAAAAGAAAGAAACACAATAATGTCATTAGTGATTCTGTGACTTGATACTGTTATGATAAACCAAAAACAAAGTGAATGCAAACAGAATAAACAAGACAAAAAAAAGCTATGTCCTCCAATCACAGCTCCTTTCATTTACCACTACCCACAACACTAAAACCAATCAAAATACTTGCAAGAACTAATACCAAAACAACAGAGGCAAAGAGAAAACAAAAAATAAAAAAGGAAGAAAATCTGAATAAAGAAATGAAAAAATAAACTTGATGGAAAAAAAAACCCAAATAACCAAAATGAAAACCAGATATCTACCTAACAAACTAATATCCAGATATCTGAGCATTTGGGTCCAGCCCTAACCTTCAGTCATTCTTAATCTTTGAACATAAACACATGGGTCAAACGGTGCACTTCATCATTACAGCTTAAATGACAGGATGAAAAATTAACAGCTCACCATGACTATTTTTGTTTTCTAATATTTGCTTGTAGCATCTCCAGTACGAATGTCTCTTCCTACAAGCCACAATAATAAAGCCATGGGCAAGTGAAATTAAGTTACCACTAGATTTGTTCTTATACCATTTTTTGCCCTCCCGATACCGACTACCGATCCGAGTATGATATTTTAAAAAGATTGCGCCATGCCTGAATGTAAAAATAACTGTCATTGTTGTAAAACATGAATAAATACAGCAAATCCAAGCCATTTATTTCTATATTTATTTCTAAATAGAACAGTATAAAACAGTATTGCAAAATTAAAAGGCATATCTTTTGGCTAGTGGCAGGGATGGAACAATATGGAAAATCTGATCTCTTGATTATAGTGACCAAATTAACACGGTTTACGATATTATCGTGGTATTCTTAATTGCTGTACAAATGTCCAAAACAGACATACATTAAAATAATTTCACAAAATCCTGTTATTTTCTTGTCATACTAAAACATTAGAAGCCAAAATCTTATCAAAATGAAACTTTCACATTAAAAGGGCAAACAACTGGCACAGAAAGAGGTTTTATTTTAAATAAACAAGATAAATTACAGCAACAAAGCTTATTTGTCTGGTGCAAGTTTAAATAAACACTAACACCTATTGTAGGTCAAAAATATGCAAACAATTATCAGGAACAAAAATTATAGTGCAACTTCAAATGAAATAAACTTTGGACTTTAAGCTGAACCTTAAATTAGTCTAAATGTGCAAATAAAGAAACAGTTACTAGTACAAATTACAATAAAATGTCAACAAGTGTTCTGCAGACAGGATAATTGTCCTCCACCAGTTGTCCTTCTGCATTCTTCAAAAAAAGACAAAATATGCCCAGACCTCGGATTTCGTCCTTTTAGTGGGTTTGTAAATGTCCTGTGTGCTATCACCACTTTCCACCATGCTTACGTTACGATGGCTATAGCACAAGCTACATATTCACATGAGACAGTCGCGAGCAGCTCGCAAGACTTATATGATGCTCATATTACATATCGTGATAATCGACCCCATTTAAGTCAAACATAAATGGTAATAGTTATGCTATAAAATTTCACCGTGCTTTACTATAATACTAGAAACTGTTCCATCCTTAGCTAGTAGTGTAATGGAAGTAACCAGTAAATAAATCATTAAATATAAATGACATGGTATCGGTTCATCCCTGGACTCCCGTACTCGCCGATACTAACTCTTTTTTTTTTTTTTTTTTTTTGCAGTATCAGATACAGTTCCGATACTGGTGGAACACTAGTTACCACATTGGTAATATCCAATGCTCTGCTGGTAAACCTTGGGCCCTGACATTCATATGGATATATCTTGGACACACGCCAACTTAAACATTGTTACAGACCAGGTACTACCCCACAAATCAGCAGCTTCCCCCAGTAACACAGTGTTCTAGGAAAGAGGCTTGAAGGGTTTCAAATTCAGAAGTACTGGAATACAGAGAATGAAATAATAACTAAAGCATAAAGAACATATCAAACATACAGACCAGTAAGTTTGTCCAATTCACCACTCGCATTTTTTCCCCAATTTGGTGCCATCAGCTCAACCTAAATGCATCTGTTGTTTTGGTGTGTGGTAGAATAAGTCAACCAGAAAAGCACAATGCTAACAAGCTGGAAGTGGGAACTAACACCACCTATTGTGCCAGAGTGTGAAATACTCTTGTCTGTACATTTGGAGATAGCCATGGGGCAAATGGAGCAAACAGAGTTGGAGAAATGGATGATTACAAAATGCTTCAAAACTCTTCAAGCCCTTGCTGAGTAACAACAGTGTTTTTTCCTCCTTCGCATATGACCAAGTGCAAGATTAAGAAAATACTTTGGTCTAATGAAAAAGCTGTTAAGAATCAACATCCAAGCTCAGTATTTGGGACTTCTGTTTCAATTGCAGGGTTTGTACACCCAGATAGACCACTGGACTGAAATACAAATGTGGATCTCTACACGGAGCAGCAGACTGATGCCGTTAATCCATGAAAGAAGTAGATACTCCACTGCCAAATTTTTACTCTTAAAATATAATTTCTTCTAATGTCACATCAGTCATTCACCAAAAGCATAATTCTTTCACAATTATGTGAGATAAGTATCTAACAATCCAAACCTAATGTAAATCTGAGCTACCTTGGGGAATAAATGCCTTCTCAAACCAGTCAGGTATTACCAAAAAAAAAAAAAAAAAAAACTAATGTATCTCATGAAAACAAATTAACCAACAACAATTACATTAATTGAGCAGCATCAAATATCCCCACTCCTTCATTACTTAATGTTTAAAGCAGGGAGTTTCCACATCTGCAGAACCTATAACCAACAAATGTGGAAAAAGTTGCCAAATGCTCATTTTAATGAATCATATTAAAATATACAGCAAAGCATCCAGCTAAATGTTGTACAGATGTCATGTCATACAACATGGTTGTTCGCCATTTAACCCTAACCTGGCAGGTTTTGCTTTAAAATATAACTGGATACTTGCACAAATAACGGATCAATTACTGTGGCAGATGGTGAATTTTAAAACTTATTTTAATTTAGTTTCAGTTTTTTTTTCTGATGAAGTATTTCCTGTATAGTGCAAAAAAAAAAACACTATTTTATTAAGACTGGCAGGCTTTTTTGGAAATGCTGCAATGATCAATTTAGACCTGGATCAAGACATGACCAACATAACTGGGACACCAAGCATAAAGTAATGTAACCATGTTGTAAAACAGCTGTGTCTACCAAACCGATGGTTTCAAAGAGATCTTGGTGTCTTTGTTCTAGTTACAAAAACTTAAAATATTTTAGTTATATCAACAAAGGAATAAATAGTAAAGTCATATCAAAAGGACCAATATAACTGGGGGGACACAAAAAAGTAGCTTTGGTACAGGTACATGTGAGGGGGTGGAATGAGAAGCAGGTAAATCTTATAATATTGGGCATTTCAACAAACCTATTTCTGGCTCTATTTTCATTCAGACCATGAAACACTCACAAATATATAGTTCTCAATTCTAAGACCATTTGACACTGATACACACAAACACCAAATGTCACAGAAGTTACATCAAAAATATGAAGGACACGATGACTTCATCCTGCTCTAATGCAGCAAAACTTTCTCGATGATAGAGCTCCACACATATATATTTATAACATATCTCACTATTCTAAACTATGTAATTTTCTAATACCAAACAACAACAATCACAGGCAAAGCTGATGCACCTCAGTGGGGTATTCCAGAAAGCATGTTCAACAAACTCCAAGTTAAAAAATATTAACTCATTGTCAACAAAACCCTGAGTTAAGAAATCTGAGTTTCTGGTTTCAAACGGAGGTTTAAAGTTAGTTCTGTCAACTCTGAGTATACAGACTCTGCGTTACTGGGACTATATGAAGACACCATCAGTGGAGCTCCATCGCTGTGATTCACCATGACAATGCCAGGTGAACAGAAAAGATCCTCCAACTCTCAGTCATTGAATTGGCGTTTTAATCGCAACCATGTCTTTCTGCAGAGACATAAGACAACTGCAGCAGTGAAGGAAAAACAGTTACTGTGAGAGAAATTACAGAGCATATGAATGCAATACTGCTTCGAAAAAAAGAAAAAGAAGAAGCAGTTGAAGATGAAGTACAAAAACATAATGCAGACAGGTAACTGAAACATAAATGAGTTTGGTTGTACTCATTTTAATAACATTTGCCCTAACAAGGAAAAATAGTTCCAGGAGCTTTGATGACATTGTGGATGCAGTCAATACATCCAATCACATTACTGCAGAATATTCCTCAGAGGTGGAAGCTGGCTATTAAAACGTTACCTTTAATCATTATTACCATCAACTTCTAAATCATGCAGGCTACCCAAAGTCCTGTGAAATTATTTTGATGGTCCTTACATTTTTGGCCACTTAGCAAAAAACAAAAAACAGGGTGTTGAATCCATTTATGAGCAACACCACTCTTCCTACAGCTCTGCACATCATTCCTTTCCCAATATGCCATGATCGGTATTGAGATTTTTATTAAGAAGACTGAAATCTTCAAAACAAATAATAGCTTATAAAATAAGACAACCTGAGGGATTGGTGTGATGAATGGGCACACAACTGGGGATTGCTGTGATGCACGGAAGGATAATATCATTATTGTGTATGTGTAGACAAACAGTAGACCTGATGGAGTATACTAAATATGAATAACAGCTGGCTTGACCACAGTAAACTATCGATATGGATCCTCAATATACTTTCTTGACACTAATGTCGCATTTCATCATTCAGACATCTCCAAAATGTATGACATAAAACTGGACTGTCTGATGGAGTCTAACCAGTTTCAACTTTGTGAAGGGGAGCAGACAGAAAGAACTGGGAGCACGTGGAAGTAAACTTGCTCTGGACCAGGTTTAGTTTAGAGAGTCAGTTACTGTGGGGACAGACTACCGAGTATGAGTTACCCCGACTTAACTGAACTCACTTCCTCAGGGTTAAGTCACCTGCCTTTCACAAAACCTGCTTTCTGGAAAACCCCTCCAGAAGGAACTCCTCTGTGTTAGTTTTCTTGTCTAAACTACAAATTGTGCACCAAAAACCATGCCTGCGACGGATCGGATGCGTGCATAGCTTAAAACGTCGATAAGTCCACTTAAATCTCGCATAGATCCAAATTTTAAAAGTCAGTGATTTTAGTAAGTGATGCGCTGACAGTGACAAACAAACATGCAGTCACATCTGGAGCAATGTTGTTGGACATCTTACCCGTTGATCCACAGGTCCGGAACTTCCTGCAGAACCGCAGGTTTTGTCTGGTAAAAACAGTCCACTCTGTACAGGAGACTTCAGCTCGACAATCTAAGAAAAGAGGAGAGCGATCAGATCAGGCTGATAACTGAGCAGACTCCGCTGGCAGCCGTCATTCACCCAGCTATCCAGCTTTAATCAACTGAAGAGAAAACGCTGCCCCAGCGCTCCAATTTACAAGCTAAATAAAAACACTGTGGCATGTTGTGCATGTTTAAATTAAGCTTCGCTACAGCCATAACGCAATTAAAGCTATAAATACATTCAAAATAAAGGATGTATCAGTACTCGAAAGCTAACGATGCTATCAACTTAGCGACTAGCCGTTAGCTGCAGTTAGCTCGACAGCTAACAAACTAGCAAATAAGAGTCCTCTGGAAGCTGTTTCTGTTTTCACCTTTCAGCGTATGTCGTCCGGTTGCAAAACACGCTCAGAACCATGGCGGTAAAACTGTGGTGACAACAAAGCCGTGGTGCGCTCTGAAAGCGGGGTCTCTACTGCCTGTCAGCGGGGCCTTTTTCTTCATCCGTGGAAAAACACCGTGGAAGGCCTGGATCTCCATCGGCCCAGGAGGGCTGCTTTTCACTCGCTAACAAAACCCGTTTCCGCTGGCCCGCTCCACTACGTCCATTGTCTGACTCCGGAGCCCTAAAGAAAAAAATTTAAAAAAAACAGCTCACTTGGCTCAGTGCACGTTCTCGCCCGCACGTTGGCTTTGTTTTGTTTCTGTCGTGTTTCTCTCGCCTTTCCCCTCGGCTGTCCGCTTTCCGCCCAGTTTCAGGTTTAGGTGCCCCCCTCCGTAGACGACGGCTCCTCCGATGCTACTAGCGGTAAAATGGTTGTTTCCTGTCAGCATAATGGTTCCGGGTAGAGCCAGGCACAGGTTAGGGTCGTCCGGCCGCGACCACACACTGACGCCACCTCTGCCCCTCCGGTTCCTAAATACACATCCTTTCCAGCATGATGCTCATGAATAAATAAACTGCGAGCGTGCGTGTGTCTGTGAGCGTGAACGTGCGCGTACTCGGGCACACGTTTGGACCTCATTAAAAATACAACTGTGCATTCTGACACTGCATATCATTTAGACCTCCGCGTGCCAGGTGTGTGTTTGTGTGCGTGTGTGAATGTGTTTGTTTTCACGCTAAGTGTGTAAAATCTTAATAAGGCTATTACATATGTCATTATGGCTCGTGCTGCATAACATTGCAAGGTGTGTCATGTGTGTGTGTGTGTGTGTGTGTGAGGCTCTGTGCCTGGTGGCTATTTTGTTATGGTAATTAAACGTTATTACTAATACTGCAGGAGTACCCATTTCTGCTGTATAGGTTCATTTGTCTGTACAAACACTTCCAAAAAAGTTTCGCACAAGGCCTTCCCTGACAGGGACATCTGGATTGAAAAAAAAAAACAACCGAAAAACCTCTTTGTACTCTTCAGCATTGATGGTGCCTTTCCAGATGTGTAAGCTTCCCACAATAATAGAAACCCACATCATCAGAGATGCAGGGTTTTGAACTGTTGGCTGATAACAAGCTGGACTTACTGGATTTGGATTTTAAGATAATATGCCTGCAGTGCTACTTGTTTTAATTACACAGTCATTTATTTCACCATCCATACTGTCATAGTCATTGTGAGAAGCTTTTAACCAGCCATACAGTTTAAAAGCCCCCTCAATACTAAGAAAATGGCTGTGAACTTGTTCTATGAATAAAGAAAGTAATAAAAAAAATTCTACAGTTAATGTAAACTTCTGGTTTCAACTGTATATAGATGAATTTGTGGAGGTTTGTGTTTTAATGTTACCCTTATATCCACTCCAGAACTAAAGGCAAGGCAGGTTTATTTGTATTGCACATTTTGTGTACAAGACAGTTCAAGGTGGTTTATGTGAAATCATTAGAAGTATTACATAAAACAGTAAGCATTAAGCAGTAAAAAGTACATGAAAAACAGAAAAAAAAACTATTAAAAGAAATAAAATGAATTAAATAGAAAAAATAAAAATAGAAAATGCATGAAAAAAAAGTTAATTTATCAGTTTTTTTGATAAAAGGCGGCAAATAGAAAAGTTTATAACCCTGATGTAAAACTGCTGAGAGTTTCAGCAGACCTGCAGTTTTCAGGGAGTTTGTTGCACATGTGAGGAGCATAAAAACTGAACGCTGCCCCTCAGTATCAAGTAGACTTGACCCTGATGACCTGAGGGATCTGGTGGGTTCACAACAAACCAGAAGATCCTGAATGTATTTTGGCCCTAAACCATTCAGTGCTTTGTAAACTAACAGCAGGATTTTGAAGTTCAAACAGGACAAACAGACATCAGTGTAAAGATCTGAGGACTGGGTTATATGATCCAGTTTCCTGGTGTTAGTGAGGACTCGAGCAACAGCGTTCTGGACTAACTGCAGCTGTCTGATGGTCTTTTTAAGGGGACCTGTCAGGACAGCATTACAGTAGTCTAGTCTACTGAAGATAAATGCATGGACAAGTTTTTTTTTTTAAATCCTGCTGAGACATCAGTCGTTTAATCCTGGATGTGTTCTTTAAGTGATAACAGGCCGACTTCACAACTGTCTTAATGTGACTGCTGAAGTTCAGGTTTGAGTCAATGACTACACCCAGATTTCTGGCTTCGTTTTTGGTTTCTAACTTAACTCTTTGAAGCTGAGTGCTGACTTTTAATCTTTCTTCCTTGGCTCCGAAAACTATTATTTCAGTTTTGTCTTCTGACACATGGTTCTGACACAAGTTCTGACACATCCAATCTCTAATTTGATCAATACATCTGATCAGTGTTTGGATCAGACTAGTTGTCTCCTGGTAAGATAGTTAAGTAGATTGTGTGTGTCATCGGCATAGTTGTGGTAACATATTTTGTTTTTCGTAATTTGAGCGAGTGGGAGCATGTAGATGTTAAACAGCAGTGGCCCCAGGATGGAGCCTTGAAGGAACTCCACAAGCTATTTTAGTTTGCTCAGATTTATAGCTACCTATAGACACAAAGAAATCCCCGTCTTTTAGATAGGACTTACTTACTAATTTATTGCAGTGCCAGAAAGTCCTACTCAGTTTTCCAGCAGATCTAATAAGATGTTATGGTCGACCATGTCAAATGCAGCACTGAGATCCAGTAGTACCAGGACTGAAATGTTTCCACTATCTGCGTTCAAGTGGATGTCATTAAAGACCTTAACTAGAGCAGTCTCAGTGCTGTGATGTGGATGAAAACCTGACTGGTAGACATCAAAACAGTTATTTAGCATCAAGACGTTGTGGAGTTGTTGAAAAAAAGCTTTTTCTATAACCGTCCTGAGAAAGGGGAGGTTTGATATCGGTCTGTAACACAGCATCATGAGTGATGAGTCTTAGCTGGTCTTTTTTCAGGAGTGGCTTGATGACAGCTGTTTTTCGGGTCTGAGGGAAGACACCTGAAAGCAGGGAGGTGTTTACAATCAGTAAAATAGCTGGGGCTGTGCATCATGAAAGTGTCTTGAAAAAACCCTGTTGGCAGGGTATCAAGACAGCAAGTGGTGGTTTTTAGATGGGAAATGATCCTATCCAGGGTTTTGGGTCTGATTGGAGAAAAGTGTGTCATGGTAGTTTATGTTTTTAAGTGGGCACAGTGGTGACATATGTCCTGCCCCTGGCAGGCAAGCATGCACTGACTGCATGATTTTCTGAATTTTGTCTGTAAAGAAGGAAGCAAACTCATTACAGGCCCTGTTGGATAAGAGTTTTGGGGTTACTGACACAGGATTAGTTAACCCGTCAATAGTAATGAACAGGGAACGAGCATTATTGCCGTTCTTTGCAGTGATGTCAGAAAAGAATAATTGTCTTGCATTTCTCAGCTCCAGATTAAAAATCCTCAGTCTCTCTTTATAGATCTCACAGTGAACCTGCAACTTTGATTTCCGTCACCTGCATTCAGCTTTCCGACATTCTCATTTTTCAGCTCTTACCAGCGTGGCATTTTTTTCGTGGAGCTCTCTTTTTGGCAGTGATCACTTTCACCTTGATGGGAGCAATGGCATCAATAATGCTTCTAATTTTACCATTGAAATGATCTAAAAGCTCATCAACTGAGGGCCAGAGAGGGTGGGTGAGGGAGAGAAAGTGTGCAGAAACATTTCACTGGCATTTTCACCCATGGACCGTTTTTTGACAAACTCAGTGTGAGCATTTTTGTTGACAATAACAGCACTCTCAATGAAAACAAAGGAATTATCAGACAGAGCAACATCCATACTCAACATATTTAGTTCATTTTTACGCCATCCTGTTATTTCTGGCTCAACTTTGGTGCCATTGACAGTTTCATGTATGTAAATGTCATGATTAGCGGTAGCTGCTATCGGCAGCACTCAATCTGCATGGAAGTGAGACGAAGCTAAGCTAATATGTTGGTTGTCTTATTAATGCAACAGGGTGTAAGGCCTGATAAGGTTAAAACTGTATTGGAGTAAAGGGAAATGATTAAAAACATGTTTAGTTCATGGTAATACAGCACTTTATTGGAGATTTTCTTTTGATTAAAACAGATGAGAGTAAATTTACATGATTGTTTATCTGATAAAAGCAGTTAAAAATAATTTAATTTCAGTAAAAGAAAGGGTAATTGTATTTCCTTCTCTTTAAAGCTCTTACTGTGTGTTCATTTGATGCATTCTTTAATGGATCACAGTTCACCAATAAAAGAATATGAACCATCAGTTTGAGAGTTTTACCAACACTTAGTCGGGACGCTACAGTGGTGCTGTACAGTGTGAAGTCCTAAAGGCCATAGAATATGCTACCCTGAAGACAATTGTGGTATTGTGAAAGTAAACTTAAATTAATGTCAAATAATGTAATTAATGGTTTGGTTACTTCTGTTTGTTTATTCCTTTTGTTCTGTGCAGACCCTGGTGCACCAACTGCTGTTCATGTAACGGAAATGTTCAAAAAGCCTCTGGAAGCTGAAAAACAAAAAGTTGGGTTACAACAGGAGACGATTGAAATACTGAAGTTGGAGGAACAACTCGTGAAGAAAGATGACCTTATCCAGGAGCTCATGAACAAAATGCCTGAAACCACAGAGAAGGCATTCTTGGCTGCCTTATTCATGATATGAGAAAGTACAACAAATATACAGTTTTTTTGATGGAGTCACATTGTTAATAAAAACAAGTTTTGCAATGTTTTGTGTTGTTCTTGAATAGATTAGAAATGTGTATTTTTCTTCAAGCAAACCACTTATAGTGATTTATGACCAGTTTGTAATGTGTTATATCAGTCTATAGCTGAGCAGTTTCATCACTTTACTAGAAGCACCCAATGACCATTTAGAGTAAGTTATAATCACATTACAGTAATCCCTCACACTTTGCAGTCTCAGCAAATGAGGTCTCAGTACATCGCAGAGGTTTCAAAAATATTCATAGAAAAAAAATATTCAAAAAAACATGTGTCCCTACATCTCCCATCTCTTGCTCTCGTCAGCTACGCACAGAGGAGAGATCGTCAAAGTGAGTGTACATTCCGTAGATTTTGCGTACGCACGTACATGTATACTGTATGTACATATACATGTACATGTACATCCACAACGCGGTTGAAGTGTGAGGGATTACTGTATAATGCATTATACTAGTGATTATAATGCATTATACCAGTGACTATGAGGCATTATAAAGAGTTTTAATATATGACAACTATGATCATTATAATACCCTTTGATCCTTGCAATACAAATCGGTGAGCAAGGGACCAGCAATTATGAAGTATTATAACACTTGACCTTATAAGCCGTCATAAAACGCTCTATAATGTGTTATGCTTATTATAAAGCCTTATGATAATTTATGAGTGTTTATAATGTTAATTATACATGTTTATAAGCATACCATACATATATGTATAATGTATTATCTATGTGGTCATTGACAATGACTTTCTAACAGTTATAACATACTATAATACCTGACCTTATTATTATTATTATTATAACATGCTTTATAGTGTGTATGATTATTGTTATAAACAATATGATCATTTATGAGTGTTTATAACTACAGTTATACAGTACTATAAGGTAATTATAACTCATAATTATAGTTATAATGCGTTATAGAGATAGACGTCAAATAAAGTGTTACCGCGTTTTCTACTTCACAAAGGGAGGTAACTTAACCCAGAGAAAGAGGGTTAAGTCAAGCCTGTTTCAGAAACTGAGGTAACTTATTCTAGGAGTTTGTTTCTATAGTAACTTACTCTGTGAACATAACCTGGTCAAGAACAGGTTATGTTCGACAAACCCCAAGTTTCTCTCCATCTCCTTCCCTGCATGAAAATTAAATGTCTTTAATGTCATGAGACATTCCAGAGGTCTGAACAATGACATGTCCTTTTATTGACTCAAGAGGCTGCACTGGTCTGTATTTGGATCTAAACAGTTTGCCACAGTACCCTGATAAATTTGATTAGTTTTACTGTACAGTTACATAACCTAATTACAAGATCCTATCCTTTCATGCCTCACAAATATTATACAACTTATAACCTTACTTGGCACAGAATACTTTATTTCATTTTATGAGCCATTTATCTGTTTGCAAATGTTAGTTGATCCTGAACAGTTTATTGGAAAGGGAACAGTATTGGTCGCCATATTCTGGCCACAAACTTAAAGTTAATCAAAGAAGAATTTCATGGGATTTTGCATAGCATACATGATTTAGAAATTCATATTTATGATCTTCAATTCATTGTCAGTTTCTTCCTGTCTAATCAAGAGTTGAAATAAACTGACCACAACTTTAGCAGCTAATCCTCATTTGTGAAAAATGATACTCAACGACACAACAGACATATATGGTTAATTGAGTTTTTTTTTAATCATCATTTCAACAATATGATTTCTACAAATGCAAGAAATGATCACCAATAACAAAAAGGTTGCACATCTGTCAGACCTTTGTTGGGATATTCTTGGAAATAGACATAGAAGGGAATGTTATAAATCAACATATCATACAGTCTGAGGTATGCAGAGTAGATTTCCTACAAGTATGCCCATGCCTCCCCCTCGTGGTCAACACACACATACATGAATACAGGCACACAGTTTTGTCAGGGAAGCAACTAACTTCACATGGATCACAGCAGCAAGAGACCTTGAAAATGTGAGGAGAAATGAGTGGGACATCAAATTTACAACTCAAGTTCACTCCCACTTTTTTGCCTTATCTTTTGAAAAGCATTTAATTATCCAACATCGAGTCAAAGGTCTTCACTTCAATTACAGCTACTTTGACTAATAATACTACAGTATTATTAGTTTTCCTCTCTTTGTAGTTACTTCGACTTTAAAAAAGATATTTTTAAAGAACTTCTATGTCCTTAAGATTCTGTTAAATGATCACAAATTAGAAAGTTGCTTTAAAATATCAACTGCTAAACTTGACACATTAAAAGCCTTTAACAACTTACATTTTCAAAATGTTTGCCAGGTTTTCACTTTGGTGAACACAGCTCGATGAGGAAACATCTGGGACTGATCAATATACCTTAAGAAGAAACAGACAATGAAAAAAATCTTTAAATATTCATTACAGGTTGATATGAACGAACACGATCGCAGCTTGGGTCTGAATGTCCATGT
The DNA here is from genome assembly GCA_018398805.1 of Hirundichthys speculiger. Classification (NCBI taxonomy): domain Eukaryota; kingdom Metazoa; phylum Chordata; class Actinopteri; order Beloniformes; family Exocoetidae; genus Hirundichthys; species Hirundichthys speculiger. The sequence goes on from JAGFBZ010002641.1 coordinate 1,473,102, forward strand.
GCTGAAAACATGATCTAATTTTGGTCAAAATATGTGGACTGACATTCCTCAGGTGGCAGGGAGTTACACACATGAGCACACAAATCAAGAGAGATGCATGTACATTCACACATACACGCCATGACATCGTGTCAGCACTATGACATCACCAACAGTGGCTTCTGACATCATCATGCAGCCCATTTTTCTCTTTGATTGCATCAGCTCTTTTTGTTCCCATTAATTAAAAGGTTTTGCTTTTTTTTTTTAATTCCACAAGAAAGTTTTAATATTGAAAACTCTGGATTATACACTGAAATTCACAGAGATCAAAATAATAAATTTAAGTCAAAGACGAAAAAGAATGCAAGAGCAATTATATTCATAAACCTTTAACACGTGAGCACATTAATTGAAACACTACAAATGGGTGGCAGGAAGCTTCAGTCAATAATCAATCATGTCTGTCTTCATCAAAGTACAACTCAGAAGAGAGGGTGAAAACCTCAAACAAGGTCTCACAAGTCCTGAAAACCCCGTGAAGAGTAAATCCGGCCAGCGTGGCCAGGAGGTCCATCTCACCGCCAGAGGAACAGAAAAAGTTGACAAAATATGACATCATTATGGTCACCTCATCTCCAATGACAATATTCAACATAACGGTGTTTTCACATGTAACACAAGACTTCATTTCCTTTCCAGAATTCCCTTCCAATATTATATTCTCTATACAAGAATTTAAATCAAATAAATAAAATCTGTAAAAAATATGCACGAGCATGCCTCTTGACAGATAAAAGAAATGAAAATGGGAAGCAGACACTGTATAGAGCACAGACACACATAATTTAATTTAGCCCTTGGTGTGAAGTGTCCATTGACCCACGCCTTGAAACCGTCTGCCCCCCTTCACTTCATACAAGGTGAGCAGCTGCACTCGCAGGTAGCGTGTGGTATTGTTGACATACAAGAAGATTTGTCTCTTCGTCCGGTCTCAGCAATCTCCAAACGAAATGATTAAAAACACTGCTGGTTCACAGATTGGTTCCTTTGCATGACAAGTCTAATTCAAAACTTTTTTTTTTTTTACTAATTATTATGTTTCACAGATGATGTACACCTACCAGAATTTACTGTACAAGGCTTCAAGTCATTTAAAAAAATCATACAATATACTGTTATTATAATGTTATTTTTAAGGCCCAGTCACACCACAAACACAAGGAACTACATTCAGATTTTTTCATGAAACACCTGGATTAAACATTTCAGAGAATGAGAGAGTTGTTCCAAGTATAGCCAGCATTCCACTTCACAAAAAAAGAAAAAATTAAAAAATGATTTCTGAAATGGGTCAGTACTCCTCCCATTTCCACCCGTAGATAACCAGTTGCAACGGATTGGGAGCGAGCTTTATGCCTCGATTCCTATAGATAGGGTTCACTGATGTCGCACATCTGGGGACCTTTGACCCAACGTTGACATTTTGTCGGTCAAGCTACACAGAACAGCGCCGGTCATTTATTTATTAGCCATTTATTTAATATTTACTAGTGTAGTCTTCTGTTCACATTACTAACATTAATAATGAGAAATAAAGTCAAGAGTCACTATCGTCTGATCATCTCATCTGTTCTTGCACCCACCAATAAAGCATGCATGTGGCATTTTAGTAACTTTAATGCCTCAAAAAAGTCGTTTTAGAGAAGACTGTGAGGAATACATACTACAGACTGTGTTAAAATGGTTTCCTCCTTGTTGTCCAAACTGGTGAGAGAAAGTTCACCACAGCTCAACCTCGAAAATAAAAAGATCCATTACAGCAATTCCTTTAGTATATTTGATTTCATTGTGAAAAGCTGGTGTGACTGGGCCTTTATGGCAGCAGAATGAGTTTAGTATTATTCTTCCCTAAATGTTTAATTTATCATTAATCATTAATATAAAGCCATAAGAGCCATCAAATGACATTTAGCTGCACTAAACAGTTCAGCAGTTGTACTTAGTCCAATCACAACTCGAGAAAGCGATGACGGGCTGATCACATGCCCAGCCTTAAAATTACAAACTGGCTGGGTTAAAGATAAATACGTTTTCAGCTAAGTATACATAAAATCCTACAGGGCTCAGTAATGTTAATATTGTCATCGAGTTAATTTCATACAAAAGTAACTAGTTCGGTTTAAGTACCTTTATAAATACAACAACAAGCAAACTGTCATCCACAGTGGATTTAAAGACAGATGAATCTCTGTCGGAGTACTCGGCAACTCAGAGGACAGAGCAATAAAAGTCGAGGACAGTTCAACAGCTCAGCAAATATTCTTCAATAAAAGTCACAGCCTTTGAGCTGCATTTTTGCGATTTTCATGGGGGAATTTATCTTCCCTTAAAGAATGGCTGAATATTCTCTTTTTCAATATACAAATTGACAAGGAGAGAATCAATTGGCTTTACTTGGTATGAGATCAATGTCATCCACTGGATCTTTTTTTTTTAATAAAAAAAAAAGGGGAGGGGGCAGATTGCTGCTCATTCTCAGGGCAGACTATGACTCTGTGAGGTAACCAGCTAGGATCAAACCTCAAACACATCTCGTTAACTCTTCGCGTCCCACTGAATGCTTCCTTCTCATCACGTCTCAGCTTCTTTACAACATAGGCCTTCACCTGTCCTCCATCACTTTTCATCTTCCTCTCTGCCTCTTCCTCTCACACTGTCACCTCATTCTTACTCCCAGTCCGCAATCCCTGCCCTCCTCCTCCCCCAGGGATGAAGTGCAGCTGTTCGATGGTGTTCTGCCTCTTGCTTGCAAAAGCCATCCTTCTTGCACTGGGGTGGCCTCCGACAGTCCCTGCTCCTGCGCTCCGCTGTGACCCCCATGGGAGTCCCAGCCGCCGTGCATCCCCATCCCTGGCAGAGCTGCGGAGCTGCGCTCGTGGTCGTGGCCTGATGTGGGTTGGGAGTTCATCTTGATCATGTGGTGGCGGTCCATCGATGGCGTGACGCAGATGTTCTGTTGCGACTGGGCCTTCTGGTGGTGGCTGAGCCGGCCCATGGTGGGAAACATCCCAGTTCCCGCTCCTCTGTCGCCTCCTCCACCCATCAGACCCATTGTCATCAGCCGGTCCTCCAGACGGTCAGGTGAGACCAGAAGACGCTCATGGGACCTGGAACCACAAGCTTGTTTGTTAGGCTAATGTACAAGCTGCTCATACAATAATGCCTGGACAATAGCTGACATTTTTGATAATCAGTGTTCAGTTTAAGGTTATTTGATCATGTCATTCTGTTGTTTTAGTCTTGCAGACTATTTCAATTGGAATTCATCGTTGTTTACAACCCAAATTCTGGAAAAGTTGGGATTTTTTTCTTTTTTACACTTTTATCCACTAAATGAGCTTATTTCAAATTTGATGCCTACTATAGGTCTCAAAAAAGTTGGCACGGGGGCAACAAATAGCTGAAAAAGCAAGAAATAATACAAAGATTCTGGTGAGAGATCATCTATCAACTAATGAAGTTAACTGATATCAGGTCTGTAACATGATCAGCTATAAAAGGGATGTCTTAGAGTCTTTCAGAAGAAAAGATGGACAGAGGCTCTCCAGTCTGTGAAAGAGTGCATAAAAAGATTGTGGAATATTTTCAAAACAATGTTCCTCAACTTCCAATTACAAAGGCTGTGAAAATCTCATCATCTACAGAGCAGAACATCATCTACAGATTCAGAGAAACTGGAGACATCTCTGTGCGTCAGGGACAAGGCAGAAGACCTTTATTGGATGCCTGTGGTCTTCAGGTCTTCAGACCTTCAGACAACACTGCATCAGTCATCTGCATGATTGTGTAAGTAACATTACGAAATGCGCCCAGGAATACTTCCAGAAACCGCCAAGTAAAACTATATCATCTAAAAGGAAGCCATATTTGAACATGATCCAGAAGCACCTTCGTGTCCTGTGGCCCAAGACTCATTTAAAATGGACTGTTTCAAAATGAAAAAGTATTCTATGGTCAGACGAGTCCACAATTGACATTGTTGTCATCAAAGACGCCGTGTCCTCTGGACTAAAGAGGAGGGAGACCTTCCAGCGTGTTATCAGCGTTCTCTTCTAAAGCCAGCATCTCTGATGGTGTGGAGGTGCATCAGTTCGTACGGTATGGGCAGCTGGCATGTTTTGGAAGGAACTATCTGCTCTAATCCAAGCAACGTCTATTTCAGGGAGGGATTTGTGTATATTAAGCAGGATGATGCCAAACCACATACTGCATCTATTACAGCAGCATGGCTTCGCTGGAGAAGTGTCCAGGTGTTGAATTGTCCTGCCTGCAGTCCAGATCTTTCACCTATCGAGAACATTTGGAGCATCATTAAACGAAAAATACATCAAAGATGACCATAAACTCTTCAGAAGCTCGAAATCTATATCAGGTAAGAACGGGACCAGATTCCACCACCAAAACTCCAGAAACTCCTAACCTTGATGCCCAGATGTTTGGAAAAGAGGAAGATGCTCCACCATGGTAAACTTGCCCCTGTCCCATCTACTTAGAGACCTGTAGCAAGAATCACATTTCAAATAAGCTCCTTTAATGGATAAAAAAGTTAAACATTTGTTATGTTATCCGTGTTCTGTTGTGAATAAAATAGTGACTCATGTGAGTTGGAAGTCTTTTAGTTTTCATTTTATTCCAACTTAAAAAACGCCCCAACTTTTCTAGAGTTTAGGTTGTACTTTAATGTCCTGTACACACCAGATTTGAACAAGTTCAGGCTTGTTGAGTTCTTGATGGGCTGTGTTTTCTTGGGGATGAGTGGAGGGTCACGGATCAAGCAGCAAGCTCTGAGTATTATTTAGGTTTTGTTTCAAGTATCAACAGACATCTAGAAATCCCTTCTTGAGTTCTGATATGGTCAAATTCACTATTTTCATTCATTATCTTTTTTTTTTTTTTTGACTGAAAAATTAAATCAGCGTGTAGCATATGCTGGGGTGGTTGCAGTTGGCACACTTTATGGGGTTGGATAGCCAAAAAAAAAAAGAACAGATTGAATAAATGAACAACTGAACAGATTCCCTCTGTCTTGCAAATGTCCCACACTTGTGAAATATTACACTGATTAGTTTTTCTGGAACTTGTCAAGTCTCACCTCCATCTTCTCAGGTCATATAATGATGCAATTTATTTCATTGTATTGATCTCTTTAAGTTTTCTACTTAATCAATTCTCTTATCTCTTTTCATTTGCTTCTCCTCCATCCATTATCTACACCCACTTATTCCTACTTCAGGGTCACGGGGGTCTTCTAGAGCCTATCCCAGCTCGCTTCGGCCCAAAGGTGGCACACCCTGGTCAGGTCGCTTATCCATCGCAGGGACTCGTACGTAGACAAATAACCACAGACGCTCACACTCCTTCCTCTTTGATCCGCAAACTCACCTGCGGAGCGTCTGCGATGTGGAGCTCCTGCTGGTGCTCATCATGGCTTTGTGGTACTGGTGTTGCTGGTTCTTGGACAGGCGCGACAGGGTGTTGCCCTCCCCGAGTGCCAGCAGCTGGTCCTGGGAGCGGACGCGACGCGGTGGTCTGTCAAAGGTAGAGCTGGTGTACGGCGTCTGGGAGGGCAGCGGGTACGGGTTCGGGGTGGAAGCTGGGATGTGGAGATGTGGTCGGGAGCCATGAAGGGGCAGAGTGCCCCTGGATCCCAGTGTGTAGTCACCTCCCCAGGCCAGGTGGTGCTGCGAGGAGTGAAAGGAGGGCGGAGCGTTGTTGGAGCGACGTTTGGATGTGTAGTGGCTTGAGTACTCATCAAGTTCTTTCTCTGATTCAGAAAGAAAGAGACAAAGAGAAAGTGCGCAATAAGTAAATATGCTGCAAGTGACAACAGTTTTTTCAAAAGGTTGAATTCCTGCAGTTATTTGAAATGGGTTGGTTAAACCTGTTAACTTTGTTATAAGGGTGCAAGACAAAGTCCAAAAGTCTAATATCCATGGGAGAATACTTAAGCTTATAATATTTAAAAGTGTCTACAATGGTTAAAAAGTATGGAAAAACTTTAGTCACATTAAGTCACAAACAACAAAGACAATGTGCTACAGCTGATAACATGCAAATACATTTCCTTGTTTCTTAATTAAAAATGCTCATTAAATATTCAAAGGTGGTTAAATATCTATCAGCTGCAAGGGTTCCCTACTTTCTCCTTCAGCAACGTTATCACTTAATCGGCACATTCAATAAAGACTCAGGATATCATCGTTGTGTGATATTCTATTATTGTGACTTAGATAAAGATCAGATCAAGTGTTGTGTCAAATTATTGCAGAAAAACAGTAAGTTATAAAAGTTTTTCAAACATTTTCTTGCCAATGTGTAAAATTTCAAGAATGTGATGTGTCCAAAGTGGTTTTAAAACACCTTTTTATTTTTCAAGCAGTTGAAACTCTGAACATCTGGTTGCCTCTAGATAAATATCGTGTAATATTAAATTAAATGAATTAAAGGTTACTAAATAGATCTTGTTTTTTTTTTTTCCAGGTGCACAGCTCTTCACTGATCAAGAATGAATACAAGACAGAGAAAAACTTAAAAATGCTGAAAAATACAAAAAAAAAAACAAGGGGAAAAGAAAAGCGGTTGACAAGTGGGAAGAATAACTTAATGAAAAATAGAAAAACAATGTGCTATGACTGATGTGAAATGTTTCAAAAAAGAGAACGGTGTAAAGAAGTTGTTTTTTTTTTTTTTTTTATAAAAGCAACAGCTGTTGAATGAGAGAGGGCAGCATACTGTAAAGCACTAAAGAATAAAAGTGGAAAAAAGAAGAGAGAGAAAAGGTGTTTCATTAAAAGTGAAATCCAGGGCTTGTGTGCTTTCTGCTCTGCAACCTGAGACCACTTTAATCTACAAAGCATTTTAATGAAAGCAGCTCCTCAAGAGCCAATTCAGTCGTGACCTTTACCAGCCACCTCTCTTTCTCTTCCTCACCTCATCTTTTGTTTCTTCCTCTCATGCCTCATCCTGCCTTTATTTGTTCTTTTGTCTCCAATATTCTCCTTTGCCTCCAGTTTCCATTTGCAACCAGTTCTGAAGTGTTCTCTCTGCTCTCTCTTTACAGTCTCTTTCTTCACCTCTCACTTCCTGTCTCATGTCCTCAACTTGCCCTTCCTCACCTCCTCTCTCCTCTCTCCCCTTACCCCCTTTCAGTAAGGCAAAGATGATTGAGGTTTCTCCCTGGCTGTGCACAAAGAGGCCTTTATTAGTGTCCTTTCTACAGAGAGCTGCATCAAAATACCAAGTTTCATACACCCAGCAGCTGAGGGTCCATAATCTCTCTTCATTTTGAAAAACGGTATTCCATAGAAAATGGCCTTCAAGGTGTTTTTCATCTTTCCTTTACACACACACATTATATATATATATATATATATATATATATATATATATATATATATATATATATATATATATATATATATATATATATATATATATATATATATATATTACACACACTCACACACATGCAATGGTTTTTTAAACAGGGTTTCAGCTCATTTTTAGTAAAGAGAGGGTTTTAACCTTTTCTGCTAAATGACAGATTTTTTAAATTCGCATTTTGGTTTGTTTTAGAATAAATACAAGGTAAAAACTGGGTTAACGGCTCTTCAATTATATGTACAGTATATAGCAGGACTAATGTTCTTGCTGTCATCACTTTAAGTTTAAGGTGATGTGAGCCTAAAAGGTATAAAATTAGTCTTCGGAGGGATAACGGCCTCAGCCACTGCCAGATCTTGACATGTTCATTTCTAATCCAATTTAGAGTGCACTCACACAATTCAATCCTTATCAGTGTGATTGAGCCTCAAAGTCTGATTCATTTGGACAGTGAAGGAGCTCCATTCTGTGTTTTTTTTTTTTTTTGCCTTTACAGATGCATTCAGGTGTACTAACAGTGAAATGAACACGGGAATGTACAGCCTCCACACAAATTTCATGTCTGGTGTATGCACATTTCTGAGATTTTGCCCACTGGCGACACCTGGAGGCGATACAGTGAAAATGGCGGGATCAGAAGGAGATCCCGCCATTATTCTAGGGGCCAGAATAATTATTTTATTTTTTTATTTTTTTGGCCCATGACAATCACCGGGTTGTCAGCCATTTTAGATTTCCAAGACCTATCCTCTTGGAACTCTGTGCTGAGTGTGTCTGACTTTGAAGTGAGAGCTGACGCTTGGCTATCTGACCACAGTGTCAGAGATATAACAATTTTATAGACAAATCATACTATTCATAGCCGCGGTGGGGCTTCCTAGGGGGGGGGGGCAGCAGAAAATAATTGAGAGGCACTGAGTTAATTTATCAACGTGGGGACATGTGTAAGCAGCAAATGTAATTTTATTTAATTATTTATTTTTGTCTGCATTTGCATTCATGGTTGCATTCATGGAAACCAGGGGGGCGCGACCCCCCCAGGTGAGCCAGGACAGCTACCACCCCCCGCCCGCCGCCCACCCGCAGCACAACAGCGGCGACAAATGAGGGGAAGCAGCCCGTAACTGAAGGCTGTGCCAGGACGGCTGCACAGCACCCCCCCCACGCCACCGTGCACCAGCCCGCAGCAAGCCAACACCCCCCCATCCAAGACACCAAGACTCAGGCTGAAGGAAATCAACCTAACTGTAGGCAGTTATGGAGGGAGTAGATTTAAGAAATCTGTGTTGAAGTTGTTGTGTTTATTTTACCCTCCTACAGTCAAGGAATTACACAATATGCAATCATAAATCATTTAGGGATGATTTATGTTATAGATGTAAAGATCGACTAATTTTGTCCCAAATTTGATCAAATCTGTCATTTTGATTTTTTATTGCGGCTGACAATTTTTCCATTGCAATGAAGTCGATTAACAAATTTTTCCAGAGAGTAATATTAATTGAATTTTTTGTTTTCCAATTTACAAGGATTGTTTTTTTTTTTGGGCACTGATTAAGACGATAAAGAAAGTTTTCTTGGAGTTATTATCCAGAGTGGTCATGGAGGAGTCTCCCAGTAAACAGAGGGAAGGTGATACTGGGATGTTACATTCCAGAAGTTGGGAGAGAGTTTTGATAATATTGAGCCAGAATGTTTTAACTGGTGTACATTCCCACATGGCATGAAAGTAGGAGTCAAGGAGTCCTCAACAAATCGTGCTCTGCGATGAACGTGCACACTCCTATTTTCAAGTTCCACACATGGTCAGTGATTGATGCTGGTGGTTGCCCCCGGCAGCGTTGCCAGGTGGGAAATGTAGGATTATCGTACCAGAGACTCAAAATTATCGGATTTTGAGGGAAATTATCGTACATCTGTCATAACCAAAATATAAAGCCCAATGATGCGCTATAGTCAAGTATAATCACCCTAGTGTTAAATAACGTCCCACAGGCACTCACAGCTTCGTAGCGTAAGTACGGAATGGGTTAACGGGACCACATCAGCCCCAATTTACAGTTGCGTTAGACTAATGTGTCCCCCAAAACCAAAGGAGAGGTGGGAACTAAGAGCCAAATTATGAGGCCTGGGGGGGGATTTTGGAGACTAATTTTTTTTCCTTGGTTTTTCTCTTCTGCTTAAAGTCTGTTTAAATCTCGCTCGCTTGACTTCCTGATCTGGTCCTGACTGTGAGTGTCTCGTGGGGCGCGCACAGCTGACCATTCAGCCTATCATGCTCGTTGTTCTGAGACAAACACTCATATCTCACGCTCAGCAAAGCACGATTGGCTGGAAACATGTCACATAGGAACAGATGCCTTCAGGGTTCAAAAAAAAAAACCACTCTCTCTCCGGCAAACAGTTGCGGCAGGCAATAATTATCGTACATTTGGCCTTTTTTTGGATTTTTGATCGTGCATCGTACAGAGGGCAAAATTATCATACAAATACGATAATTATCGTACACCTGGCAACGCTGGCCCCCGGTAACCCTGTTGTGTGTCGTAGAGTCTGAACAGCTGCTCTGTGGGCGGGTGAGTTGCATATACGAGCTTCCTTAACTACAAAGTGCAGAAGCGCCTGCTTCTCTTAACTTCTTACACCAGCTACCAAAAGGATGATCATCTTTCCGTCTCTCTTCTATCCACACCCAGCGCCATTCTTTTTAAAATCCTTTATCAATTAGGAGGGCATCTTCCCCAGGATTCATGATTTTACTCAACATCCTCCTTTCCCATGATACATCTCTCTCTGCTCAGGCAATCTAGCATCAATACAACATAGGACTCAGTTGAAGCGCATTTTTTCCAAAACCCGCCCTGTTCTACATCTGATTGGCTAATAAAGTTAGTTTGAGAGAGAGTTGTGTTCCTCTCATATCATTAGCAGAAGAACTTATTAACTCAAAAGTAATATCAATAAGCAATTTTTAAAATATAAGATTCCCCCAAAACGCCGCACATCGGAAATCTGGTACAATGCCAAAATACTTTAAGCCCTGGAATTATGGCCGTCTATAAACTGATTTTCTTTGTTGTTTGAGATCATGAAAATATATGAAGGAATACTTGTGACGACTCCTCCACCTGTACACCAGGTGGTGGTGTTGGTTGCTTTTGGTTTCTTTCTGTTGCAGGTGGAGAGTCATCAGCCTGAGGAGACACACCTGGGCTCAATGGTTCTCCTCCCATTAAGAAGGCCATTTCCAGACTGTTGCAGGAGGGCTGTGATGAGGGCTGCTCTGGGGAGCTGGTCCTTGTCACTACGCTGGGATTACTGCTGGCGTCTGAGGCTCTGTTGTGGGCTCAGTTGTCCAGACTATGGCTGACAGAGCACTTGGCTGGGTTTTTCTTGTCTGTGTTGTGTTGATGCAACTGGTTTAGAATAAACATTTACTGTTGGTACCGACTGTCTTGTGCCGCCTCCCTCACTCTTGTCATGGCCTTCGAGGCGTGTTGTGACAATTGGGGGCTCGTCCAGGAAGCAGTTAAATTCTGGCGAACCTGGTCAGGTTTGTGTTGGTTGGTGCGCTTTGCGTATCTCTGCTTGCTTTTTCAGTGAGTGGAGGCGGCAGCGTTTTGTAAATGGTATCAGGTCATGACTACCTTGTAAGGGGCGTCTGTGGGAGCCTGCGCCGGTTTTGGGGCGTGGCTGAGCCCTGTAGGTTTGGATCACATGGCTGAGGTGAATTGCTGCTTCTCTGTCCCTGGAAGGTCCAAGAGCAGGTTCCCTAGGAATTCGCCGGGGGGATTTGGTAGAGTGGTGGCGTTAGTGGTTGGAGCATTTGGCTCGGGAGCACGGCCGAGGCTGCAGGTGAGTCGCCACAATCGTGGTTGCTTTTCCGGGCTTGCGGTATATAGTGCATAAGTACCCGCCACAATATGCGGCCTGAAGACTAGGGAGGAGACTAGTTAACTTTGGGTTAGGCAGATAGGGGGACGGAGAGGTGGTAATGTTTCTGGTTGTGTGGGCTCTGGTTGATGGATCTGTTTGTGCTGTCTGGAACTTTTTGTGAGGACTCCTTCGGAGGGGTTATTGGAGGACTGTATACGCAATCAGTTGGTGATGAGCGTCTGAAGGATAATATAAATACTTTAATCACGGAGAACCTGTTGGTGTGGACAATTTCAGGTCATTGTGTGAGTTGATCATGTTGGGGCAGTTTGAGAACTCCCTTCTGGTTCAGATTTTATTTGTTACAGCTGTGTGAGCTGAGCACATGTTGATGCACCAGGACTCTGCGGCTCATGGTGACGCGGGTTACTGGGGAGGTAGTGATAGGTGGCGACCAAATACTGAGGAAAGCTGGTCGGTCCACGTTGTTTGGGGTCAGATAGACCTGCTCGTATAGCATATACCTGTAAGGGGTGTCACTGGTAGGTGGAAGGCTGAATGCCCTGTTAAAGTTGGGGCTCGGAGCGATTCCAAACGAGCGGTTTCTAATCGCAGGTTGCTGCGCTGGTTTTTATTTGCAGATATACTGCTTAGTTGTGTGCCGTATTAGGGGCCACGATGACGCGGTGGCAGATGCATGGTCAGGTATGTCCACATACATCAGGTATGGGTTCCAGGTCCTCTTCTTGTTGACCTTCCTGATGGGAACCTCTTTTTACTTAGTCGTGTGTGACGACTCCTCCACCTGTACACCAGGTGGTGTGTTGGTTGCTTTTGGTTTCTTTCTGTTGCAGGTGGAGAGTCGTCAGCCTGAGGAGACACACCTGGGCTCAATGGTTCTCCTCCCATTAAGAAGGCCATTTCCAGACTGTTGCAGGAGGGCTGTGATGAGGGCTGCTCTGGGGAGCTGGTCCTTGTCACTACGCTGGGATTACTGCTGGCGTCTGAGGCTCTGCTGTGGGCTCAGTTGTCCAGACTATGCGGAGTTCAAATGAATGTGAAAGAAGAGGTTGGTTAGGATAAAGTCATACATCTTCAACTGGAATTCTTAGTTTTTTGCTTGCAAGACAAGTTACGTCTTATGATCCATACTATGAAAAAAGATTAATAGATGGGGATACTTTTTCTTGAGCGACAAAATGAAGGGAACAGCGATAAAGGTATCTGTCTGATGGAAAATAAGAGGTGACTTTTTTCCTTTCCAAAATGGGTGGAAGTGTCTTCTCCTCTGCACTTAATTGAAAAAAATGTAGGTTTCCATTTTCTACACCATTTCAACAAATGACATATAGTCATGCCTCTTGCATGCAGACACACAGACCTCTTCCCGTGCAGCAACCATCCATCACTCGTCTGCAGTTCCTCCCCTCCCCCTGCAGTCTTCAGCCATCGCAGGGTGAGAGAAGTAAAGACAGACGGAGAGAGGCTGCTAGCTGCTGTTCTTCCTCATAAAACATAGCCAAGCCTCTGCAGACCAGACGGCAAATGTCCCTCCCCCATCTTTTTTCCTGCAAATCCCCTCTCTCTCATTTTCTTCCTTCTCTATTTGTTCCCTTGACCTCCCTGCATCTCCATCTTCCCTCATCTCTTCTGCCTTCACATTGCACCCTTATTCTCACTATCTGCTCCCTCTGCTTCAATTTCAATCAACCAAGCTCTTTATATTCACATTCATGCTTCTGCATCACTCATCCTGTCTTTTTAGCATTTGTGTGCAGCCCCTCCAGGTTGCCTATCCTCTCTGCTCCTGCCCCTGCCTTTTCTTTTCTACATGTCTAGTCTTTTTAGGAGTGATGCTTCTCTTTACCCCTGGAAGTCCCACCTTCTGCTTCCTCAAACATTTCCCTTCCTCTTTTCATCCATTTCACACATCTCCCTCTAGTTCTTTCATCTTTGGTCATTTTCACACACAGGCTCGACAGATTCGTGTCCAAACAGTGTCCCCACTCGTCCTTTCACACATTGTCATTCCACATTCATGGCCACAAATAAAGGTGAATGTTATACACTTGAAATATGCAGAAAAGTGCAGAGAGCCAAAGGTATGCTGTTGCTGTATTTGGGGTTTCACCAAGGCACTACCTTTGCTTTGGGATTGGGAATTGATGGCTTAAAATCAACATTTAGTCCAGCCTGACTGACTTGAGCATTTGTTTCCTTATATTCAGCTCCTCTGGATGTAAAAACATTTTCAGATGTGCAACAAATACTTGCCCTACATCTTCTCTGCTGTCTAAATGATTGATCGACCCTTCTTCACTCCATTCCTCTTTCAGTTTGTTTAAGAAGACTGTAAAGGCAGTTTACACATTGAGATTAAAGTGAAATGATGCTGTAGTTGTGCAGCAGGACAGTCTGGAAAGAAAGGCATGGAGTTGGCCAGTCTACAATGGAAATACCTGATCGCAATTCCTTAAGATGTGGTTGAAATGAAACAGTGACCAAACATCAGCAGTATTATTGGTCAGTTGCGAGGAATATTTCCTAAAATGTCTGAAAGTCCATATCAATAAATGATGAGGAAATATTTAAATTCATCAGTTTCCAAGGACTGAGAATGTTGTTCAAATATGAGATGATGCAACACAGTGGTAAACGCGCACCTGTCATTCTCAATAAAATTATGTTTTAGTACTGATTGTTGAATTTATGTTTGTAGTGGATAATTCCTTGGCAAAAAGACTGAAATAAACTCTGGTGAAGTTAAGTGTATGAACCTAATCAAAGTGCACACAGCTACAGTGATCCCTTGCCAATTTGCACTTTAAGTTCTGTGGTTTTAGTTATTCGCAGATTTTTCAGAAATATATAATTTAATTTTAAAAAATTAAGAAAAAAATCCCACAGCAGACGAGAGTCCGCAGCTGCCAGCGAAACGTTAAATATTAAACGATGACTCACAGCCTCCTGTAAGCAACATGAGAAACACTGACGGCCCAGAACTCTAGAATCTGTGTGCTGATTGGCCGAGACGCATCACCCAAACATCACAGGCTGTTGTGCGCATTCTCACACAGTGAAGAAATGTTGTGAGCCAGCCTGGCCCCTTTAAGAAGGTGGCCTTATGGGTAATGATGTGTGTGTTGTGAGACGGCAGAACGAAAACAGGGTTAGATAAAAAGTGTAGTGAGCATAAACAGCAGCCCAGCGTGTATAGATTTACATTCTCTGTTAACCGACAGGAGCCAAACAATACAACCTGTGTGGTATTACCTAAAGTGCCCGTTCCATGCAGAGAAAACAGGACTTTTTTTGTTGTTGTTAGCGTGTTAGCCGCTAATTACGAGCCAAAAATAGCACAATACCAGTGGTTTCTTTACTACGGTTCAGAGACTAGAGGCTGTGAAGGTAACAGAAAGACCAAAGTTGAGCCTTTGTCTTGTTTCGCTGTTTCGCTGCAGTGCATTGCTGCTTTTTTGCGGTTTTTAAACATATTTTAAACACATTATTTAGGCTCAGGAGGCTCCGGTTCCCATTCGTGGATTTTGATTTTTGGGAGGGGCGCCGGTCCCCATTAACCGCGAAAAATAAGGGATCACTGTACTTTAAACTGAGAACTGCAAATTTTAATATGGCCGCTGGTTAGCATGTTGCATCACCCTTAGAGCCCTTAGAGGACCTGAACATTCACTTAGTCCATTTTCTTTGCCCTTTTTCTCTCCCCTAGGTTCGTTTCGTCGGCATCTTTGCTCCCTCTCATTCCTTTCCACCCTCTTTCTCCATCCATTCACATCCCCCTGAGGCTCACCCAGCTTCTTCAGGGAGCTGTAGCGGTTGATCTCAGGTTTCATGGCCACCTCGTATGACAGCGGCAGCTGGGCCAAGTTGTGGAAGGAGTGGGAGAAAGACGGATGGCTGCTGTTGTGTCTCATGCTCCCTCCAATGATGCTGCTGCCACCGAGCCCTGCAGGACCTTTACCACTCCCTGGTATCAGGGTGGGCCCAGAGGAGAGCTGGGAGGTGTTGTTCATACGGGGTCCACGCTCTGAAGAGAGATGGAGAGAGATCAATAGGATGAAGGAGATGAAGATCATGAGCTGATGGTTAAAAAAAGAGAGAGATAAGATAAAAACAACAAATGTGGAGAGAAGGGATATAGCTAAAGAAATTGAGGATGAAATATGGATAAGAAAAGGTCGAGGTGTGAGGACAGTGAGCAAAAAGATGATAAAAAGTGTATATATATATATATATATATACACACAACAAAGCATAAAGGAACCAATGAAAAAGCCAGAAGAAGTGAGAAAAAAAATAAATGAAGATAGGAAGTGGAAAAAAGAGCACAAGAGGAATATACAAGCTAGTTAACTATCGGTGAACACAGGAAGTGGCTCTTGGCTCCATGGTGATCATTTAAAAATACAGTGCTGTGCTCTTCATCTCAGGCTCCCACAGCCACATGTAAATGCACAGAAATACACCAATAGCACTAGAAGGAATCCATGTAGACATACATTCACATTTATGCAAAGTGCAAAAGCAGCACATTGATCAATACACATAAGAAATGGTTTTCCCTTATGTAAGCTTTGTGGTGTGGGAGAGGGGCACCAATGTCTGTTTTGCAACACATATACTGGCATCAGTTACATCATAAGGAATACAAGTACATTCATACATTCCAAATGGCACAGCACTCTAAATGACCCAACATGTTGGTGCACTCAGTGGCCTGACATGGACATGGAAGGCTCACATCCAAAAGTCACATCTGAAATTACAAACACATGCCATCTATGGCTGGATTATCATTATTCTTTAAAGAGAGAGATCAGACTAGACTGCTGAGTTTGAACAGAGAATGTTAAACTATAAAAATACAGAACAACTGTTAAAAGGTTGTGTAACTACATCTGTTGACTGTTGTTTTGTGTCTCAGAGGCAGACACCATCAATGTTGAGTCCATTCAGGGTGGTGATGCTTATGGGCTGTGATCTTATTAAGATCACTGCCCAACATATACTGGCCATTGACCATTGTCAGTAATGGCCAGTGATGTCTTTTTTAAGTGCCACTCAGGAACACACAGCAGATTGACCTCTGTACAGTACTCATTACAAATACAGGGGGGAAAAGCAATGCTAGTTCTGAGATCATATGGTTTCAAAGCTGGAGCTGAGCATGGCGAAGGCTATAGAGGAGAAGAAGAACGCTTCATATACTGACCAAATTGTGTTTTGCTTGTGAGTTAGGATACAGGATTAGCTTGATTATTTTCATGAATGAAAAGTAATTAATTTTTTTAGTATTTTTTTTTTTAACAGCTGTGACAGAGAGCTTCGATAATGGAACCTTGTTCAAACCGAGACGAGCATACAGATTCAAACGTTCCAAGTTTCAGTACCCACATGTGGCCACAGAATGTTTTATAAATGGCTGACAACTTGGCACAGAGCATCAAACTTCTTTCACGAGTGGACAAAAGAAGTGTGCTTGTGTTTACAGGGTTTCAGTCTTTCTGAGATTCAAACTCCCCCCTATTTTTTTTTTTAACTCCGTGTCATTTTATGTTGCCTATTAATCAAAATTAGATTGAATTAAAAAGCCATTTACGTGATAGAGCAAAGAAATATCATGAAAATCAGTTTGATTTTAACATTTATCTACACGTTATAGCCATCTTTGATTTTTATTTTTTTTTTGTATTAATGAGCAACCGCTAATATCTTCATGCACACAACCTTTCGGTTTAAATAAATCTGTGCTTTAATGTAGCTTTATTCATCGCTGTTGTTTTCTTGTGTAATTCAGTCCAGGAGGGACACATGTAGGTGTAAAGGCTCAGAATAACTGGCACTGAAACTTCAAAAGTTCAGTGGAAATCATACTGATCTCCATCATCACCGCATTTCCATGGCAACCTCATCCAGTACTCTGTCATAGCCATGTTAGACGCACCAGATAAGCCTTGATTAACAATTATTTTGCATACATTGGAAGCTCATTGAGGTTATGGATGCAAGTGTGGCCTACTTTTCAGAAGACAGATGTCTAGCATTGCTTTTTTGTTTTCTTGCTGCAAAGCCTGGGAAAACAGGCGGGATAAGAGGAGTGATCTTTTCATCCTAAGACCTCCTCTCATGTTTAGTGTGAGCTGTAAGCACAACAGCACATCACTGCTACACAGAGAGGAAGAGGAACAGGCACATTTGGAAGCAGGCTTGTGGATGAACAGGGGGAGACAGGTTTGCAGGAAGCGAGGGTGGACAAGTTTACGCTCACGCTCTTATCAAGAATGTATAAATTCAACACAACTCCATGGCAAAGAAAAATATATGAGCATATTTAAATCAAATGCATGTATTGCCACAAGGTAGTGTTGATACTGTTTTAAGAGTGCAACATAAGAGACAGACAGCATGGTGGTAAGGCCGGGAGTCCGGCCGGCAGCTCGTTGCCACCTGTGCAGGGCTGTGCCGCTAACCACGAGCCTTACCAATGGTAGCAGAGTGTTTGGGGCTGGAAGCAGACCCCTGCAGGTTATAAGGGTGGTGCAAGTTCCCAGCTGCAAAAAGAACAGAGCCAACAAACTGATGGACAACCACTCGAGAGACTCAACAGACGTGTGTCGAGTAAGCATTTGTGTCAAAGAGACAGAGAAGGCAGCGGCTGAAACAGCACAGCAAGAGACAAAGACAGTAAAATGAAAAAGTTTCATAGGGGACGTTCACTCCAGGAAGTATTCTTTTGTTCCTTTTGTTTAAAATGTTTACTCCTCAGCAGAATATACATTTTCAACAACAGATGTAGAGCCATTGTGAGGTGCCTTGATTTGCATTTGTCTTCCAGTTCACTGGAGTCTGCAGTCCATTTAGCCTGTTTGTTATTTGTGTGAGGACCAACTGGTGAGTGAGTGAGCTGAATGAAAAAAAAAGAAAAATAAATTCATACCTACATCTAACTATGTACAGATCTCTACATGTCTGGGTTCTCAAAAATGTACGTCTCTGCTTTTCAATTGAATTTCTAGGTGCCATTGTGATATGTTTTCATTGTTTTGCAAGATTTCATGAAGCAGTCAACAAACTTGCAATCTGCAAGGTTATCTACTTTAACAACTGCTTTGAACACCCCCCCCAAACAGGAGCAGGTACTAATATAATGGATCCTGTGTCTATTTAATATTTAAATCTAAGAGATATACCATGTCCAGGTTTGTAAATCATTTAAATGGCAGATTGAATAGAAACTTCAGCTGTATTTCATGTCTCTGCAGCTGCAGGGATTTTATCTGCAGAACAATTCAAGTCCTGGAGAGAATGAAAGAAAAGACAGTGGCAGAGAGGAAAGGACAGGGAAAAAGTGACGAGAGAAATGTGTGTGAGCTAGAGGTCTTCGGAACAACCCGACAACCCGAAAATCCGAGGTTCCGACCCGACCCGATTTGGGTCTCAGGTCCATTCAAAAGACGTAACTCCGGGTTCGGGTTGGAACTGGTAGTTAGTCTTGGGTCCGGTCGGTGCTCTCTGACAGGCTGGGTCTGCGTTTACTTGAGAGCGGTAAAGATATTGGCGGTGGCAGCCAATGTCAGGACTCGGGGCAGTTAAATGATTATTAATTAACGTGGCGTGTTTGTCATGAAACAATCGTGTTGCCGTAGCGTGTTATTAGCGGTTTGCCTGTAAAACACAACGGATCGCCAACATGATAACGCTGCATGAGAGAACATATTCGCCACACGTCCTGACTGGTGTAGGCTATTAGCGTTAGCAGTTGCTACCAATAGCATCTATATCCACAAAGAAAATAACGACGTGGATTTATTGTTGTTTACATCACTTAGCCTATGTAGCAACTGAACCGGGTAGAAGAAGACAACTTTAGGTAAGAAAATCAAGTTTTATTCAATGCTAGACAACTTTTAACATGAGCAACTATGGGCTGGATTGTCTCGGTTCTATTCGGGTAACTTGGTTTGGTTCGTGGTCGGAAACTAAAGACTCGGGTTGGGTCGGTTCCGGGTACAAATATTGTGGGTCCATTTGGGTTCAGACCCCCAGACTTATGATGATAGCTCGGGTTGGTTTCGGGTCCATGAAAGTGGACCCGTGAAGACCTCTAGTGTGAGCTCTGTTGTTCACCTCCACTCTGATATCTACCAGAGATGGGGGGGGGGGGCATTTCACAACTCCCTGCAAAATGCCAGCCAATCAGGAAAATTCTGCGTTTCAGTTAATGACTGTTTCACTTGAGCAGCATTTTTGTTTCACCAGAAACAACACAGACACCGCTCTGTGTGGGCAGCCTGTGCATTTAAATTACACAACAAAAGCCTGTTCTGATTCTGATCCCATAATCTTAGTGGCATGATTATAGCTATCAGAAACATTGAGAATGCGAATGTGAGCATGTTGCAAGATAATCAGAGTTATTAACTTCTTCTCTGAGTAGTTACAATGTTGTTTTCTTTTGTTTTTCTTCTTTTGTTTTGGCTCACGTGTATGTTTTTTGAAACAAAGACCCTGTTCAGACCATCTGTTAAAACGCTGCCTGCTCCAGGCGAGCCGCCGTCACTCCTGGGCCCTTCCAGGCCAACCTGGAAGGTTCTGGGCCAAGCTGAGGCTGAACTCACCAAGCTGAGGCTGTTGACGGATGGCCATGGCATCTCTGACGTGAGCTGACCAGAGCTATGACAGTCCTCATTAACTGGGGGACACTTCCCCCCACAGGTCTTAAAAAGCAGCTTTGAAACTTCTCTTTAGAAACTGGTGGTTGAGGTCAAAGAACAGTTTGTCCAGTTGGACAACACTTTCATCTAGTGTTGGATCTTTTTTTAATCTTATTTCCAGCTTCTCACATTTTTTTTACTGCAAGTTCCACTTACTTACTTCCAACTGATTAAAAATAACAGTGCGTTTTGCATTTGCAAGCAAAAATGACGTGTCTCATTACTTAGAAGAGGAAGATCCAACCACTCAATACCTATTTGAGTACACATTTTAATGCCAGGTGTGAACACATGCGCTAAGCGCTGGCTGCTTGAGGTCAAATTTCTCAGGATGCATTTTGATGTGAGGTCTGAACACGGCCTTTGTGTAAATTTTGAGGCTGAATAATTACAATGAAATACCCTCACCGCCCACTTTATTAAGCCCACCTTGCTAGTACTGGGTTGGACCCCCTTTTTCCTTTAGAACTGCCTTAATCCTTTGTGGCATAGATTCAACAAGATCACTGGAAACATTCCTCACAGAAATTGATCCATATTGACATGACAGCGACACCAGTTGTTGCAGATTTGTCAGATGCACATCCAGGATGAGAATCTCCCGTTCCACCGCATCCCAGTGAACTCACTGTCATGTTCAATAAACCAGTCTGAGATGATGGACAGGTGGACCTGATAAAGTGGCCGGTGAGTGTATGTTTATTGCTTTTAAAACAGCGCTTCTAAACACAATAAACATGATCCAGTACATAAAGAATAAGGCAAACTCAGTCTTCCAGCTGAAGTGTGAAATGTGTCACTGATGCCGAGGTTGAAGTGAGATAAGAAAAAGCACTGACAATTATTTTCCGTGTCACTGGGGATTCAAGAGCTGCTCTGATTCAAATGCACATTTAACCTGAATATGACAAAGTCTTTTCATGTTTTCACTTCAGCGAGGGTGCGAGTAATTCTGCCGCTCGAATCGCCCGTCACTTACTGCGGTTGTCCTTCATCTGCATGATGGGAGTGTAGAGGTTTTTGGATGTGCGTCCATCTGAGGTGGTGGTCAACACGCTGGTGTTGTTCCTCCCTCCCTGCTGCACTGGGCTGGACTGGTGACGCAAGATATCCACCAGTGATCTAACACAGCAGGGGAAGGATGGACATGTGAGAGCAGGACAGAGGAGGGAAGGAGAGGTGGGGAGAAAACATAATTCGCTTACGTTCCCATTCACTCTGTGAAATTCTGAATTCTTCAAATCTGTCCAGAGTTTGTCATGATCAATAGTCCAGTTTATTTATTTACCTTTACATTCTACCTGACTTTTTCCCTGTAGTTTAGAAATTTTGGAAATCTCATGTCACATAAAACCACCAGTTAATGACATTATCAATATAATACATGAAATGTTAATACAGATAATTGCCTAGTGTGGTCTTGTTTCTGTTGGTACAGTTAGGAGGAAATATTTGGGATCAAGTTTATTGAATATGATTGATAGACAATTAAAATTAAGCAGAAATTTCTTTTAAAACCACACAGTAACATATAGTAATCCATGCATGCAACCAAACACGCAAATATGCACTTCACCTATGATTTACAAAGAAAAACAAACCAGCGTTAGTTGTGGTTCCTGCAGGCTGACGACCTTCATCTGAACGTATGGGACTGGATTTCTCGATGTGTTATTGTCCAGGGTCAGGCACAACAATGTGCAATCCACATGTAAAGTGCAGCAGCAATAACGACATGCAAGCTGAACTCAAAAACGTTGTATTTAAGTTTATTTATACCCTGCTTGTTCAAGAGCTTAACTGGCTGTCATTAAAGAGAGTCCTGAGAGAGTTTGAAATGTTTATTTTATCCTCAGCTCTTACTGTTTTGATGCTGGTGTGTTTCCTTTTGTGCGAGCTTGCTTTGTTACCGTAAATGACACGGTAGTTGGAAAAACAAAGCCCTGATCCTTTATACCACTAACAAACATCAAAGGATCTCATCTACTCCAAACTGAAAGAGTTCATTGACAGGGAGCAGAGAATTAAGGCACAAGCCTTAATTCCAGTGTCCTTCCTGCGTGTGTCCCTAAATGCCTCCATCTAGGGACCACTAGAAAGTTGTAACTCTGGACAGGGACCTGTATAACACCCTCCCATCTGAGACTCCAAAAATGTTGCTCTGAGGTTCGCCGGCCTCACCTGGGAACGTTGATTTCTCTGTTGCGGGGTCGACGCGCCACCTTGCTGAAGGCAATCCTGACGCCCACAGCCACCACCAGTGTGAAGGAGATCACCCCTCCGATCACGTAGGCCGTACTGTTTCAGAGGAACACAGGCAGCACACACACGTTTTTTTTTTCAGTTTTCTGCGTGTTATTCATTTTTAGACACATCTAGCCAGAAATGTCACAACCGTGGTGAAGGTGGTGACAGACTCACCTGCTGCTCTGCTGCTGAAGCATCTTTAAGTTAGGGTCGGTGTTGCTGCCCGCGGGCACGGTGACGGGGACCTGCGGGTCGGCCCAAACAGGGGAAATGTAGTTGTTGCAGGAGTCCTGGTCCAGCCGGTTCCTCTGATGCCCACAGCAGAACCGGTAGTGGCAGGTACCGCAGCAGTAGATGTACGTGCCCTGGGAGCAGTTGAACGTACTGTCAAAGTGGCCCATCACATCGAAGTAGCCCCTTTGGAACAAAGATAAGTTGAAACAACAAACTGTAAAAATTGACTTGTGTATCAAAAGAACAACTCAGTGAAGGTGTTGCGGTGGAGCAGGTAGCAGGGTTTGGCTCCAGCCATTAACCCTTAGACTGGAGCAGAGGGCGATGAGCATTTCATTAACAGTTAACATTAATAATACTGAGGTTCAGAGCTGAAAGTTTTGGATCCATCTTCTATTCCTGAGTGTCTGGATATAACTGCTGTCCATTGTTGCTGTGTGCGGCTTGCCAGCAGACAACTGATTTGGAGCTGATGATGTTTCCTAGCAACAGCAAGACGCCTCTTGGTGAAAAATATATCAAGTTTGATGAGATCAAGAAGAGGGCTGCAGGAGAATCATGATGTGCCTCGCTTTTTCTTCAGCCGAGTGACAACACATGAAACACACACATAAAATAAAAGTGCCCCACCCCTTCAGCCATAAACCTAAATTCTGCAATTAACATACTACATGTTATACAACACACAGGGCTCAGGATGAAAGACTTGAGGATTGGATTTATGCATCCTTTACAAATTCAAATTCTGTCTCCCATTTTATTTTACTTTCCTCCTGTCTCCTGTCTCATTTTACTTCTTGCTGTCTGTTCTGGTCTCTTTCTCGTAGTACATCTCATCATTTTTTTTTTTTTTTTTTTTTTTTTTTTTTTTTACCTGAGCATGATTGTTTCATGTCCTGCATTTGGCTCTTACATGTATTAGCTGTATGAAAAAATTTGCTGCGAGGATGTTATCCCAGACCCTTATCTACTCAGATCTCACATAATATTGAAACGACTCTCATGATTGAACTTATATATATACACACACACACACATACATACATACATACATACATATATATATACATATATATATATATATATATATATATATATATATATATATATATATATATATATATATATATATATATCTATATTATACATACATATATACATACATATATAAACATATATATACATACATATATATATATACATATATATATATTATTGAGTAAAAATAACTACACACAACATTGTCATACCTGCAAACATCTACATCCACCAGCTGTTTGGGAGCTGGTGCCACATTGGCCGCACCAAGTGGAGGTTTCAGAGCGTCTGCCGTCATGTTCCTTGGCAACATGATCTGAGGAAGGGGCTTTGGAGGGAGTTCAGCCACAGCCGGTGGGTCGTCCTCCACCTCGGCTGCTTTTGGTGCCAGTTTGAGTCCGCTGGGCAGCGGCGGCTTGTAGCCGGTCAGGCGGAACAAGGTGGAGCTCGTCTGGGCCCTGACACCCTCATCAGCAGCGCGTCGCTCCGTTGTGTTGACTACAGTGGAAAGGGTGAGGCAGCAGAAAAGGACGACGAGGGACACGGAAAACATCCCTTTTGAAACCGCAGGATTCATTGTTCTGTGTCAAAGTACTTCAGCTGCAATTTAAAAAAAAATCTAAAAAAAAAAGAGTTCCCAAATAGTTCCTTATATAGTGTAAGCGTCCTCCTCAAAGATGGCAGCTTCTTTGACTTATAAAAACCGTCACTATGAACAGTTGTAACCTCAGAGTGATGAGCGAATCCCTTCTTGCCAACTGCACATAGCTCAGGTGGAAAGGTTTCTCTTAGCATTCAGCAGCTGTTTCTTGAATGTGTTTGGCATTTCACTCTTTCATATGAATGTAAACATTTCTGTGAATAGAAATCCCTCCTGTGAGCAGCTCGTGTAAACATTGAGGTCTTTTGGAGGTTGTAGGCCCTATGCAGACTGCTTGTACAACAGATGTAGATCAGCAGCGGTTGGTTCAGAGTAACAAATACAAAATGATAAAGTGTTGTTTTATGGCACTATGTACTGGACTATTAAATTTGGTCTGTCTGTTGACAAAGTGACAACGTTTTTGTCCCTTGACCAAAATTCAGAATCTTTAAAATTGGCAGTATTTTTTTTTTTTTTTTTTTTGTGAATTTTCTGTAAACAAAACGATTTTGAGAAAACTGTAAACTCTTAATATAAAAACCAAGAGGAGCGTCTTATATTTCTAACTGAACAGCATTGTGGGAGCCATTTGCCAAGAAAGCTGCTGCTGACATATGAAACTGTGAAAGAAGCTGACCTGTAAACATTTAGTGCTGTATGTAAACTTCACAGAGTATGTGGGCTTTTAACAGATGCTGGATGTATACGTCTTATGTGTTTGGCACTTCTGTCCTATGTGGAGAACCGCTATGTGAAGTCACACATGGGGGAGGGGGGGGTCAAATTAATTTTCACGGTGAACAAGCTGAAGTAAAGTTTGTTTAACTTTGGCACAAGATTTTACTTGAATTTGTATTTCTTTTTAACCAGAACTAACAAACTCTCAAAGAGTGTGATGAATAAATGTCCTGCTCAATGGCAGAGTTAAGCAGCATCAAATCTTTTAGAAAAAAAGAAAGAAAAAAGGAGATTTTTTTTTTAGGAGATACTAGAAGACAGATCTAGTCATTAGATAAGCGGGTCAAGGCAAGAACAGCAAGAAGATGGTGACAAATTACAGAAAGCAAAAGGTAAAAAGTGTGGATCTATGTGCGGTCGATACCCTTGCGCGAGTGTCTTTGCTCTGAGTTAAGCTTGGCCCAACAGAAGAGAACGAAAGAGGGCTTTGGCCCGGTTCTAGCAGGGCAGCGAGGTTCTGCCCACAGAAAAGACATGAAAATGTCTGGATTCATCCGTCAACACAGGGAAACTCGGGACGAAGATGGGAACTTGACACAGTCTCTGTCACTGTCACGCTTTACACTGAAGGCAGTTCGATCACTGATTCAGTGGAGCGTGATCTAGAAAGATGCACATAGAAAAAAGTCAGAGCTTATACAGCAATTCTTTTGTTGAAATTTCATGGTTTTTCACAAGCGGTTTCCTCATTTAGTCCCTGAAAATGCACCAATGTAACTGAGGATCCCTTTGTTAAGGAAATCTCAAACATTGCAAGAAGCTTTGTACATGTAAAATGTATCTGTATGGCTGGTGTTCAGTATGGCTTTATGTAATGTTATTTTTTATTATTATTATTATTTTTATTTAAAAATTTGGTCTCCTTTCACAAAAAACATGCAAGTACAGTGAAAGGTTTTAATTTGCATGTTTCTAGTAGAGTTTCACAGCGCGGATTGAGAGGATTGTATACGTCTAAGCTGTTAAGACAGCAGCAGCAGAGGTGGCGGCAGCGGCGTCTGCATTCATCACGGTAGATGTGATCCGCGCTGCTCGTCGTTCAAACGCTGTCCTGCTGAACCATTAAAGCGTTTAGCTGACGTCAGAGCACAGCAGAAAGCTATCACTGCCTACCACATGCTTCCTCTGTGGTTCATGACTACAAGCAAACCATCAGCTGGAGGATGTGTTGATAAAGCACTTTGAACCAGTAATGCACTGATCATGGTCTAGGCAGCAAGAACTGAATGGAGATTACACATACAAATGTTTAAGGTAGTCAAGATTAGAAATGATTTTAATAAGTGATGGTGTAATGCATTGGTGATCTGAAGGAATTTTGAGCTGAAATTAGCTGTGCTGAAAGTTTGGGACTGAAAGATTGGTCACTCCTAAACTCTACATGTGATGATTTGGAGATCCAGAGTTCTGAAAATTTTATTTTCTCTTATTTTTTTGCTTCCTTTTCTCACACACTCAGTTTGGCATCTGGTTTTGGTCTCACTTGGAGTAGGCGACCAAGGGTAGAGGTTGGAAAACTTGATCCCAACTGAGTCAGACAAAAAAAAAAAAAAAAGGAGTAAAAATAGTTTGTGAAAAGCCTCAACTTCGGAAGAGACGTGGTAAGGAAAATCTCCAGAATCCTCCACTCGGGTGAGAGATGGTCCTGATCAGCCTCGTTCACTTTGCTTTTCTTACAGCTTCACATTTACTTGATCGCCAGCTTTCAGACTGCAACAGAAGAACAAAACAGGCATGACATTTGCCAGCGTTAAAGTCAAAATTATTTATATGCATGTCTTTTCTCAAGAGTTGGAAATGTACTGACAGATGCTAGTGTGAGTGTGAGAGGAAGATGGGAAAGACTACTTTGAAGACTTGATGAACGAGGAAATTGAAAGAGAACAAAGAGTAGAAGAGGCAGCTGTTGTGGACCAGGAGGTAGGCAAAGATTAGCAAGGCTGAAGTGAGGAGAGAACTGAATGATGGATGAAGAGTGGAAAGACAGCTGGTCCTAATGATATACCTGTGGAGGTATGGAAGAAGGAGAGGTGGCAGTAGAGATTTTGACCAGGACATTCAACAAGATCTTAGAGAGTGAGAGGATGCCTGAGGAATGGAGGAGAGGTGTGCTGGTGCCGATTTTTAAGAACAAGGGAGACGTGCAGAGTTGTGACAACTACGGAGGAATAAAGTTGATGAGTGACACAATGAAGTCATGGAAAAGAGGAGTGGAAACCAGACTAAGGAAAGAATTGAGCATCTGTGAACAGCAGTATGGTTTCATGCCAAACATGAGAACTAGAGAAGTACAGAGAAGGTCAGAGGGAGCTGTGAGCTGATATAGGAACGCACTTATATCCCTTCAAAATACAGAGAGACGCATGTATGGTGTTTAGCAACATTAGATAAAACATCCCTCTGAAAGAAAATCCATCCATCCATCCATCCATCCATCCATCCATCCATCCAACCAGCTCAGAAACATAGGAGGCGTGGAGCCTATCTCAGCTGTCAGCAGAGGAGAGATGGGGTAAGCATGTCACCAGTCCATCACGGAACCACATCGTCACAAATAACCAAGTCCACTCACGTTTACTCTGGACCAGTTAGAAACATTGATGCATGAATTTTTAGACTGTGAGAGAAAACCAGAGAACCCAGAGAAGAAACACAGAGGGGGAAACTCCACACAAAAAGTCCCCTTTTAGATTTGAACCAGAAACCTTGCTGCGAGGCATCGGTAACCACCTGAGGACCACAAACAAAAACACTATTGCCATTTTCTGCTTACCATACTACACTACTAGTACAATATAGTACTAATTTAGCTAAAATACAGAATGTAGTGTACAATAGGTGAACAATTGAAACAATGGTCAGTGGTCACAATGACTGCTCGAGTTCTCCACGGGTACTTCGGAGGTATCAGTCTGCAACAAAGCTATATATTGGGTTAAAGGCATTAACAAATCAGTGGGTCACGGATAAAAATCAACTGCATGAAGGCAGACAGCACTGGGTAGAAAGTGTTGGATATTTAGTGTTATGCTTTTAGTGTAATGTTTCCTAATCTGGAAATGATTATACAGAAATTTTCAGTGCAACCAGTGGAAGAGATGCAACCTCAGTTGGACAGTTGGACTACTTCAAGAGCAAAGAATTCAGCTCAAACCAGGGACTGTAGTCATTATACCTTTCCTACACAGGAACCTCCAACCTAAGGTCTCCTCCATGCAATTTATACCATCAAATAAGATTACATCTCTTAGAATGTGATCGTGGTTACAGTTAAGGAAAACAGGTGACTCATTTAATGTTGCATTTCGATTAGGCAGGTCAACGGACAAACATCTAGGATTTCTGACATTCCCAGAGAATAATCACTGCCATTCTTTGGTCGCAAGACCTTTGAGACGGCTATCACCGATCAGCTCATACTATACAACATGGGACTACTTATTTGGCCCTACAATAAGAGATCTCACCCATGATCCTTCCATGACGACAGCCCAACATCATCCAGGGTATATCAGACATAAGGCAAATTAGTCTTGATGCAAAGACAGTGATTGAATTTGGCATAAAGATGCAATTCCATCAGTTGTTGAAACTGAGTTTAAACTTTTTTTTAATGCCAAACTGCCTATTGTAGCCGTGTATTGATTAGTATTTGTTGCAGAGAGAAGTAAGTAGGTATGCATACGCTTAAGTCAGTGAGATTGCACATTTTTCTATTATCCATTAATATTCAGAAATGCATATAAAAATAAAGCCCTCTAATGTGTGAGTGACAGTTGCCTGACAAGGGTCACAGATCTTTAACTGATGGGTAACAGCTCAGTTCTGGCACAGGGGTTCATGTGTACAGGTGGGTACAGATTGAAAGAAAAAAAAGAAGAAGAAGAAGAAGAGGAAGAAGAAGAAAATAACAAATAAAAAAGGCCCTATGAAGGCCAACTGAAAGCTATTGTTTATTTCTGCATTCTAAAACCAGGAACAGCTTTAAAATAATGTAACATGATAAATGACACCTCCTTTATGTTACTCTGCGACTAACTCTGAATGCAGTAAACAGTTTTGAAAGCAGCCATCAACTTAATTTAAAGGAAAGAAAATTCTCGCAAGAAGTCTGTTATCAACATTATGACTCTGGCACAGAGGCCGGGGGGATTTCATGTTATACTCTTGCTCTTGAGCGGTTTTAACTGCAGCTTCTTAAAACAGAAATGTAGCTCATCTTGGGGAGAGACAGTGCATATGCCGCTTTCCTACAGCAGTACAAACAGACGCACACTAAGTACCTTCCACGAAAGACTGCAGCTGACGGAGGAGATGAGAGAAGCCGTGATCTGACTTTGAAAAAGCGAGAGCAGGGTGCATGATAGATGCCAGATGGACTCATCTGACAGAAGGACGGAGGAAAGAGGGACCTCAGACATGTTGTGAGTATGGTTGTGCATGTTTT
The DNA here is from genome assembly GCA_018398805.1 of Hirundichthys speculiger. NCBI lineage: Eukaryota > Metazoa > Chordata > Actinopteri > Beloniformes > Exocoetidae > Hirundichthys > Hirundichthys speculiger. The sequence continues at coordinate 1,502,482 of JAGFBZ010002641.1, forward strand.
GTTCACAGAAGAAAGCTGCATCGCTGAGAGAGGGAGAGACCCAACATAACACCACATTCAAGAAACCATAATTTTCTTACTTCTAATTAATACTTCCAGTTTACAATACTAAATGCTGCATGAAAAGAGCCACTTCCATAATATTGGGTTCTGATTCAACTCCACTCATCTTATCTTTCTTTGAGGAAAATAATTATTTTGAGGATGCATATTAATTTACCAATAATATCACTAAAACAGAGGTAGCTCACCAAATATTTTCTGGTCATGACTAAGCTCCATCCTTAAGGGTGAATTCTGTTCACCTTATGCCCCTAACGTCCCCTCTACAAGCTGCTGGCTGAACGAAAGACTGGAAGCCGCAAAAGTGAGTTTGTTACACCTTGTGCTTCGGTATGTCCGAAGAAAATATTCAACACTCAGCAACATTGCATGAAGTAGTAGTTTGTTTTGTTTGTTTTTTTTGGTTATGTCCGTAGGAATGCAGAATTATTTAAAATATTTATTGAATATACAGTGGTACCTCTGCTTACGAACGTCTCTACATACAGAATTTTCAGGTTACGAAACGCCTCAACGGGAAAATATTGCCTCTTGTTACGAAAGAAATTTCAGGAGACGAAAGGCAAAAATACAGTACGTGCTGCTACTCGCAGCTCCCAGAGTTTACTGAACGTAAACATACTTGTAGCTGTTCTGCCATTGGCTATCACCTAGCATTTCCTGGCATCTCTCTCTGAATTCTCGGAATTTTTGGAATTTGTTGAAAAGAATCACCTAGAAAAAGTGTTCATTAGTCGGGCTATTGCTCATTATGATGATGTTTTCCTTGCACATTTTTTAAGGATTGTTAAAAGCCGACGAAAGCAAACGTCCTTGGAATCGGTTCTTTACAAAACGTCAGGCAAAAACCACTGCTGAGAGAGCATGAACCAAAGAAGGCAAAAGGTGACGACGATAGTGGTTAAAAGGTAAATGAACATCATCTTATTCTTTACTTTATTCTTTGTTTTTTATTATGTACAACTCTCATTTTATGTTTACTGTGCAGTTATCTTATGGTAACATGTATTCGTTACATGTTTTGATGCATTTTTATGATTTATAAAAAAATTTATGTCAGAATTTTGGAGGCTTGGAATGGATTGGGGCAATATTCATGGAAAACACGTCTCTACTTACAACATTTTCACGTTACCAATTAATTTCGCAGGTACCACTGTTCTATGAAATCACATACAAAAACTACAAAAAAATCCCTTGCTTCTTGTCCAGAATCCCTGGCTTTCCAAAGCAAACAAATGAGACAAGACTCCGTTTCCAGAGCAACAACAGTACCTAGAGCTGACCAAAGTCAGAGCTCCAGTGCCAACAGCAAAACCTGCAACAAGACAGCAGAACAATGCAAGGAGACAAAAAACAAAGAGAAAAAAACAAAAAGAACATGATGTTCCACGGCTAGATTCAGAGCTGATGGAAGCTATATCCTGAATTACAATAACCTAAATAGCCCGGTCCTCTCTGCTGGAAAGTTCTGGGCGCTCTGCTGCCCTGACAGCTTGGCTTCACATCAGTGTGTCTCGACCCTCCGGGAGCTTTTCCGACCCGCTTCCTCAGATGTGATAATTCAGGAGCCCCCGCTGACAAATAGCTGAACTTCCACTGGCTTTCTAGGCAGTAAGTGTAATAATTCAATAAATATTGTGAATATGTGCACACAAGTACAAAAAAAAAAAAAAAAGTCCCAGATTGTCATGAAATGTGGTTAGCACTATACCACACAGCAGGAAGTCAAGGGAGTGGGTTTTTCATTTCACACGATTCTTGGTTGGAGGATGTGTTATTCTGCATCTTCGAGTCTGTGCACGTTGGCAGCGTTTACTATGAAACAATAATGCAGTATAAGAAAATATAGATAACGTTAAAAATATGGAGATAAAACTAAAAAAATAATACTTAACAAAATCTGAAGGGAGAGATTAAGACATTAAAACACCACACCCACGATTTGACAAAATGTAGACCTTGTATTCGATCTTGCACTGTTCGCCCTGAACTGTTTCTCATGTACATGTCATCTGAATCTGTCTGCATAAGCTCCTGCTGGAAGCGCTCCGTCTTCCTGTTGTTCCTGTATTCCTGCTGATCTCGGCCATTCGTCTCGCTGTGTGTGCAACAAACATGTATGGATTTGTCCTGCTTCAAACATGCCTGCTGTGCTGGTTTCCCACCAATAGCATGTGCCAGAGAGCTGGTATACTATAGATAATGCCCTAGTTTCATACTGTATTCTACATACAGATAGGATTGTACAGTAAACCTCTTTATAGATATACTTCACTGTTTTGTGAAGTAAAAAAAGGGGACATTTAAAGTTAAAAGTTAAAAAAAAAAAAAAAAAAAGGTTAACGGATTAGAAAATTAATTTGTCCATGCAGAAACAAACAAATCAATGAGCAGTGCATTTTAAGGATATAGGGACATTTAATTTTATTTTAACAATACTTTTACTGACCACATGATCCAACTCGTATTTTTCAATTACGTTGGTGAATAAGTTTCCTGTTAGGGACAAGTACCAGTAACCCTTGGTATTGGATCAACACCAGACTACCAATAAGCTCAAGGACCCTTGAATGATAACATGTAGTGCATTTACTTGGGAAGTTTAATTCCTCTTTAATTCAGAATTAAAATTAAATCCGATTTAAAATGATTAAAAATTACCATGTAAACACCTAAATGTCCATTCCGAATTGAATTTAATTCCGAAGTAAGTGACTGGTTTATTCTGATTTTAAATCTGAATAGAATAATTCCGCAGTCATGTATACACTCATTCCAGTTTAAATTAATTCCAGTCTTTCTGCGCATGCTCGTTCTCTTGCCCGTCTGTCGCGATGACGCTTATATTCCACGCTGGGCTTGTTTTCGAAACAAAGTTTCAAGATGGCAGCACGCAGTAAACGGTGGTCAAGAGCAAAGACAATTTATTTAATAAATAGCTTGGAGGAACTGGAAATAATTAAAAGAACAGATGGCAGGAAACATAAAAATTGTGAGCTTTTCAAAGTTGTAGCAGCTAGGTTAAATGTTGTCATGCTGCTGCTTCAAAAATAAAATCAAAACAAATCCAAAAAGGATGCTAATAATGTAGTCCTCCATGTTGTTGCTAATTGAGTAAGTTTGTTTTCTTCTGGTAGACGTAAATACGTAAAGACGTCCGCCCCCCCCTATCCAATCAGAACCGTTCCCAACCCCCAGACCTTAAGCAGAATTGGATAAAGCCAATGAAACATGTTTTCCATGTAAACCTCAATTCGGAATTACTATTTCCATGTAAACTTGAAGGAAAATAGTTTAATTCTGAATTAATGAATTTGGAACAATTAATTCCAAATTAAAAAACATCATTGAACCGTGGCCATGGTGTGACAATCCACTAATGTTAATGGGTTAACCTTTCTCGCTTCCGTACTACATGAGCAGTACATGCAATACTGGATACAATAGGATCAGAGTGCAAACCCAAAGTCAAATATACAACCGTATACAAGAAATGAGACAGACAAAGCTTATATTTTGTTTTTGTTGCAGTGACAACCAGAAAAAAATAACACCAGCGTCGTTGGAGGTGTTAAGTTAGACCATAAAATGTGTGCCAGGACAGGAATTTGTTTGTCTAGTTTTACCTATGTGGGAAATTGAAGAGAAACGCCAACAGTGCTCCGTGACGTTTGGTGACTTGGTGCATCAGGCTGCCACCTTAGTTCAACAGGACCAATGCCACACAGAAGCACTTGTAGATAAACGCTGTGACTGCAGAGGAGCTTTGTGACCTCTCGCTTGCGGTCAACTAGTGCCTTTAGCGCTCGCGTGAATATTGCATCTCATGTATGTTTTCTGTATTTTTTTGAGGATGTGCTCGACTGATGTCCCAAGCAGTAGCAGGATACTCATGGCGTGATGCATTCACATACTTGTCACAAATGGCGAGTACATTCCAAGGCTTCAACGTCCGACAGCCTGGACTCACATTACTAAAACATCAGAGAGTGACGTGTTGTGATGTAACATGCCAAAGCGTGACAAAATGAGGTAACACCAACAACATCGGGAAACATGAAAAGGCAAATAAGACACAGTATCAGCTAGGGCTGAACAATATTTTCAAAATTTATATCAGAATATATTTCTTAATTTTGGCTGATTCGATTTAATTCCTATATTGACATGAAAACAAGGAAAACCACAGCTACCAATGTAAGGATAACCAAGAAACGTAACATGACTATGAAGAAAACAAACTTCTTGGCATTGTAATAATGAAGCAGTGTGTCAAAATATCACAAATGTCATATCATAAGTCATATCATAATTGTAGTTACTGAATCATAGTATCAGCCTGAAGCAGCGTTAGTCTTCATCGAAGCCTCCCATCTCCAACAAGTGAAGGTCTAACATCCGTCATAAAATGAAGTCTTTGGTTATACACCAGCAGCTCTGCTTTGCTTTTAATTTCCAACATAAAGAAAACAATTATTAACCCCACAGGAAACTCCAGGCAGGCTGCAGCTGCAGCTAATTCTCCATCCCAAACCACGGAGGATGTTCCAGGAAAAGAAACGGTCGAGTGTCACTGTTTCCTGATTTACCACGCTTCATTTTGGTTGGAGTCTTGGTTTTAGATTCTGTAAGCAATACCCAGTTATGCATATTCATCCTCTGTGTTATACTAAATTTTCAATCAGAGATAGAGGAAAGCAATGGTATCATAAAAGCCTTTCTGTGTACAGCACATGATGACTTGTATATCAACTAATTTTACTTTCCCTAAAGAGGGTAAAATCAGTTAGTATATTGGTTTACTTAAATAAACACCGTCAGTGTATTTTTGGGTGGGTCAAAGAAGACTAAAAAGCCAGAATCCTTAATTACATTCTGATCTCAAACATCACATCTTGTTATCACTGGAAAAAGTTTATTTTTCCCTTTTTAAGTCTTTCTTTTATGTTGTACCTTTCAACTTTTGTTCCAGATTTTAGAGATGCAGGGCTACCAATTACTTTTATTCATCTCTGATTATGTCTTCCATGCCTCGCTGTAGCACTGCCATTATCAGCAAGTCAGTCCACAATAGATTTAACAAAGCAAGAAGGGAAGAGCTTTTCTTTGGAAAATTATTAATATTTTTTAGGTGCTAACTGGTTATTTCAATCCTTTAAGCAGCATGGAGGTGTTACTGTTTCAGAATGCTTAAACTGTTTGACTGAATCAATAAATCAGAACTACTAAGGAGATTTAAGAACTGTTCAATTTAGTAGAAAGTATCCTGAAAAATCATCTATAAAAAACAATTGTGATCTTTAGACCGTGAGGCCAAAACACTTAAATGTTTGAAATGTAATAAAATAAAGAAAAATCAACAGTAGAAGTACAAGGCATTGTTTAACATTTAAAAATTGGGACCATTTCAACAAGTGTTGAGTGAAACAGCTGTGGAGCCTTAAAACCACTTATCTGGGTGGCTCGATTCAGTTTTGCTAGAGAGCATTAAATATTGGCCTCTGGAGCAAAGGAACACGATCTGGGGGCATTTCAGTTGGTCAGGTCTAGGATCAGCAACATTATCTGCCCTCCTCCCCCCAGAAAAAAATGAAGGTAAGTTGACTACCTATACAGTATATACAAGGTGTTTCAAATCAAAGGAGTTTTTCTTCCCTGATTGCACTGGCGTGTTGCAAGATGACAATGCCAGGATTCATCAGGCTAAAATTGTGAAAGAATGGTTCAAGGAGCATGAGACATCATTTTCACACATGGATTAGCCAAGCTCTAAGGCATGTAAGGCCACAATTGTCTGTGGATGTTTAGAAACACAACAGTCATACTTGGCCCCACCTCCTCAGCTTTACAAGCAGCTGTGCTCGGCTACGCAGTTATAGCACTGAACATTACAGTAAATCAGGCAAATAAGCTTTTATTTCCCTACTGACTTACAAAGGTTATGTTCTAAAGGTCGTTGGAACAAATCCACATCCCTGCACACTTCTGCATATCTACTATTGTCTTTATCGAGAAGGTCAGCAACCTAAACACTTTCATAGATTGGTAGATGAAATACTGTAATGCGAGCTAGCTTGAAATCCCTCAGAAATGTCAGGATTGGTGATTTGAGCACATTATTAGAGCAAATTACACATCACGGCTTGTTATGGAAATAGATTATCCTGCAGTTAACTCCTTCACTATTGTTGATACAATCACAACAACAGAATTCACAGATAGATTTAAATTTTTTTTAATCAGGCATTACAGCCTGCTAACTGTAGAGTGACTGGTGTGTGGGATGAGTCACTTTGTTTTATTTACAGTTTGTCAAAAGATTTTGTAGTCTTTACAAGTTGACAGGGTGCACCCACGGCAACCCTGAAACCACATACGTAATGTACCAACCTATCCTCATTTAACTCCGGTTCAAAACGTGGAATTAGGCCGTAGAGCAGCACCGGAATGTGCAACTCTGTATGTGACTGACATAAAGAGAGATGTAGATCATGTAGATTATGACTGAAAATTTTAATGTTTTGGTAGAATTAATTATTTTGAGATCATTAGTATAAATAAAATAAAAACAGTTCCATTAAAAAACTTGGGGGGGGAATCCTTTTTAAAAGAGTTGCATCTGTTCTTATCAGGAGCAATTTATCCAAACTGTGGTTTTCATAAAGATCATCCACCTAAAAATGTAGTTATTTTAAGCTCCGTGTTACAAAACCTAAATGTATGAGTAATGCTTCCCAAAGTGATTCAAACATCCAGAGACGTAGTGCCATTCTCCTCACTCCCTGAAATACTGTTCCTCCTTTAATAGGACACCGCTGACTTGTAGATCAGAAAAGACGTATGGAAGAGTTGGTTACTGGGAGTGATTCCACTTCTGGGAATATTCTAGTCTTGCTTGTAAAACAAAAACTAAGGTTTTAAATTTATCCGGGACAAATTAACCCATTCATATGGAACCTGTTCAGACCTGGGATTAAAATGTGTCCTAGGAAATCCAGTCACAAGTGGCCAGAACTGATCGGAGGTCTGAAACGCATTTCTGGACGGATTCAGGTCCAGTCACTCGGGACACATGTCATCTGAACACGAAAGCGCTCTGGGATGGACTCCAGGGCCACCTAACAACCTGTCATTTGCTCTTTTGATTTTGTGCACAAATGACCGCAATAAAGCTCCTTGTCCTTTGATTTCTTCTTCACATTTGTCACAAATCTTCCCTTGTTTTTTATACCCCCTCATATGTAATTTAACATTCCTTTGTTAAGGAAAGTTTGCCAATCAAAAAATAATAATCCGAATAGTGGGACATCATCTTTGTCTTGTTATTTCCAGGCTTGTGAGTTACACCTACTTATTTATACCTGCTCCCTTTGGCCATCAGGGGATCTTCATGCGTTCATGTGAATTTAGAGGAGGAAGGCCAGATCTGTTCACACAAGACACATCTGGGTACGCATTGAAAAGCCATGTGTAAATACACGAGCCAAGCATTGGCCGCCCGTGATTGGATTTCTCACGATGCATGTTAATGCAAGGTCCATACTGAAGATGATCATATGTTGCCATCAATTTACAAAAAAACTGCCCATTTCTTTACACAGTAAAGAATGCATCACTGAGAAAGTCAGATGATTTGTGTTTTTTTTTTTTTAAGTGAACACCGATTGTCAGTATTTCTTCTCAGCAGAATGCCAACGCCCAGTGCTATGTAGATCAAACAATCGATAACTAGAAAAGCACTCGGAGAGCGCAGACCTCCGCCAAGTGCAACAGTTCTCCCATATAGCGATTTACAGATTGCGATAAAATCTGCCTTCTGGATCAGATCCGGATAAGCCTTTGAAATTTGATAGAGGTTCCCATTGTCAATCCCTGAGTGAAATGTCATGAGTTTTTGGCAATAATTAACAGAGATATTGAGAAACAAAATTTTTAACCCCATTTACCACAATGTCATCGAAAATTTGAAAGTGATTCAGAATCCAGGATTTCTTCCAGATCACAGCCAAAATGAAATCAGTTCTTCCTTTTCACATTTCTGACAACTCCTAAAAATTTCATCAAAATCACCCATTACTTTTTGAGTTATCTTGAACACAGACAGACAAACAAACAAACAAACAGATAAACGCCGGCAAAAACCTAACCTCCTTGACGGAGGTAATGACAGATTGATCAACATGTAAAACATAGCTGCAGCCCCACAAGAGTGCTCCGATGTAATGAGTTACAACACTGTTCATTGTACAGGAGCAGGAACTGCTGTACTTATTTGTCAAATGTGAACACGTCCTGTATGGAGTGTAGCTCTGGCGGAGCCGACTATCCACCTTCACGCTCATGTGTTCTGCATGAGTGCCTGCATGTCTGTACCGCTGCTGCATACAGCTTTGAAAAGACACAGAGTCTCCCTGACAGGCAGTGAGTGAGGGAGGCAGACCCACCACCCCCAGCCCCCAAATCCACAACACACACCCTCTCCCCGACTCCATCCCTCCATCAGTTCATCAGTTCCCTCCATCTCTGGCAGAATGTGGGTTGAAGTCTCTCTCAGAATAGCCCTGCTAAATTAGCAAACCAAGCAACAGAATGAGAAACAAAAAGAAAAAAAAATAGACTTATAGTCCTGTTATTATTGTTATGATTTGGATGTTTCATTTCCATGTCCCACTTTTTTTTCCCAACGTCAAATAAACTGGGTCAGTCTATTGACCTTCCCTATCAACAGCATCGGCCAGCTGTCACCTGCTCATTTACTATCTTCACCTCTTTCCATCATGTTCACCCTCATTTTTCCTCTTGTCGTATCATTCAGACCCCCCCTCCCCCATTCTCAACCATTCTCTGCCTCCTCCCGTCTCTCCTCATCCTCCTATCCCCTCCTCCTGACCCCCACCCTCTCTGAAACATGCTGTGAAAAGTGTCAGCTCATGCAAGGGCATGCAGCAGCCTGCAGCAGCAGCAACAGTATGGCTCTGTATTCTAACAGGGACTGGGGCGAAGCTGGCAGGGCCTTCAGTGTGGTGAACTCTGTCCATAAAGGTCAATGCACTGCCCTTGTGATGTCCACTGATGCATTGGCCAAATAAAGTGGGTTTAAAAATACAAATCCATTAATGTAGCCTAGTTTTCACATGCTAACATAAGAGAGGAGTATTACATGAAGTGCAAGCCTCCATTAACTCTCAGCTCTCGTCAGAATGATAAAACACTACATCATACCACCCAACTGATCAGCACAAAAACCTCCACCATCCAAATACTGATATAGAATTTAAAGACTTAACCTGATAAAATATCCAAATTCAAGTTATATGAAAACAGAGAAAAACCTATTCACACATCTCCCAAATATCTCAATATACTTGCATAAATCTTCCAATAAATATGGACCTAAGATTGTCTTATTGGAAAATGGTGACTAGGCACACCCAGCTTGACAAAATTGTTGGCTGTGACCAAAGTGCTTCAACATAAATGTATCTATAGTGTATATACCCGATTATATATCTTCTGCTTGTTTTTTTCTAGAGTCTACCTTAAGGAGGTCATTTCACAGTAATGCTCTGATCTCTCAAAATAAAACTTCCTTTGGACTCAGGTCCCAGAAGAGCACACAACTCTGTGGCATCAAATCACTCATTAGTGTTTCAGCGTTTGCATCTGATGCTGACAAATTCCTGTGACTAGCAGTGAAGTGGAAGGTCTCAAGGTCAAGACGGTTCAACTTCAGATCAGTGAAGCTCCGATGAGGGATTTTAATCAAAGAGATTGACTCATTCAACACATGCTGCTATTTGCTCCCAGTCATTATCATTATTGGCACAGATGATTTTCCAACCAAGCAAGGCAGAGATGGAGAATGGGGGGAAAAAAAGCCATTTAATCATCCCTAAAGCACGTCAACAAGAAAAAACACCTTTCTATCAGCGATTTTATTGACTGGGAATAAAGAAGTTTTGCTGTCTCGATACTGCAGAGCAGAGAGTCACATGCAGAAAGATGCACGTATGATTACGAATACTGGGAGAGAAGCCGTGAGCGCTAAGGATGCACTGCTGCTGTGCTAAATCTTAACATAGGAAATAGCTGTATCGACGTTTTAAATATTGCATATTTAACCTCTGAACTATACCTGAATATAATGGTGGTCAACTGCAAATATGAACTGTGGTGGAAATGCAGCTTAGTTTATGGGACACGGATAGTTGTTAAGCAGTGAATGAAAATACTTCGATAGACGAATATAATTCATTGTTATTGCGCAACAGACCACCACGTATAATACAATCAGACCTCACGGTGTCATGAGAAGTGGTATGTTACCAAGTACGCAGTGGTGTTTAATACACATAATTTTAAAACACAAGAAAAGGCTAAGATAAAACTGAACTGAAGAAGAGTTCAAATATTGATAACATAACACAACTAACATAATTTAGAAAACACAGAAACCACATCAGCAAAACAACAACACAGAAAACAGAGGTCAAAACTAAAGAACATATGAAATCCAAACCAAGCAAAACACTTACATCATTAGAGAAATGACCCATATTTGATCACTGACTCACTCACTGAATTGGGTTATTTCAGTATAGCCCTAGATCAGAGGTGTATATCAGATGTATATCCACGCAGCATGACTGAGAATGGACAAATTCATGTACAAATTCACTGAGCATCGGGTGATTGGGGATGTATTTCTAGGTGGGCATGCAGAAACCAGCATAACACTGGCAGAGTGGCGAAAATCAACAACAATAGAGGAAAGTGTCAGTAGTCAGTGGCAAGATGTCACCATGACATAGCTGTGATCCCTCTCATCCTTAACTATCCACCGTGAAGCCATCAACTCTACTACTTCTCCCGCTTCTGGTGCACATGCAGGACACCGTAGAGGCATGCCACATTTGCACAAAAGTCTGATACAAGACACTTGTAGTGATGAACGCTAACTGTCAAATCAGATCTTTACCAAATCAGAGCTGCATTGGATAACAATCCTGGTATTGTTATTTGAGATTAGCTGTGAGATTATTGGACCTCGCTGGTACAATAACTTCTTACAGTAGATCCTACATTAACAAATGATTAAACCTTTAACTCAAAAGGAGTAAAAGCTTAATTACTGCGACTTTAAAAATCTGTGAAACACATCCTGACTTTAGGGATAGGTTAATCCAGCCTTTCTCAACCGAGGTGTCGAGACACACTGGGGTGTCGTCTGGTTGCTTCAGGGGTGTCGTCAAAAAAATTACCTATTCTGAGATTTCATATATGAATATATGAATGCATACATGAATACATACGTTTTGCCTATGAATTAATAAATAAAAATAAATAAATAAGATACAAAATTGGACATGAAATGAATAATAAAAGTATGTCTCACATGCCATTTCCCAATGTCAAGACTACACAACACCAGTACGGGGTCAGCGTAAGGTCAACATGACTGCGCAGTTAGCTTATGTCGTAATATCATTTAACCGTTGGAATTTTATTTCACAGATAGCAAAGAGAACTTTTTAGCAGCATCATGGATCGTTTTCTAAAAAGAAAAGCCCCACAGGAACGAAACATCACACAGGAGCCGACTTCTTCATGCGAGCCGTCATCCGCCAGCTCTGAATCTGCACCATAGGTAACAAAGTTAGTTGCTAGCGATACAGCTAAAAAGAGGTAATACAAGAATGATGGATGGAAGCAAGTGCATCACAGATGAAAAGAAGCTTTCCTGCTGAGGCCTACTCTGGTGCAGTTATCGTCTTCAGGTTATTAATACAAAATAAACAGGACGTATGCATTTACAGTCAGTGTGGTGCAGTGTCGTTTTGGATTATACTTTACTTTGGGCTGTCGTGAGATTTTATTCACTTTTGAAAAGGTGTCGTGACTGAAAAAAGGTTGAGGAAGACTAGGTTAATCTAATCTAATATTGACACAGCAATAAAAGAGAAATCATTTTGAGTAGTCCAGTTGGGATGGGGTCTAATAGACAGATGGACGGTTGATCTTTACTGATGGTTGACGTCAGCTCAGAGAGGTCTACAGTCTAGAGTCAGATCAGGACCAGAGGAAGATACTGAAGCTGTAGAAACGCCCCACAGCTGTTGGTGGTTGGGTTTGGTTGATTATTTTCTCTAATTCTGACAATTTTACTGCTAAAGAAGCTCTAAGTCTTCACTACTAAGAGCTCCAGGAATGGAGGGCTTCACGAGATCCAGGGTGTGATTAAAGCAGTGCATCGGTTTGTCTACTATTCACTACCACCAACAAGACTGGCTTTTTCTGATTTCCAGCCTGGGATGGTCACACTAATGTATCATAAATCACATTTAGGTTTAGGTTTAGTTATTACTTAAAGGCTAGAGTTATAGACGGCTGCTACTCCTCTGCCTCGCCCCTGTTTCAGGAAATATGATAATTAATATAACCGGAGGGGTGCACTGTAAAAACTCTTGCTTAGGTCCAACTTAAAAAAAAATGAGGCAACATTTTCCAACCATTTTTTAGTAGTTTTGTGTACTTCTTGTTTTTTGATTTTGGAAAACTTAAAACTTTATATTTTACTGTGTTAATTATTTTTAGCACTGCCTTATAGAAAAAGCCAAATAAAATGAGTTTAACTGACTTAAACAATCAGTTGTTAACTATATATACTTAATAGAGTAAAATCTATATGTATATATGAAGAAATTGATTTGGACAAATTCAATTAATTGATTTTAAATTTAAAAAATTTTGCATGTTTTTAAAGTGTAAATTACTTCATAATAATTGTAAGAAATAACTGATAAAATCATTTACATTTAAGAAAGACAGGTATTTGTGCCCAACATTTTTATTTATCAAAAGCACTTTCCACAACTTTACAGTTCTAAACTGTTTAAATACAATTGTATTTTTAAAACCTAAATGCATCAAAGTAATCTGTGACCTGATCTTAGTGCTGAACACAACAAAAAAAAAACTAATTTGTTTTTAGCATGTGCAAATATACCCAAGGGCACAGTAACAAAACAACATTTTTGATTTAAAGATGCATATTAGAACATTTCAACAATTTACAGAACACAAATTCTGACTCTGTTTCAACAGCATGTTTACCTGCCCATGCTTGTTGGGAAGCTTTTAACATTTACAGAAAAAAATTGCAAAACGTCTTCCGAGGTCAAGTTACTAAGGTTGGATTCACATAGTGAAAGGGACAGATAAGGCATGCAGAATACTCTCAAGGAATAAGTTGTTTTAACAACCTTAAAAGGTACTTAAAAGAAGAAAACAAAGGGGAAATGGGTTAACCCATTAAATAGAGGAGAAAAATAGAAGTAAACAAATTAAGTTAAGCAAAAAAAAAAGCCAATCTAACAAGCTAAAGGCAGGCAAATCACCATCCATGACCTATCCTGGGGGAGGCTGACGTACTTGGTCAGTAAATCGATTCCCCTTTCATGTATGTATATTTGGATAAAGAAATGCGTCCAGTTTAACAGCCAAGTAAACCTATGACCGTTAATTCACTAAGCTTACATAACTGGAGTAAAAGAGGGTTCACTTCAGAGACGCTCTCAATACTGTCAATACTGTTCAATTAATTCTGTTTTTTTTATATAGTTTTTATATATCCAAATATATATTTTTCATTACATCACACATTTTTTACATCATTGAGCAGATGGTGACAGCCAAGACAGTTGAGAGACATCTTACAGATATCAGTCTTTTTTGTTTTGCTCAGAAAATCCCAAAGCTGCTAACCTGTGAAACCTCAAAAGTATGTTTATTCAGTTTGATCTAAGTGATAATTACTTGTGGAAAAAAGAGTAATTTTGTCATGACAGTTTCAGTGGGTGTTAACATTTTTCAGGGTTTTGCAGTCATGTATGAACAACAGTGGGATGTTTTCCACAGAGTCCAAGCTGTTCAGTTGTTCAAAAAAAAAAAAAAAAGGCCTCACAGATCTGCAGCTCCCCGACAGCCAACTAGAAGGTGCCGGTCCAGCGAGGGGCATTTTCAGCCCGCATTGTGATAACACTACAGCACTCCAGGCCTGACTCCATGACTAACATCTTGATAAATAATTAGAGTGAGAACAGTGGCACTTGGTGGCCACTCAAGCTCAAGTTGCTCAAGCTGCTCAAGCTGCAGCATTCACCAAACAAATTCAATAAAACCCTTTGTAATAACAAGTGCTGCTGACAAGCGTTTAGTGAAAATCGGGACAAAACGTTGTGGCAGAATAACAGAGAAAAACCGAGTTCAATTTTAGGGGTTTAAATGAAGATTAGTATTGCTCACCTTGAGACTCTAGTTTAAATCATTGGTTGGAACAAGCTGTAGCTACACCTATACTATTCTTTCAGTGACTACAACCTTTTCAATGACTTATCTACTGATTTTAAATTTGTATACAATTTTCCATTAAATGTTATGAAGGAATCGACTGTTACAACGCAGAAAAACCCTGAAACCTGCATTCTCTCTAATGGCAGGTGGTGGATAACGCGTACAGAGGTTGATGAGAAAAAGACTGAATGTTTTTCTTAAATTACTATCTCAGTCAATACTTTCCACATTATCAGCTCATTCTTTTTTAATATAGCATTATATATACCCCATGTTCTTCCTGCTCAGGGTCTGTTGGAGCCTATCTCAGCTCTCTTCAGGCAAAAGGCAGAGGTACACCCTCTGGACAGGTCGCCAGTCAGATCAGAGCCACAGACATACAGAGAACTGGGTACAACCTCACTATCGTGGGCAATTTAGAATCATTAATTAGCCAGCATGCATGTTTTTTGGCTGTGGACATACAAACCTCACACAGAAAGGCCCCAGTTGGGATTCAAACCAGGAACTTCTTTAAGTCATTTTCACACTTAACCTATACATGTTTTGAGGTAAGAGGCTTCCGTAGTTCTTTGGACAAAAAAAATGGCAAAAAAAAAAAAAAGTAAGGGGTTGAGTGAATTCCAGCCTCTTCGTTTAAAAGCTGTTAAGCTTGTCCAGAGTGAAACAAGTATGGAGAGAAACAACCAACTCTCGGTCAACAACATGTAGTATTGGGTCACCGTGCCTTTTAGCTCTTCCCTTCTGGGTCGTTGTCATGGAAACATGACAATCTGCCAGGACTGCTCCTGACCAATGACAACACTGACTGTTGTCACAGGGCATGTGGTGCAGCATTTTGGCTATAGTGGAAACAGCATTATGTGAACATGAACCAAACTAAATTAAAAATAATATAGTGTAATTTGGTGTGCACCGAGGCCTCACCAGTGTGTGAACGAACATGTGTGAAAAACACCTGAAGGCTGATTTATGTTTCTGTGTTGCAGCTTTGCACGGCTGCCAATACCGTCTTCGACGTTTTTACCTTGTGTTTGCGTCACTCTCTAATTCAGTACTTCTCAAATAGTGCGGCGCGACCCCTTGGGGAGGGGGGGCGCTGTGCGATGCTAGGGTGACCCCGGGGAACGTGCTTTTTTTTTTTTCGTACTGTAATAAAGTGTAATTGCACATATACTCCAGTAGGCAGCAGTGGCGCTCTCATTGTCGCAGTGTGTGCAGGGAGTATTAGCTTTATTGTGTTGTTTCTTGAGGGTTTTTTTTTTGCACGGACATGAACGTAGCAGAAAATAATTGAGAAGCACTGCTCTAGTTACACCACCAACCACTAGACAGCAGTGCTGGTTTCACAGCAGAAAATCTATGAACAAATCTACCATTTCTCGCGGTCCGCGTCGAAGCAATGCGCAGTTACATTTCGAGAGAGGCGCACATCAGATGTATCATCATCAGAAGTATAAATCAACCTTTTCTCTATGACTGTAAGGCAATAACAAGCCAGCTTGCAGCCCACGGCATGACATTCGTTAGCAGGGGATGTTTTAATGATAGGGTATTGAAAAGATATTCCTGTTCTTTTATCTGATGTCAAGAAGAGACCAAAAACAAAGATTATTACAAGCTTTATTATGCCATGCAGAATCTTTTTGGCCGAGTTGGTACACTCTCTTAACATCACAGAGACATGAAGAGAGAGCGTGCCGAGTCATGAATTTCTCTCCCTTTATAACCACAAAGAGGACGGATCTTGAGTCACCCCCGACACCTCCTCGTCTTGTCCAAATGGTAGGTGAAGCTCTCCCACGTCACAAGTCCACATATATGTGCATTTACGTTGTCTTTGTCCAGGAGTAGGGACTGTAAACAAAATGTTTTTATCTGTGCAAGCCACAAACTTTTTGTAGGTCCGGATCCCAGTCGTAAACACTAAATTACACCTAAGGTCACATGTGTCAAACACAAGGCCCGCGGGCCAACTTTTACATCATTTTATGTGGCCCTCGAGAGCTTGTGCATTATTGGCTTAAATTTTAAACCAATATTTTAAGACTTAGAATAAGCTTACCCCGCTTTAAAGCGCATATTGACAATAAACTACATCTCCCACAATGCATTTGGTCATCACTCACAACGATAACGGTATCTCACCATGAGCAAGACATCAAGACAATTTTGAGAACTGACGGACTTCAGAAAAACCTCTACGAACTAACCCCAATATGTCCAAAAGAGAAATTGATACACAAGGAAGGCAGTTTCATGAACGATGGGAAAACAAATACCAGTTTGTATCTCAAGGTGGAAAAACAGTATGTCTTGTATTATGAGACTGTGTCAGTCGTGAAAGAGCATAATCTACATCGGCATTTTGACAACAAACACGGAGCTAAGTATGCTAAATTTAGCCTACAAGAAAAACAAAGAATCGCTTCCACTTCTAAAACCAAGGTAATGGATACTCTGAAGTTTCCGTTGCCATGGTAACGGACTCTGTAAACATCACCTGTGCAAGAGCAGGTTTACAACCACAAATACTGAGTTTAATATAATGAGTTAAATATTTGAAACTTTAATACATAATAAATACAGAAACAGTTATTTAACAATATAATAATGTGTAGTTTAATTAATTTTGATTTACATTGCATTTTATTACATTCATGCTGTCAATCTGGCCCTTCAACAGCAACCATGATGCTGATGTGGCCCTCAGTGAAAATGAGTCTGACACCCCTGCCTTAGGTCATAAAAAGAACCCAAGGGCAGGAATTTAAAGATAACAAAATGGGAACTTAAATGTAAAACATAACAACAGCCAACATTCCTAAAAACAATAAAAGTTCTGTCCTGATATTTAAACAGCTAAATGTTCACTAAAATCTTCAATTAGTTCTAGTGTTTCTGTGCAGAAAATGCTAAGCAGCACATTCTTCTGGAGAGATTTTTCTAGCACGGACTGTCAATAATCTCTTAGAGGGAGGAATTTCTGTCAAATTCTCCAGCCAGGAAACCCGCTAAAAGTAGTACGTTAGACGTGTCCATCAGCAGGCCTCCAGAAATTCAGCCAATCAAAAAACAATTGAGGCAAATCTGCTTGTTTTCAAATATCTCTTTGTACTCTGTTTTTAGAGAAAAGAAAACCCAAAACAATTAAATAACAAGGTTTGTAGTTATAGTGGGTGCAAAGCTGGTCTCGAGGTACCACAGATTAAAATTAGATAATTGAAAATGAGTACAGTATGGGCACTTTAATGCACTGTGTCATCTGAATCACATCCAGTCTGCCCATGTTCTTCCAGTCATTAAATACAGCTATGTTCATTTTAATTATACTGTTGTATGATGTTTGCAAAATTTGTCCTTGCATCTGCGACTGACCTATATTGCTTTGCACAGCACAACTCCTGTCATGCATAAAAAAAAGGATGCAGAACAAATGTAAGGAAGAATAACAAGAGTTGAGTGGCCCGAGCCAAAGATATTTTCTGTTTTGTAATTTACGACTATAGTTTAATTTACTAGATGACTATGATTGATATGAATACAATCAAATGCTGCAACTAACAAATAGTCTCATTATGCACATGAATAGTCATAAACCATTTCCTAAGGCGTATTTATTTTAGTACTCTTCAAAAGAAAAACATATCTGCCACAGTTCGACAAACCAAATGTTTTGTTAAACAAGTGATCAAAAAAAGAAGAAATAAGACGAAGAAATTCAGCTGTAAAAAAAAAAAGGGAACAAATTCTGAAAGGAAACAAATGAAGGTTTTGAATTTGCTTTAAAAAATATCAATAATCAAAATTCATCCTCATCGTGTTGTTACTGATTTGATTTTGTTGCAGCTTTACATTTTTGCAAATGGTTAGTTTAATTTATTGAGGACTGTGTGTCTTTATGAAGCCCCACAATAAACTGGCAACCTGTTCAGGTTCACCTGAAGACGCCAGAGTTCAGCTCCGGCAGACCCCCGTGACCCTGAATAAGAACACGTGGCTAATATAGATGATGAATAGATGGATGGTTACCGATCGAGATATATGATACTAGCTCATTTCATTCAGAGAGATATGCCCTGATTTGCCCTACTTCTCACTGTGATCTTCTATACTGGTGGCAGTTAGGCTCCAAGTCTGCCCCAGTTTAGCTTTTGATGTAAAAGTATTTGTCCTTCCCAAACTGCTGGAAAAGTGACGGCTCATTCAGTATGAAATTTTTGCAATTATATCAACTTTTGCTCCGAGAACAAATATTGTAGAGCACAGGCTGCATTCAGAACATGCTGGCTGTGGACCAGTTGTTATCAATCTCGTATTGCACTCTAACAGGGTTAGCCTGGAGAACTGTTCCAGTTTTCATCACACTTATGACACATTAAATCTTTCTGCATGTTTGTTCAGCCTGCTGCCAGAGTCTGCAACCTTTCTACTCACTATGTATCAGCAGAAGCACTTCTCAAAGCAAGCCTGCATGTATAAACTCATCAGAAAATGTTACTGAAACCAGTTGAAACTGATGTACCTATTTGAAGCACTTGTGTATAACATGCATTAACAACAATCAGTCATTATCTTAGAGAAGCAACTACTGCTGCCCATCAATCTTAGCAAGGTTATCAGGTTTTTTCCACACCAAAACTGGTCCATAATTCTGCAGTGAGACAGATAATTCTCATGTGGTAACATTCAAGACAGCTGCCAGTAATCCTGGTAGCTCATGGCAGCTTTGACATGTGCAAAACACAGCCCAGGGGCCAGAGGTGACTCCTGGCCAACTCAGCATGGCCCTCTTTACAACAAAAGAATATGCATTTTGTTAAAGCCACTCTATGTAGGAACACCACATCTGACCACACCACAAGAAAGCTGACGTATCAGCCCCCTGCCATAAGGGTACCACTGGTCCCTGTGCCCACTCATTAGCACACCATTGTCCTCACTGAGTCTTTTGTAAGCAGCAAATATGTACGCCCCCACCTGGTCAGAAGTGGTGCTGCTACACAGAGTGGCTTTAATAATTCTTGAGCTGAGTGTAAATTGAGATTATAATAAACTGTATACTGTAAATTTACTTTCAGACATTACTGCCTACTTATAGATTGGAGTATTTTTGTTGGTAGAAACAAAATGGAATGAATACTTAAAATAATAACAACAACAACATAATAATAATATTTTTTTTTTTTAAAAAAAAGCAAAGATTACTCGGGCTGTTGCAATCCAGGTGTCCAAGTGTTCTATTTAACAAAAATATCCGTTCATGAACATATCATACAGCCAATTTGGTCTGTTCTTCCTTTCCCTCCCCGATTTCTTTAATGTGAGCTGTGTATTTCTTGTGTCAGATGATAACAAGTAATAGCAGTTATTACCTCCGCCAAGGAGGTTATGTTTCTGCCAGTGTTTATCTGTCTGTTTGTCTGTGTTCAAGATAACTTAAAAGTTATGGATGGATTTTGATGAAATTTTCAGGAGTTGTCAGAAATGTGAAAAGGAAGAACTGATTTCATTTTGGCTGTGATCCGGAAGAAATCCTGGATTCTGGATCACTTTCAAATTTTTGATAACATTGCGCTCAATGGGGCCGAAAAATTTTGTTTCTCAATATCTCCGTTAATTATCATCCAAAACTCATGAAATTTGACTCAGGGATTGACAATGGGAACCTCTATAAATTTTCAAAGGCTGATCCGGATCTGATCCAGAACGCAGATTTTATCGCAATCTGTAAATTGCTATATGAGGGAACTGTTGTCGCTTGGCGGAGGTCTGCGCTCGCCGAGTGCTTTTCTAGTTCTAAGCTTGGAGCACAAAGACAAAAGATCAAAACTGCAGAGTTTTATCAGGACACAATCCTTTTGATAAAAACTGTTAAAAAAAAATGTACAATGATACCAGGGGACCTTCACAGGGAATATGTGCTATTATTTAACACAATGAAGCTTTTGAGAAAGTGTTCGGTCTTCTACAGAACACCGACAGGTGTTGAGTCAGATGGAACAATCATTATGCAATTCAGTAATATTTGTTACTGAAGGTTACTATGTGCTGAGAGTGCCAACATCTGCGTCAGCACATCTTCAGTGATGACATAAACAACAGCAACTCTCCTCAAGTCAAATGTAAAATCCCCAAAACCCTGGGAGGGGAGGGTGCAGTCAAGGTTATTTGTCCATGTACAAAGCCATTTCAAGCTTGGGCTCAAGAGGACTCAGAGTCTGACCACCATCATCAATCAGATTAATCACCACTGACTCACAAAACCGCCATGATGAATAGGTGGAGCTCGAGACGATCCGCCTCCTCTAGTATACTGGAAACTACCAGCTAGGCCCAATATCCATAAATGACCATAAATTGCTCATCACTAGAAAAAAAATCTTTGGCTACATTATCTTTTTAGTGACTGAACTACCAGATTCCCTCTAATAAAGACACATTTTATTTACTTTGGCCACTAAACGTTACCAGACCTTAGTAGAAGCAGACCTTTATTTCTACAATGCTTATTTGGATGCCAAGAGAAAAGAATGCACTCAAACACTGATGCCTTGTATTAATATACAAGTCAGGCATAATTCTGCCCAAATTTCTCAAATTCCCTTAAACGTTGATTGGCGAGGTCCTGTGACAGACTGGCATCCTGACCAGGGTGTGCTCCTGCCTTTTGCCTGAAGAGAGCTGGGATCAGCTCCGGCAGGCGCCATGACCCTGAATAAGATGAAGCAGGTATGGATGGACAGTGAACAAACTACTTAACTGACAATCCATCTAATTGTTTTGTTTTAAACACATTCAAGTGAAATCTTCGTGGTTGTGTTTAACCAGGTTGTATTGAAATGATGGGAATCTGTAAAGTACAGAGCACCAACATTCATTCATAAAAAAAAAAAAAAAAAAAAAATTGACATAACAGACTACTTGTCAGGAAGAGACAAACTCCAAACATGCTTCTGTCTTTGTGTCTCTCTGTCAGCGTAATTCCATGTGCGGATTACACAAAAAATTATAGACAGCTGATTCATCTGACATATCCCCACACTGAACACAAAACAGAATAAGCACTCTGGGTGTGTAACTGAATCATAATTTTTATGCATTTGAAGAAAGGGGTTGTATAACAGAGATACAAAATACAACAAATTTTAAAGTGCACCATTCCTCTGATACCACAGCAGCGTTATATCACCCCTTTATGATGCGCTGTTGTGAGGCATTTCTGTCATCAAGTCGCTATACCCACTTCACCCCTGGTTCCTCTTCAATCACTGACTCCCTGCGTTTCCCAGAATGCCTTTCAACAGCCCCCAGAGAGTGGGTGGAAACTTGCCGATTTCACCGAAAGGTAGGCGCGTACAGGCACACAAACAGCTTGACAGTGTGGTCATTCAGCTGCAATGCTATACAAATCTATAATGGCAGCCATACCCCACACTCACACAGGGCCCGTCCTGTAGCTGCGGTCCACTCAGGTCCACCAGGGCTTTTGCTGAACTCTTTTGTTAGATACTGCTGTTACAGAACAAGAGTTCCATCCATGTGGGGAACCGGCACTGAAATGTCACATTTATATAGTCTTCAGAAAAAAAAAATAGATTATTAATATATATATGTCCTTCCACTTTGTGTGGTCTTTTTTTTTTATCATTTATATACAGATTCACTGTTTCCTCCAAACTGTGTTAATGAGAAGTCAATGTCAGTCCTCTTTACTTACTGGCCATACAGTAATTTAAGAGAAACCTCTCTGTTGAACACTCCAAGGTTCTATTCCCTTGTAATTTAAAGAAGCAATTAAAAAAAAGAAAAAATGAGAACGTGCTGTTGAGTTTGGGGCAAACTACATTTTTGTCTCCATTGTCCTATTACTTTCCTCATTAAAACCACATGCTGTAAGATTTCACACTTTCAAATATTTAAAGATAAACCATACGAATGTAAGTAAACAAAAGGAAAAAAATGATTTTGACAACATAAATCACAGGTCCGCTGCGATGACAAAACAGGCACTGAAAGTCCTGTGCTGCGGCGTGGAGGTGGTCTCACGAGTCCTGCAGTACCACCTCGTACCACTAGTTCATTTGGGTGTTTGGTTTACCCTTCATATATTCACATGAATAAGAAGTTATGCTGGTTGAGGGGGAGTTCTAGCCACATGTCAGCCATGCTGAGAGCATCCAACTGGATAAACTATTGAGGCCATTAGGCCCAGTCGGCGTTCAGCAGGCCATTTCCCGCGATCATTTTGATGCTCATGTGTTCATCCACTCCTTTACCCATGTTTTATATATTTTTTCCAAACATAACGATAACCACAAAGACTGCTCATAAGAGTTTTATTTAAGAGCTGATATCTTACCATTTTCCATGGTTTTCTTGATTATAACCTAAATCATTTAAGTTTTTACATCAATCGCTATGGCGTTGTACTGCCAAAAACACTGCTTTTATGCACTCAGTGTTTTCTTTTCTGTCTGTTTTAGTCACATGATGACGTTTAGTGGTACCAGGTATATATATATATATATATATATATATATATATTATATTTTGAAGGTGAGAGGGATTTCTGGTATTAAGTCATTATTTCCATGAGGGTCAAATCCAAGTGTATAAATTATGGAGGACAGGAAGCTCCTCTCCAATGCACCCCCACTTTAGTAACTGAGTGAGACAGGTGTAGGTGCGTGGCTCAAAAAATCCTGGTTAAAAACACATCCTGAAGTGCACATGGCCCTGCATAGGCAGGGTGATATCATCCACAAACACACACCTACACAGACACCTACACGCCCGAATGCCTAAACACGCACACCTACAAATTTACACAAACACACAGTGCTGTAAGTCAGGTAAGGCACGTTAGCACCTGTGAGTGAGTGGGTTTGCAGTTTCTGCATTAGCAGGATGCATTAAGGTTCAACATTCATTGAGGCAGTTATGCTCATTTTAGAGCCAGATGTGTGTGTTTCTTGTGTGTTTTCTGCAAGTGTATGGTCTGTCCTGTTCTGGTGACTATTCCACACAGACACACACATGAAAGGGGGGGGGGGGGGGGGGGGGGGGGACAAAAAACTCACACACGCAATCATGCCACTTTTGAAGGTGTGTGGATGTGTGGACGCTGCTGCATTCAGAGCATCACAGAGAGGGAGGGTTTCGTTGCATTATGCTGCGTCGGTACTGTATTTCAAGCATGTATGGCAGCAGATGGGAGAGCAGCCTCATGATAAACCCTCTGTCTAACACACTTCAGCACAATAACATAGACATAACGACGGCGACGATATTCCAGATTTTTTTCTTTTTTTTTTTTTTTGTCTCCTCTTTTACGCAGGGGCTCCACAGAGAGGACGCTGATGCTATAGATGCAGCACCCGTCACCATTTTCCCCTTTGAAGAGACGGAAGAGGAAAACAATGCCTCATAAGAATTTGTTTAAAATTGAGATTTTTTTTTTCTTTTTTTGCCCCCTCAGTAAATAAACAGAAGCTCACCACTAAAGCGCAATCATTGCAGTGCCTCACATGCGCTCTCACAGGGAAAATGTGCCAGCATTGACGCCTGTAAGTTACATTTAACCCTGAATAATAACAGAAACCTTGCAGTGTTGTGTCCCGAGTACGTTGTAATGTAAATTAAGACACAAGTCGTAATTTAATTTTTTTTTTTTACTTAAAAGGTGACTCGAGTTTGGCAGGGTGAAACCAAAAATAAGCCAGTTCAATTAACAATTCAGCGTCTAATAAACACGCAGGAGCCAGACTACAACAATACATATTCATTTTCATCTTTACCTTTGTCGTCCTCGCTGTGATTCCGGGATTATGAAACCAAATGCGTTCCCCACATTTTTCATTGTAATTCCCAGGTCTGAAGAGGAGGAACAGACCAGCCGCAGTGAAGCCTGGCTCGGTGTCCGTCTCCGGTACCACAAGAACGAACGAAAGGAACGCAAATGCAGCGTATAAAACCGGCTAGAAGACGCTTCTTCTTCTTCTTTTTTTTTTTTTTTTTTTTTAACCAAATAGTCTTTCCGCTGTTGTCTTGTTACCGCAGTTTTGTGTTCGCTGTGAGCGTATGAGCGCGCTCCTCCCGGTGCTCTCTCTCTCTCTCTCTCTCTCTCTCTCTCTCACAGAGCTCTGCGGGCATCCGTGGCCAACTTATTGATTGGATAATATGGCATTTGCCCACGCCCGCGTTCCCAAACTACTGAAAATGATTAACCAATCCCTGGACCGGATATTTTCAATGAGCGTAATTCGGTTGGCTGAGGCGCATTCTGGACCGTCGGTGGTGAAGTCCCGGTACACGCGCACCTGTGACTACTTACAGTAATGCAACGCACTCGTGCGCTGATCCGGTACAGCAGCGAACCGAGCCATGACCCTGCAGAAACACAAATGCAGGAGTGTCACGGAGCATCACGGACAGTTCTGATGGCAGATGGGCTGAGTTCGACCTTCACGTTCGAGTTCTCATTAGGCAGCAAACCCACTATGGTCCAAATCTGGTCCAAAGCTGGCTTGCCATTTAGTTGAAGCTGAAGGAGGCAAAAACCCATCCAAAAGCATAACAAGCCTCTAAAAATTTAATTCAACCATAAAATAAGGTCAAAGTGAGCCCATGATTATCCCATAAATGAAGTCAAATGGTTGGTTTTAAATATTTATCTGAACTAACTTTAATTTGGCTTCGATATAATATAATCTCACATAGGGTGAGTGGTTAAATGGATGGATAGATATTAGGGTGTTGTTTAAAATACATCCACAGGTGTGCTTTTAATTAGCTCAGATCTTGTTAATTAACCTATCAGTAACTTCCAAAGCCATGACATCATCATCTGGGCTTGATCGAATTGTTTAAAGACACAGTAACCTCAGTGTATGTGAACATTCTGACTTTTAAGAAAGTAATAATAATTTAAAAAATCTCCAAAAGAATCTCTCTCTCGTTATTCTGGCGTTTAGCATATAGAAATAATAAATGAACCGAAAACAGGAAAAGTTTATCTTGATGTAATGTGAGACAATGAGAAAAACAAACAAACAAACAAACAAAAACCTTATGTGGTTATATAGCTGTGTGTCATGGTTGTTTACATGCAGCAATGAAATTTCCCTTCAGGGATTAATAATGTATTATTCAATTGATTTCAAGATAACGCTGAGGGGGAAAAAACCAGTCTTTCCTCCTGGCAGGCAGGTTGTTTCTGCTCCAGTACAACAGTACGGCGGACGTTTGATGGCCCGCTGGTTTTCTTCATGACTGGGAGCAGAGCAGAGAGGGTTTCCACTCATGGCATAGGAGCGTGACAATAGGTGCACAGAGAAATCAAAACAGCTACTCAGTATTCTGTTTTGTAAACCGTCGTGGGTGTTTAAAGTCAGTTCTGTGACTTGAAGGAAGTTGCTGTATTATTTCAAATACTAAAAATGAATGAAAAGTAGTATTTCTTACTGTACAGTAAGCCACTCTACTGTTGTCACCAGTGATACCCTTGCAAGCCTTCTATAATAACTTTGTAAAGCATAAAAAAAGAATCTGTGATATTCTCATTTATCCAGGTCAATTCCATTCTCACAACAATTGTATCACAGGCAAATCTAAGTCCAGTTGCCTATGATTCAACTTGTTGCGAGAAAGCATAAAAAAGAAAGAATCAGGGGCAGCAGTGAGTAATATTTCAGTGATAAATCTTACCAATTACAACACTTAGAATCGCAGGTTGTCAAAGGCAAAGGTCCGAGTTTTTGCTGGATTGATCTTTATTTCTTGCTTTTAAAATCGATCAGTGTCCTTGAGTGTTGCAGCCTCAAAGCAGAAATGAAAAATTACAGATTTATTTTTTATTTTTTACTTCAGCAGTGACCATCCGCACACCCGGAAATGTTACAACTGGGCTCCTAACGACCCCCGTGGCTCCAAATACGTATACTGGACAATCGCTTCTCGTCTCCTCTTCCATCAGCATGACAGCGTCCCATCACCCCCGACAGCAATTAGATACGATCAGACCTTCTAGAAACGATGCATATTCTTTTGATCCTCCTTGTTTTTCTAGTTGAAACATTTCCAAGTGTGCGGGTGGTCTCTGCTGGAGCCAGTATACTATTAATTAAGTCTGTCGCTTCGGTCAGACTGGTTTTTGGCTGCTGACATGACATCGCAAATTCCCTGCCGTTACCTGTATTCTGAAGGTGCGCTACTTCGCTAACCAACCAACTTCCTTTTCAACTGAAATGACTTCTGTTTCAACTGAAATTTCCTCTCATACCTACAACTGGAAATTTGATTTTACATGTATGTATGAGAGGATTTTCAGTTGTATGTATGAGAGGATTTCACATGAGACCCAGGAAACTCTGGCCTGCAAATACACAGAAAGAAAAAGGGGGGCAAAAACAGCACAACAAACCACAGGAAAGCAAAGAATATGGAGCACAGTTTCAGTAACAAGGTGCTCCCAAGTAATTATGAATGAACTGGAGGAGGAGGAAGGGAGGAGGAAAGGGAAGGAAAAAGAGAAAAGCAGCAGAGACACCACTCAGCAGATCATGTTGGCGTCCCCCTGCAGCGTAGGCCTATAGCAGCATAACTATGACGAAGCTGTGATTAAGACGAGCCTACTCTAGTCTTAGCTCCTACAACTGTGGCTATAACTATTAGCCCCTACACACTATAGTTTAGACTAACTGTAGACTTTACTGAACAGAAATGTTTTCAATTTAGTTTTAAAGATGAAGGTGGTGTCAGCCTCCTTAACTCAAACTGGTAGCTGGTTACATAAAAAAGGTGCCTGGTAGCAGAAGGCCCGTCCTCCAAACCTACTTTTAGATATTCTAGGAACAACGAGTAATCCTGCACTCTGAGAGCGAAGAGCTCTATTAGGAGCATAACGAGCTATCAAGTCTTGTAAATAGCGCGGAGCTAGGCCATTAAGGGCCTTATATGCGAGAAGTAGAATTTTAAACTCAATTCTAAATTTCCCGGGAAGCCAGTGGAGAGATGTGATCTCGCTTGTGGATTCTTGTCAGCACCCTCGCTGCTGCATTCTGGATCAATTGAAGGCTATTTAGCGAGCTTTTCAGACAT